>JBBBDQ010002331.1:1587500-2257500 GCA_037127315.1 Ascarosepion bandense
TTTGGTTTATTCTTATTTTCATCGTTTGTCCTTTTGTATGCGTGAATGAGTGTTTAATTCGGTTAGGCTCTTTACTTGTATTGTCATCTTTTTATTGGTTTCAGTGTTTTTTCAATGTAGTGGCATTTTTTGCCACATGTTGATTAGTTTTTTTCTGAATCATGGTTTGGTGTTTTCTGTATTTGTGTTTTTTTACATTACCTGTGTTGTTTTTTATTATTTATTTATCTTATTTTATTTTTTGCTTATTGGCTGTAGCAATATTTTCTTTTTTGTCGGGGTTGTGTTTTTTATGTATTTTTCTGTCGAACATAAATTTGTAAGTTTGGTTTTTGTTTATTTTTTTCGTTTATTATCGTGATTTCACATTTGTATTTATATTTTTAATTTTTAATTTTTAATTTTTTAAATGTTTATTTTCTAGATTTTATTTTTTGTATTTTGTTTGTGCAGCGAAAAGCTTTTATTCGCATGTTTACATTCTCCTTGTTCTGATATCTATCTATCTATCTATCTATCTATCTATCTATCTATCTACTCTTTCTCAGCATGTTCATCTCTCTCTCTCTCTCTCTCTCTCTCTCTCTCTCTCTGTCTGTCTGTCTCTATCTATCTATCTATGTATCCCATTTCGCATCATTTTATAAGCTACTTAATATCAGCATGATTCATTCCTGCATTTTGAATGGTTTTCAATGCGGAAAGATATTAACGAAAAACTATTCTAAAATCAACTAATCAATCTACTTTTTTAATTCTAAATTTCAAATTTTGGACACCTTCTTCATGCCAATATTTGGGAGACTTATATGAGATTCTACAAAATATAAATTCACATTAAACTTTTAAACAATAAAATACATGCTTGGGTCACAATAACCTTGTTTTAATTGCATTCAGTCTCAGATTTTCCACTCTATCTATCTATCTATCTATCTATCTATCTATCTATCTATCTATCTATCTATCTATCTATCTATCTATCTATCTAGCTAGCTAGCTAGCTATCTAGCTATCTATCTAGCTATCTATCTATCTATCTATCTATCTCAGTCTTTTCTTCATCTATCTATCTATCTATCTATCTATCTATCTATCTATCTATCTATCTATCTCATTCCGTTCATATCTATCTATCTATCTATCTATCTATCTATCTATCTATCTATCTATCTATCTATCTATCTATGTCATTCTGTTCATATCTATCTATCTATCTATCTATCTATCTATCTATCTATCTATCTATCTATCTATGTGTTTGTCCTGATGTGTCCTGACGGCCTTTTATTGGAAATCTGACTTTTACTGCATATGTGACGCTAACTGCATCATTCAAATGGTTAGTGGTGCACACGCTGACTTTTATGTTGGAGTGCGTACTTCTGCGATTTCACAACCATTTGCACACCATTTGAACGAATCATATAAACACCTGGCACTTGACCTTTTAACAGATGAAACAATCAGGTAACCATTGTTCGATGTTTTAAAAATGACAGAATATTATAATCGGTCGTTCAGAGTTAACATTTTACCTTGGGAGCATTAACGATTGACATAAAGTATTCTATTCATGTGTAGGATTTTGAAAGGGGGTTGATATTTCTAAGACGTAGATGATTACGTCAAATAGATGTAAGGATAAAATTCGTATTTAGTAAGATGGCTTATTACGCCCATTTCTTTTTGTTACATATCTGTTGCGGGTTTGGAATATTAAAGCTAAATGTATATTTAACAAGGCTTTTTTGTTGACTGCATGAAAATAACTCCAAAATCATTGAATGGTTTATAAGTCAGAAGGACAATAATTGAATAAACAAGCTTGAACCTAAAAGAAGGATTTGAACAATAACAAAGATTTTATAAACATATATACATGAAACATTGAACGAATATTTTCGGAAGGATTTTGTTTTATATTGCAACGGCAAAATTGACTCATTAAACCAAAAATCAGGTGTGATCTTCTGAAGAATATGTTGAACAATGAATGTAAATTACAATGTTCTGAATCCAAAAATCTAGTCATCAAATGAACGTTCGTTGTGTTCGTTGTGCTTTTAGTATGCATAATAGTTCAGTAATATTCAATTGTCTTTCAACAAATCTTGTAAATGAAGGAGTTAAGTATTTAAATATTAAAAGATATGTTCCTTTAGTTGTAGTTGGTAGCTGAAATAAAACATTCCCATTTTTGTTGTAAATAACCTGAAAATTCTTGAGAGATGTTTCAGGCAAATTTGATTTCAATTTTGTTAGATGTTGATGTTTGAAATTGTGCTTGATGAAAGAATATTAATGTGCAGGTTTGTGTTGAAATTTCAAGTGTTGAATTTTGTTGAAATGAATGCTTACGTCAGTGTTAAAAGTAGTTTTTAACTTTTAAACTTTCGTGTTGAGGTTTAGTGATGATTGTTTTAATAAGAAAAGATTTGTTTCTGCATCAATGTGACGTGCGGCGTTCTTGAAATTTCGAACTTTTCACGAAAGGTTCATCATGCCTGCGTCTTCCAAATTCTAGTTCTTTACTAATGATTTAGCATCGTGCTAAAGAATTTATAGACTTTTTATCCTATCATAGGCTCCTGAGAGGCGATCTAAAATTTTTGCATTTGATATTTATAAAATTAATGATATTTGTCAAAATATAATAGTAATTTTTTGTTCGTTTGAGTTTATAGGTTTTAAATTCAATGCAATCTTTTCAATATGTATAATAAGTTTTAAACTTGGTAAGCCAGTGTACACGTCTGCCGGTTTTTGTATTTATTGAAACTGTTTTGGGTGAGTCAATCATTGATGGAGATAATGTTTGCTCCGAAAGAAACAGAAACATTATCCCTGTTGTCAAACAATCTGGTATAATCCTGTCAATGTTGACATTAGTGTGATTATCATTGATTATAATTGTTAAATAGTTCATTCAGCACTATTTGTGAAGTATAAAGCAATATATATCATTACTTATGGAGCAACGTCCGATTTCATTTCAAAACTTAAACCTTATTTAGTGACGTAAGCAATATAAAATTGTTGCATTTCAATTTTGTTAGATGTTGATGTTTGATGGAAGAATATTAATGTGCAGATAGATAATGTTTGCTCCAAAAGAAACAGGAACATTATTCTTGTTGTCCAAAAACCCTGGTATAATCCTGTCAATGCTGGCATTAGTGTGATAATCATTGATTTAAATTATTACATAGTTCTTTTTGTGAGGTTCAGAGTAACTTTGTGCCAACCTTTTAACTGCAGATTCTTGGGAATAAAAAAATTATTTTCTTACCGGTGCGCGTACGTGTGTAATTAGAGGTAGACACTCTATTTTTACAAATCTGAACAAACTGAGTGTATAGTGTAGAATATAGTTCGCTATTCACCATTTGTCTAAGAATTATTAAGGGCTTCCCAAATACCAACTCTGCTGTAATGCATTTCAAATCGTCTTTCACCACATTTCTAAGTGCAAAGAAGACTGACGGTAGTCTGTCTAAAAATGAAAGTTCGTCAGAGCTCGCTGTTAAAGACGCTTTTAGTTGACGATAAAACGATCAACTAGGTCATTGGCACAAGAGTGATACGCTGTTGTATATATGTGCCTGACACCCAACAAACGAGTAAATTTGGAAAACAATGTGGATTAGAATTAGAACCCTCTGTTAATTTTTATAACAGAGGGACACCTGTATACCGAAATGCAGTTATACAATATTGCACGTCGTATGGTATCGGCGGTAGTCAACTACAACCGTATAACTACTGACCATCTAGTAAATCTCTCAAAGATCGTTAAAAAGTATTCATAACAATTTATTTTTTTTAACGGTCCGACAAGGTCGACTGAAAGGCCATCTGTCGTAGGGAATGCATCGGGAGGTGATTCAATGTATTGCTGCACGTCTGGATCCAATGTTTTTTTTTATATCCAGGGCCTTGTTTGGCTAGTCAAATCTATCTGTAATTAACTTTATTGACGCCTTACGTCCCGCATAGGAAAATCAATGGAAATATTCAAAAGTTTATTTGTGCAAACAGGGCGTTTTCTTGCTTACGTCACTAAATAAGATCTAAGAGTTGAAAGGGACCAGACGTTGCTCCATAAGTAGTCATATATATTGCTTTATACTTCGCAAATAGTGCTGTCTTTTTTTTTGCTCGCTAGCCAAATCACCAAGGTTCAGCTGGTTGGATTTTACTATATTAAGAGATGCTGTAGACAGGGAGTCTGGAACATTTTCACTTTTCTGAATGCACCGAATATCTGAAGTGAATTGAGCTATGTAATCAAGTTGGCGAGTGTTACAAGGATTGTACTTATCTATTCTTGAGTGCAACGTATATACTAAAGGATTATGGACAACAAACACTAAAATAAAACTTCCCTCAAATATATTATCATAATGTCGTATTAACAGATACTTCTATGTGCCTTGTCAGTTCAGGAAGTAGGCGATCATGGTCTTCCACTTTTCCCTATCTTTAATGTCTCGGAGCACGCCTTCTCCTGTTACACCATGCAATCCGCGTTCCGTCATCTACCTGATTAGGTCCTTCGAATATGTTATCCGTTGCTTTGCCCTGTCTCTTTTTCCGTCTATCTGGCTTGTTAATATCAGATTCTCCAAGCCCTCCTTCCTCATTGCTGTCTCTACCTGATGCTCAGTATTAATTTCCTTTTTGTTTCCATCATTTCCAAGACCTCAGCATTGCTCACATGCTCGATCGATGATATTCGCAGCATCCTTCTGTAGAACCACATATCAGTTGCTTCAAGTTTTTCCTTCATCTTTGATGGTATTGTCCAGCATTCACTGCCATTTTGAAGGACAGACAGCAAGTAGCAATCCAGTAATCTCTTCCTAGTTTCTAGCATAATTGTCCTGTTTCTTAATACCTTACTCAACTTCTGGAATGCTTCCTTCGCCATGCCAATTCGCCTTTCCGTCTTCTGTTATAACGCTTTCCATCTATTTAAATTTTTGTACCTGCTTGATTCTGTTATCCCCGACCTACATTTGGCATTTTGTGCTGCCCTTTTTACTGATGACCATGAATTCGGTTTTCGTTCAGTTTATTTCTAGTCCTTTCTTGTTACTTTCTTGTGCTACCTTCTGTAAGAGGTCTTCCAAAATTTTGCGCAAAAATGCGGGTTTTATTTTTTGGAGGCGGGGGTTCAGTGTTTAATTTTATGGAAAAAATGACAACGGTTGTCTGTTTTATTTGTATACTTGGTGTAATACAGCCCCCTTTTTATCAGCAGACGCATCCGTAGTAAGAGTTAATTTTGCTTTTTTATCTTCTGTAACATACGAAAGTTTAATATAATGTTTTAGACGTTTGAAAACTTGATCAACCTGAGCGATATGTTCCTCCGTAGATTTGCTTGCTATTAATACATCGTCTATGTAAGCAAATGTAAATTCCCAGCCGCCCAAAACTCCAACAACTAATTTTTGGAAAGAATTAACTTTTTTGCAATCCTTAACCCAAAAAGCATTCGCATAAAATTCAAAGAGTCCGGCAGACTTGTGTAAGGGATTTGATAAAACGGTTTACATAAATCAAGCTTTGTGAAGATATTTGCCCCTCTGTAACGGTATGATCGGGAGAGGATATTTGTCAGCTGTGGTTTGCGAGTTTAACAGAAGAAAATCGCCCTAATGACATGTTCCAGATTCAGCCTTAGGAACTATATGCACGGAATTTACATACTGACTAGACGATGGGCGAACTATGCTAAGATCAAATAAGTTCTGAAATTCAGTTTTCGTGCTTTTCTGGGTGCAATCGTCGTGGGTAAGAACACAGAGGTTTTCCAATATTTTTAATACAATGCTTTACATTACATTTTACAGGTTCTTTGTAATGGAAAGGTGTTAGAAATTCAGAATATTCTTGAAGTAGGCAACGCAGATCGTTTGATTCATTAATGACGGTAGTTATTCCTGCAGTAAACACTGAGGAATTTATTCTCTTAATCGCAGTTTCGATATTTTTAACGTTTAGGGTGCGTTTTGGTATATCACTACGAAGACAAAATTTTACTAAAAATTTGCACTTATTATCGGGGTAATTACATTTGCTACTATAAATATCTACGAAACTTTTCGTCTAATTTCTAGTTTTAACTATAAAGTCTCCTCGCCATATGTCTCTATGTTTGCACCATAGGCTGCCTGGAGTTATATATTGTAGTTGTTACAAACAGTTTCCTTCTCGGCGAAACCACGCTTGCTTGTGCCCCTGTATTTACCAGAAGCAATAAACCACTATTGACGTTCTTTAACTTAAAATAGTTGTTTTTTTTATATATATGTCCATGGCAACGAACGCCGTCTTTACTCGCTGTCAGAATGGTCGTTTCCCTGATGCTAGGATTCTAGGCTGGCGGTTAATTCGTTGTAGTATTTACACGGCTCGTACCACCTGCGAGACTGTTGATTGAAACGCTTGTGATACCAATATACAGGGCCTGTAAGTTCACGCCTTCGTTGGGACAATGATTTTTGTCTAATCCACTCTCCCTGTTTAGAACTATTTTTCTGCTGTTTTATTTTTTCTGCATTTGCTCTAAGTTTCTCCAACTCTTTTGTGAGTTCTTAGATACCGTCATATCATTTGGCTTTGGTGCGGATGTTTTTTGGGTAGTACTGCAGATAGCTTAGAGTGGTTCATTTTCTGCTATCTTATCGGCTATCTCAGATAGTTTTTGTATGCTTATATCATCAGGTAGAGAAGCCAGAATTTGTATCATTCTTAAGTTTAGCTTGTCTAACACCTGTTGTTGTACATTGCTTCGAATATAGTATTTCTCTTTAACAAAGTATGCATCTTTCTTGGATTTTTAGTACCTAAAACATGCTCTATGCAATAAATCTTCCTTAATTGCGTCATAGGATTTTAGTTTGGTATGTCACTTAGTGAATCAGTAACTTACGATGCTATTTCTGGTGGAAGCTTCTCTACCACATACGCGTATCGAGTTGATAGCAATGAGGTCCGCTTTCTTGTAAATATTGCGTTTAACTGTGCAAACCATATCGGTACATTGTTATTAAAAGATGATAACTTTAGCATTACCACTGCTTCGGTGAAAGATTCCGCTTGCTATGTCACATTGATTAGTAATAAAATGCTGCCACTACGTGGTCGTTTTAATTTTTGGCGCTTTTTTCTCTTGCCTTCTCGAAGACTCAAGTGGCAGTTAATTCAAGTAACGGTTTATTTAAATGGAGGTTAATTAAACTGAAGATATCAATTTTAGTTGGTTTCAGACGTGGAGTTTGCAAATTCTTTTTTTAAATACATGGAAATGCCAATTTGTTCCAGGGTTCTTTTTTTTTCATGACGAAATCAACAGCTCTTGGTTTCTTTCTAACTTTGGCGGTGACCAAATGTTTTTTTTCGAACGTCGGCGGTTACCAATCTGTTGTGATGTTAGGTGCATTTAAGTTAAATTTATATTTTAAAAATAATTTGTTGAATAAGCAAGAATAAATCAAAGCGAAGATTCTTTTAACAATAACAAAGATTTTATATACAAATATACATGGAACATTGGACAACTATGTTATGAAGAATTTCATTTATATTGCAATAGCAAAACTGGCTTATTAAAATGAACAAGCTTGACTATCTGAAGACATTAGGTTAATAAGTCCCAAAGATTCAGTTGCTCTTGCTTTTAAAGACACATGTCCCAGTGGATATAGACTTGTAACTTGACGAAAAGAGTTATGAGTTCAATACCAGGCTACGGTAGTGGTTAGAAGGACTTCCAAAAGAGGCACTACTACGCAAGGAATGGGGTTCATATACTCCAGTGATTATGATAAAGAGTTCGGTCCGTAATTCTTAGCACCTAAACAAGGCCGGAGCGTACAAAGGTCGAAACATCGCACAAATGGCAACAAAGATGTGGACAACAGTCCGAATAATGTAAATAGTGTAAATACTACCTCATCTCAGAAATATAGACAAAAAGAATGATCTATTATTAGACATCGTACAAATGGCAACAAAGATGAAGACAATAGTCCGGATAATGTAAATAGTGTAAATACTACCTCATCTCAGAAATATAGACAAATAGAATAATCAATTATTAAACATCGCACAAATAGCAAAATAGATGAGGACACTAGTCCGAAGAATGTAAATAGTGTAAATACTACCTCATCTCAGAAATATAGACAAATAGAATGATCTATTATTGAACGTCATACAAATGGCAACAAAGATGAGGACAATAGTCCGAATAATGTAAATACTGTAAATACTACCTCATCTCAGAAATATAGATAAATAGAATGATCTATTATTAAACATCGCACAAATAGCAAAATAGATGAGGACACTAGTCCGAATAATGTAAATAGTGTAAATACTACCTCATCTCAGAAATATAGACAAATAGAATGATCTAATATTAAACGTCGTACAGATCTCAACAAAGATGAGGACAATAGTCCGAATAATGTATATACTGTAAATACTACCCCATCTGATATATAGACAAATTCTGAAGAAGATGTTGAATAATGAATATGCAATGTTCTGAATCAAGAATATTAATCCCCAAATAAATAAATGCCCATTATGTTGAATTGTTTTTGGCATAATAATTCAATATATCTAACTTTTTTTCTGTATCTCGGCTCAAATCATTTTCTGTTTTACTTAGTTCATTGCATAGCGAAAATACAAAATATATAACTGCTGTGTATTCTGGTTGAGGAACTACACAAAATAATAAATAACAAAAACAGGTATGGAGATAAGCATGCATGTTATATTGAACAAAAATATACAAACTGGAACACGGGTTAGTCAGTTCAGATATACTATGAATACTATTAGTATGATAAATATATACAGTCTTGTAGCGAAAAAGTATGTCCGGGTAATGAGTCTATATCCAAACCAACTCGAACTTACTATGCACCAACTTACTGACCAACTAAGCGCCTCTACAACTGCTCTGTAACTATACAACTGCTGTTCTTCTTATAGGCAGGATAATATGTACACAAACTGCGTAGAATTTATATTACATTAGATCAGGTCCAGACAGAGTGCATTTATTATATTTAGGCGGTAGCCGCCCAGTACTCACTCACTGTTAATTCTCGAGTCCTTGTGGGTGAGAAACAATTTTTCATCCTCCGACCTCTCTCACACACACTTGGCAAAACACTTCTTCATCGTTACTTGAACAGAAAGATTCCATAGCTCCAGCAGTCCTTACCTTCAAGGCTAGGAACCGTCATGCTACTTACACTGTAGCAAACTATCAATATCCCCTCCGAATTTCTCTAGGTGGAAAATAATTTCTATTCGAACAATTACTTCCTGCGAACAAATACTTCTTGAAACCAACTCTCAAGATAGGGTTTCACCGATTACTACAATTTTAGCGAGTTCGTTCTTGAAGTTAACTGTTTATTATCTTATCCGTATAAACTGTCTCAGTGCTCTCACCTTGGCCTTGTACAGAAAAAAATCACAAAGATATATATATATATATATATATATATATATATATATATATTTAAAAATGAATAAGGAACGAAGAGAATAATTTCAAGTTTCAAAACAATAATTGAAAAGAGTGCCCAATAAAAAATAGAACAAAGTATATTTAGAAATGAATGTTTCGAATATATATATATATATATATGAGTGTGCAATGTGTTGATGCATGTTTGTGTGTGTATAGGCGTGTGTAAAAATATCAGATACCGTATACCTGGAAAAGACCATAATGATTACAGACAAAAGAAAAGCTTATCTTAGCTTCAGTGTTTATTCTACTCAAGGACTATTTCAAGGCAATCAATTTTGACTTAATTTAGTATTGATGATAATGTCCCTATATAACTTTCTCCTCATGGGTTACTTCATCCCGGTATTAAAATTTTCAATTTTTCTCCCTGAATTGAGATAAGTACACGGTGGTGCTTCGGGAAAGACACTCACATAGTTGTCGATTTTCATATGATACTAGTTGATTATTAAATCCAACAAGACTAATCATCTTCTGGAATGAAGTCTACATGATCTTTTCTGTGAGCCTATTTCACATTCAAATGGTAAATGCTTTTGGCTTTAAAAGAAATGCAACAAGCAAAATCTACCTTTCTTCAACTAGACCTATTCTCTGCTTCCTCCGTCTCTTTCTCTTTCTATATACATATATATATATATATATATATATATAGAGAGAGAGAGAGAGAGGGAGGTATATATAGAGACAGATAGACAGAGAGAGTGAGAAAAACTGAGATAGTGTGAATCAAATAAATAAGATTTTTCTTCTTAAATATATATATATATGTTTGTATAATAATCATAATAATAATAATAATAATACTAATAATGTCGATACAAATGAAAAATAAGTGAATTTTATGGGATTATCACTCGTTTATTACACTAAAAAAGCGCTTAACAAATAAATACAGATATAATATTCAATAAATCATCTGCATATGACTTCTCTGGTTAAGCAATTGAAGTGTTTTTTGTCAGGCCAATATATTTGAAAAGCCAATAAATAAAATTTTCTGAAATGCCTGACCTAGATGAGCATTCGATGCAAAGTTATTTACGCGTCTAAACATATCAGTTCTTTCAATTTTGCTCGATATATATATACATATATATATATATATATATATAAATATATAGTCCTATATACCATTATGAAATATATCTATATATATATATATATATATATATATATATATATATATATATATTAATCGTATCACCCCGAGCAAGGCGGTAACGCCACTGATGTGCAAGAGGCTGCGTAATAGTGAAAAGACTGGAAAAGAGAAAGCCGGAAAACAAGGAATGAGCCTCTTAACCTGTTCAATAGACGTAGGTGGCATGTGAATCGGGCGATAGATAGATCTATCTACTCCAATTAATATAGGAAAGAATATTGATAAAAAGTTCTGAATTTAAAAACGTACTTTTTTAAACAGTATTTGTTTATTTTTATAGTGTTTTATATTTCAGACCGCCCTCGGTCCTTCATCAGAAACAAGTGATTTTTAAATTAGAATTGGAAACGTATTTTTACGATGGCGTCCTAATACTTTTTTGTTTACATCACGTGGTGTCGATAAACCAATCAGCATGCGGCACGTCCGTTTGTTTATTTTCGGTAAACCAATCAACACGCGGCACGTCCGTGGAGAGAGTCTGTTTGTTTTAGACAAAAAATCTCTTGGAATATCTATTTTTTTGTTTATATCGCGTGGTGTCGATAAACCAATCAGCATGCGGCACGTCCGTTTGTTTATTCTCGGTCAACCAATCAACACGCGACACCTCCGTGGAGAAAGTCTGTTTGTTTTAGATAAAAAATTCCTTGGAATATCTGAAAGAACATTCTTTTTACCTATTGAAATATTTGTAGAGATTCAACACGCCTAAGTCCCTGTTTAACCCTAGCTTGTGTGTGTTTAATTTTAAAATCCAGTATTTTTCTTTCTTTCTGCGTGTGTATGTAGAACTAAAATTGGAGTCTATTAGTAAACATTTGCAATTTTCTAAAGTGTGATCGGGTTGATTAAAATGTGCTGCAATTGGGGAGTATACATTTTTTTGTCGTATATTTAGTTTGTGATTATTGAAGCGAAATCTAAAGCTATTACCGGATTCGCCGATATATCCACTGTTAGGCAAATTGAGCAGAAGAGATAGTAGATGATGTCTTTGCTATCACAAGTAAGGTTTGGTGGGTGTAATTTTATTTTTGTGTTGGGTACAGAGAATGTTTTGTCTGTTATTAGATGTTTACAGATTAAACAACGGGGCTTTCCACATATTAAATTCCCTGATAGGTTTGTATTATTTAAATATTTGTTAGAAGTGAGGATAGTTGATAGGTTGGGTGTTTGTTTCTTTGCATTTATGGGTGGCCTATCGAAAATGTCTTTGATGTTTTTGTTTGATTGGAGGTTCCTGTAATCATTTTTTAAATTTTTGATGAGTGTGTGGGAATATTGATTATGGTTAAAAACCATGGGAATTCGGTTATTGTCTTTTCGTTTTTTGTATGTGAGAAGTGTGCTGCGGTCTATGTGGATGGTTTTATGTAGTGCTTCCTTTATTATTTTTATTGGGTATTTGCATTTTAGAAACTGTTTTGTTAGGTTGTTAATTTTCTAAACAACATTAACAACCTAACAAAACAGTTTCTAAAATGCAAATACCCAATAAAAATAATAAAGGAAGCACTACATAAAACCATCCACATAGACCGCAGCACACTTCTCACATACAAAAAACGAAAAGACAATAACCGAATTCCCATGGTTTTTAACCATAATCAATATTCCCACACACTCATCAAAAATTTAAAAAATGATTACAGGAACCTCCAATCAAACAAAAACATCAAAGACATTTTCGATAGGCCACCCATAAATGCAAAGAAACAAACACCCAACCTATCAACTATCCTCACTTCTAACAAATATTTAAATAATACAAACCTATCAGGGAATTTAATATGTGGAAAGCCCCGTTGTTTAATCTGTAAACATCTAATAACAGACAAAACATTCTCTGTACCCAACACAAAAATAAAATTACACCCACCAAACCTTACTTGTGATAGCAAAGACATCATCTACTATCTCTTCTGCTCAATTTGCCCCAACAGTGGATATATCGGCGAATCCGGTAATAGCTTTAGATTTCGCTTCAATAATCACAAACTAAATATACGACAAAAAAATGTATACTCCCCAATTGCAGCACATTTTAATCAACCCGATCACACTTTAGAAAATTGCAAATGTTTACTAATAGACTCCAATTTTAGTTCTACATACACACGCAGAAAGAAAGAAAAATACTGGATTTTAAAATTAAACACACACAAGCTAGGGTTAAACAGGGACTTAGGCGTGTTGAATCTCTACAAATATTTCAATAGGTAAAAAGAATGTTCTTTCAGATATTCCAAGGAATTTTTTATCTAAAACAAACAGACTTTCTCCACGGAGGTGTCGCGTGTTGATTGGTTGACCGAGAATAAACAAACGGACGTGCCGCATGCTGATTGGTTTATCGACACCACGCGATATAAACAAAAAAATAGATATTCCAAGAGATTTTTTGTCTAAAACAAACAGACTCTCTCCACGGACGTGCCGCGTGTTGATTGGTTTACCGAAAATAAACAAACGGACGTGCCGCATGCTGATTGGTTTATCGACACCACGTGATGTAAACAAAAAAGTATTAGGACGCCATCGTAAAAATACGTTTCCAATTCTAATTTAAAAATCACTTGTTTCTGATGAAGGACCGAGGGCGGTCTGAAATATAAAACACTATAAAAATAAACAAATACTGTTTAAAAAAGTACGTTTTTAAATTCAGAACTTTTTATCAATATTCTTTCCTATACATATTAAGACAGTATACGTGGATGATCATCACTATGTTATTTGGACCTCCAATTAATATATATATATATATATATATATATATATATATATATATATATAGTCTTATACTTACGATTGATCATGGAATAACGTGTCTGTCTGAATTTTTACATATATTTGGTTTATATGTAATTATATACATATTTTACACCTCTCCTACAGAGTTATCTTACCACTTTATGTAGATTATAGTTCTTTGGATTCTTCTATATCTACACCGCATATATATATATATATATATATATATATATATATATATATATTTATAATATATATATATATATATATATATATATATATATATATATATATACACACAAATAGATAACTTTGAATACAAACTTGAAAAGCTTTTAGTAAAGTCTTTATAAACAATAATAGTTTAAGAGCAGGAAAGATGAGAGTACACAAACAAAAAGCCTAACTTTCTTTTTGAACAAAATCATTGAACTGATCAATTTCAGAAATTTAAACATTTGACTCACAGCCTATGTTAGATGCAGAGAGCAAGAGAGAAGAGAAAATAAAAATTCCTGCTTTAGTCTTTATTACTTGTGGTACAGTGGATATCGGCTCGGAACGAGAAATCGGGGAGCCGAGTTCGACTTCCAGCCGAATTCATTGCATTCACTTACGCGCAAATAACTTTCCCAAGGGCATTCACTTACGCGCAAACACCCCTGGGAAAGGTATCAATCCGTCTACTCCCTCCCGCTATGGGTCAAACAACAGGACAGATTGGGTTCCACAGCCTTGGTCGGCAACCAGTCTACCGCAGAAAGCAACGGCAACCCACTGCAGGACAATCTTCTGCCCAGCCAGCTATGTCTCTTTCGAGACATGATCGCCCAAGCATGTATCACGTGTGGCACTTAACTGACTGACTCATTTCAAATCCAGATACATATATATATATATATATATATATATATATATATATATATATATATAATAGAAACTTCTTATTGTGCTTCTAATCATGTATTTAAACCATGATTGATCTTCAAAATTAAAGAGTGCATTATGTTACTTATCAATCAGGCCTCATAAAGATAAAACCTGATAAATTAGCAATAGCATAGAAATGTTCCAAGTTTTTCTTTATTTAAATTATAATTTACAGTAAATGTCATTGCATGTATTACCGCTGAGAAATCAACATGCGAGATTTCAATTAGTTTTATATAAAAATACATTGATCAAGTTTAATATACTCAACAATTAAATATGTACAACGTAAGTAAGAGTAAATGCTTGTTGAATATTCTTTACAAATTTCAGTTAGTAAATGTAAAATTGTGGATTGAATTAGATTTAACGAAGTACTCTGCTTGAGTTTGCTCCTCAATGGTTGTCAAAGATTTGTGGACTTCATTTAGTTTTGGTAAATAACAACTCCAAGGATTTACAGTAAACAATCCTGAGAGAATTCGAAGACATGCAAGAATTTCTAGAAGGGCGGCAATGTCTCATCATTTTACTGTATAAATGGTGAGATGTAACAGTAAGTCCCATGGTAAAATTTTCTATTATCGGAATTTTCACTTGGGGGATTATCTTCAGTGTTGTTGCATTCTAAATTACGTCTAGAGATTATATGCAAAGTAGGTATTGTAAAATATTTTATGTGAAATTCACAGACATGTGTTATCCAATCAAATAATTTGTACTATTATGTATAGCGAGTAAGCATGAAGGCAATTAAGTCCCGACTTACAATTTCAGATTGATATTTAGTATTTTTCAGTAATTATAGCAGTCTGCAGTATCAAGAGATTATTTGCAAGAACTAGAATTTACTATTATGGTTTGAAAGAAAGAACTAACAATGAATGAAAAGAATTATATAATCAAAGAAATTAGCAAAGGAAAATTTTATTTAAGAAAGCGAGATCTTTCACATATTCGATTAGAATTAACAAGAAACCCAAATGCGTCAAGTGCGTTCATTTTTGAGGCCGCTGGAGCTTCTATGGTGTCAAGGGAAACAAGGTATAACGCATTAAGGAAGTTTGCTGATGTAAAAAATGAAATAAAGAAACACATTTTAAAGAAACACATTTTAACAAAAAAGCAACAGGAAAGAAGATTGCAGTGGGCGAATAATTGATGAAACTGGTTTAAGTAAAGTGCTTTTTACAGACGAATCAAGGATCACCCTCGATGGGCCCGATGAATGGGCTCGAGGATTGGTTTGCACGCAACATGACTCAATAAATTTGTTAAACGCCAACAAGGCGGCGGCGGGATAATGATATGGGCGGGGATTATTGGTAATGAGCTCGTGAGTCCATTTAAATTGAAGGACAGGGTAAAAATGAATTACGAAAGTTACTGTGATTTTCTAGGACAATATTTCTTTGAATGGCTTGAAAACCAGTCTTTAGCCAAATGTAGATTTATGATCTTTATGAAAGGCAATGCACCAAGTCATGCATCAAATTTTACTAAATTCTGGTTGAAAGGAAAGGGATTTGTTGAAGATTCTCTTACGGACTGGCCTTCAAATAGCTGTGACTTGAATGCCATTGAGAACCTGTAAAGCATCCTCAAGAGAGATATTCATTGTAATGGAAGTCAATTCACCAGCATGTGTGACTTTTGGGAGGCAGTTAATGTTGCTGCAAACAACTTACCAGCTGCTAAAATTGCAAATCTAACATCAGATGTTGACAATAGGCCGCTAAGAGTTATTGAAAAGAAAGGAGCACTTGTGCAATAAATTTTAGAGAGTTCTTATCATTTTTTGTTAATATATCTTTTATTTTTAAAATAAAATGTTTTTTATGTTTTTCTTTTAAGAAATTGACGAATTTATTCTAAGATTTTTCATATTATTTTTTAAATTAATTTTACAAACTAAAAGTATCAAAATATATAGTTGACAGACAAATTAGTCCAACCAAAACCAGTAGTTTTCTCTATCACTGTATATCTAAGTTAATAATATTGAGTAGAATCTAAACAACATCATAATAGGACTTTTAACATTAAAAAAGTAACTCCTTATACCAATTCATAACTTGCATATAATCTGTAGACGCAGTTTGAAAAACTTTAATATCAGTTATGGTCCAGTTAAGTATATTGAAACTGTATTGCATCACAGTGACAGCCAATGTGTTTATGGCTGATATTCTGTACTGTGAATAGAACTAGGTATTTAAAATCAGACGCACACGTTTGTAGTATTTTTCTTACTTTCTGTTTCATTTGGGTATACAGTATTTCATTTCCTCGCTGACTCTTAGGTATTTATAGGTATTTTCTTGTTCCAGTTCCTTAATTCCTGTGGATAAATCTAGATCTCTTGAGTGTTTTCTGATCATTCTAGATTTATTGCATATGATTTTGAAGAATTACATAAACCGAAATCCATATCTATATCATCACTGAAACATTTCACAATATTGACGAGACCCTTCGACTGATTGTCGTTTTGTCAAAAGAATTTTGACTATCCATTCAGAGTAGGTAATTAAATAGTATTTTTGTTTTATTTTTATCTATAGTTTAGCTCATAGAAAGCGGGATTAATATAGAAAAAAACAGAAAAATCCAAAAAAGAATTGTAACAGAGAGTTGCCTTGAAAGATGTTTTGCTAGATATTCAGGGAGTTAGAAGTGTTAGTGACTTTGGTGTGATTTTCGTATAATTTGATATTCTACATTCTCATGTTGTACTTAAATTCGCAATCAGGAGTACATCTTTAAAACCTTAAAGATCCACAAATGTACCTTACTGTCAAAGGCTTTGCGTTAATCTTTTTTTTAGATTTACTTTTTCTTCTTCGTATTATTATTATTATTATTATTATTATTATTATTATTATTATTGTTTGTGAGCACATTCACAGGTTAATTTTTATGGTTATATTCCGAAACTATAGAAAAATATATATCTTTAAGTAAATATTGATAATGTTTATAGTGAGACCATAAGTAATATATAGGTACATTCTACTTGTTTGTCTCACTGAAACCACTGATAAACAAGCTTCATATTTATACATGAGTCTATAAAAAAATATTGATCTTCCCAACCTGAGTTGACCAGCATCCTCCCGGTTAGATGTTCTGTTATTTGGCGGGGGACGACATCTCTTTGCCTTGATAGTAGTAAGTGTATTCTTCAGCTCACTATGTGGGCTATCCAATTGGTATACAATTATATCAGTTTGAAAAATAAAAAATACGAATTTAATAAACAGATAATCAAAGGTATTAATGCAACTTCATATTTTCTAATAAAAAGCGTTGATTCTATTTTACTCAGAAGATGTAACGTTAAAAACACGATAACACTTATCAGCCCATTTTTCTTTTATTCCCAGGTTTTACGATCATAATTCTCAACAGCTTCTTCATCATTTGTAATTCTAAACTAGCGGTATAGCCCGGCGTTGCTCGGGTGTAATGAAAGCTTTAAAACTAATCCATGGTCCTGGAGCTCAGACTCTTTGGACGTTGACACGAAAGACTAAAAAGCAATAGTTGTTTCCAGTTAAAGCGAAACCATAGACTGAAAGAAAAATAAATGGATGTAAGTCAAATTTTGATTTCCTGGTATCGATATCAAATAAGTTTTTTTCATTGTAAACGGAACTTTGAAGGCTAAATAAGTCTGAGTAAGTAGTATCAGGCTGAGACTAAGAACTACAATTATACCTACTTAGAGCCAAACCCGAAGCAAAAACTAAAATAAAATGGCTGAAAAGAATACAGATATACAGTCAGATAAACAGACACACACATAAATATCTTGCCTTTTATATATATATATATATATATATATATATATTATCGATTTTCTGCACTATTGTAAGAACTGCAACCTTGAAACTACTGAATGTCGTTTCTTATGTCTTTGTCTATATGTGTATCACATTTGATTAAAATCGGACCACTCCTTCTATAAACCGATTTTTTCGATTATCGATTTTCGATATTTATCGGGGGTACCTCGACACAAACCTAGCTAAGAACCCTCGCAGACGCTTATAGTTCAACTGCGTAAATTGGTTCAGCCGTTTCGGAGTCTATAGGTAACGGACACACACACATAGACACACACACACAGACAAAGTTCCATTTATATATAAGTTTACATAAATTTTTACTATTTAATGCCAATCATTTGGTTGTGGGATCTCCCCTTTTTGTATATAACAATGGATTCGACTGAGTATACATATAGTAGATGCAGTAGGGTGGAGGGTATTTGAAGAGATCCGTGCCAGTTATCGAAGAGTACCGGAACTGATACGTAAGTTAGCGAGAGATACCGAACTTGCCAAGAGACTACCGCATCGGGAGTCAGACTAGCTCTAAGCTCCGAGTGGAGCTAGAATAATATACACGGATATACTATTTCTTACGACTTCACTTAAAGACTTGTATATATTTATGTCATACTAATAGTATTCCTGGATTTACTAAACTGCGTTCAAGTTTGTATATTGCGTTCAATATAACCAATTTTTTTTTTATCTCAATAACTGTTTTTGTTGTTCCTTATTTTCTGCGATTCCTCACACAGAATCCACAGCACATTTGATGCTGTGAATTTTTCTAATTGAACTTGATAAGAAAATCAATACCATCTACCACGTGTTACAAGAATTAAGGCTAAAAATGAACCTTCTGATATGTAGACACGTAAGGGTAGGGAAAAGACGATACCCACCTCCTAGCATAAATTAAGTAATAATAATAGTAGTAATCAATAGCTAACCCTCAGTAGTCAAGGGAATTGGAAGACACATTCGCTCTTGGTTTATTAAAGCAAAGATCCTTCTTTGTTGGAAGACGCGTTCGAGGATAATTGGCATGACAAAGGACGCGTTCCAGAAGATGAGTAAAGTACTAACACACAAGGAAATTTCACTAGAAACAAAACAAAAGAGTGCTGGATTGCTATGTATTGTCAGTTATTCAATACGGCAGTGAATGCTGGACAATATCGCCGAAAATGAAGAAAAAACTTGAAGAAGCGGAAATGTGGTTCTACAAACGGATGCTGCAGATATCGTGGACTGAGCATGCAAGCAACGATGAGGTGTTGGAAAGAATGGTCACGAAAAGGAAATTAATTCTGAACATCAGGAAGAGACAACTGAAGTTCCTGGGACAGGCAATGAGGAAGAAAGGCTTGAAGAACCTGATACTGACAGACCAGATAGAATAAAAAAGAGACAGAGGAAAGCAGCGGATAAAACATTTGCAGGGCCTGGTCAGGTGGATGACTGAACAGGGATTGCGAGTTGTAACAGGGAAAACTTACAAGAGCCACCAGAGATAGGGAAGCGTGGAGAACCATGATCGCCTACGTTCTCAAGGGACAGGGCACAGAGAAGAAGAATAAGAAGTTCGCTCGTGCGTTAGAAATATCGGATACTTTTCTTGGAAGGCAACCCCCATGACAAGAAAGAAAAGACACGAAAGAGCAAAGATTAAAACAAAACTGAACTTAAATTCCGGATTCACTAACTTTAAGTGAGAATATCATTTCTTCTTACAGAAACTATCTCCAATGAACATATTGACTTTTCAAATGAAGCTCCAAGACGATTTTATTCATGCAGAAATAACGTTTCATTTATTTGTTTCTGAAATACACAAGAAATAATATTGTTTTCTTTCTGCTATTCCAAAATGGTGATTATGAAAAGTTTTGGTCAAGGTAAATATTTTTTGGGCAGTTTAAAATACCTAGGAAGTGTTCTAACAGGAGATGGAAAGTGCGACACAGAGATCCGAAGGCGAATTGGCATGGCAAAGGACGCGTTCCAGAAGATGAGTAAAGTACGAAGACACAAGTAAATTTCACTAGAAACAAAGTAAAGAGTGCTGGATTGCTATGTGATGTCAATTATTCATTACGGCCTTGAATGCTGGACAATATAATTGAAAATGAGAAAAAAATTTGAAGAAGCGGAAATATGGTTCTACAGAAGAATGCTCCGAATATCGTGGACTGAGCATGCAAGCAAAGATGAGGTGTTGGGTAGAATGGCAACAAAATGGAAATTAATACTGAGCATCAGGAAGAGACAACTGAAGTTCCTGGGACATGCAATAAGGAAGGAGAGCTTGGAGAACCTGATTCTGACTGGCCAGATAGAAGGAAAGAGAGACAGAGGAAGGCAGCGGATAACATATTTGCAGGGCCTGATTAGGTGGATGACGGAACGGGGGTTGCGAGGTGTAACAGGAGCAAACATACTAAGAGCCACAAGGGAATATAGAGACGTGGAGAACCATGATCACCTACGTCAAAAAGGCACAGGGCACATTGAAGAAGAAGAATCTCCTACCTCAGCAGAAGTACGAATTTTTAAATGTGTTATATACACCGAATGCACACATAATATTCTCCCTCCCGGCTGTCGAATATTATTGGTTGTAATTTTGAAATATATTAAAAATTATTTCTGTTATTTCAAGCATTGGTTGTTCATTCATTAAATGCTAATCACCATGTACATTGGTCTTTACCAATCATCGATATCAAAATACAGTTATTACAAATCGAGCCAATAAAGGCAACAAATTTATTTTATTTTATTTTAAACGTTAAAAACCTGGACCTTGCCCGGGATCCGAATAAGATCCGGATTTGTCCCTTTGCATGTCAGTCAGTCAGTCAGTTAAGAGCCATACGTTATACCCGTTTGGGCGATCATGTCTCACTCGAGACATGTCTGACTAGGCTGGAGATTTTCCCGCATGACTTTCTGCCGTAGACTGGTTACCGACCGTGGCTAAAGAACCTTATCTGTCCTGTTATTTAACCCATAACTGGAGGGTAAAATTTGATTAATACATTTTTGCGCGTAAGGGAATGCAAGAAATTATATAGGAACACGGCTCCTAGATTTCTCGTTCCAAGCTGTTATCCACTGCACCACAACGCACACCACTTTTGATTGTACGTAACAAAATTCTGAGCTCCTCCGGGATTCGTCACATAATTGGGGACTGGTTTAGTGTTCGTAACACTTTCCAAAATGGAAAGGATCTGGAATTAAATCCATCATCAATCATCAGGTTTATTAATCGATTAATTAATAAATTAGTAATCGGTGCATTAATCGATAATCATGAAGTGAGTACAGGAGAAAAAAACGACCGAACATAGATTAAGCTGCATCAAAAAATTGAGATTGCCCCTAAACCATCAACTTGAAAAATCGCGTGATGTTTTTTAAATAGCCTCATCAGATCTAGATTTTCATTTGAACCTAATGCATGCCCTCAAAACTTTTTCTAAACTGTCGAGAGGTGATTTATATGATAATTGATGAAAAAAGGCTTTGACCGAGTGAAGCCTGAGTGTCCTGACAAAGATAACCCTTCTTTTGAATTTCGAACAGATCCATAAAAATAGCATAGCAGATGAAATAAACAGCATCACTTGAGGAATAGCAACAGTAGAAACAAATATAATAGATAGAAGAAGTGACTGGAAGAAATAATAATCACATAATCAATACTAACATTCCAGATTATTGTAAAGTAGCAGTATAGCCCGGCGTTGCTCGGGTGCGATGAAAGCTTTAAAACTAATCCATGGTCCTGGAGATCAGACTCTTTGGACGTTGGCACGAAAGACTAAAAAGCAATAATTGTTTCCAGTTAAAGCAAAGCCGTAGACCGAAAGAAAAACGAATGGATATAAGTCACGTTTTGATTTCTTGGTATCGATATCAAATAAGTTTTTCATCGTAAACTGAATTTTGAAGGCTAAATAAATCCTCTGAGTAAATGGTATAATGGATGAGACTAAGAACCAAAATTATACCTACTTAGAATCAAACCAGAAGCAAAATCTAAAATAAAAGGGCTGAAAAAAATACAGACATACAGGCAGATAAACAGACGCACACACAAACATCTTGCCTTTTATATATATATATATATATATATATATATATATATATATATATATATATATTATCGATTTTCTGCACTATTGTAAGAACTGCAACCTTGAAACATGAATATCGTTTCTTATATCTTTGTCTATGAGTGTATCACATTTGATTAAAATCGGACCATTCCTTCTATAACCCGATTTTTCAATTATCGATTTTCAATATTTATCGGGGGTACCTCGACACAAACCTAGCTAAAAACACGCGCAGACGCTTATAGTACAACTGTGTAAATTTTCAAGAAAATCGGTCAGCCGTTTTGGAGTCTATAGGTAATGGACACACACACACCCACAGACACACACACACACACACAGATACAAAGTTCCATTTATAAATAAGTTTAGATTAGATTAGATTTAGATAAAATGTTAAAAAAAAACCAACAGCTCTTCGACGTCAGAAACCTATTTTAAGAGAAAGATATAAAAAGTAACCAAATGCTCTACTTGCTGCCCATTCAGTGACTGCCTAATTTTTCTTTATAGAAAAATAAATAATAATACCTTTACTATTACCAATATTTGTGCTTTGTTCTCCATTCCAACTCTTTATAAATATACAAATTCTGTATGAGATTGTGTTGCCCTTACCTCGAAAAAAATTTACTGAACTTTTGATCATTATGTCAATTTATAAAGCATTAATTTATTATTCAATTAATAATAATACGTAAGTCATTTGATAACTGCATGGTGGCATAATATAGAAATAAATCCATGTAAAATTGGTGTGGACAAGTGTTGGGGATTCAAGTTGAGAAACCACACAAA
Source organism: Ascarosepion bandense (assembly GCA_037127315.1). NCBI lineage: Eukaryota > Metazoa > Mollusca > Cephalopoda > Sepiida > Sepiidae > Ascarosepion > Ascarosepion bandense. Next base: position 1,610,688 of record JBBBDQ010002331.1, read on the forward strand.
ATAATAAATCACAAAAACAAGATATGAAGATAGAAAATGTAAGTTATATTGAACAAAAATATACGAACTGGAACACCAGTTAGTCAATTCAGGAATACTAGGAATACTAATAGTAGAATCAATATATACAGTCTTGTAATGAAGAAGTATATCCGGGGAAGGGGTCTATATCCAACACAACTCCAACTTACTATTCACCAACTTACTGACCAACTAAACGTCTGTACAAAGACTCAACGCTATTTACCCACCTTCCCACGTAAGGCGAGATGTGACACAAGGTCTTTTTTAATGTGGGTCTTTCCGGGCATATAGCCAGGCCAAAAATATCTGTCTATCGTTCCCCATTTGTGATTCTACCCTTCAGGGGAACCACGATTGTGTTAGTGCTCTCTTCCCGAAAGCAGAGAGCTGACAGTGTCAATAGTCAATACTGTCGCTCTCTTTATGGGCAGGATTATATGTACACATCAGGCGAGTCCATTGTTATGTGCAGAAGGGGTGATCTCAAACAGTAAGATGAATTTTTACAAAGAAAACGTCTCCCTCAGTTTTCGCTGAAACATCATCCCTGTTTAAAGAAAGCACATATTCAAAGAATAGCAACCTATTTAAAAAGGATTGTATGAAAGGCCACTTGTATTCTAGGACGGTTAGCTAATTCCCGTAGCAGTCGTGGGCTCAGTCATATTTGTGTTTGCTCAACACCTACAGAGCCCACCTGTGGTTTATACTTCAAATATGCTTAGCAGAATTGAGTTACAGTTTTCGAGAGAGAGAGAGAGAGAGAGAGAGAAAGAGTGAGAGAGAGAGGGGGAGTCGTGTTTTCTAGCGTGCACAATGTCTGAACAAGGCTGAGGCGCTCAAAACATCAGTCACGATTACTTGTGACTTTGTTATCGCACAAACATCGATGCCTCTCAAAGGGCCCCGTCTTTCCAGTCTTACTGACAATGCTTGGGTCAAATGTGCCGTACGATGGAATCGCCTCCAGAACGATAACATTAATGTCAACTTTCTAACAAATTGACCATGATGAAATTCGGACCTTACGGTCAGAAAGCGACCGTTCGCTCACCCGCAACGAGAGTAATACTAAAGTAATTTACTACAAAGCTGACATACTCATTTGTATATCAAGTGGTTAGATGTGTAAATAATATATTTGATTTTCTTTTTTTTTTTTTTTTGCAGTGAGGTTCAACCCCGTACAAGACCTGGGATTAAGAGTCGCGGTGTATGCGGATATTTGGACAGACAATGGTTAAACGATGACTTGAAAAGGTTAAGATTGTAGTAATCGGGAAAACAGTTTCTTGAGAACGGGTTCCAAGGAGCAGCAGAAGGACGGAGCAGTGTTGAGGATGAAGACAGGCCTAGGAGGCCTACAGAAGTGAGGTCTCCTGAGGTGATTGAATCAGTCAATCACCTCATTCAGTCTGACAGAAGGGTGACAGTGGATGAAATGAATTTGAGCATACGCAGGGGTCATCAGTCACATGGAGTCGTCTTGCATCAAGACAACGCAAGGCCTCACACAGCAGCCCAAACGATGCATACCATCAATGAGCTTAGCTGGGAACTGCACTCTCATCCCCATTACAGCCCAGGACTTGTCCCTTCAGACTTTCATCAGTTTGGTCCCTTGAAAGCGTTCATGAGAGGCACGAAATTTGAAAGTGACGATGAAGTCAAAAGCGATTAACTGAGTCCAAAGATTTTTACGCTGAGGGAATACGGAAGCTTGTGCACAGATGGGAAAAGTGTGTGACACTGCTGGGAGACTACGTTGAAAAAAAAGAAGTAAGTTTCTATCTGTATTAGAAGTCCTTATACCGAAAATTTCACCTTATTTATTAAAAGACCTACGTATGAAGCAATATATCGTTCGAATTCTATTCGAGAACGTGCATTAATATAAATGTGGGTGGTAAGATGTAAAGCCTATTAAGATGAGGAAGGTATTTTACTATTGAAGTCGAAGTTTATGTTAAAGGTAGCATCCCCAGAGTTTCATTTCTTATTAAAACGCTGTCTTAGTGGAACTTCCTTCTTCGGACTTCAATATGAAAGAAGACGATTGTGTTTCAACACTTAGCAGCAGCGCAGGAAATATATTTGTCATAATTTAACCGTTACGCATGACGCCTGGCCTGATATTAAGTAGATTTTTTTGTGTTGTTTTTCCTTCCGTAAGGATATGACAGCCATCATGTCTTTACAATGACATTAAGATAACTAGTAACAACTACAATCGATTTGCTTTGTTTATTTTTGTTTGTCGACATTTCAATCTCTATAGATCATTTAATGTTGAAAATTAAGTAGTTATTACGCTATTATACGGTTTATCCTAAATAGATTTTGACTGACGTTTATAACAACTACATCTATTTTGTACATAATATTACAGTTTAAACGTCAATGTAATTGATTTAGATATATAATTTGAAGGTGATTTCTTGTAGGTGTTATATGTTTTAGTGGAGACCTATTTTTAAGGTAAGGCATTATGTTAATTTTAGTATTTTCAAATAGTTTTTCTGTGTGAGTTTCTTTGTAATATGTATGTTTTATAAGTGCGTAGATTCAGTTAAAATATCTTCGATCTTGAGTACAAATTGACTATGTGTGCTATCTGATTGATCTTCATTCTTCTGTGAATATGAATGGTTAAAGTATGCGTGGTATATGTATAAACGAGCTAGCGTTCCTCTGTCTTTTCTTCTTTTACTAGACATCAATCAGAGACAGATTAAATGGAATGGGTAGAGAATTCGAATTCTAGTTGTATTCTTTCCATTCACTGACGTGCGATCCATAACTGGAGGGAAGCACTGGTACCCTTTCCCAAGTGTACCAGCGCTTGGGAAAGGGTACCAGCGCTTAAGCGAATGCAGGTTATTCAACTCGAATTCGAACTCGGCTCACCGATTTCTCTTTCCGAGCCGATATCCACTGCACCACAACGCACATCCATCACTAAACGCTTACAGCACCTGGTATTCCCAAGCGGTCACCCATCGAAGTACTGGCCAGGCTCAATGTTGCTTAACTTCGGTGATCGAGCGAGAACTGGTGTATTCAACGTGATGTTGGTTTTTATCATCTGTGTTTTCAGTTTAGCACATGCATTGCGAAACATTTTTTTTCAGGGCAATTTCATTTCGAAGACATGAGCCAAATTGCGGTTTGATTTTCAGACAATTTTAGGGGTTTCGCCAGCTGGGATAGTCTCCACTGGCCTATATTTTCAATATGTTACGTTCTGGATACATTGACAATGGTAACATTCGATCCGGATTCTCGGAATCAAAACTAATATTATAACCACGCGTACAAGCACTTATCTATGTTTACAGTTATTTTTGTAACTACAATCATAGATAAATAAATATGAACAGAAATGACCGAGATAGATAGATAGATAGATAGATAGATAGATAGATAGATAGATAGATAGATATGAACAGACGGGGATAGGTAGATAGATATGAACCAACTGAGATAGATAGATAGAGAGAGAGAGAGAGAGAGAGAAAGAGGAAGAGAGAGAGAGAGAGAAATCGATATCATACATTACATTAAACATGTTTCAACTATTCTTAAACTCTCATCTGCCATGATAACATCAAATAAAATGTAAGAAATGAAATCTCTTTAAATTCTCGAAAGATCGGTAACGGTTACCGGATGTGAGAAACTTAATTTTCCCGAACAATAGTTTTAAGCGAAAGACTTTATTTAATTTCAACAGAAAGCAATATTGGTGTTTTGATCAATCAATATCAAGTGTTTCCTTCGAGAGACATGGCTACTATTAATATGAAAGGTCAAGTTGGCAGCTGGGCTTATAAAAGTATTTACTGTCTTTTGGTAACTGGGGCAACAAATGGCTTTCTCATTTTAAAGCCCCCAAAACCAACGTTTACTCTTTCAATTGTCTGAGAAAATCTGTTTTAACTTCTATCATCATGAATGAGGCTAAAGTTTAGGGGAGCAACGAACTGACACTTTTTCAGGGTCACGTTTTCTGCTATCATGAAGTAGAAACATTATATTGAATCAATCGATAAGTCTACTGCTAATAAATACTGTTTATTGTATTGTTCTAAACAAATCTCGCTGGAATCTTTATTACGCATTTATTAATCTAACATACGTTCATGCAGTGAATATCAATTTTCTTCTTATTACGAGTGTACTCCTGCCGTAAAGACTAGTGGCAAAATATTTGAGACCAGTATTGGATGTTTTCTCACAGCTTATAGCTCCTGATCGTGATAACGGCAAAACATTTGAGAGGATTATAAGCGTTTTTTTTTTCATGTTATTCCCCTGAGCGTGACAAATGGAAGATTATAATTTGATTAAATATTTTTAGTGCATCTATTTCGAGCTCCATCGCCCTTGACAGACTTTCTGTTCCGTCAGCCAATCTGACACTCCTTATCTTTACTATTTCTTCTTTTCCGTTTTCCTCAAACTTTTCTTTCGTTTTCTCCTTCTGTTTTCTTATTAACTCTCCTTTCCATTTCGCTACCCTTACTTCCGTTTTCTTTACACATACACACACTCAAACAAATGTATACTTTACTATAGTGATTAAGATCATCGATTATGCAGGTGTTAGTTGTACTCGTTAAATGTGCATACGATCTTGGAAAATTTATATATATATATATATATATATATATATATATATATACACGAAAAAAATCGCAAGATCGCCAAGACCTACCGCGGTTTCGCACAACGGCTGACGAGCCGTTGTGCGAAACCGCGGTAGGTCTTGGCGATCTTGCGATTTTTTTCGTGTATTTTTGCTCTGCGTAACTGCCTTTTTGTTAACACTTTTTGGTTAGTTTAGTATCGAGCACTTTTCTTTCCTGGTGGTTCGTTCCGTTCGAGGGTTTTTTTCTTTACTGTGAAGAACCGTATGCATTGTCGGTCCTACGCAGTTTTCTTTTTTTTCCCCTCTTTGTCCAAAGCTCTATAGCCGAGGACGATAACGGAGTTAGATTCTGCTGGTTATTCATGGTCTTTAAAAGTTTCTTGTGTAACATTTTAAGATTAGAATACGTACAGAGTCGGTTTTATTATTATTATTATTATTATTATTATTATATATATATATATATATATATATATAAGAAATAGGCATTGTTTACAAATAAGGAAATTGGCATGGAAGAAAAAGTGAGAGAAACCGTGGACATTTTGTTTAAAATTTTATTGTTACTATTATGATAATTATTACTTACTTTTTGCATGATATATTAAGTGTCCATAATGATATTTGTGTGGAGACACGTGTTTCGAGTCTAAAGTTTACTCTCTTCAGGTGAAATACTTGTGACTTCACATGTCGAGGTCCGTTTACGTTTCTGATGGCCAAGTTATCATGTATAAATGCATAAGTCAAGTGGTATGCAGGCCAGAAAGTTTATCTGTGCGTGCTTGTTTTTCTTTTTTCACATTCGCACGTTAAGTTTTTTCTGTCGCCTTCATTGACCGTAAAAGTTTTTCACTGTGTTTGTGTGTGTGTCTCCTGGTTTTTCATGTTGTTCTGTTGAGGGAAGTCTTGTATTTTTTTTATAAACATTTTTTCCTGCATCATGAGTGTGTCATACTCTGCATTTTGGTAGATAGGCATTATACTGAATTTACCTCCACTGCATTCATCTAAACGTTGGTAAATATATATATATATATATATATATATATATATATATATATATATATAACGGTTTTATTATAAGTTAGAGGATTGTTGCTGTCCCATATGATGCGATGATTTTACTGTGTATTTTGAGATTCTTGATAAAGTATAAGGAATAATTTTCAATGTTGTTTGTCTTAACGTGTCATCTCCGCTTAACTCATATTGTCGCTGCCACAAAGTATTTTTGCTTTTCAAGAAATATTTTAATGGAAATTGTTCTAATGAGCTTATCCCTCTTATAAGCGTTCTTCATGATTTTCCGCGTATTACACTTTAAATCGCTAGAAGAAACCGTAAATTCTGTGCTAATAGTTTCTTTTCTCCCAGTTCTGACTTGTAGAACTCTCTTCATAAGTTTACATGCAATGTCAGTTATTAATTAATTAACTAATTAATTGTTCTTATATTATACTCTCTCCTTAATAATATTGTCTTTCATAATTTAACATACTTAGTGACCTTTTGTGACATAGTCGTTTTATGGCCTTTTTTTCAGTGAAAGGACAAAACCGAACATCTGCCCTTTTCTTTAGAGAGTATATCGCATTGAAACTAAATGTATGTTAAAAACAAACTTATAAAATCCTTTTTATTTGATCTAAAGCATAGAATGTATATGGTAGGTATAAATGCCAGCCGCAAAAAATACGCAGCCTTTTTTGTTTCGATAGATAAGAAAGTGAAAAAAATATTAAAAGAGTTTTATAAACAGGCAGAAATTTACATATAGATAAGTCCCTGCTTTGATCGGTGAAGATAATGTTAATAATGTCAGAAATGAAAGAAATTGAACTAGCTTCCTGATAATTTTCTTTTTTCAATGAATAATTTTCAAGAGCTATGCGAAAATAACTCCGTTCAGAAATTACGTACACATAAACAGGAGCAACTCTAATTTCGCTTTCTAAGTTAATGTAGTTAATGCATAACACTGTCTACAACTTTTTTGCTGTTATAATAATATCAAAATATTTCGGCCTTCCAAACACCTTCATGTGTATATCGATCCGGGTAACTGTTGGGACGCCCGCGCCTATTCGGCTATAATGGACTATTCCATTACTATGTAAAGTAATGGTGGTATCTACGTAGGAGAGTGTGCCGAGCAGCCGATCGACAAGTCATCGTAGACTTCCGGTGACGACCCAGAAGTACCCATTGCTCATACTACGTCTTAGGATGGTTGAGATGATTAACCCTTATTCTTGTATTGGATACTAATAACCTTTGTAAATACTATTTTCACGGAATACAATAATTAACCTATTCCTGTTGTTGAGTTATTTATTCTTACTCACAACATAACAGTAACCTATAGCGAATTTTAAACAGCACACTTTTTAAATATAAGTGGCTGTGGAAATAAAACCTGGAAAATGGAAACGACCCTAATATAACATGAATTATAGTTTAAAAAGCCAAACCTTACAACGGTGGTGGTGGTGTCTGCAAATTGTATCTGTTGTGGATTCCGGGTCATTAACCGCAAAACTAATGAACAACAAAAGAGATATAGAGATAGAAAAGTAGGTTATATAGAACGTAATATGCAAACTTAAACACAGGTTAACAAACCCAGGAATACAATTAGTAAGAAATAAATAGATACAAGTCTTGAAGTGAAGTCGTTGGAAATATTATATACATGTATATTATTCTAGGTGAGTGAAGCTCAGAAATAGTCTGACTTCTGATGCGGTTATTTCTTGGTAAATTCGGTATCTCTCGGTAACTTACGTATCAGTTCCGGTAATCTCCGATAACTGTTACAGATCTCTACGAATACTCTCTCTACCCTCAACTCTTTGGCAGCAACTGCTGTTCTCTCTATGGCAGGAATATATGTATACTCAGTCGAGACCATTATCATGTACAAATGGGAGATCACACAACAGTATCAACGACATTTTAGCAATTATGGCTCTAAGAAGAATTGTCCTTTTTGTTTGCATTTTCTCTAAATCTAGGTCAATTTTCCAACTCATGTATTCTCAACATCCTTCTGTATTATCTCATTTCTGTTGTCTCGGATTTAGACTTCATCTGTAAGAAGATTGCCTATCATTCACTGGGAAATAAAAAGACTGGAATGACATAAAAGTTCACTAATAATTTCTTGGATTCTAACGAGAATTTCTTTGTGATTATTTAGTTTTCTTAGACTTTGCAATGAATATTTGCTATCCCAACGGACCTTCAGATTTTGGTGTATCATTTTCCCTCTGCTCTTTAAAAAAAAATTCCCAGATATTTAAATTTGTGTTCTTGCTTGATTGTTTTTTAACTTTACATGTTGAGCTGTTCGTTTTGCTGATAATCATAGCTTTAGCATTCAGCCAATCGATGATTAGTCTTTTCCTCTCACTTTCTTCCACTATCATATATCTTATTTACTGTTGTTTTCTTTCTATGTTTGCTATACCAATTCTTCTTATTTGTATGTCATAAGTTGTTAAGAGTGTAGCCACTAATAATAGATCATGATAGAACTTCTAATTCTTCTAAAATCCCCTAAATGTATTGGTCGAATACGTTAGGCGAGAAGATTGAAACATGTCTTGCATTACAGTTTTTATATACACTGCATTAATTTTTATCTCTACGCACGTGACTTGCTGCCATTATAATTACTAAATTATTCTAATATTCTTCCGATTTATGTCAAGGTTACATAACAGTTTCAAAATACTTTGTCGTGTAATTTATCAAACGCATAATCTATAAAGCAATAGTACACGTCCTTCTACATTTGATTTACTCATTCTGATGTCATTATGAAAAAGATATATCGCATTTTTGTTTCGGTGTCTTGAACAAACCTCCACTGTTTTTTATCTATTTCCGGTCTAATGTTTCAAAGTTAGGATGATAATGTTTGTTATATAACTGATCATACTTATTTTCTGATGGTCTTCACAATTGCTTGCACCTAGCAACTTAGGTAGTGCTATCAAAAGGGTTCTTTTAAAGTGTTCATGTATATAACCACCCCTACATATTTGAATTATTATATCTATGATCATGTCAATGCTAAAATCAGGAATAACGTTGCCTGCATATCTAAAATAATCTGTTTGGTCTTGACTTTTTGTATCTGCTCACTGCTTATTTCACTTCAAATTTAGTTTTTCCAGCCTTTTCGATATTTTTTTCTCTTAAGTCCAGGACGAGTCCTCTGATATATTCGTTCTATATCTGATGCAATTTTCGTTATCTAATATCAAGGGTTCAATTGTTACAATTTATGTATCCTGTTTACGGGCACGTCTTTTATTCTGTTAGTTCCCGCATTTTTATCTTTTTTATCCGGAATACTAATTCGTTCTATTTCTGCATATTTTTCGTTGAACTGCTTCTCTTTGTCTCGCGTTGATTTCTTTTATAATTTATTTCTTAAGTGTCCTATATTATGTTACATAACTTGACATTTTTGTCGTGTTTTTTCATGGCGAAATTTCTACTTACACCTACTTTGTTCATTGTCTGTTATCCTTGGGCATGATCGCAATTGATGACGTTACTTGAGTTTCATTAATGTGTCCCACTTCAAGTTTTCATTCTGCTATCGTTCATTGTATATAACTTTAAAAGTGTCAAAATATTTCTCTTTTTATTATAGTCATACAATAATCTATCGTATTGAAATTTAAATGCATGACCTCTACAATTTCTGTAGATTCACTCTAAATTTACTACTGTTTAAGTGTTTTGCTCCCGAGGAAGACACTTAGGTATGTTTTGTAGCTAATGCACATAGTTGCAACATGCATTAGTAATTTTCGAAAAGATTAAAATCACCGGATACTTAAAAATTAGCAGATATTCTCTGGAAATTATTTTCGAAATAATTACTTTCCAAGCATAAAGCTGCTGGAAACCAATACACTGACTGAAAGTGAAGGAAACAGAGAGAATAATAAAAGAACATGTTTGAAAACAGGAGAAGATGGCGATTAATACTGTATTTAAATATTTGGACATCATAATTAATGAGGACACTCGAAATGAAACTCGCTAAATGAAGCAATAGTGACATCAGCAAACAACATTGCGCCAAACGACGTTAGGAGTAGAAAAAAATGAGTGGATAACTGAAGAAATTCTGGACATGAGGCAAAGGAGCCAGAAAATGATATCATGACATGGAATGGAGTACAGGGAACTACACAAAGAAATAAGGAGAAAATGCAGACAGGTTAAAGAGGAATGGCTCAATGACAAATGTGCAGAAGTAAAGAGATTGAGCAGGAATAATAAAGCAGACATGCATAAGGAAATAAAAGAAATGACAGGACAAAAAACCTGTTCTTCAACACGATGTATAAAATCCGAAGATCGAATAATCATTTTGGAGAAAGAGAAAATACTCAAACGATGGGAAGAATATATAAAAGATCTTTTCCACGAAAAGAGCGAGAAACCAATAATAAACAAGAAAATGAGGACTGACCGGAAATATTAAAGTCAGAGGTGGAATCTGCAATAGCCAAACTGAATAGAAAAAAGCAGCTGGGCAAGACGGCATAGTTATAGAGCTACTGATAGCCCTGGAAGAATTTGGTACAGAGAAAATTACAGAAATAATAAATTAAAATTATAATAGCGGTGTAATACAAGATGACCTCAGCAAGTCTATCTTCATAGCACTGCCTAAGAAACCAGAAGCAAACGAGTGCGAACTCCACATATGACATCAGTTTAATGAGCCATAATACAAAACTGATCGTCTGACTCCTGATGAATAGAGCGAGAAGCAGGATCAGACCAGAGATAGGAGAAAAAAAACTGACACTGAAACAAGTAACGCCATATTGACGATTAGGATGATCTCTGAAAGGGCAATACAAATGAAGAAGGGCTTATGTCTGTGCTTTAATGATCATGCGAAGGCGTTTGACAAAATACGCCACAAAGAATTGACATATTTGGAAAAAACTTAAGAATAATCAAGAATATTTACTGGCGGCAAACCGCTTGAATACGGAAAGGTAATTAATTCAGCAGATATAAAAAAATAGAAAGCGGCGTAAGAAATAAATGTGTCTTATCACCGGATCTGTTCAATAATTACAGCGGGAATATTTTGAGCACCCTAGAAGTTATACCTGGGTTTGTCATCGGAGACCACAATTTAAACAACCTATGGTACCTAATATGGTACAGTGCTCATAGCAGGTACAGAAAGGAAACTACAAGACTCCCTACAGAAGGTAGTTGAAGAGAGTGACAAGAAAAGACTACAAATAAACTGCAAGAAAACCGAATGCATGGTCATCAGCAAAAAGGGCAACCCAATATGCCAAATTCATGTCGGGGAATCTGGAATTAAGCTGATACAAAAAGTTAATTACCTGGGAAGTGTTATAACAGAAGACGGAAAGTGCGACACAGAGATCCGAAGTTGAATTGGCATGGCGAAGGAAACATTCCAGATGTTGAATAAATATTACAAAACGGGACAATTTCGCTAGATTAAAAGAAGAGAGTACTGATTTCTGTCAGTTCTTCATTATGGCAGTGACTGCTGCACAACAACATCAAAGATGAAGGAAAAACTTGAAGCAACTGAAATGTGGTTACAAAAGGATGCTGCAAATATCATGGATCGAGCATGTGAGCAATGATGCTGTCTTAGAAATGATGGAAACAAAAAGGAAATTAATATTGAGCATTAGCTGGAGTTCCTCGGACGTGCAATGAAGAAAGGGGGCTTAGAGAACCTGACACTAACAGGCCAGATTGACAGAAAAAGAGACAGAAAGCAGAGGATAACATATCTGAAGAACCTAATCAGGTAGACGATGGAACGAGTGTTGCATGGTGTAACAGAAAAAGGCGTGATAAGAGCCACAGGGGATAGAGAGACGTGGAAAGTTATGGTCTCTTACGTCCTGAAGGGACAGGCCTCATTAAAGAAGAAGTTGATAGTAAAGAAGACGTCACAAGAGATTTCCACAAATCCGGGAGTAGTAACTGTTATCAAAGAATTTACGTATCTATGAAGTAAGTTTAACAATGACATTCTGTGATATATTCAATCAGTTATATTCCATACGTGATACAAGCTTGGACGATCATATCTCCAAAGAGACATGGCTGGCTAGACAGAAGATTATCCGCAGTAGGTTGCCATTACTTTCTGCCGTAGACTGGTTGCCAGCCAAGACTATAGAACCCAATCTTTCCTGTCATTTACACATAAATGAAGGGAAAAGTCTGATTATTACTTTTCCCAAGGGGTTCTGCGCGCAAGTGAATGGACTGTTGTTGCTATATAATATACATTCGGGAGATTGATTCTCTACTATAATCAATGCATAAACTGATCCCTTACTTTGTGACCATCATGGACTGTTGTTGCTATATAATATACATTCGGGAGATTGATTCTCTATTATAATCACTACATAAACTGATCCCTGACTTTGTGACCATCATGGACTGTTGTTGCTATACAATATACATTCGGGAGATTGATTCTCTATTATAATCAATACATAAACTGATCCCTTACTTTGTGACCATCATGGACTGTTGTTATGATATAATATATATTCGGGAGATTGATTCCCTATTATAATCAATATATAAACTAACCCTTGCGCTTTTACCAACAAATACAATAGGGTCAGTTGGACACCGTCTGTTAGACAAAGGGCGCAATAGCTTATTTTATTCCATTTTTATTTGAAACCAGCATTCTGTACTACTTAGAATTCTCACTGGAAGCTCTAATAAAACATTTTCAGGATGATTAGATGTCACTGGATTGGAGTAAGAAAAAATTGGCGAGGTCTAATGGCGATTAAGACAAATTTTCAAAATCACTCTGGTCGGTCTAATAAGATTAAAGTTCCAAATATTGTTGATGATGGTCTTAGAGTTAAAACTGAGGCCTAAATCAGTTCCCTTGAGGAGGCAGGGGTGTCCTGTGTTTGGCAATATAACACTGCTCTATGTAACACAAGCAGAATAGCCCAGCCATTGCGGCCGCATTAATCCAGCTAAATCCCCAGACTACAAGGATTATGACAGCATAAACAAGGAGAGCGTCCAGATGAGTTGCAGGAGGTTCAGAAGTTGTTATAAAGCAGTGTTTGAAGGCAAATGTTTTAATAAATTTATTTTTTTATGTGCCCTGTCACTTCAGCACGTAAGCGATCATGGCTTTCCACGTCTCCCTGTCCCTGGTGGTTCTTAGCACACTTTCCCCTGTTGCACCATGCAACCCTCGTTCCGTCATCTATCTGATAAGGCCTTTCAAATTTGTTATCCGCTGCTTTCCTCTATCTCTTTTTCCCTCTATCTGGCCTGTTAATAACAGGTTCTGCAAGCCCTCCTTCCTCACTGCATGTCCCAGGAACTTTAGTTGTCTCTTCCTGATGCTCAGTATTAATTTCCTTTTTGTCTCCATCCTCTCCAAAACCTCTTTATTGCTCACATGCTAGGTCCATGATATCCGCAGCATCCTTCTGGAGAACCACATTTCAGTTGCTTCAAGGTTTTCCTCCATCTTCGAAGTTATTTTCCAACATTCGCTGACATATTGAAGAACAAACATCACATAGAAATCCAGTACTCTTATCTTTGTTTCTAGTAAAATTTCCCTCTTTCTTAATACTTTACTCAACTTCTGGAATGCTTCTTCCGCCATCCCAATTCGCCTTCTGATCTCAGTGTCGCACTTTCTGTCTTCTGTTAGAACACTTCCTAGGAATTTTAATTTCTGTACCTGTTTGATTTTAAAGTCCCTCACCTATAATTGGCATTTGTTTATGATAGTCTGAGAGTTAACACTGAGGCCTAAATCAATTCTCTTGAGGAGGCAGTGGTGTCCTGTGTCTGGCAATAGAACGCTGCTCTATGCCACACTAGCAGGATAACCCAGTCATTGCGACCTCATCAATCAGTAATTCTGACCAGCTAAATTGCCAGGCTGCAACCATCTTCATTGTGTGTGCGGCGCATCGTTGTAACACAAAAAACGAACTGAAAGCAAGGATTATGACAGTATTGACAACTTAAACAAGGAAAGCGTGTAAATGAGTTGCACGAGGTTCAGAAGTTGTTTTTAAGCAGTAGTTGAATGCAGTTGATTTATTAAATTTACTCTTTACTATTTTTATGCTGTTTTTTGTTTTGTGTAAGTTTCATAAATGTATCTGTTAAAATGCAATGTCGGCGTTATTTTCATTTTTGCGTAACTTAGATGATAGTTTATCCATCGCACCCTGTATGATTTCAGATGTAAATTTTTGATCCCGAAACAGGAAACTCAAATAGTTATATGTTAAATTATTTTCTAACTTATTATGAAGTTTTTTAATTAATTTATTATAAAATTTGTTTGAGAAATAACATCAAAAAGAATCCACAGTCCTTATTAATCGCGAATATTTTCCATTTGGTTCAACTAGTCTTTAGGACACAGATATTCTTGTCAATATTCCTGCAGTATTATCTATGATATAAAGTACTTACAATAACATAATAAAGAAAGATATTGTACATTTCTGAAACTGATCCTGGAAATAAATTATTGTATTACCGAAAGATATCAAATTATTTAATGATGAAAGATTTCAAAGTAATACATTTTTGGTTATACGCTAGTTTGCTAACACATTAACTTGTCGATTTATTGGAATCTCATAAGGACAGTCTATAAAATGTCTGTATGAGATAAGAAGAAAAGAGAGAAAGAAAAGAAATAAATCAATCCCTTGCTGCGACTTAATTCGTTTTGAAATTTTAGCAGAATTTCTATCGTCTGTGAAAAAGACGTATGATCAATTTTTACAATCTAATGAAATAAATAAAATTCTTTTCTCTTTTATTGTTTATAAAATCTTTCTATTGTCTAATAAACTTAGTATTTGTAGTCTCGAAAAAATTTTCTCCTTATTTTTTAAGGTTTATTTTAAAACAACTTGTTAATTGTGCAATGGATTTGCGATATGGTGTTGTGGATATCGGCTCGGAAAAAGAAATCGGGGAGCCGAGATCGAATTCCGGTTCAATTCACTTATGCACATATACCCTTGGGATAGGTATTAATCCGTCTTTTTCCTCTAGTTATGGGTTAAATAACAGGACAGATTGGGTTCTATAGCTTTGGATGTTAACCAGTCTACCACAGAAAGTAATGGCAACCTACTGCAGGATAATCTTTTACCCAGTCAGTCATGCCTTTTTCGAGACATGATCGCCCAATCCTGTAATACGTATGGCACTGAACTGACTGACGGTGGTCAAATGGTTATCGGCTTGGCAGCTGAATTTGTTACATTCATTTGAAGTAAATAAGTTTGGAAAAGATAGACTTCTTCCTTCTCCCTTCAGTTATGAATTATATTGCAAGACATATTGGGTTTTATAGCCTTGGTTGGCAACCAATCTAACGCAGAAAAAATGGCAACCTAGCGCGGAAAAATATTCTGCCTAGTCAGTCCTGAATCGAAATAGACATCATCCCCTAATGGTGTATCAAGTACAGAAATTAACTGACTGAATTTAGGAGATGAGAGAATATAATATCTTCCTACAAGTGATTATAACTTTCTTGTTACCAGGAAACGTATTTGAAACGTTATCATTTTTTCGGGAGTGTTTAAGAAAACCAATTTTGCAACAGATATGTAACGTTCAGTAACGATGTAGAGAAGATTTTGCGAAATTTTCGTACTTTCATGTCAGACTCCACTCTGATATTTGTCATTCATATGAAGGCAAAAAAATAGCTTATTACTTATTGGATTACGAAAAAACTTTGCCATGCTACCAATATTTTCCTGTGACGCCATAGGAAAACATGGTTTTAAAAATGGAGTGATTACTTTCGTATTTTATTTTTTTCGTTTTTGGTTTATAGCTGGATTAATAATGATAATCTTGTTTCGAAATTTCTAAAATTAACAGGTAGAAAACTTCAAATTTCTAAAATTAACAGGTAGAAAACTTCAAATTTATAAAATTAACAGGTAGAAAACTTCAAATTTATAAAATTAACAGGTAGAAAACTTCAAATTTATAAAATTATCACCATGTGAACTAACAATATCCATAAAATCAAAGTTGAAATTTCTGTCTCATGCCAGAAAGATGCAACTTTATTAATTTATAATAAAACACAATAAACAAAAAGGTCGTCAATATTTTGCAATGACGTAGTCAAAAGCAGATTGATCCATGATGTTTGGAAGATAGAAAAAATAAGCTCAATTGATAACAGTGTTTTTGAATTTTGTTCGTTGTTACTGAATCATTGTTTATTCAAAAATGAATACCGATTTCTTTTGGTTTGCAACATGCGTTCGTCTTGGTAAGTTAAGTATATAATAGGAGCGTATTATTAAATCAAGACACGCCTTTAATTATTTTATTCAGAGTGTCAGCCATTTCGTATGAAGTATTTATTTGAAATTCACAGCAGGGTAAAACTTCTGCATTGTTTTGTGAAGTATGTTCTTCAATATGGTTTCGAATGCTAGACAATCTCTTTAAAGATGAAGTAGAAACTTAAAACAACCGAATGTAGTACTACAGAAGGATGCTTAGAATACCATGGACAGAAAATTTGAAGAACCACGAGGTTCTGAAGAGGTTGTGCATGAGACGAAAATGATAATTCTCAATAGGAAATAAGAGGTGAAAATTTTGGATCATTTAATGAGGAAGGGTCATGTGCATTGTGGTAGTCTCCTCTTTGTTTCTAGCGAAATTTTTTCTGTCTCTCAACTACGCATTCCTGTGGAATGCGTCGTTGCTTATGTCAATTCCTCTTCGGATCTTAGTATTGCATATTTCATCTACTGTTCGAAAGCTTCCTAAGTATTTAAATCTCTGTAGATGTTTGATTTCAGTATCCCCTGCCTGTAGTTGGCATTTTAGGCCCATCTTTTTGCTGATGGCCATGAATTCAGATTTCTTGATTTTTTTGTAGTCTTTTCTTTCCGTTTTCTCCATCTTCCTTTATTAGGATGTTTTGTACTTAACTTTCTGTCTGCTATCAGCACTGTATCATCTGCGCATCATATATTGTTCAAATTACCATCCCAGAGCATAAAGAGCGTAAGGGACATGAAAAAAATCAAGTCTGTCATCTATCTGGAAAGCTTGTGTGAATGGGCGGTAGAACGGAGGTTCAGAAACCATGGCAAAGA
The DNA here is from genome assembly GCA_037127315.1 of Ascarosepion bandense. NCBI lineage: Eukaryota > Metazoa > Mollusca > Cephalopoda > Sepiida > Sepiidae > Ascarosepion > Ascarosepion bandense. The sequence continues at coordinate 1,627,575 of JBBBDQ010002331.1, forward strand.
AAGTAAAACAGCAAAGAACCTTATTGTAGAGGGAATTATGGAGGGTAATGCGCGTCTACGTCCTGAAGGGACATGATACACAGAAGAAGGTGTTTTTGTATACTTTGACAATATAGTGATGACATAAGCAAATATGCTTTTAGATTTTACGGCATAATTAAATTTTGTGTGTGTGAGTTTGTATGTTATATTTTCTTTGACACCCAGACCTGAAAGAGAGAAAAAAGAAAAAGAAAACAGAAAGAAATGGGGAGAGTGTATTAGAAGAAAATTTAAGATACGAAGAAACAGTGACAACACCATACCCATGTCCCTTTCCAAACACATACAGGCGTACACACATTCACAATCCTACACGCACTTATACGCTCAGAAGAAAACAATATTACATCAATAAAAAGAGTTTAAATGAATTGCACAGAGAGAAACAGAAACATTCTTCAAAGAAAGATTTAATAATCAAAAATCATATCTCAACAGAGAAAAATACAAACAAGAACACAAACTTAACAAAGTAGATATGGATTTAAACAAATATGATATTAGCACTAAAATTAAATAAGAAAGAGTAAAAAAAGCACCACCACACTGCACCAAAAATGTAAATTAAGTCTAGAAGAGAAACTAGCAAAACCCCGCTATGAAAAGCAAAGTAAATTATTAAATAAAAAAACGAGATAATGAGTAAATGTAAACAAGCACAAAAGTATCGACTTTGCTAAACAGACAACAATAATAACAACAAAAACATACTAATGTAAATATACAAACAGTCAATTACGACAGAATAGGGAAAAAATAAAACACAATCAAATGGAAAGAACAGAGATAAAGCTCGCTAACACAAATGTTTACAAGAACACAGACACACAATCACGTAAGAGAAAACACTTAGGGCAGTCAAACACACCATCTCAGTAAAAAAATGTTAAGTCCTTAAAAGAGATCAATGCAAGGGTTTAACCTATATGTCAAAACCAGACTAACCAAAATAAAAAAAATAAAAAAAGGATTCAGGAGAATCCTATTTAATATAAAACAGCCAAGCGGATTTCTACTCATGCGTACATTAATAAGCAATAAAAAGCATTAAGAAGAAACCAAACGCATGCACAGTGAGTAAAACAATAAAGAAAAACAAATAAAAACCAACCAATCACAAACAAAACGAAACCCAGAAAACACCAAATCACTCCGAGCTCACTATAAATAAAAAAAACGAGACACAACAGCGAAAAACACAACCCAGATGACTGAAGATATCATACCGGTGTCCTCACTAAACTTCGAAGTCGGCATTATTTAATCTGTTAAAGGGACAATTTTAGCAATAAAATTACACACACACACACACACACACACACACACACACACACACACACACACACATATATATATATATGGTTAAATAAAATAAAGACAAGAGGAAAACTGTATTTTAAATGTGATGAGCTTTATTCTAAAATACGTATCAATAAACAAACAGTGTTGGTAACCAAAAAGATGCTCACAAAAGCTCATTTCTTCTTTATGCCCTGAAAAATCCATCACAGGACGAAACGCGTAGGCGATTTAAAATACAGTTTTCCTCTTGTCTTTATTTTATTTAACCATTCTGTCCTTAATCGCAGATCATAATTGAGTATATTTTTAAATATATATATATATATATATATATATATATATATATATATATATATAGCCATGTTAAGGATGAAAATTTAAAGATATTATGTCACGTTTTTTGTTTTTTGTGTAATGGTGTTTTTCTAAGCATAGCTTAGATATGACACAAACCCATAAGTATGTGTAACCCAGTGAATATCAATCTCACTGCACAGTCGTAAATTCATCCAAGAAGTTAGGCTTGCTAACCATTACATTGCGTCAGAATACCCTTTGTCAGTAAGGTATTGTACATATATAAAATATAGCAGCAACACAGAAAGACAATTTACATTGTTCAGACTACTGTCCTCATCTTTATTGCCATTATTACGACGCTTCGGCCGTTGTAGTTCCCGGACTTCTTCAGTTGCTAATAATTTTGAACCGAACCTTTGAATACGATCAATTGGATATATCATTCTCATTCAATGTACATTGCTACTTCTGGTAACCATGTAGTTGTTTCCCTTCAATTTTACTCCGCTCTAGCCTAGTGTTGAACTCACAACTCTTTGGGTCAAGTCAGTGGAACTAACCAACATCTGTATCTACTGGGTTATGTGTCCTTGAGGAAGATAATCTACCCAATGAAAACAGTGAAATAACCCAGTGATCGTAATAAAGATTTCTGTTTGAAATTCTTAGTACCTGAAGAAGGTTAAACCATACAACATTCGAAACGTCGTAATAATGTCAGTAAAGGTGAGGACAATAGTCTGAACAATGTAAATAGTGTAAATATTACGTCATTTCAGTGGTATAGACAAACAATTCAGAAAAAGGTTTTATTTTTATCATGACATTATTACCCTTATATTTCAGTATCCACTGCTTGACATACCTGGAGGGGTTTTCTCGAAATAAACTTTGTAGTAAGGTTTACTTTCTTAAGGAAAACATGATTAAATTATTTGCTGATTAGAAAGGACTACGTATCTGCCAGGCAAAATTGCATTGATCGTTTTTACCTTAATATTTGATGTGCGCCCCAACGCACCGTTGAGACTAAATCAATGGGAATATTCGAAAGGATTACAATCAACTATCACTTCAGGTGATATGTTCAGAAGCTTACTAATTTTTAAACCTGACAATTATAGCGCTAGACGGACTTACATTCCACTGCAAATGAATCACCTAATTTAAAAGTGAAATGTTTGTCGTATATTCAGCCAAGAAACGAAGAGTTTCGTAAAAGAATATTGACATCTTTAATGCATATATTTAAAAAGAAACTTACCAGCAAAATTTTCATAAAGTGAGTTTTTAGTTGATTTTTTAATCAGAAAATCTTAATTATTCGAGTGAGACGAGAAGGTAATTATTATATTAAGCTCTTGATAGTTCCGACAAAGTCAAAATGGCACTTTTCATAACTGGGTCCCACCCATTCACAGTTAGAATAACCAAATGCAGACGACTGTTCTACTCCTGCAGCTTCTTCTCATGCACTTCCCGCTTGTGGAACTCGCTTCCTTATTTTTGCTTTCCTGACGGCTACAACCTCCAGGAATTTAAATGTAATGTCAATCCTCATCTATTAACCGCTTGACTCTAGTTCTTCCCCCACCCCGTATATCCTTTCCTTTCTCTCCAACTTTGAACCTGTCATCACACCTGTATTCCCATCCTTATATCAATCCTTTCTAACTGGTTCGTCTTCCTCTTCACTCTTTTCTGATTAATCTTTTTACACTTATGTAGCCCCCTGCACATCAGTGGCATTACCGCCTTGATCGGGGTGGTACGATTAAAACAATGTTAGTTATTAGCGTGAGCAAGGATTAACCTGGGAATCTTAACATCTCGAAAACGAAAATATTAACTTTTTATCACAATTGAGAACCGAGAATCATTGTTTTATTCCATAAGCATGGCTAATTAGATAGCAACTAATTAGGCTTTTGGGGGCTTAAATTCAATCAGTTGCTTTACTCTTTCATACCACAAACCCACCTTACACTTTCATAAATCTACTATTCCACCATGCATTGGATATTGCAGCCTAGTCTATTTTCCTAGAATATACCTAAGATTCTAGAGAAATTTATCATGAAGAGTCTGTAATGAATACAATGTGAGCTGGCATTTCAAGTTAAGTCATATTCTCACCACCATGACGGGGCTTCAATCGTTCTAATCTGGAGATACTTTCATAGCTATTGTTCTAATGAACTTTCTGCATTGGACTATATGAAGTTAAGCGTCCTACTCGATTGGCAGTTATGTCTCATAATTTTAATGTTGAACTAGCGAGATGCAAACGTAGGTTCTGTTCTGGTACTTCTTTTCTCATACTTCTCACATGTGTAACTCTCTCTCTCTCGCTCGCTCGCTCTCTCTCGCTTTTTTTTTTTCGTTTTTTTTTTTTTTTTTGCTTCTCTGCCAACTAGAATCCTGAAGAAATGAAACAAAATGCCAGTGAAAACCTTGTTTTAATGAAACCCGTATTCACATTTATTTTAATTAGTCCTTTCATTCTCTTTTACACCCAGTTGAGTCTTAGTGGAATTATCGCCTTAACATGACCCATTTTTTTACTCTCCCTTCTCTAAATCTCTGTCACTTTTAATCTTCAAAAATCTAAATGGATATCTTCTTTCTTCTTTATTGCTTTTTTAAATCTTAGAAAGTCTTTTTTTTAATCGTGTCACCCCAAGCAAGCCATTCCACTGCCACTATAGCGCAGGGGGCTACATAGAGGGATTGGGTATAGGAAATATCAGAAGGAGGGTGATAGACGACTTAGGATGTACATAGGGAGAGAGTTGGAGAGAGTAAGTGTGCGTTAGTGTGTCAGGAGGTGTCTGTTGACCTTACATTTAAACTCCTGGAGGTTGTAGCCGTCGGGGAAGCAAGCATGCGGCAGGGAATCCCACAGGCGGGAAGTGCGAGGAAAGAAGCTGTTGAATTAGAAATTGTGGTTACATTTCATCGGTTTCACTGTAAAAGGGTGGGACCTAGTTGCCAATCTAGTATCTCGTGCAAATTCATATCTAGGGGGCACCAGTGATTTAAGTTCGTCAGAGCAGAAGCCATGAAAGTATTTATAGAATAGGCACACGGATGCCACGTCACGCCGGTGAGAGAGACACTGCAGGCGGTCAGCCAAGTCGGCATCAACCACATTACAGATTCTTCGCTGTATTTTGTCAAGAACCCCGAGGAGAATAGAAGGGGCACCCGATCAGATGTGGTATGAGTACTCAATACACGGGCGGATGGTGGATTTATATAATTGCAGGATAGATTCAGGCGAAAAGAATTTCCGGGCCCTGCACAGAGAGCCGACTTTCATTCCTGCGGATTTAGCAATGGATTCGACGTAGTGATTCCACTTGAGGTCCGCTGAGAGTGTCAGGCCAAGCAGGCGTAGTGATTTACTCTCTGGGAGGCAAGCCTGTTCGAAGATAATGGGAGGGAGGTGCGGTTTTTCTCTGGTGGTTAATAGACAGCAGCATCGTTTTGGAAGAATTGAATTTTACGAGCCATTTCTTACCCCGATCCACCACGGATTGGAGGTCCTTCTCAATCTCGGCAGCGAGGCTCGCCTTGTCACCACCACCAGATTTTTGATCGAGGCGAGAGTAAATTGTGGTCTCATCAGCATACATGCCTACTTGTGATCTTATGGTATCGGGGAGATCATTGATATAGATTAGAAAGAGCGTAGGACCTAGGATAGAACCTTGGAGTACACCCGCGTTTGTAGGGTACTTCTGAGAGGCTTTTGTTAAATATGTTTGTTATGCCTCACCTGCTAAAATAAGTTATATTTTTATATTGAAGTAATTTAGTATGCTCATTGAATATGCTTCCAATGGTGTCTTTCTACCTGTTATTTATCTTTTTTTTAATCAGTAATTAATTAAACTAAGTTATATTGACTTATGCTAACTTAAAGCAGTATTTTTATTTCATTAGGAATAAATAGGCTCTTTTATCGCCCTACTCATACACCCCGCCACTTCTCTGTAACAAGAGTAAGCGCTCATTCTTTGTTTTCTCCCATTAGCATGGGACAGGCTAGCCTCCCAGAGAGTAATATACTACGCCTCCTTGGCCTTACACTCTCGGCGGACCTCAAATGGAATGACTATATTGAATCCATTGCCAAATCTGCTGCCATGAAAGTGGGCTCCCTGTGCAGGGCCCGGAAATTTTTCCCACCTGAAACTATTCTGCACATATACAAATCTACCATCCGCCCGTGTATTGAATATTGCTGCCATATCTGGTCGGGTGCCCCTGCTGCTCTCCTTGGGCTTCTTGACAAAATACAAAGGAGGATCTGTAACGTGGTTGATACTGACTTGGCAGACCGGCTGCAGCCGCTCTCACACCGGCGTGATGTAGCTTCCCTGTGCCTCTTCTACAAGTACTTTCATGGCTTCTGCTCCGATGAGCTTAGATCACTGGTACCGCCTAAGCACGAATTTACACGAGATACTAGATTAGCAACTAGGTCCCACCCTTTTACAGTTAAACAAATAAGATGTAACCGTAAATTCTACTCCAACAGCTTCTTTTCTCGCGCTTCCCGCCTGTGGAACTCCCTTCCACAAGTCTGCTTTCCCGACAGTTACAATCTCCAGGTGTTTAAATGTAGGGTCAATAGACACCTCCTATCACACTAACTCCCAACTATTCTCACAACACTCTCATCTACCCAACCCTCATTCTCGGTATCCTCACCCGCCTATCACCCACCCTCTGTTATTTCCTATATTTAATCATCCTTTCTCCACTCTACGTAGCCCCCTGCACAGTAGTGGCAGTGACATGCCTTGCTTGGGGTGAAACGCTTATAAAAAAAAAAAAAAAAAGGAAGAGATTCTCGTTTCCTTTCCCCTCCGCAACGTTTAATAGCGGTGTTGTCATATTTTTTTCTTATGTATTTAAATGGTGTGAACATGTCTTCATAATGAGAGTATCCGGTTGACAGTTTTCTGGTTGTTGCTTCCAGCTTATAGTAAGAAGCCTTAACACTAGCATAGCGTCTTTAAAGGCTTCTGTGACCAATTGTGGTCCAGTGGATATCGACTCGGAACGAGAAATTGGAGACCCAAGTTCGAATTCCAGTCGAATTCGTTGCACTCATATACATGCAAATACCCTTGGGAAAGGTACTAATCCGTCTCTTCCCTCCAGTTATGGGTCAAATAACAGGACGGATTGGGTTCTATAGCCTTGGTTGGCAACCAGTCTACCGCAGAAAGCAATGGCAACCTACTGCGGGATAATCTTCTGCCCAGTCAGTCATGTCTCTTTCGAGACATGATCGCCCAAGCGTGTATCACGTATGGTACTTAACTGACTGACCAAGAGTTCAATAATATCGTTTTTTTTTTATGTCAAGTCACTCATGGATTGGTGCCCCTGCAATCACCACCGGTGACTGACCATAGGTTATTCAATGCTGCATTCTGGCCAGTTCTCTTCCCACATATGATTCCTATGAGGACCAAATGCCACTAATACTTTAGGATGCTCTTCATCAATTATCTGAAACCATAACTGTAAACAATCAGACACATAAACATGAAACAGCCAAACAAAATACCCTAATCTTTCTCTAACATCCATGGGATTTGTATCATATATTTGGCGTGGTCCTCTTTGAAAAATTATCAGACATCTTAGCTGTGAGTGAAAATAAACTTAACCCTGCAATCTAATCCTCTGATTTCTCTATTCCTCGTTAACATCCTTTCTTTGATCCTAGAACACTAACCATAAATTAAAGTTACTCCACTACTAACCATGGGTATATCATACCCGATTTTGAAAATATCAAAATAATATTAAATATAAATCTTGATTTGAAATAGTTTACATGAAGACATTTCAAAATTTGTACTTTGAGTTAACATTCATAGGAACTGAAAAATATTATTTAAGTAATAAATATCAATTTAATTAAATTGTAATCAAAATGGCGTCATTTGCGCTGGGTACTATATACCCATGGTTAGTGTTTTCGGTTTAAGAAGACTAATTCTAACATGTATGGCCTGCGTGTTTATGTCTGCGGATATTTCCCCTGGTTTTGGCAACATTTCTTGAATTTCTTGACCATTCACACATGCGTTTCCGCGTCTCGCGATTAAATTCCGTCATCTCTCTTTTATTTCTCTACTCACTTCCATCATATGAGCGTTGCTCTATTTGACAGTATTTCATACAATATACACACGGCCATTTACCTACATCTGTTTACAAATGTATTTGTGTTCAATGATTTTAATGCCTATCAAGCCAAGTGGCTTAAGCACACTATCATCGATCTTTCTGGCATCCAAAGCCTGAGCTTCTCAGTCATTCAATCTCTCATTCAACTTGCACAGTAACACTGAGGTACATGTTTCAATTCTAGATTTCTGTACATCGATCCCAGATTCCTGTCATACTATGCAGCTCTGCACTCTTGATGATTCAATGGTGTTTGTACACATCTTTTTATGTTCCTCGTCCATCTAGGAAAATCCCACCGACAACATATCTTTCTGGTATCAACAGGCAGATTTGTGTGATTTCTTTTGTAACGAATTTTGAACATTTTTTTTCTTTCTTTGTTCAAGACTGCCACTCTGAGGACTCCTCCTGGGTTAAAGCCGATATCGATGATTTAATTCCTGCAATGAAATTGCTAATTAAATCTATTTCATTTTCTTGGTTTTCACCTGCATGCTCAGCTGCTATTGATCACAGCAATCCATTTTCCAGTCTTCTCCAAATATTTCTTTTCTGCTTTCTCCTTCCCTCCTTGTTGGAAATTCTCGTCTGTAGTTCTTGATTTAATGAACGCTGCCGACACTCTTATAAGTAACAATCTATTAGCCTCATACTGCTTTTCGACAAAGTATTCAAAGCTCTAATCAATCCTGAAATAGTTAAGCATTTCCTCTCAGACCGACGCGCTGACAAGCAATAACGTATTTGCTTCGCCACCTTTACCGCTGAGGTGTTAACGGCCATTACTAAATATATATGTATACTAGGCCATTACTAAATATATATGTATACTAGGCTCTTGATAATGATGGTAAAACTTGAAATGTTGCTCCTAGGTATCGTGAAATGGTTTGATAATATTTGGTTACGGTATTCCTGAATGATTCTTTGATTAAATGCAATCGTTTTTTATCGAATCGTGAAATGAAGGTTGTTTTGGACGGTCATACTTCCAGATATTTTCATATAAAACAAAGATGTCCCTTAAGGCTATATCCTCGGTCATACGCTGTTTCTTGTTTTTATCAATTATGGGTAGTTTCAGAACTAGAACCCCCCACAGACACACACTAAATTTCGGCAAGAGTAATATACGAAATAAACAGAGAAAATATAATAATTTAGAGTGTCAGACTGGAAATATAGAATAATGAAAAAACGCTGCTTGTAAGGAAATATTTAAAATGAATATTAATCAAGAGAATAAAGAAATGTTCTCATGTGACCGATAGACAAAGAATTAGTCAATATGTAAATAAAATTCTCAAAATAGGTAGATAGGTTTGCGGGAGAATACGAAATGGAATTTTTCCAAAACTTACCAACCCTTCGGGGAACGAAAATTTGAAATCAACATTTGAAAAGAATATTTTCCTATTCGGCAAACAAATAAATAGAGAAGAGTCTGTTTAATTTACTAATATCAGTTATAAGGTAGAAATTGAAAAGTAAGGTTTTTCTATCTGTCTCATGTGTATTTGTATTTGAGAAACATTTTTTGAATTACCATCAGCATTCAGACCAGACAGCTGTTAATTTGTTGACCTGTCGAAATTCATTTACTAAATGATGTGCAATAATATCACGCGAGATACTCATCTGCAAAATGTTTGACACAAGTAATATTTTTATAATGTGCATGTGTATTGAGATGCAGTGGATATCGGCTCGGAACGAGAAATCGGAGAGCGGATTTGTAATTCCAGACGAATTTATTTTATTCACAAATTCGCAAATCCCATTGGGAAAGAGATTAATCCACCGCTTTTCCCTCCAGCTATGGATAAAATAACAGGAGACAGGTTAGTCCCTATAGCGTTGGCTGGCGAACAGTCTAGCAGAGCAAGTAATGGCAACCTAATGCATTAAAATCTTCTGCCAAGACAGTTATGTCTTTTTTGAGAAATTATCGACAAGCGTTTATAACGTATGTCTCTTAACATACTGACACCAGGCTGAAAATTATGGTAATCTCCCCTGAGTTAAATATCTCTAGTATTTTCTACCAGTAATTTTATTACTCTTCATATTATTAGAAAAAGATTTCGTATGTGCTGGATGCAAAATTTACCTATCTATCTATCTATCTATCTATCTATCTATCTATCTATCTATCTATCTATCTATATATATATATATATATATATATATATATATCACCTCGTGCAAGGTGCTAATGACACTGATGTGCAAGGGGCTACATAAGATTAAAAAGATTAAGTAGAAGAGAGTAAAGCGAAAGACGAAACAGTTAGAAAGGAGCAAAAGAAGGGAGGGAATACAGGTGTGATGACAGTTGCAAAGGTGGAGAGAAAAGAGGATATACAGGGTGGTGAAGAAAGAACTAGGGTGAAGCGGTTAAGAGATGAGTATTGACATTGCATTTAACTTCCTGGATGTTGTAGCCTTCAGGAAAGCAAGAATATGGAAGCGAGTTTTACAGGTGGGAAGTACGAGGAAAGAAGCTGAATGAGTAGAAATGTTGTCTGCATTTAGTTGATTTAACTGTGAATGGGTGGGACCCATTTACCAATCTGGTTGCACGAGTATACACTTGTTGCAGAGGCACCAGTGACTTAAGTTCGTTTGAGCAGAAGCCATGAAATTATTTATAGAACAGACTGAGGGAAGCCACATCCCCTCGGTGGGGATGTGGCTGGAGTCGAGCCTCCAAGTCGGTACCTATCACATTACTGATTCGTTTTGGAGCCTGTCAAGGACACTGATATGAACAGCAGGGGCCCCTGACCATTTATAGCAGCAGTATTCCAGGCGCGGACGAATGGCTGATTTGTATATATGCACGGATTTAGCTATATATATATGGATTTAGCTATTGACTCATTGTAGCGGTTTCACTGAGATCAGAAGAGAGGGTAAGGCCGAGGAGGCACAGTGTATTGTTCTCAGGGAGATTCGCTTGGTCATTGCTTATAGGAGGCAGGAGAGGTTGCCTGTGATGATTGACAGACAGCAGCTTGGTCTTAAACGCATTGAAATTTACAAACCACTTCTTACACCAATTCACCACAGAATGTAGAGCCCTCTCAAGATCAGCAGCGAGATTATGTTTGTCCGCCACGCCGGGTTTCTTACTGATGCGGGAGTAAATTGTGGTGTCATCTGCGTAAATGCCTATTTGTCACTTGATCTCATCTGGGAGATCATTTGTGAAAATAAGGAAGAGCGTCGGGCCTAGGATTGGGTCCTGAGGGACACCGGCGTTTGTACCGTAGGTTGTGCCCATTTAAGACGACCTTCATTATGCGATTATGTAGAAAAGATTGGACCAGATCAACCAAGCGTCGGGTAATACCGTAAACCCATAGCTTACATAGAGGGCCAGAGTGCCAAACCCTGTCAAAAGCCTTGGAGATGTCCAGAGCAACATCACGTGCCTTGCGGATCTCCTCAAGAGCCTGGAACATGTACTCCGTAATGGTCGTTAGCATGTCGGCCGTGTACCTGCCAAAGCGGAAGCCATACTGCCTGTCAGAGAAGAATTTATGGGCAGTAAGATGTTAAAGTATTTCAGCATTGATATTGGCCTAGAAAACATTCCCGAAAATTGGTAGAAGGCTGATAGGGCGATAGTTGGATAGGCCCGAGGGTTCCCCAGAGTTCTTAAATACAGGAACGAGAGAAGAGGACTTCCAGCATGCAGGAAAACAGCAATTAGAAGAACAGTAGTTATACAGTTTAGAGAGGATAGAGGAGAGTTCAGGGGCATATTTCTTGAGGCCAATCCCTGGGATTCCATCACCACCGCTCACCTTATGGGGGTCAGGTTTTGAAATTACTCGGGATACTACTGTCGGGGTAATGTATACATCGTACAGTTTAGCATCAGTTTTAATAGCGAAGTCGAGTTAGGGTACTCCAGATGAGACAAATGTGGAGTTGGATGATAATCTGCGAGCAAAGCACTCAGTGAACGGTATATATATATATATATATATATATATATTAACGAAACTTGGTGATAAACAACCGACAATTTGAAATGAATTGTTTGTACATTATTTTTTATCGATACTCGTATTTAAGTAGATATTCTGTTTTTTTAATTAAACAGTATTATATATTTATATCTACTGGCCTGATTATTTACGATAACCTTTTATTACGAAAATCCTGCCGAATGACACGCATTTACTAGTATCGATAAAAAATAATGTTCAAACAATTCATATATATATATATATATATATATACAAAGACATATGTAAGAAAATCTTAAAATCTTGCCTATCAAATGTATTAAAATATATACATAAAATCCGTATATTTGAACATTATATTCTTAAACTTTTATTGTTATGTACAGGAAACATCAGATCTATCAAGTTTAATTCTCATCTTACTAGATTATCTTATTTGGTTCTTGTGCGATGACAATTTGGTGAAACAATATTCTGGATTGTATAAAATCATGATTCAATTGAGTCATCAAAGTTGTTGGTGAAGGATAAACGAAACTTAACAGCATGTTATATTAATGATTAAAAGTATACAAAAACATTTCAAATTAATAGCAAAGATTAAGATTGTGTTATATAAATGAGTAAAATGCTGAGAGTTGACCATACGAATAAGAAAAATATTAATAACAAGATATGAATGAAAAATGAATCTTAAAAGCATCGGTTCTCTGTGCAGGGCCAGGAGGTTTTTTTCCCGTCTGAGTCCATCCTGCACATATATAAATCTACGATCCGACCATGTATTGAATACCGCCGCCAGATCTGGTCAGAAACCCCTACTATTCTTCTCGTGGTTCTTGACAAATTACAACGGTGAATCGGTAATGTGAGCGATACCGACTTGGTAGCTCGCAGCAGTCACTCTCTCACCGGCGTGATGTGGCTTCCCTGTGCCTCTTCTATAAATACTTTCACGGCTTCTGCTCCGATGAACTTAGATCACTGGTGCCCCCTAGGTATGAATTCGCAGGAGATACTAGATTAGCAACTAGGTCCAACCTTTTTACAGTGAAACAGATAAAATGTAACCGCAGTTTCTACTCTAATACTTTATTTTCTCGCACTTCTGGCATGTGGAATTCTCTTCCATATAATTGCTTCGCCGACAGCTACAATCTCCAGGAATTTAAATGTAAGGTCAATAGACACCTCTTATCACACTAACTCGCATCCATTCTCTCAAACATTCTTTCCATCTACCCCACCCCAATCCTCGGTATCCTCATCCGTCAATCACCCTCCACTCGACATTTCCTATAACTAACCACTCTTTCTCATCACCTTCCACTGTGTAAACCCCTGCGCAACAGTAGCAGTGGGATACCTTGCTTGGAGTGAAATGATTAAAAATATGTTATATGAATGAGACAACAATATTAAGAGAATGTACAATTAATGGAGAAAAGAATATTAGGGCATGACATATGAATGAAATCTATATTACGGCATGTTATATGAATGGAATGAGAATATTGATAATACGTTATTTGATTAGAAAATTAAAATTAAGTGTATATCCTATAGATAAGAAACGGGATGTGAACCGAGGCTCGGCCGCCTGGTCGTTGATGGCTTCGATTCAGTAAATGGTCTTCGAGTCGACTATTACAACGGTGTTCTTCCCCGCATACGTCCTGAATTTCGATATCAAGGAAGTCACGCTAAAATCTTACTATATGTCTCTCCGCCAAGTGGAACCAGACTGGACGCACACGCACATTTGAGTGAATAAAAACGGCACAAAAAATAATTTGAATGACGCCCGAATAAGTTGCGGAAAATTTTTATAATCAAACAAAAAAAAAACAAAGAAAAAAATGAATATAAACAAACGCCAATGCTCTGTTTCTATTTAGCCTATAACGGAGCGGAAGTTTCGTCCAAAAGAAGAGTTTTTAATTCGAGTGTTTGGTTAGCAATATCAGTTCACTCCAATCGGAGTTTTCAAGTTTGTGACTATTCAAAAATGTTTTTGTTCGCTTCTCACCGAAGGTTTACGGAAACTGCCGAAAGTTGGTCTTTGTATCTGGTGAGTAGCGGCGGCAGTCCGTCTTCTCTGTCTCAGCTCAGCGTAACAACTCCCTGGGCTCTATTTTTATGCTTGCTCCAAATTCACTGGTGGGAGGATGACGAACATGCAAATTCTTATCTCTGTCCAATGAAATCACTTTCGCCGATGTCTTAGGGCAGAGCCATCCCTTTCCCTGTTCTCTTCCCTTGGTTCAACCAATGAAGCAGCATCTATTTTGGTGACGCACTTCTTTTCATATTTTTTTTAATACCAAAAAAATCTGGCTTTTATGTTTATAAATCTTTTTTTTTTAATCATTTCACCCCGAGCAAGGCGAAAACGCCACTGATGTGTAGGGGGCTACATAAATGTAAAAGGATTGATTAGAAAAGAGTGAGGAGTACAAACTAGTTAGAAAGGAACAATAGAAAACTGTGAATGCAGGTGCGATGACAGATACATAGGTGGAGAGAAAGGGAAGGTTATACGGGGGTGGGGAGAGAGCTAGAGTCCAGTGGTTAGTAGATGAGTATTGACTTTGCATTTAAATTTCTGGAGGTTGTAGCCGTCAGGAAAGCAAGAATACGGGAGCGAGTTCCACAGGCGGGAAGTGTGAGAGAAGAAGCTGCAGGAGTAGAATTGTCGTCTGCATTTGGCTAACCTGACTGCGAATGGGTGGGACCCAGTTGCCAGTGTGGTTGCACGAGTAAACACCTGTTGAGGATGAGGCATCAGTGACTTAAGTTCGTCTGAGCACAAGCCGTGAATGTATTTATAGAACAGACAAAGGGAGGCAACCAAATTTAAAATTCATTTTATTCTCCTGGAATTTAACCTTTTGCACTCATCAAATATTTCCTTTCATTTATCTGCGGTGTATCTCAAACATCAATTGTATTTCTCTTAGTCACACCGTCTCCGCCTGTCAACAATAACTTCCTTTTACCCGGCTGATTAGCAAATAGCACAACGGCAAAATATGAAATCGTTCATACCTCTCGGCTTTGGGTTTTGCGACCTCATATTTTTCTCTGCTCATATTGGAATAAATTTATTACCCGCGTGCATATTAGAACAAACAACTTTGTTTTTCAATTCGTTCTTTTCGAGTTAAAGAAATTAATAATACGAACCAACACATTTGCTTCCGTCTGATCTGCAAGTATTAATAATACAACTAATATAATTACATCGGCCCGGCCTGGCTAAAAAATAGTGTTACAGTGTTAATAACTTGACAAATGAACGAGAAAAATAATATAAAATTACTCACATATGAAAGGGAAAATTTATTAATAGCGTGATATATGTATGGCAAAACAAACATTAATAGCGTGAATTTAAATAAGAAACTAATATTAAAACATATCTTACATAATAATGTATAATATATATATATATATATATATATATATATATATATATATAGATATATATATATTCGAAAGTACTGGCTCTCAAAAGATATTAGTTTTATTTATGGACAACTGTTTAAATATATCAAAAAACATCCATTAAATAAACACATTGTTTCTCTAACTTCATCATAACATTTTTCTTTATAAGTTTCTTATGATATAGGGTACATAGGGCTGAGAATTTAGTATAATCTTTCCGGTGATAATGATTTGTAAGCATTCTTCGAGTAATTTAAACCATATTCGTCATTAGTAAACACTGGATTTTCTAACTATCATAAATCTTTCTATGTTTTTTCTATCTATCTATCTATCTATCTATCTATCTATCTATCTATCTATCTATCTATCTATCTATCTATCTATCTAAATCAAATATTATCTATTCATCTTTCTACCTCAGTATTTTTCTATCTATCTATCTATCTATCTATCTATCTATCTATCTATCTATCGAAATATTCATCTATTCATCTTTCTACCTCAGTATTTTTCTATCTATCTATCTATCTATCTATCTATCTATCTATCTATCTATCTATCTAACTAAATATTCACCTATTGATCTTTCTGTCTCTCTCAGTACTTTTCTATCTATCTATCTATCTATCTATCTATCTATCTATCTATCTATCTATCTATCTATCTATCTATCTATCTATCGAATATTCATCTATTCATCTTTCTACCTCAGTATTTTTCTATCTATCTATCTATCTATCTATCTATCTATCTATCTATCTATCTATCTATCTATCTGTCTATCTATCTATCTATCTATCTATCTAACTAAATATTCACCTATTGATCTTTCTGTCTCTCTCAGTACTTTTTTATCTATCTATCTATCTATCTATCTATCTATCTATCTATCTATCTATCTATCTATCTATCTATCTAAATTTTCATCTATCTATCTATCTATCTATCTATCTATCGAAATATTCATCTATTCATCTTTCTACCTCAGTATTTTTCTATCTATCTATCTATCTATCTATCTATCTATCTATCTATCTATCTATCTATCTATCTAACTAACTAAATATTCACCTATTGATCTTTCTGTCTCTCTCAGTATCTTTCTATCTATCTATCTATCTATCTATCTATCTATCTATCTATCTATCTAACTAAATATTCACCTATTGATCTTTCTGTCTCTCTCAGTACTTTTCTATCTATCTATCTATCTATCTATCTATCTATCTATCTATCTATCTAAATGTTCATCTATCTATCTATCTATCTATCTATCTACCTAATTGCTTTTAAAATCACATCACCCCAAGCAAATCGGTAAGGCCACTGGTGTGCAGGGGGCTACATAAGAGGGAACAGATTGGAAAAGAAAAAACCGGAAACGACGTCCTAAGCAGGGAATAAGAGATGAGCCTCTACACCTGCAGATTATCTTCATACTAATCATTACATTTGTATGCTTCTAAATTCCATATTAAAGTCATCGTACAACTATATACTCATCTTCATTTTCTCTCCTTACATTTTTATTATTTGATGCTTCGTTTGCGTTACAATCTGCATCTTTTTTTGTTTCATAATCTCTCTAACAGAAAACTAATCTTTTGTATACTCAGATTATTTCCCAATTCTCTATATAACAATTTTCCTGTTTTTCTTTCTGATTTTAGTATCGTACCCACTTCTCACCGTATGGCTTCTTCACACTCTTTATGTCTTATTCTCAGGTTGTCTTTTTAGGCTGCCAACATAATTGCATGAGTTTTTGTTGTTTCCTCAGCGGACATTCATACATATTCAATAATTCGTAAAAGATGTATTAAAAGCGACACAATACATCTGATCGACATGTTCATAATAACAATTATGTTGTTAAATGTCAATAACTATCCTGTACAGGTTGACCAGGTTGTACTAGATGTCTTGTTAAAAAATGTTATCCAACCTCATTTTATCCGTTTGCTCCTATAAATTTGTTTACATACTATATTAAAACTCACAATGCTTGCCTTTAATTAGCTTTATTTTCAAATTATGTCAGTCAACATCAAATTAATTCCAATAATAATTGTCTTCAGAACCTTGGTACTCAGATTAGAGTCTCATCATATTGATCTCAAGGTGGGGATTTCGTGATAATGTACGCGTGTTGAGACGTTCTCAACAACCTGAGCTGTTACAAAAACGCCCAATACAATACCCTGCTTTAGACCAAGTTATTGCTTAGATAAATCTACTATCAAGCAATCATTGATTCTGCTAGCAGGTTTTTATATACCATGATAACCGAGACTGTAAAAGTACTAGTTTTGTTTACATAACGAGTATTCCAAATTATGCCTTCCCTCTCATAAACCTTAACTAAAGTCAGCTCAATATAGCTACAGTATAATCTAGAGATACCCTCTGTAGTGACTGAACAAATAGAATTGTGCTTGGCCAAAATCAAGAAAGGTAATATTTATTTATCCTAGCCGACTAGAACTTCGGAAATAAGAATCCATTATTTTAGTATTTATTATAAATGTATCTAAACCCTTTTTGCATACTCATTTCTTTCCGTATCGCAACCTGAGTTCAGAAGTCAGGAATGGTATCATGACAGTTTCTCCCGCAAACATTTGAAAAAAAAAAATGAAAAACTTAAAACCACATATTACAAAGTTCTCATAAAATATGAACTCTTTTTGTGAGAAGAATGTTTTTTTTCTTCTAATTTGTGTAATGCCTGGGTTTTATTTAGTCTATTCAGAAATTTTCTTTTTAATCCGAAGGCTCCAAACACAACTGAAAGTATTTATGCTTTAATGCACCAAATATTTTTTTAGATTTCCACTTCAAGACACCTATATTTTGACAGCTTTTTGAATAACTTGAAAATTATATTACAGTCTATAAAAACCGTCAAGTCAATAACAAAATATATTCCGTTTTTGGTCTTTGATTCCAGTGTCTGGGCGATTAGCTTTGATTGTTCTGTCTGTGTGTATTGTAAAGTCCCATAAAAGTCTTATATTTCTATGTCTGCAACCGTGCCTGACTGGTGTTCATACCAAATTTTTCTTATTACTATATTCCTCCTCCTCTTCTTCTTCAGATTATTGTTATCGCCATTATTATTATTGTTATTGTTGTTGTTGTTGTTTTGTTGTTGTTGTTCTTCTTCTTTTTCTTCTTCTTCTTATTATTATTGTTATTATTATTATTTATAGTAGTAGTAGTAGCAATATAGTAGTAGTATGTGACAGAGCAAATCGTCAAAGCTGACACTTCAACATATATGTGCCCACTTTCTTCAGAATGTAGGTGGCATTAGCCTTCCACATCTTCCTGTCTCTTGCAGAGCTTAATAAATATTGCTTTTGTTTCTTCTCCCAGAACTTGTTCTTCAAACCATTCAGTCAAACTCGTCAATTATGTCTGACAATGATTTTCTCCGACCCCACTTTCTTTAAATTTGCATTTTGAGCATCATATTTTCAAACACTCTTGTCTCGTTATGTAACCCAGAAATATATTCTTGTTGCTAGGTTTACGTTTTCTTTTGTTTACATTTTCTCAAAAACCTTGCTGTTGCTCACGTGTGCGGTCCATGATATTCTCACCATCTTTCTCTAGAGCTACAGTTGTTTCAAGTCTCTTCAAGTTTTATAATATTTTCTACCATACAGAAGGACATGTCACGTAACAGTTCAACATTCTATTTTATCTAGATAAATATTTCTGTCTATCAAAACTCTGCCTCTTTTTTGGCAATACCAATACGTCTTCGAATCTAACTGTTGCACTTGCCGTCCACTGAAATTTACGTTTTCGTCACGCGTGCCTTCCCAGATATTTACATTTTTTTACATGTTTCATGTTAATATCCTGGATATGTAATTTTAATTTTGGACTCATCCTGTTGCTAATAAACTTGTATTCTGTCTTTTCGTTTATACTTAGTTTTTTCTTCTCGTCTTCCTTTGCTATTTACTGTAGGAGCTTTTATAGTTTCCCTTTCTGTTTGCTATCAACACTGTGTCATATGCATATCCTGGGACAGACGGGGACAAATATATCAAACGCAATATACCACAATGACGCCCAGCTTGATTAAGGTATTCCATGCGCATTATATAACACCAAAATGCGCATTATATAAGAAAATAGCTTGGATAAAGAAGCCTTCTTCCACTTTGGCAAAAGACAAACTAGCGGTCAGGTCAACAGCATACTTAGATAAACTACATGTTAAAGCAGACTGATATCAACAGACCGTAAAAAGCCCTATTAATCACATATATATATATACCATAAACACACATACACATGCTCTGACACACATACACACACACATGCTATAACACAGATACACGCGCTCGAAGTGTGCACTTACTATAGATAGTGTCAGCAGCAGCAGCCAGGAATAACCATGCATTGAAAGGCAGGAACTCGAACGCAAGGATTCCTTCCATTCTGAAGATGATTTTCATCTCGAAATATTAATGTATAATAAATAGGTAATACCCAAAAACTTTTTTACCTTCCTTTATTTTACTAAACGCATTGTGACAGCCTTCAAGATCTAACCATACGCTCAGAAAAATGTTTAATTTATAAATTTAGTACTTAAAAAATATCTCTATTTTTATTCGTGTTTATTATTATTATTATTATTATTATTATAGTGTTTTGGACGTTGTGATCATCAATTTTTTATTAGTTTTTTTATATTTCAACGAATTATGAACTGATCGTTAACTTAATATTGAGGGTTAGGTTGTTATCCATCTTCTTAACATATTTACGGATATCACGTTCAGTTGTTATTTTGTTATATACATTCATTTCTTGGCTTGTTTCCACCAAGATCAGAATAAACAGAGATAATGAGAAATCTCTTGAAGGTTAACCGTATCGAGAAAGCACCTGATGAAAACCAGAGAGTACAAAAACGAAACGTTGTTACAAGAAAAACAAAGAAGAGGTAAATAGTTTGTTTGTACATTGATTTGTTATAATTTCAATAGAAAGACACAAAGGAACGACATATTAGCTGATGAATAAATTTATATTTGAAGAAATAAAATAAAAATTCTGACATTAAATAGTGGCAAACATTCTACTTTCACAGCTTCTGCTCCGATTAAATTAGATCACTGGTGCCCCCTAGGTATGAATTTGCACGAGATACTAGATTAGCAACTAGGTCCCACACTTTTACAGTGAAACCGAAAAAATGTAACCGCAATTACTTCTTCAACAGCTTCTATTCTCGCATTTCCCGCCTGTGGAATTCCCTTCCACATACTTGCTTCCCCGACAGCTACAACCACCAGGAGTTTAAATGTAAGGTCAATAGACACCTTCTAACACACTAACTCGCACCCATTTTCTCAAATACTCTTCCTAAGTACCTCCTTACTCGTCTATCACCATCCTTCTCATATTTCCTATATCTAATCGCTCTCTCAGCACCTTCCCCTATGTAACCCCCTGAGCTATAGTGGCAGTGGAATGCCTTGCTTGGGGTAAAATGATTAAAAGTGAAATGATTACGCTCTTTCTGCTCAACATTACCGATCTCCCAGATGTTATAAGATCCCAAGTATGCATGTACTCCGATGACACCACTGTTTACTCTCGCCTCGATCAAAAATCTTGTGGGCGACAAAGGAAACCTCGCTGCCGAGCTTGAGAAAGACCTCCAATCCGTGGTGGACTGGAGTAAGAAATGGCTCGTAAATTATAAAGCTTCCAAAATAAAGCTGCTATCAATTAACCACCATAGACACTCGCTCCAACCTCCCATTAGCATGGAACAGGCTAGCCTCCCTGAGAGTAACACACTACATCTCCCTGGTCTCCCACTCTTAGAGGACCTCACGTAGAATGACTATATCGAATCCATGCTATGAAAGTCCGTTCTCTGTGCATGTCTCGGAATTTTTCCAGTCTGAGTCCATTCTGCTACATATACTAAAACTACCATCCGACCATGTATTGAATTCTGCTGACACATCTGGTCGGAAACCACTGCTATTCTTCTCGGGGTTCTTGAAAAAATACAACGGTGAATCTGTAATGTGATCTATACCGACTTGTCAGGCCGGTTGCAGTTACTCTCTCGCCTGCGTGACGTGGCTTCCGTGTGCCTCTTCTATAAATACTTTCACGGCTTCTGCTCCGATGAACTTAGATCACTGGTGCCCTCTAGTTACGAATTTGCTCGAGATACTAGATTAGCAACTACGTCCAACCCATTTACAGTGAAACCGATAAAATGTAACCGCAAATTCTATTCCATCAGCTTCTTTTCTCGCACTTCCCGCCTGTGGAATTTCCTTCCACAGAATTGCTTCTCCGACAGCTACAATCTATAGGAGTTTAAATGTAAGGTCAATAGACACCTCCTAACACACTAACTTTAATTCGTTCTCTCAAAAACTCTTCCTCTCTACCCAACCCTCATCCTCAGTATCCTTACCCGTCTATCACCCTCCTTCTGACATTTCCCATATCGAACCACTCTTTCTCATCCCTTTCCCCGATGTAACCCTCTGCGCAATACTAACAGTGGAATGCCTTGCTTGGGGTGAAATGATTAAAAAAAAAGTTCAAACTTGTAGCCAGTTCTTTTGTGTACGGTTAGAAAATTCAGCATGACTTATTAAATTTTTACCTACCTTTAAGTGATATAGGTCGAATTTCGATATAGAAAAGAAGGCAAGTAATGTCATTGTTTATTTGCGAGGTTCGTAGATACTTCACTCTTGAAAGTTTCATGTTTAACAATAAAAGAAACACATATGTAAATTTTATATCTTCGCACATGCATACACAGCAAACCAAAAGTTTGTATCATTTAAATGTAAATCATCTGCACAAGAAACATCAAACATTGCCTGATGGTGAGAAACATAGAAATTTCCGTGTCTCAATGAAATAATTAATTCATAACTATATAATTATATTAAGCTCTATAATATTTATTATAATATTTATTATTATATACAGCACTCTTCATAATAGAATAAATGCCGGGGCACTCAAGAGAATAAAATCTTGGGTCCTCTTCACCTGGTATTATATATGTATATATATATATATATATATATATATATATATATGTATATATATGTGTGTGTGTGTGTGTGTGTGTGTGTGTGGTTAAATAAAAGAAGACAAGAAGAAAACGATCATTTAACTCGCTAACGTGTTTCGTCCTATGATGGACATTACCAAGGCAACAGGACGAAACGAGCTTTATTCCAAATTAAGTATCTATAAAAAAACAATTTTGGCAAATATAGAAAATGCTTACAAATCATTCAAAAAGATTAACAGAATATTTTTGTTTTAGAACTTCTTCATGTATAAAGCAATGTCACGAGATGTTTAAATGAAGACAATTCAACCGTTTTCCTTGTACTTTTTATTATATATATTAGTCTGTTTCAGTGTCATTTCCATAAGCAAAGGTGAGATTGGGAAAAAATCCGGGGCGTAAATTGAATTGATATTTTGGCAGAACTGGATTGCGTGCTTTCGAAATATATATATATATATATATATATATATATATATACTAAATTATTCAAGAAATTATAAAGCGATTTTTGGTAACTTAAGAATTTTGCATCGACATATTCAAATTTTTAAATGTTACATCGTTTAATTATTAACGTGCTATGAGTTACATTTAGAAGAAAGTATTTTCATTTTATATATACACAAGCATATATATATGTATGCACACACACGCACACACACACACACACACACACACACACACACACACATATATATATATATATATATATATATATATATATATATATATATATCACTGTTAAAAACGACCGAGAAAGAAGAGTTTATTATTTTATATTTTTTAGTATTTTTACATTTTTGTTGGATATAAGGAATGTAAAACGGTTCCATAATTACGGACACTGCATTTTGGGGGAAAATATTTCCAATAAATATTTCGAAATATTCAAATTATTAGCATCTCAGGTTGTGGCGCATGCGTTTATATACCACATCAAGAAACCCAGTTTGATGAAATTTTAATGGGTGAAACGCATCACTGTGACTTTTTCGGCCGCTTGGTATCCAGTGATGACCTGATGCACGGAACCTGAGTGTGATGTTATCTAAACGGCACTAGTTATGACAACGCTCTCGGGTCACTAATAGTGATGATAGCCTCGTCACAGTGGCTGGTCCTCAAGACGTCTATTACAACGGTGAACCTTTCTGCTTACGCTGTGTTCTTTGATCTCAGAAAAATCGTCATGTTAAAAACTCGGTAGCCGTCTCTCTACCATTTCAAACCAGGCCGGACACTCGTGTACACTTGTGTTTAAAAAAAAATAAAGGCACCGAAAAAATAAATAAATGAATAAGTTCGAAGAGGCCTGGATAAGTAACGAAAGAAAGTCTTTATATATAAAAATTAATTAATTATAAAAGCAGAATATACAATTGCCGAATTTCAAAGTTTACAAAAAACAAAAGGTTCGCCAACCAATCAGAGGTTTCAAAGTTTTCAAATAAAAAAAAAAAGTCTTTTCATAGCTGAGAAGTTTCGTTAAAAATAATCACAGCTTTCAATTCTTCAAAATAAAAACAAGTCTCTTCTGGGCTTTTATCAGGTTTTACAGAGGCAGCCGAATAGGAGCGAACAGTTGCAACGACGGTGACGGGGGATTCGTTTGGTCTCTGACGCTTGACGGCTCTGAAAAACTCCCAAATTTTCTCAAATTCTCTCCAATTCTCGGCTCTTTACCGAAGTTTTACGAGAACCGCCGAAATTGAGCATTCTGGTAATAATAGTAGATTCATCTTGACTCCTTCGCTCGGCAATAACAAAATCTCTTTTCAGCAAGTTTAACTCTTTTTCGGTTCATTCTATTGCTATACATCTTTAGCACGTACTTTATTAGAGGCGCAGTATTCGACTTTAACTTTTTTAAGTTGATCGGCATGTTTTTTGACGTTTCTTTACATCTTCAGCCATGCGTTTTATGTGAGGCGACCAGACTCTGGCTCGTGGCTTCCAGTTTGGAACACTTTTCCCTCAGTCGTTTCATCTTGACTGCAGTTTCAAAAACTACTCAACCAAATCATTTTTCTCACTGGGTTTTGATTTATATAGTCCCCAGTTCTCATGAGGGATGGACCAAGTATCTATGCGATTCAAAATTTTGACCAATGAGATCATTTCCCACCTACACGATTTAAGGGGGAGTTATGGCTCAACGAATGAAATATCAACACCTCACATGACGTAATGTCCTTTTGTCTTCTTCCTCTCAATTACATCATATTAGGTTTTCAAAAAATTTAAAATCATTTTCCAGTAGATGTGGGGGGCAAGGACTTGACCCCATCAAAAAATTCTGACATCATGTGGTGACTATCGCCATTTTAAAAATTCCACTGACCCAAAACAATTCGCTTCGGATACAATGAAAGAAAAAACATATTTTTCTTTTTTCCCAATTTTTAGCTTTTACAAGTGTACAGTATTAAATATTTTTAAGCAGAGCTCACATCGCGACTTACAATAAAGCGCAACTAACAATACCACTAATAAAAATTTCCTTCCCTCCGTTGTATTAAATCAAAAGTATATTTACGTGGTAATAGGGTTACTTTCACAAAGGAACTTTTCCCATTTTCTCTTTATACATATGATTCCTTTAAGGACACAAGATTGAATCCCGCCGAAAATACATATCTTCCTAACAAGATTTACAGATTATTCAGGCAGGTAGATATAAAGAAATATACTGTTTAATTATAAGTTTTATTTTTTTTTATAATCGATTCACCTCAAGAAAGGCATTACTGCCACTGGTGGGCAGGGACTTACATTGAAAGGAGACGGAAGACAGAAAAAGGAAACGGTACAGGTGATGTTACAGAATGGCTAACAGAGAGGTGAGAATCACAGAGACAGAAGACGGCAATTGACGCTACTTTTAGAGATTGTAAATATCATGGAAGCAAGCAGCGGGGAAAAGGTTTTCATAAGAAGGAAAAGCGAAGAAAGAAACTGTTAGAGTAGAATTGGCAGTTAAATTTACCTATTTTGAGAGTGAAAGAGTGGGACATATTTACCAATCTAGTTGCACGATTAAACTGATGAGAGGTTGTCCAGGGAATAAAGCTCGTTAGGAAAATATTTTTAGAAAAAAACAGAAGGAACCTACATTCCGTCGAAGAGAGCGGCCAAATTGGAACTAATTACATTGTTCACCCCTAGATGAACAACAGAAGCACCTGACCAAATATGGCAATAGTATTCAATGGAAAGACAAATGGTAGATTTATAAATACGTAAGATAGTTTCTGATAAGGAATAACTTCCTTTCTCGGCGCAACGAACTAACGTTCATAGCAGAAGAGAAAGATATTGATTTAATGTATTTATCTCACCCCACTAGAGATCGGCTGCGAGAATGAGGCCGGGAAGGCGCTGAGTATTGCTTTCAGCAAGACTACAGTAATCAATATAGATGGAAGGCAAGAGTGGTTCTCTTTGGTGATAAATGAGAACAGCTTCGTTTTGGAAGCAGTAAAATTCACGAGACATTTCTTACCTCAATTTATTACAGATCAAAATCCTCTCAAAGAGCAGAACCGAAATCTAATTTTTCAGCCCTGGCAGATTTCGTATTGAGACGTAAATGGTGGTGCTATCTGCATAGATGCCAACTTGGAAACCGATGAGATCACAAAAGTCATTGATAAATAACAGGAAGAGCGTAGGATTTAAGATAGAGCCTCGAGTTCAAATAACAGGAAGAGCGTAGGATTTTAAGATAGGGCCTCGCGTTCATATGAAAGGATTTGGAAGCATGCCCATTTAGAAAAACTTCCATTTACGATTTGACAGGAATAATTGGATTAAGTCGAAGAGTCGTCCAGTTATACCGTAACCCTGTAGCTTTTTTAAAAGGCCAGCATGCCAAACATTATCAAATGCTTTCGATATATCCAGAGCGACAGCCCGTTCATATCAATGGACTGATATATGTACACAGTGATGGCCTTTAGCTCATCAGCAGTAGACTTGAGGAAGATGAAGCCATATTGCTTATAAGAAAGTAATTTGTTAGATGCGAGATGATGAATCATTTCAGCATTGATAAAAATCTCAAACACTTTGCCAAAAATCGGCAAGAAGCTGATAGGTAGATATTTAGAAGTGTCGGAAGTCCCGTCGAGAGTTTTTAAAATGACTAACTACAGAAGAGAACTTCCAACAAGCAGGAAAGCAAGTATCAGCAATGCAATAGTGATACAGTTTGAAAAAAACTGGAGAGAGTTTAGGGCATATTTCTTAAAGATGATGGCTAGAATACTGTCACATCCACCTGCTTTATGGAAATGTTAGAGTCCAGAGAGGAAGTTATGTATATATAACTCAGTTGAGCTTCAGTTCTAAAAGGGCAGTTCGGTGTGGGTACACTGGATAAGTCAAGTGTAGAATTGTAAGAGAATTTGCGAGCAAAGCCCTCAGCCTTGTCTGCTGTGATAGTGAAAAGATCCAAAGAAGGAAACTATTAATGTCAAACGCGACACACAGGTAAAGTCGGACGAAGTGGTTCCTGAAATCGAGCAAGAGGGAGGATGAGGCTTAAGTCAGAACTTCCTGAAATAGTTTAAATGGTTTTACCCAGAAACAGACCTTGGATTCACATTCTTCATCAAATACGAGTAGACATTAGAAATAATGTTTAAAGAAATAAATAAAAAATACATTTCGTAACGTATTTTGAAAAAAATTCTAATAAATTATCTTTTATTACATTAGGAAACAAAAACATACTCGATACGAATTCTTCGAAAAATGTGTATCTAAAGGCATTATATTGGGATTGTTTGACTGTAATCCTTCGAAGTCAAGTGAAAAGGTTTCCCCTAGGGGACGTGGGTTTGAATCTTGACTCCGCATGTTTTCTCGAATATTCAGGCCGGTAAATATATATATATATATATATATAGTTTACTTACAAAAGAAAAAAAGAATATCTAATCAAAGAAGTATATCCATTAAAATAATATATATGTAACCCCCCCCCCCCAACTCTCAACCCGGCTATTCATCGCATTTTCTAGACTCCGTTCTAGACTACTTAACAGGCAGTTAACTCGCCTAAAATATCTGAAGAAAAGAGAGTCGAAATAGTATTTTGGTAATATTGTCACCCCAAAGGTTCACTCAAATTTCAGTTTTTTTTCTTTCCATGGTAAGTTAATCGGATCGGTCTCTTTTTAATTTTTTTTTTTTGTTGTTGCTTGTTACTAACTTTTTTGGCTTTCAAGTTTCGTTTCGACTTAAAACTTTGAAAAATTTTAATTTACATTTTTTTTTAAATTGGAGTAGATAGTACCTACTATTGCCCGGTCTAACACTCCAACTTCTTTTGAACAGGAGTAGAGGTCATCGTCTTGTTTGTTGTTTAGGAAGTGGTTGCTGGTTCATCTCTCTTCTCCTTCGGTCTTAGTGTTAGTTCAGCTGGAAGACCTTTGCAGTTATTGAGTATGGTGGCAAGGTCTCTTCATTCTGAGGGTACCGGGTTGGCAGTTTCCTGGTTGCTGCTTCCGACTCGTAATTAGGAGTCCGAACTCTTGCGTAGCGTCTTGAGAGGCTGCTCTGATCAACAGTTGAATAACATCGGGGTTCCTGTAGTGCCGTATCGCGCATGGACGAGCGTCCCTGCATAAACCTCCGGTGGCCAACCCCGAGGCCACATTATGTTGCAGGTTGCGTCAGTCTCCATCCTTCACAGGCTGCAAATCGACTGATTCTACTCTAGACCTCTCTCTTTAATTAAATCACTATGAAAAAAGCAAACAAAATAGCAAAACTAAATCAGCTAGGCTGAAAACGCCCAAACCTGTCTGCGTCTCCTTTACAAACATAGAGAGGTATCCGCCCTAAATTTACAGCTTAGAATCATTCCTTCAAACTAACTCCCCTGATATCTTAGCCCTATGTGAAACTAACCTTGACCTTTCTATCCCCTCTTCTGAGATTTACGTTCCTGGTGAGCTTCCCCTCTTCAGTAAGGACTCCAATATCTATATGCATGGGCTTGGTGTTTATGTCAGAGAGCCCCCCCACCCCAACTAGGGTGACATTTCTTGAATCCTTGGATCATTCTTTCAAGTGCTTCCGTCTCTCACTTCTAAGCTCCGTTAGCTATCTCTTCTTTCTCTACTGCTCTCCCTTCTCCTCAGACTGTTAGGTACTTGACAGCATCTCTGACAATATCGACAAGGCCATTTCTTCTCATCCATCTGCCCATATATTTGTGTTTGGTGACTTTAACGCCCACCACACTAAGTGGCTGGAGAATTCTGTCACCGATCTTGCTTGTGTCCACACCATTAATTTTTCACGCGTTTCTCCAAAAACCCTAGCGGAAGGGACTCACTACTAGACCTCTGCTTCACTTCCATCCAAGACTCTTGCACTAGCAGACAGCTCTCCCCTTTCGGAAACTCTGACAACCCGTAGTTTCTATCAACATCTCATTCCACACCCACCCTACCCAAGAAATCTAGACAAGCAGAATATCCTACTGCTACCAAAGAGCAGACTGGGATTCGTTCCGAGACTTCCTCAGTGACGTCCCTTGGAACAACGTTTTTAGTCTTCTCGTCTCCTCCTGGGTTAAGGCTGGCATTGATGCTTTCATCCCTGCCTTTCATCCATGTCCTTCGTCTCCTTGGTTCTCGCCCGCTTGCTCAGCCACCATTGCCCGCCCGAATCATTTCTTCCGTCTCTATCGTAGCTGCGCGTCGGACCAAAACAGGCGCCTTTTCGCCTCAGCTCGTAATTAATTGTAAAAATATACTTAACAAAGCTAAAATGCTGTTTGCTGCCAGAATGAAGCAACGCATAGCATCCTGTAAGTTCGGTGCCAAAGACTACTGGCGACTCTGTAAAAGCGTGCTTAACAAGAGTAAGTTCTCAATACCCCCGCTAATCAATGAATTGGACGTTCTCACCTCCTCAACGGACAAAGTTGAATGATTTGCTCGCAGATTTTCCAACAATTCGAGACTGGATTCGTCTGGAGTTTCTACACCCGATTTCTCACCTAGAACTGAGGCCTAATGAATGACGTCCAAATTACACCCTCGCTGGTTTCTAACATAATCTCAAAACTTGACACTCACAATGCGAGCGGAGGGGACGAAATCCCAATCATATCTTGAAGGAATGTGCCCCTGAACTCTCGTCTGTCCTTTCTAAGCTCTACAACTTCTGCCTATCTGCTTCCTGCTTTCCTACCTGTTGGAAATCTTCCTCTGTAGTTCCTATATTTAAGAACCCCTGTAGAAACCTCAGACCACGCATATTACTGCCCTATCAGCCTTCTTCCAATCCTTGGCAAAGTGTTTGAAGCCATTATCAACGCCGAGGTTGTTCAGCATCTCACAGCCCACTGGCTCCACTCAGACAAACAGTATGGTTTCCGCTTCACTAGGTCTATTGCTGATATGCTAATGATCACCACCGAGTATTTATACCAGGCTCTAGACAAGAATGGTGAAGCCTGAACCGTTGCCTTGGATACCTCTAAAACTGCGGAGCTATGGTATAACTCGATATTTGTTTGACCTTATCCAGTCTTTCCTCTCTAACCGCACATTGAAGGTGGTATTGAACGGATATGCCACCCAGAACTACCATACGAACGCGGGTGTCCCTCAAGGCTCTACCCTAGGTCCTACGCTCTTTCTGATCTACAATAATGATATCCCCGATGCCATAAGATCCCAGTAGGCATGTACGCCGATGACACTACAGTTTACTCTCGCCTCGATCAAATATCTGGTGTGGGCGACAAAGCGAACCTCGCTCCCAAGGTTGAAAAGGACCTCGAATCCGTAGTGGACTGGGGTAAGAAATGGCTCGTAAATTTCAATTCTTCCAAAACGAAGCTTCTATCAACAACCATCATAAACAATCGCACTTACTTCCCAATAGCATGGAACAGGCTTGCCTCCCTGAGAGTAACACACTACGACTGCTTTGCGAACTTCAAGTGGAATGACTATATTGAATCCATTGCAAATCTTCTGCTCTGTGCAGGTCCCGAAATTTCTCCCGTCGGAGTCCATCCTGCTCATTTATAAATCTACCATCCGAACATTTATTGAATACTGTTGCCATATCTGGTCGCGTACCCCTGCTATTCTCCTCGGTGTTCTTGACAAAATAAACGGTGAATCTGTAATGTGATCCATACCGACTTGGCAGACCGTCTGCAGTCAACTCTCACTGGCTTGACCTGGCTTCCCTGTGCCTCTTCTATAAATACTTTGACGGCCTCTGCTCCGATGAACTTAGATCACAGATGCCACCTAGGTACGAATTTACACGAGATACTAGATTAGCAACTAGGTTCCACACTTTTACAGTGAAACCGATAAAATGTAACCGGAATTTCTACTAGAATAGCTTTTTTTTCTCGCACTTCCCGCCTGTGGAATTCCCTTCCACATATTGCTTCCGCAACAGCTACAATCTCCAGGGTTTTAATTTTAAGGTCACTAGACACCTCCTAACACACTAACTCGCACCCATTTTCTCAAACACTCTTCCTATGTACATCCTTACCCGTCTATCACCCTCCTTCTGACATTTTCTATATCTAATCTCTCTCCCATCATATTCCCCTATGTAACCTCCAGCGCAATAATGGCAGTGGAATGGCTTGCTTGGGGTGAAATGATTAATATATATATATATATATATATATATATATAAGGAAATTCGCCGGCTGATGTCAATTAAGTCGGGTCTCAGTCCTGGCAAGAATCAATCGAATGTCTAACGGTACTGCGAAACACATATGTCTGCGGATGACTACATATATATATATATATTGATTGATTGTCGCACTGTGATGGAAAAATACAGACCTATTTATTAAATGTTTCTTGAACATTTTTCCTCAATGGTGGCACAATCATGAGTTTCATGCACAAAGTATTTTGCAAGTGTTGACTGAAAACATGTTTTCAAACAACACCTAAAGATCACATTCTATATATATGGAGTACACTTTCTATAGAATACACATTTCTCAACATAATATAATTTGTAGTAGATATTATTTTAAATTTTCGAAGGCAATTGCAAATTTGTAACTGAGTAAAACGTAAACCATAATTCCTTACTACAGTAGTACCAATATTATTTCAACTTGGCTACGTCACTCAAAGACAAATTTTTCTTTAATTCCAGGGATACGATCAAGCTATGTATATATGCATGTATATATATATAGGTATGTATATTTTAGAATGTAAGTCTGTACATTCATATTTATGACAATATACATAATTATTAGGCAACCCAATTGTTGAAAATAATTATGTATTTCTTACTATTCATTAGTATTTATTGCTAAGTGAATAATTGTAAAAGAAAATAGAATGGTTCTTTTCTTAATATTGCATAATAACATGTGAATCAAATGAATTTATAAATATTTAATAATTACTGCAGCTTCATCATTGAAAGAATGAAGAATATTTACGGTGATTCGGAGGATTCATCTTTGCTTCCTTGCCTTGTAAAATTTTGCAAAGTAATAATAACATGATAACCATTATATCTTCATTTGGCAATATAGTATGAAATACTTCATTTTTATTGAAAAAACTGGGTGGCTAAATATTTGTTGCCGGTAATGGTAGATTTTGAAAAACAGTAGCTACTCTGACATGTACGCATTGCTCATTCAATAATGAATTAGGGCACTCTGGATATTGGTCGTGTATAATGATAATATATCCACTAAAAAGTCTGCCTTTTTCTACCGAGCGCCCATACCCCAGAGGTAGAATCGTCGACTGACGCCAATTCGGTCGGGTTTCAATCCTGGGTTAAAAAGCAATCGGAGTCTAACTGTACTGATGAGCTGTGATACAGCAAAACAGCTCTGTCTGCGGATGACTATTTACGCTCTCACACCCTGGTTGAGCACTCTGGAAGAATGGGAGACTTTGAAAAACAGTAGCTACTCTGGCATGTGCGCATCATTCATTCACTAATGAATTAGATTACTCTGGCTATTGGGTGTGTATAATGATAATATACACGCTAAAATGTCTATCTTTTTCTACCGAGGGCCCTTAGCCCAGCGGTAGAATCGGTAGTAATTCGGTCGAGTTTCAACCCTGAGTTAAAGCAATCGGAGTCTAACCGTACTGATATGCTGTGATACAGCAAAACAGCAGATCTGTCTGCAGATGACTATATATATATATATATATATATATATATATATATATGAATGCAGTTATAGTAATAATAGATTAATAGATAATAGGATAGGGTGGGGTAGTGGAAAACTAGAGTTTTGGATTCGGTTATGAAACATTCAGATATATACATTTTTATGGTATGTTGGTAATGGTGTCAAATGTGTTCATGAACCGGTTACAGATTTATTTGTTTATTTTTAAAAGTGTTATCGAGTAAATTAATGGAATTGTTATGAAAAGAGAAATGTGCTAGAATAATCTATACGTCATATATATAATAGTCTACCTATTTGGTGATATATTAGCAAAGTGAAGAAATAATTATCAGAAGATGGTGATCAATACAGTATGCCGGAGGATGATTTTAAATTATGGGATCTATTTATAATGTAAAAGAAAATGAATTATATAAACGATGATGAAAGATGGAAGCTACTTCGTACGGTTTTTAACCGGTTTAATTTAAGGAATTTAATAATTTAATTTTTTTCCTGATAACTAGAAAACAAGGCTCATGTAATGATTTAAAAGTTCTTGTTTTTTGATAGTTCTCTTTTTAGGGTATGGATTTTATTGACTTCTTTTAATTGGCAATTATATGTGGAAAATGATACGCTATTGCTGTACACCTTATTATTAAAAGATAAGATGTGCTGGTATCAGCGAGTTTTAAATAGGTTTTTGTTACAACCGATATAAAATTATTTTATTTTTAGATTTTCTATGGTAGAAATAGTGCATAACTCGACTGTGGAGTTTGGACATTTATTTTGAACTGGACACTTAGTCGGCTTTCTAATCATGCGTTTATTTTTATTACTTGAAAATTTTAGGTTGTTGTTGATTACTTAAACTGTTATATTGATTTAAAAGAATAATATTACTTTTTATTAGTTTTTCAAGGTTATCCATACAGCTATAACTTGATTTAAATGTTTCGTTAAATATTTTGCTAAATGTTTTATTTTTAGGAAAGTGTTTCTCAAACAAATTGAGGAATTTATGCCATAACAGAGGACTAAATATTTGGTTAAATGGAATGCATGTGTAGCCAGTGTATTTGAGGGCAGTGTTATAAAATTTGCTGTGTTTATAAAAGATATTTTCACAGGAAGAGTTGTTTTCAATAGAGGAGAGCAAATGATGAGTGATAGTGGGTTATGAAATTTATGGTAGATGTATATTGGATTTGCGTCAGCTTTTAAGTAGGGTGAGTAAATGTTATCGACTATATCAAATGTTACTTCTAGCAAGTCTAATTTTTCAGGTTGGTTTTAACAGTAATCTTAAGATTTAGACGTTTCTCTATGTCTTAATTTTCTAACTATATTAGATTTAATAGTATTAGATCTTTTACAACCATAGACCATTAAACTTGTACATATATATAATATTCACACACAATGTATATATATATGCATGAACGTATATATATATATATATTTATAGGTATATATGCATGAGAAATATATATATATATATGTGTATATATATATATATATATATATGTATCTGCATGAATGTGCATATATAATTATATATATATATATATATATATATATATAGAATATAGATGCATATGTATAAATGTGTGTGAACTGATTTTTTAGCATTATTTTTTATCGATACTCGTATTTAAGTAGATAGTAGATATTCTGTTTCTAATCAAACAGTATTATATATTTATTTCTACCGGCCTGATTAAAACAGAATATCTACTTAAATACGAATATCGATCAAAAATAATGTTCAAACAAATCATTTCAAATTGTCGGTTGTTTAATGACTATTTCGTTAATCTTCGTTAATTTGATAATTCAAGCAGGTGCAGAAATTTAAATGCCTGGGAAGTGCTCTAACATAAAACGGAGAGTGCGACACTGAGATCCGAAGGCGAATTAGTATGGCGAAAGAAGCATGCCAGAAGTTATGTAAAGTATTAAGAAACAGGACAATTTCACTAGAAACAAAGAAGAGAATACTGGATTGCTCCGTGATGTCGTTACTTTAATATGGCATTGAATGTTGGACAATATCTTCGAAGATGAAGGAAAAACTTCAACCAGCTGAAATGTGGTTCTACAGAAGGATGCTGCGGATATCATGGACCGAGCATGTGAGCAATGACGAGGTTTCGGAAAGGATAGACACGAAAAGGAAATTAATACTGAGCATCAGAAAGAAGAGACAGCTAAAGTTCCTGGGACATGCAAGGAGGAAGGAGGGCTTGGTGAACCTGCTACTAACAGGCCAGATAGAGGGAAAAAGAGAGAGAGAGTAAACCAGCGGATGACATATTTGAAGGACCTGATCAGGGGGATGACAGAACAAGGGTTGCATGGTGTAACAGGAGAAAGCGTGCTAAGAGCCACCAGAGACAGGGAGATGTCGAAAGCCATGATCGTCTACGTCCTAAAAGGACAGGGCACATTGAAAAAGAATATACATGCCAACTGTTTAAAAGAAATTATATTGTGGGTAAAAAATGGGGGATCAATTCTATATTTTAAGTGATATATAAACTGATCCCTCATTTTGTCACCTTGCTAGTTTCTATACATTTATATTCTAGATTTATAGGCTTGAGCTAATGGATAGCAGAGCGGGGTTTGGGTGGTGTAACGGGAGAAAGCGTGCTGAGATTCACCAGGGATAGGGAGATGTAGAAAGCCATGATCGCCTACGTCTTGAAAGGACATGGCACGTAGAAGAAGAAGAAGAAGAAGAAGAAGAAGAAGAAGAAGAAGAAGAAGAAGAAGAAGAAGAAGAAAAGGAAACAGCAGAAACGTGAAATTACTTTTAGGAACGTTCTCTCATCAATCTGTATGCTACACATTTGAAATTCATCTAACAAAGTTTGTCAGGTTTCAGAAATGTCGACAATTGTTACTGACAGTGTAGATCTTTTATAATTCAAGAGATTTATTTTTTGTACGTCTGTCTATCATCGCATGACAGCGGACAAATTACCTGTCGTTACAAATAGGAATCAAGATCATGTTTTTAATATATAACTTTTTAAAATTAGCAAACTTTTTAATATTTGAATAAGGCATACGGTTTTCAGAATAGGTATAATGTTAAGTTTTGGTCCTTACTCAGATTTACTTTTATGCCCTTTTGCGGTGGTCCGTGTCCCTTCTAAACGTGGGTAATCAGTCCTTTCTGCAATTTTCTTTGATTTATAAACTTAATTTTTCTTTTTGCTGTCTTTCATAACCGTTTTTCTAAAAATCATTTCGACATGATTATTTAGAAGGTTATGTGATAATTTCTAGGTCTTACTTCTCTTCAATAGTTTCGGAGCGTGTCATATTTTCATTAAAAAACCGTTATGGCTCTGTGAAATAAATGCCATACGTTATACAAGCTTTGAGCGATCATGTCTCGAATGAGACATGACTGACTTTCCAGAAGATTATCCCGCAGTAGGTTGACATTGCTTTATGTGGTCGACTGGTTGCCAGCCAAGGATACAGAACACAATTTGTCCTGCTATTTAACTCATAGATGGAGTGAGATGAGATAGAATTTATTACATTATTATATTAAGTATAATTAGTGGGGTATCAGTTTATTACTTCATAACAATAGAAAACCAATCCCCCACTTTATGTCCAGTATATATTCAGTCAGTCAGTTAAGTGATATACGTGATACACATTTTGAACGATCATGTATTCAATAGACTGGTTTCCGACCAAGGCTATATAACCCAATCTGTCCTGTTATTTAACCCATAACTGGAGGGATGAAACGAATTAATACCTTTCCCAAAGGGTATTTGTGCGCAAGTGAATGCAAGGAATTCAACTGGAATTCGAACTTGCGGACCTCAAATGGAATGACTATATTGAATCCATTGCCAAATCTGCTGCTATGAAAGTGGGCTCCCTGTGCAGGGCCCGGAAATTTTTCCCACCTGAATCTATTCTGCACATATACAAATCTACCATCCGCCCGTGTATTGAATATTGCTGCCATATCTGGTCGGGTGCCCCTGCTGCTCTCCTTGGGCTTCTTGACAAAATACAAAGGAGGATCTGTAACGTGGTTGATACTGACTTGGCAGTCCGGCTGCAGCCGCTCTCACACCGGCGTGATGTAGCTTCCCTGTGCCTCTTCTACAAGTACTTTCATGGCTTCTGCTCCGATGAGCTTAGATCACTGGTGCCGCCTAAGCACGAATTTACACGAGATACTAGATTAGCAACTAGGTCCCACCCTTTTACAGTTAAACAAATAAGATGTAACCGTAAATTCTACTCCAACAGCTTCTTTTCTCGCGCTTCCCGCCTGTGGAACTCCCTTCCACAAGTCTGCTTTCCCGACAGTTACAATCTCCAGGTGTTTAAATGTAGGGTCAATAGACACCTCCTATCACACTAACTCCCAACTATTCTCACAACACTCTCATCTACCCAACTCTCATTCTCGGTATCCTCACCCGCCTATCACCCACCCTCTGTTATTTCCTATATTTAATCAGCCTTTCTCCACTCTACGTAGCCCCCTGCACAGTAGTGGCAGTGACATGCCTTGCTCGGGGTGAAACGCTTATAAAAAAAAAATATATATATATATATAATGGTTCTATTTGAGATCTGATGACAGGGTAAGTCCGGGAAGGCGTAGTGTATTACTCTCCGGGAGAATCGCTTGGTCCATGCTTATGGGAGGCAGGAGAGGTTTCCTGTAATGGTTGACAGACAACAGCTTGGTCTTAGATGAATTGAAGTTATCCTTTTATGGATCTGTGTTTCTATTGACACAAATAAATTTTTCATTAGTGAGTCGATTGGCCAGTATCCAATTTTTTCTTAATCATGTGCTCATCATTTGGAATGCTTCAATGAAAACAAGCAGAGTCACAATGGTTATAAACATATACATCTCGACGCTTCGATTAATAAAAAATATAACAGATCAAAATTGTTATTTTTTTTAATCATTTCACCCCACGCAAGGCATTCCACTGCCACTATTGCGCTTGGGGCTACATAGGGGGAGTTAAATAGGAAGAGTGGTTAGATATAGGAAATGTCAGATGCGGGGTAATAGATAGTTGGGTAGCTGGGAAGAGTGTTTGAAAGAATGGAAGTTAGTTTGTTGGGAGGTGTCTATTGACCTTACATTTAAACTCCTAAAGATTGTAACCGTCGAGGAAGCAGTCATGTGGAAGAGAATTCCACATTCTGGAAGTGCGAGAAAAGAAACCGTTGGAGTAGAAGTTGCGGTTGCATTTTATCGATTTCACTGTAAAAAGATGGGACCTAGTTGGTAATCTAGTATCTCGTGCAAATTCGAACCTAGGGGGCACCAGTGATCTAAGTTCACCGGAGCAGAAGCCGTGAAAGTATTTATAGAATAGACACAGGGAAGCCACGTCGCGCTGGTGAGAGAAAGACTGCAGGCGGTCTGCTAATTCGGTATCGATCACATTAC
Source organism: Ascarosepion bandense (assembly GCA_037127315.1). NCBI lineage: Eukaryota > Metazoa > Mollusca > Cephalopoda > Sepiida > Sepiidae > Ascarosepion > Ascarosepion bandense. The sequence goes on from JBBBDQ010002331.1 coordinate 1,665,605, forward strand.
AGACCCTCCGCTGTACTTTGTCTAAAAGCCCAAGCAGAATAGCAGGGGCACCCGACCAGATATGGCAACAGTATTCAATGCACGGGCGGATGGTAGATTTATTTAATGTACAGGATAGATTCAGACGGAAAAAACCCCCGGGCACTGCACAGAGAACCGACTTTCATAGCAGCGGATTTAGCAATGGATTCGATATAGTCATTCCACTTGAGGTGCGCTGAAAGTGTGAGACTAAGGAGGCGTAGTGTTTTACCCTCTGGGAGGCAAGCCTTGTCCATATTAGATCTTAAAGTCTATCACAATACGTTTAGTAAAATAATGGAAGATAAAGAAGTTGTTGGGTATTACGTATTTATTAATCATTAATATTTCGAGATCAAAATCTCATCTTCCGAATGGTAGGAGAGCTTGTTTTCGCGTTCTGTATTCGTTGAAAAGAACCAAGCTTGAACACAAGCTCACCTACCATTCTGAAGATGAGATTTTGATCTCGAAATATTAATGATTAATAAATAGGTAATACCCAACAACTTCTTTATATTCATTTATGTTGTGAGACCTCCCCCTTTTTGTGTATGATAATGGACTCGTCTGAGTGTACATATAATCCTGCCATAGAGAGAACAGGAATCTCAGTCTCAGTTGTAGTTGTAGTGGCAGTTTACAGTGGAGTGTAATCAAAGAGATATGTTACAGGTATCGAAGAGTTCCGACAGATACCGAAGTTACCCAGAGACCAGACTAGCTCTGGGTTTGACTCAGCTAGAATAAGTTACACGGACATACCAATTCCAAAGATTTCACTTCAAGACTTGTACATATTTATTGCTACTAATAGTATTCCTGAATTGACTAACCCGTTCCTGTTCATATATTAAGTCCAATATAATCTACTTTTCTATCTCCATATCTGTTTTTTGTTGTTTATTATTTTGTGTGGTTCTTCATCCGTAATCCATAACACTTTATTTTACTAAACGAATTGTGATGGCCTTCAAGAACTAACCATACATCTAATATACACGAAACTTCAAGCAAATTACAAAAAAATTCTTATACAACAGATTACTTTATAGAAACATTATGTGAACTTAAAAACAGAATTTTTAATCTTTTCCCAGATATTAAAACGAAATTATAATACCTTCTGGATTTAACTTACACTTCATTACTATAGAATGTTTTTGTGAATATATAGAATTATTCAAATAATCCAGAACATAGATAGAAAACTGCTTGCATAGAAAATTAAATATGCAAAAATAGTATCTGGTATGAAGATGCCATCTCTCCTATTAAACATCTATGGGATATTTGGGATAAAACATGAATAAATCTATTGTTACTTCGCAAGATACACTTTGGAAATAAATACAAGCTGTTTGACAGGAGATACCAGTAGGTACATTGAAGAAGTTTGTGATGTCAATGCCTGACAGAATGAAGGCTTTGATGAAAGCAAAAGGCTATTATACTAAATATTAAATTTAAATTTAAATTTTGTAACAAGTATTTTTTTCTTTTTAAAGGATTTGTTGAGTAAATCAAATAAAACTATTTTATTTAAATTGTTTATTTTCTGTCAGTATGAATAATCAAAGATAAAACCGTTCTTTTTCTAATACATTTGCACAGTACTTTAAATATTTCATCAGAAACAAACAAGATATTTTAACTGCTACGTAATATTTGCCCTGCTATATATCAATACTAGCAGTTGCTTGGGTGTAATGAAAGCTTTAAAACTAATCCATGGTCCTGGAGCTCAGACTCTTTGGACGTTGGCACGAAAGACTAAAAAGCAACAGCTGTTTCCAGTTAAAGCGAAACCGTAGACTGAAAGAAAAATGAATGGATGTAAGTCAAATTTTAATTTCCTGGTATCGATATCAAATAAGTTTTTTTCATCGTAAACTGAATTTAGAAGGCTAAATAAGTCCTCTGCGTAAATGGTACCATGGATGAGACTAAGAACTATAATTATACTTACTTAGAGCCAAACCCGAAGCAAAAACTAAAATAAAAGGACTGAAAAATTACAGACATACAGGCAGATAAACAGACACACACACACACAAACATCTTACCTTTTATATATCTGCACTATTGTAAGAACTGCAACCTTGAAACTTCTGAATATCGTTTCTTATGTATTTGTCTATGAGTGTATCAAATTTGATTAAAATCGGACCACTTCTTCTATAACCCGATTTTTTCGATTTTATTGATTTTATCGATTTTCGATATTTATCGGGATTACCTCCCTCGACACAAAACCTAGCCAAGAACACTCGCAGACGCTTAGAGTACAACTGTGTAAATTTTCAGGTTCAGCTGTTTCGGAGTCTTTAGATAACGGACACACACACACAGACACACACTCACACACACACACACACACACACCCACCCACAGAGACAAAGTTCCATTTATAAATAAATTTAGATATGTCAATAAATACTCGACAGTTTCCTCACAGATGAAGAAGAGATTGAAAAGGATTAACACAAAAAATAAATCGCTTTATAACATCAGGGAATGACAAGTGAAGTTTTTGGGACATGTAATGAGGAAAGGGGGCTTGGAAAACCTGATGCTCACAGAAACGATAGAAGAGAAATGGTACAAGTGTAAGCAGCGCGCGACATTCCAGACGAATTGAGTAGATCGATGATGCATCAGGGATAGTGTGGAACAACAAAAGAAGGTGTATTAAAATTGACAAAGGATAAGAGATTTAGAGGGCCATGATCGTCTACGACATGAAGAGACACGGCACATAGTAGTAGAATATTACATATTTTCTAAGCTTTTATCTGTGATAAGGGCATGCGTATGTTCTATTGATAGGTTAAGATCTTAAAAAATCACTTTCGAATATTCGAGACTTGTACCTTATTTTACTGCGAAATCTGACTTCTAACTTTAATGGAAGAAACACAGCTTTATCATAAATGAAATAAGTTGCACTTATGCTCGAAGGTTTATTGTAATTTCAAATTTCAGCTCCAATATCAGGTATTTTAACTTATTTGTAACATTGAGATTAAATTTCATTTTTATTCATGAGCCTAAATTCTTAATGTCTTATAGAAATTTATATATTTTTTAAAATGACAATTACACAAATATGTCCCTCCTTGAAAGAACATTTGACAGCACTTAATCTTTTATCAGCTAAACAAAAAGCATTTCATTCTTACTGAATACAAATGAAACACAACATAAATATAAAGAACAAATACGGTTGTAGTTGGAAAGAAAAAAAGCCGTTACTTTGAAACCCCGATTTCTTGTAAGAGCGAATGTTATTAATATTTTTCACTGAAGAGTTTTTATTTATTTATATTTCGTTCAAGACAATTAGATTATATTTATTTTAAAAGCCATAATTTTTTGCTCTCGCAAAAGAAATAATTACAACTGACAATGACTGCTGTATAATCGTATTTGCTCGGAAGGAAGAATAACTCGTTCCGACTTGGTTCTTTTCAGGAGGTTTAAGATTGAGAGATTTAACGAAGAGGAAGAAAATTATATTTAGAAGGCCAATGAAAAAGAAACACGGCTAGGTGGCAAGAAAGAAGATCAAGTAATATAGAAAAAAAATCGAGGGAGAAAAAAAAAGAAGAAGAAGAAGAAATTAAATTGCAGAGTAGAATTCAAAGAAGAAAAAGAAGAAATTATAATGCAGAGAAGAATTCAAAGGAGAAGAAGAAGAAGAAATTAAAATGCAGAGAAGAATTTAAAGAAGAAGAAGAAGAAATAAAAATGCAGAGAAGAATTCAAAGAAGAAGAAGAAGAAATTAAAATGCAGAGAAGAATTCAAAGAGGTAGAAAAAATGAAAATGCAGAGAATATACAAAGAAGAAGAAGAGGAAGAAATATGAAAAGCAGAGAAGAATTCAAAGTAGAAGAAGAAGAAGAAATTAAAATGCAGAAAAGAATTCAAAGAAGAAGAAGAAGAAGAAGGAGAAGAAGAAGAAATTAAAATGAAGAGAAGAATTCAAAGAAGGAGAAGAAAAAATTAAAATGCAGCGAAGAATTAAAGAAGAAGAAGAAGAAATTAAAATGCAGAGAAAAATTCAAAGAAGAAGAAGAAATTAAAATACAGAGAAGAATTCAAAGAATAAGAAGAATAAATTAAAATGCAAAGAAGAGTTCAAAGAAGAAGAAGAAAAAATTAAAATGCAGAGACGAATTCAAAGAAGTAGAAGAAATTAAAATGCAGAGAATATTCAAAGAAGAAGAAGAAGAAGAAATTAAAATACAGAGAAGAATTCAAAGTAGAAGAAGAATAAATTAAAATGCAGAGAAGAATTCAAAGAATAAGAAGAAGAAATTAAAATACAGAGAAGAATTCAAAGTAGAAGAAGAAGAATAAATTAAAATGCAGAGAAGAATTCAAAGATGAAGAAGAAGAAATTAAAATTCAGAGAAGAATTCAAAAAAGGAGAAGAAAAAGAAATTAAATAGCAGAGAAGAATTCAATGAAGAATAAGAAGAAATTAAAATGCCGAGAAGAATTCAAAGAAGAAGAAGAAGAAATTAAAATGCAGACAATTCAAAGAAGAAGAAGAAAAAATTAATATGCAGAGAAGACTTCAAAGAACAAGACGAAGAAAAAATTAAAATGCAGAGAAGAATTCAAAGAAGAAGAAATTAAAATGCAGAAAAATTCAAAGAAGAAGATGAATTTAAAATGCAGTGAAGAATTGAAAGAAGAAGAAGAAGAAATTAAAATGCAGAGAAGAATTCAAAGAAGAAGAAGTAGAAGAAATTAAAAGGCAGAGAAGAATTCAAAAAAGGAGTAGAAGAAATTAAAATGCAGAGAAGAATTCAAAGAAGAAGAAATTAATATGCGGAGAAGAATTCAAAGAAGAAGAAGAAATTAAAATGCAGAGAAGAATTCAAAGAAGAAGAAGATGAAATTAAAATGCAGTGAAGAATTCAAAGAAGAAGAAGAAGAAGAAGAAAATAAACTGCAGAGAAGAATTCAAAGAAGAAGAAGTAGAAGAAGAAGAAATTAAAATACAGAGAAGAATTCAAAGAAGAAGAAGAAATTAAAATCCAGAGAAGATTTCAAAGAAGAAGAAGAAATTCATATGCAGAGAAGTATTTTAAAGAAAGTAAGAGAAAAATCACTAGTCAGAGTTGAAGGACATGAATTCAGTAAAGCAACTTTAAAACTAAATAAAAGAAACGGAGAAAATGCAAGATGTGATTATAACAGAAGAAAAACTTCTGGGTAAAATGTATTTCATATTTGACGAATAGATGGCGTGGGATTGCAAAGTGTGATTAGCGCTGAAAACCAAGTTGTAAGATCTGACTAACCTTGAAAAATCAATATTTGGAATGGCGTCATTTTCTTGTGCTTGAAAAATAATATGGGAAGCACGCAACGACCTCTGCAACTGGTCAGATCATAAAGATAGGAGATACTCTTTTGGGTGTAATATGAAAGCATACTTAGATGTAATAATTTAAGTAAAGCCTCGCAAAGATCACTGCCGTTATAACCTTGTTTGGAAGAGTTCGATCTCTTAAGACTTGTCTCAATGTCTCCTGATGGGGCATATGTGAAATATTGCTATTGAAATTCAATTTTTGTTATAATGTTTACCGATTACAAATTTTTACGTTCGTCTAAGTGCCGTGTTCTTTGGCGGGTTTAGATGATCACCAATCTGAAATATTTCCTGGTTTTTGCAGCTGTAAGTAAATTTAGTAATTTTTTTTATCTTTCTTAAATTCTTTTCACTATCGTTTTGCTGCTCAAGATCTCAAAGTTGGTCAAGTTAATAATTGTGGTGTAATGGGTACAAAAAATGAAAAAGAAATCGAAAAACAAAGTAAGAATTCCAGTCAAAGAAGTTTCTATGGACTGACATTTGCGAAACTTATTAATCTTTGGCTATGAGTTGAGTGCAAGGCCTATTGGGTTCTATAGCATAGTCAGCAACAAGTCTACCACAGAAAATAATAGCAACCTACTGATTACAAACACACACACACACACACGCACACACACACACACACACACACACACACACACACACACGTATATATATATATATATATATATATATATATATATATATATATATATATATTCTAATCCTGCCGAATAGCACACATTTTCGTAATAAAAATTCATCGTAAATAATCAGGCCGGTAGAAATAAATATATTATACTGTTTCATTAAAAAGAGAATATCTACTTAAATACGAGTATCGATGAAAAATAATGTTCAAACAAATCATTTAATATATATATATATATATATATATATATGTATATATATATATATATATATATATATATATATATATATATATATATATATATATATATTGAGAGATTTTAAAACTTATACTCGTATCAAAAAACCTTCCTCGAAAACTATCGAAAGAAGGAAAAACTGGTTTAAAAAAGACCTTAGTACATGAACGTCAGTCAAACGATTTCGGACTGAGATCAGTACAAAGTCCGAAGAAAAAAATTCGAGTAATCAACTAACAAAAAGCGCACAGTACAGAGATAGAGCGAAATAAATATACAAATAAGCACCTAATGAGCCAGGCAAACCTACCTAGGTTTCACCTAAATTGATCGTCATGGAATCTTGTATATGAACAGCCTCTTCTGCGTTTCACTCATAAATTGAGGGCGAAGATATTAATTATATTTATGAGAAAATGAATGCAATTAACTCTAAATGACCGTCCAACATTTGAAACACTTGCATATCCTTATCATGCCGTCGGGCTGAGAAGCCCCAGAATTGGTTTTAGGATAATTTGTGATAATTTATTAAGCGCAATTGCAACGTGTGAAACACATTGCCACTTTGAAACATTTATACATATATTCGGACTAAAATATTAGATATACAAATATCACATATCCTGTTTGCATCGTTTAACGATCTTCTGTCATTTTGAATTGTACATTTTGCCCAGTTAGAGTTAGTCGAACACTATAACAGACTTAACCAATGACTTTTGAGAAGTCATTTTACTATAGATTAATAAATTTCAAAAGCTCTTCTGAAGTGAGGTCTGCATTGATAATCAATAGCTTATACGTATTTAACTGAAACTCTTACCGGCGCCATCTAAACATACGCCAATAAACAGACATTGCTTCATTCGTTTGATATACAGTCATGTATTATAGCTAACGGACAATAATAGTTTAAACATCGTAACACGAGGCAATAAACCTGACGTCTCTAAAGGTTTCAAGTAGCAATACGTATATATATATATATATATATATATATATAACGAAGTGCATAGTCATACATACACAACAAATATATTCTCGAGATATAGATGTTAAAATTTAATTTACCTACTGAGCATTCCTATTTACTTTGCGTTGTGATGTAAACTAGAACTGGCGCTTAAGTTTCTTCCCAAAACTTTACCTATGAATCTGATTCCATCAACAAAATCGCGATCTAAGTAATTCAATCTAGAAAGAAAACGATTGGTTTCATTTATTTGTCCAATTTTAGTCAAACGTCTGAGGTATGTGGGGGGGTGACAATTTGTTTATAAGATATTATGTCACAGGACTAAGATTGGGATAGAGGGAACTGACCTTTGAAATAATAAAGCATTCCAAATAACAATTTGATATAATCATTGCTATATGTCCTAACTCCAAAAATGAACGTCTTTTCATAAAAGATTGCCTTGAAGTAATAGTAGACAACTATGGCCAAAAGCGGTTTGCATTACTTGAAGTTCAGTCGATGGTCTAAGTTCAAACTCCAATTTAGAAAGTCGACGAACACTTTGAAGAATTCAACTTTGAAAATAGCAATAAAATAAACAATAAGAGACGTTTTCCTATAAGGAAATATGCCGTATTCATTGACCGAATATTCTGCACTACCATAAATTTTTTCTCTTCAAAAGCTTTTTCATGAAAATAGGTTTCTCGAGTTCATTATTAGGTAACACTTCAAATACCTGTTTTGTTGTTCTTTATTTTGTGTGGTTCTTCTCCCGGAATCCAAAAATTAACTAACATAGATATTACTGGCATACGTATTTGAGAATATTCTCATTTTTTCGTCGAGCCAGACGCTTGATATCTTATCTTCATCACCGTGATTGCCCGACATAAAGGATTCAATAATGATATCAAACAACAATAATGATTGTCCTAATTCTTTTCAAGGAATTATTCATACGGAGTTTGGATTTTGTGCAACGGCATATTAACCTCTGTGGGTTGTTAAATGTGAAAAAGGTGGAATTATAATGGTAATTTTCAGATATAGTGGGAACGTTAATTTGGTCAGATTTTGATTTATTTTTTTTATTTTTTTATTTTAGAAAAATGAAGATATCGTCCAGCTTTGTGTTAAAAAAATTTTGTGATAATTTTTTCCTTCAGAATTGTGTTGTCTGTAGTATTTTTCTTTCAACAATATATTTTTTATAAAAGTATATTTTTATATTTTTAAAGTGTTTTGACCCGAGTTTGGGGGTTAACTATTTGTCCATAGTTGGGACTCTAACAGGTTATGCCACTCCAGGTCAGCGTGGATCTGGGAACAAAAACAATTAAGAGGTGGCTCTATATTCCTCACAACCTCGCAATCAGTGGCCTTGCTACCGGATGCAGTTTACCGTCATGCCCAGGACCTGTTTATATAGCGTAATATCTAAAATACTATCGAATTTCATTTATGTTTATCTTTCTCCAAAATGTACAAAAAAAACTTATTTATAAATGGAAATTTGTCTGTGTGCATGTGTGTCTGTGTGTATCTGTTACCTATAGACTCCGAAACGAGTGAACCGATTTTATTGAAAATTTACACAGTTGTACTATAATCGTCTGAGAGTGTTTTTAGCTAGGTTTGTGTCGAGGTAATCATGATAAATATCGTAAATCGATGATAGAAAAAATCGAGTTATAGAATGAGTGGTTCGATTTTAATCAAATTTGATACACTCATAAACAAAGACATAAGAAACGATATTCAGAAGTTTCAAGGTTACAGTTCTTACAATAGTGCAGAAAATCGATAATATATATATATATGAAAGGCAAGATGTTTGTGTGTGTGTGTCTGTTTATCTCCATGTGTGTTTGCATTTTTTTTCATCCCTTTTATTTTAGTTTTTGCTTCGGGTTTGGCTCTAAGTAGGTATAATTGTAGTTCTTAGTCTCAGTCATGATACCATTTACTCAGACGACATATTTAGCCTTCAGAATACAGTTTACGACGAAAAAAACTTATTTGATATTGATACCTGGAAATCAAAATTTAACTTACATCCACTCATCCTTTCAGTCTACGATTTCACTTTAACTGGAAACAACTATTGCTTTTTAGTCTTTCGTGCCAACGTCTAAAGAGTCTGAGCTCCAGAACCATGGATTAGTTTTAATACTTTCATTACACCCGAGCAACGCCTGGTTATACTGCTAGTTGCTTATAAAAATAATTCGGTCAGAAGCTATATTATAATAGAAATGTTTTAGAAATAACTACATCTATGCTTTTGTTTGATAGAAGCACATAATAAATTATTTTTTGTTGGTGGGCTGATTTTTCCCCATTTGTTTTTACACCAAAAAATTAATGTGAAATGCAAAAATCTTGGTGATTCAACCATCACATATAGGCCAAACAATTTTATCAAAAGTATTTTTGACGCAATAGTAATGCTGTTTGAATAACTAGTGAAATAAAATTAGTTTCACTTTGATCTTCTCAATTATTTTTTTTCATCATAGCTATTAGAATTTATTTTCATATAATATTGATATAATGAACTTATTTCAAAGAAAGATAACTAAATTTAACATTTCATTTGAATTTTTATTACATTTTAAAACAAGACAGCCGTCCTGTAAATTATTGGAATATTAATTTCACTAGAGAAAATTAAAAGCGAAATGCTAGTATATTTCGAATACGATTGATTATATTTTAAGATGAGAGAAGAGAATCAAAATATGGCGTCATTGGAGACCATTATATAATTGCTTACATTTTTTTTTAAATGAAAAGCATTTTATTTAATTCATTCTACATTCTCTGAACGAAGAGTTTGTCTTACTCTTGGTTGAAATCCATAAAATATTTTTTATTAAAATAGTTTTTAAAGAAAAAATCGAATAAATATATGGGGGACACTTAAAAACTGATGGATTTGGTTCGTTTGTCTTCTTTTTTTTTTTTTGCAGGTTAAAAAGCATTCCTTGGAGATTAAGATGGCGATGTATTATGTCCAGCAATAAGCAAAACTCAATCAGTTTATCTATCCCAGTGACAGATCAATTATTCAAACTCAGAGAATATACCAGAGAGATTTTGATGTTTGCGTATTTCCAAGCGTATTTGCAAGCGATAACAACGTAATCGCCCGGATTGAAAGAACTGACCCAGTCGGCGATCTTTCGAAAAGATCCGAAGCGCACAGACGCAGCGATGTAAACTGTACGTCAGAGTGTTCTTGGGGATCTATCAGCTTGTACACGTTGCTTCTCTGAGCATTGCTTCATAAGATTCTAAAACTGGATTTTAAAACGTTTCCATACAAGATTCAAATGGTCTAACTTTACTAACCACATCGCTTTATCTCACTCATTGTTTCAGTAGCCAATCTCCATTAAAAGATATTTAAAAGTGTAATACATTTTTCTTACTAGACAGAAATTTGATTGACACCAAAGGCAGAAAATATAAACAGTGACCAGCAAAAGTGTGATTATAGCATAGTCAGCTGGCATTTTTTTTTAATCATATCACTCCGAGCAAGGCGGTAACGCCACTGATGTACAGGGGGCTACATAAGAGTGAAGAGATTGGAAAAGAGAAAACCAGAAACCGCATCCTAAACAGGAAACAAGGGATGAGCTTTTTCACCTGTTCAGTAAATGTGGGTGTAGTGTGAACCGGGCGATAGTTTAGTCTATCTGCTCCAATTCATGAAAGGACATATTCTTCTTTTATGCGTGGTGTATTTTCAGGACGTAGGCGATCATTGCTTTCACGTCTAGCTAACCCTGGTCTCTTTTAGCACGCTTGCCCCTGTTACTCCACCAAATCTCGTTCTGCCATCCACTTGCTCAAGACCGTTAAGTACGTTAGACACTGTTTTTCTCTGCCTTTCTTTCTGTAACTTGACAGTATCAGAAACTGCAATATATCTTTCCACATTCCATGTTCCAGGAATTTCAGCTGTCTTTTTCTGATGTTCAGTATTAATTCTTTTTGTTTCCATTCTTTACAAAAACCCTTATCATTGCTCACATGCTTGGTTCATGATATCTACCACAGCCTTCTATTTGATTTACTTCAAGTCTCTCCGTCTTTGATGAAATTGTCCATAATTCACTGCCAAATTGAAGAACAGACATCACATAGCAATCACATAATCTACTCTTTGTGTCTAGCAAAATGTTTCTGTCTCTTAATATTCAACTTTGCTTCTGGAATAGATCCTTAGCCATGCCAATTCGATTTTGGATCTCTTTCACGTACATTCCGTATTCTGTTAGAATATTTCCCCAGTAGTTTTGCTTCTGTACCCGCTTGAATTTCGTATCTCCCACCTCTAGTTGGCATTTTGGGCTCCTCATTTTGGAGATGACCTTTTATTTGGCTTTCTTGTAGTTTATCTTGTAGTTTTGAAGTCGACTATTTCTGCTTTCTTAATCGCCGGTGAAAACGATTGACAGATGTGTATGGCCATAAATGATACAATCGGACAGAATTCAAAAGATCGAGAGTACGGAAAGAAAACGCAAAAAAGAGAAGAGAGGACAAGACATCTTCCACAAGTTTAATTTCCTGGTATGAGTATAATTCTCTCCGACTATCACTCCATGCAACCATCACCGACGATGTGTATATATATATATATATATATATATATATATATATAATTTTATATTTGCATATATACTCGTTGTTGGTCGTTGTCTGTCATGAGAATTTTTTTTTCCAGCAGTATATAAAAAGAGAAAATTCTTTTGAACGTTTCTGTTGTCCTAGTGAGGAAAGTTAATATCTGGAGTTTAGAATTATTCTCTTTTCCAGTTACATGCTCAACCCGTTTTTTGTGACAACTGTTTGATTATATATATATATATATATATATTTATATAGGCATTTTCTGTTATTTTGTAAAGCACTTTGTTTACAAAAACCACAATCAAAATAATATGCCAATCATATGTTACTGCAATAATATTAACAATATTGTCCCATCAATAAAACTAATCTTACGTTAATATTGCCTAATGATATTGATAGAAACTTAATAAAAACCTGAATGCATGGTCACCAGCAAAATGATAAGCTCAAAATGCCAAATACAGGTTTTTTTATTTTTTTATTTTTTTAATCGTGTCACCCCAAGCAAGGCATTCCACTGCCACTATAGCGCAGGGGGTCACATAGAGGGATTGGGTATAGGAAATGTTATAAGGAGGGTGATGGACGACTTAGGATATACATAGGGAGAGAGTTTGGGAGAGTGGGTGTAAGTTAGTGTGTTAGGAGGTGTCTATTGACCTTACATTTAAACTCCTGGAGGTTGTAACCGTCGGGGAAGCAAGCATGTGGTAGGTAATTCCACAGGCGGGAAGTGCAAGGAGAGAAGCTGTTGGAGTAGAATTTGAGGTTACATTTCATCGGTTTCACTGTAAAAGGGTGGGACCTAGTTGCCAATCTAGTATCTCGTGCAAATTCACATCTAGGGGCCACCAGTGATTTAAGTTCGTCAGAGCAGAAGCAATGAAAGTATTTATAGAAGAGGCTCAGGGATGCCACGTCACGCCGGTGAGAGAGATACTGCAGGCTGTCAGCCAAGTCGGTGTCAATCACATTACAGATTCTTCGCTGTATTTTGTCAAGAACCCCGAGGAGAATAAAAGGGACACCCGGCCATATGTGGCAGCAGTACTCAATACACGGGCGGATAGTGGATTTATATAATTGCAGGATAGATTCAGGCGGAAAGAATTTCCGGGCCCTGCACAGAGAGCCGACTTTCATAGCTGTGGATTTAGTAAATGGATTCGACGTAATCATTCCACTTGAGGTCCGCTGAGAGTGTCAGGCCAAGCAGGCGTAGTGATTTACTCTCTGGGAGGCAAGCCTGTTCAGGTGAGGAATATTAGAGGTAAGCAAGTACAAAAATTTAATTACCTAGAAAGTGTTCTAACAGAAGATGGAAAGTGCGACACAGAGATCCGAAGGCGAATTTGCATGGCGAGGGAAGCTGAGTAAAATACTAAGACTTAGAAAAGTTTCACTTAGAAACAAAGAAGAGAGTGCTAGATTGCTATGTAATGACAGGTCTTCAATACGGCAGTGAATGTTGAACAATACCATTGAAGATAAAGGAAAAACTTGAAGCAGCGCAATGTGGTTCTACAGAATGGTGCTGTGGATATCATGGACCGAGCATGTGAGCAATGATGAGTTACTGGAAATAATAGCAACGAAAAGAAAATTATTAGTGAGCATCAGGAAGAGACAACTGAAGTTCCTAGGGCATGCAATGAGGAAGGAGTGCTTGGAGAACCTGATAATGACAGGTCAGATAGAAGAACAAAGAGACAGAGGAAAGCAGCTTATAACATATTTGAAGGGCCTGAGCAAGTGGGTGACTGAACGGGGGCTACGTGGTGTAACAGGAGAAAACGTACTAAGAGCCAGCAGTGATAGGAAGACGAGGAAAGCCATGATCGCCTACGTCCTGAAAGGACAGAGTTCATAGAAGAAGAATCAGATATAACCAATCGATTACAAAAATATTAACTTACTTCTGACAAATAATATATCCCTCTAAAACTCTATATTAATATGCACATTATATTACCTATACGTCGATTCTATCTTCGGTTTTTCTATCTCGAATACAATGGTCAAATAAGTACATTTTCCTCTCTACTAACATAACACTGATCAGACAAGGTGTCTATAAAATGATATGTTAATTAATGCCTAATATGAAAAACACATATTGTAAAAAATATGAAATATTAATAGAAAATAAAATAATACTTTTAGCATAAACTGCAAAAGAACAAGAACAAAAACAGATATGAAGTCAAAGATATACATACGAAAATATACATTATTAAATAATATATCTTCGTGCATAGGATTTACTGTTTGTGGTACAGTGGATATCGGCTCGGAACGAGAAACCGGGAAGCCGAGTTCGAATTCCAGTTGAATCCCTTGTATTCACTTACACGCAAATAACCTTGGGAAAGGTATTAATCCGTCTCTTCCTTCCAGTTATGGGTTAAGTAGTAGGACAGATTGGGTTCTATAGCCTTGGTCGGCAACCAGTCTACCGCAGAAGGCAATGGCAACCTACTACGGGATAATCTTCGGCCCAGCCAGTCATGTCTCTTTCGAGACATGATCGCCCAAGCGTGTATCACGTATGACACTTAACTAACTGACTGACTGTGCAAAAGTATTAGGACAAGAACTATTTTATCTTTTATGAGGTATATTAAGAGAAAGTAATCAATTTAATTACAGTAATTTTCTTTGATTTCGTCAGAAAATGCTTTAACAAGACAAAAATACCTGTTACGAAATAAATTTAATATTTAGTATAATAGCCTTTTTGAAATAATAAAATAATTGCAACAATTTACCAATCGCACATAGTATCTAAACTTATTTATGAATGGAATTTTGATGTGTGTGTGCGCGTGTGTATGTGTGTGTGTGTGTGTGTGTGTGTGTGTGTGCGCGCGTGTGTCCGTTAGCTAGAGACTCCGAAACGGCTGAAACGATTTTACACAGTTGTACTATAAGCCTCTGCGAGTCTTCTTAGCTGGGGTTTGTGCCGAGGTAACCCCGATAAATATCGAAAATCGATAATCGAAAAAATCGGGTTGTAGAACGAGTGGTCCGATTTTATTCAAATTTGATACACTCATAGACAAAGATATAAGAAACGATTTTCAGAAATTTCAAGGCTGAAGTTCTTACAATAGTGCAGAAAATCGATATATATATATAAAAGACAAGATGTTTTGTGTGTGTCTGTTTATCTGCCTGTATGTCTGTAATTTTTCAGTCCTTTCATTTTAGTTTTTGCTTCGGGTTTGACTCTGTAGTTGTTAGTCTCAGCCATAATACCATTTACTCAGAGGACTTATTTAGCCTTCAAAATTCAGTTTACGACGAAAAAACTTATTTGATATCGATACCAGGAAATCAAAACTTGACTTACATCCATTCATTTTTCTTTCATCATACGGTTTCGCTTTAACTGGAAAAAAACTATTGCTTTTTAGTCTTTCGTGCCAACGTCTAAAGAGTCTGAGATCCAGTTTTAAAGCTTTTATTACACCCGGGCAACGCCGGGCTATACTGCTAGTCAATACATATAACAAAAAGCATTTATGTCTAAATTACATGTATACTGATATGTTTACGAAATTATGAGATGCTATTCCAGGTTAATTAACAGTACAAAATTAACAGCTGAAACTAAAAGAGAAAAGAATCCTTTTAAAGTTGACTGCAGGTCTGGACGTTCCTCGATTTACAGCGTCGAGGTAAATATTGATCGTGTTCAATAAATTGTTATATATAATAGGTGATCGATATTTATAATTCAAATAGCCAATCCTATTAGCATATCACTTTATATAGATGAGAATATTCAGCATAATGAAAATGGCATGAAGAAAGTTTCTGCTCAATAAGATCCGTCTGATCAAAAGAACAAAGGGTAATCACATCTTAGGGAAATCTGACAGCGTTTGGGGTAAATAAAGCAGATTTCCTTTAATGTTTACAAACCCAAAATGAGTACGGAGTTCTTCCTTTGAACCAGAGACAATAAAATAATCCATGCAGATAAAACAACCCCACTTGCCCGCTCGAACGAAGGCCAAGTTCATTTCATCTAAAAGAAAATGATGGTCTGGAAATTTTTTGATGCTAAAGTTATTGTTTTTATTGAATACTAGCAGTATTGCCCGGGGTTGCTCGAATGTAATGAAAGCTTTAAAACTAATCTATGGTCCTGCAGCTCACACTCTATGGGCGTTGGCAGGAAAAATTTAGGTTGTTAAGACAAAGAACTACATTTATACCTACTTATAGCAAAACTCGAAGCAAAAACCAAAATAAAACGGCTGAAAACATGATTTTGATCAGACTTGATAGAATATCGGGGTATCGATTTCCAATATCGGCGTCAAAATATTTATCCAAGAATAAACTAACGTAAGTAAGTCCATAAAAACTTATCGTACACATCGGGAGTATAATTGGAGAAAATATTGATTCCTGAATATCGGTTTTTGATCAGATTCGATAGAATATCGAGGGCATCGATTTCCGATATCGTGGAAAATGAGTCGTCTGAGAAGATCTACTAATGTTTGAAATTAAAAAGTATAATTTTACCAATTGAAATCAAATTCTGCAGTAAGAACCACGATAAAAGGGCTGAGATCTTGATCTTGATCTTGATCAGGCCTGAAAAGATATCGGGGTATCAATTCCTAATACAGGGGAGAATAGGGGAAAATAAGTAGCCCATGACCTGGCCGGAAGCCTAAAGAATATCTATGTAAAGTTTAGTGAGAATCGAATAAAAATTGTAGATTTGTATGAATTATATACAGACAGACAGACGTAAAAGCATCTTGCCTTTTATATAAATAGACCTTTAAAATAAAACAACAGAAAACAGAATGCAGATTTGATCAGGCAGTTAGGAAAGAGCAAACCATAGAAAATTGACAACAGTTGTCTTGTTTTTTATAAACACAATTTTCCAGTACAGGAATGAGTTTCAGTGGCTGCTGTTCGTGGCTGTGGTTTTGTATTTGTTGACAATCTCCTCCAATTCTCCAGATTTAAATATCATCGCATCTCCATCATGAACACGTCCTGGGCATGACGGTAAACGCCATCCGGCAGTAAGGTCTCTGATTGCGAGGTTGTGAGGAGCATGGAGTCATCTCTTAATTGCTGTTGTTCCTAGGTCCACCCTGACTCGGAGTGGTAGCACCTGCTAGCGTCCGAGCTATGGGCAAATAATTATTCCCCAGACTGGGGCCAAAACACTATGAAAGTATAAAAATACACTTTGATAGAAATATATACATAGAAATAAACTTTTATAGAAAATATACATCTTTGAAGGAAAAATATTACTAACAAAACATTGAAGAAAAATTCTTACCATAACACATTTTTGAAAGAAGAATATCATTTTCAGCAAAACATTTTTGAATACAAAACTAGAAGACATTTTCAGTTTTCTAAAATAAAAAAAGAATAAAAACTAAGGAATTTCATTAAAATCTGACTAAATCAATTTTCTCACTATAACCGAACATTAAAGAAATACCTCAAAACCCCACTTTTTTGGCATTAAATAACCCACAGTAGTTGATATGCCGTTAAGTAAACCCCCCCCAAAAAAAACACCATGGAAAAAATCACTTCCTAGAAACCAGTGACGTAATAATTATGACGCTATATCTTCTGTTGGTTGCCATTGTGACAAACAAGATGTATCTTTGAATAGTCAGATGTCGGTTTACTTTGACAGAAAAAATGCAGTTATCATGAAGATTTTTTTATAATCGTATCACCCCGAGCAAGGCGGTAACGCCACTGATGTGCAGGGGGATACGTAATAGTGAAAAGATTGGAAAAGAGAAAGCCGGAGACCACATCCTAAACAGGGAACAAGGGATGAGCCTCTTAACCTGTTCAATAGACGTGGGTGGAGTGTGAACCGGGCAATAGATAGATCTATCTACTTCAATTAAAAAAAAAAAAAAGAAACTAAAGTGAGAAGATTGGAAAAGAGAAAAGCCGGAAACCACACCCTAAACAGGGAACAAGGGATGAGCCTCAACCTGTTCAATAGACGTGTGTAGAATGTGAACATTAAGATGTGGCATTAATGCAGGCAAGCCTTCACTGTTATAGCATAATTCCTTCGCAAACCGCCTAAGAACTTTTAAGGTTACGACCGTATGTCATGTTATACTACAGATATCCGTCATACTATGCTACTGAGATTTACATACAAATTCCTAGCAGCTACATATAATTAATTAGACCCTGAACTTTCACTTTTGATGATGGATGGTGAACGTCTATTGGGATTTGACCTCACAATAGACCTCAGTTCTAACATATATATCCGACCTATTTGAGCACTTCGATGTGTTGTAATGGTTAACAAGCTTGTCTCGCTACAACAATTACTATTAAGTGGTGAATTCGATCCTAGTTGTGTACCCTATATTTTCAGCTTTGTGTAATGTTGTATCCTTGAGAAAAGTTTACTATATACAAGGATGTTACTTGAGAGAACAGAAGAATCAATACGATATCAAAAGATTGAATTATTGAATTAGAGAATATAATAATTGGATAGACAGAGATTACCTGTTTATTAACTGGGTGCACAAAAGTAGTCTAACTTAACCAGGGGAGCGGTTCGCAGAAAACCTCTCCGATGTGCCATAAAAGACTTACACCAGAATTGCTTCAGTCACCCATTTTTGCAAGACTCTGTCGACAAAAACTGCTTTCTATCAGATCTGATCTTCATGTTGATCTGACGCTCAAAGAATCAAATCAGATGCTGATAAAAATAACGTTCATATCTCAAAATTTCTTTCATTCTGCAACGTTTAGATCGCCATTCGTGCTAGGTCATCAACGTCTGAAACTTTACCGTTTCGCCCCATAATAAGGAGTCGGCACATTATCGCACGTGGGATCGATGAACACGAGCTGTTCTGGAGCAATAGAAGCCGCCAACTTGCTGACACAGTCCCTGAAATGGCGCTCCTGAAAACAATGGTCGGACAAATCTGCTCCACTCATCTAAAGACCATGTCATTAAGAGATACTTGTTCTGAATCAATCCTCAAAACAGAAACTACCATGACTCGGACGCCAACAAGCCGAGTCAATCACGTAAAGGGTCCTTCGTCCACCACTAATAATTGATAGAAGTGCCTCCGCAGCAGTGAAAACCAAATTCTTTTTTAACCCGCCAACCTCTCCATGTGTGGTATTCCCAGCGCTCCTTCATCCGGACGTTTAAAATAGACATCCCTGTTGACCTGATGCAAGAGGGTAAACAACAAGCGCTCTATCGCTTCTTATGGTGATCAGTGAGAGGGAATATCGAAAACCGGTAAAGGAATTTGGGAAAGTCGTAACACACGTCTCAGCTCTCCCCTTTACGGACAACCAACGACGAAGCCAAGTCTGGATCGCCACTCCGACCTTTGCCAGTACCTCAGAGCAATTTTTCTCCAGCCTTAGATCCTGTCCGAACCATACTTAAAGAATACGTAAGGCTCTAGCAGTCAATCTGAAGGGCCCCGGTAGCGGGAACCTATTCCAGTCACCTAATCGCAAGACGGAAAATTTGTTGCGATTACCTCTGGACCTGTCACCTTGTAGCTTATCAACCGGCTTCTGTACCACCTCAATGTCGTCCCGGGATGACACGAAAATGGATACGGCGTACGCAGAAACCTTGGCTTGAGCTGTAACAGTGAAAGCGATTTCACGTATATCTGAACTACACGCTCTGACTCTCACCCGGCAAACGAAGGGCTCCAACGCCAAAAGCGTAAAGCTGGCAGCCTTGACGAAGCGATCGGCACAGTGCAAAACATCCGACTGTTTTCCGTTTTTTCTGTACCAGAGCACTGGGGGGAACGATACAACATATATCGGCTTTGTATCAGGAGGCATGCAGAACAGTTGTTAACGGTTGACAAGACTCCTTGGTAAACCACATCTGGAAATGCCGGAGAAACGTCTCAAACATGTTTTTTGGTGAACCTCAGAGTACGCACCTCCTAGGTTTTGATCGCCCAAATGCATCAATCACCAACTCGACAGATCTCTTCCTTGCGCAGTTCCGATGTTCACAGCTTCGGAATACATAACATTAACTTATGCTTAACCTATGCCTAATCAACTGACCCATGTAGCAATTGCTTGCCAAACGCTGCAGGGTCACTCTAACTACGGTTATTTCTAAGAGATTCACTCCAGTTTTTGCCCAAGAAGCACTATCTTTAAGAGTCTTCAACCTGTTAGTCTTATCTAGTGTGTGCCGTTATTTAACATTGGTAATCAAGGGCCGAATCCTATCATTAAGCTTCTCCCACCAACTATTCCCGATAATCGCCTCCACTAGCACTACATTATAGCACCGATAATAACAAGGTCCATCTTCGCGTCCAAGGTAAACAGCAAAGAAACACATCTGAACTGCTTAACTCGATACCCAAAATTATCTAGACAGCACACAAGCATCAACTTTGCAAACAAAGTGTGTCTCCTGGATCGCAGGCACATCTACTCCGAAGGAAAAGAGATCATAAAGCTTGATAGACATTTTGTAAGTCGGATCTCTGAAGCGAAGCACATACTGACCTGAAATCTGCGGAAGTGAGAACCCCGACGAATTGTCGCAGTCTACCGCTAGCCATCTCGGATGTAAATCGTACATCTAAGATAATCACACCGACTTCCATCGGGAACGTAAGTTTAACGCCCTATATAAAGATAGATGGAAGACTATGGGGACCCTCCTTGCACAGAGCTGTGTCATTTGTTAAGTTCCTTTGATTCAATTTTCTTCATTCTCAAATTCTTAAAGTTTAGATTTCCTGAAGGAGACCACCCCGGGGGCGTTCGTTATTATGATCCTCAACAGATTGGCATCCACTGTAGACATTTTAAACAAGGGTCTTAAAAGGGCCACCTCTGGGAGAAAAGGTTCCTCTCAAAAGCCTCCCTGTCAACCTAGCAGGTACATTGAGTCTTGGCGTTTCCCAGGGCTCTTTCTGTCCTGTTACGTTTCATTTTTTTTTGGAGAGGGTGCTTCCTTTTTTTTCCTCCCTTCCCCGTTTCAGCAAGGAAGAGAGTGGTGGATATTTCCTTCCATTCTATCACATCATCTGTTGTTGTCGACACACTTGGTTCTTCTTGATGCTCCTGCTTTTTCGCTTACAATGTTTGTTTGTTTGTTTTTTTTTGCTGCTGTTGAGGGCAACATTTTGTGCTTAATGTCTATAGAAGGAGGGGAAACCGCTTTTTGGCCGTTCCTCACCATCTCGGTCCATTCATTAGACACTTTCGAGCTGCCCTTTTTCGCATCCACTACCACCTTGTTAGTTCCTGCAGATTTTGCCGTCACTGGTTTTACTTTTATTAAATATGTTTTTGGTAACGCCACTGGATTTCTTGTCGGGCACGTTTTTGCCAAGTGGCCTGCTGAACCCCACGTCCAAAATTGGGATCTTCTGCCCTCTACAAATATAGACAATCTTGTTTACCGGTAGATAATCATGATGGGAAGGCTTAAAATTTCTTGGTGGTTCAGCAGCACTTGTAAGCATAAATCCTCCGTTGGCATTCTAGCCTTGCTGTTAACACGATTGACTTTTTCACTGCCCCAAACTGGGAAAAAAGGTCTCCCACATGGTCGCTGGATATATCAAGTGGGACGCCCTGGACGCCTATCTGTGTATGAAGTTTCCTCATATAGTCTGTTAGCATTCTGACAATTTTGGTTGTCAGACTTCTGCCGGCTAGACTCTTAGAAACCCCTCCGTTGCAAAAACAATTCCGTCATTGCACACGAGCGCTTACCTAATACCTCCGGGATGGCGACTATATTCTTTTATGCTAGCAGTATAGCCCGGCATTGCTCGGGTGTAATGAAAGCTTTAAAACTAATCCATGGTCCTGGAGATCGGACGAAGCCTAAAGAATATTTGTGTGATGTTTGGTGAGAATCGGATAAAAATTGTGGATTTGTATAAAGGACATACAGACAGATAAACAGACACACACACAAACATCTTGCCTTATATATATATATATATATATATATATATATATATATATATTATAGATCTTCTGCGCTATTGTAAGAACTGCAACCTTGAAACTTCCGAATATCGTTTCTCATGTCTTTATCTATAAGTATATCAAATTTGATTAAAATCGGATCACTCCTTCTATAACCCGATTTTTTCGATTATCGATTTTCCATATTTTTCGAGAGTTCCTCTACACAAAACCTTGACAGGAACACTCGCAGATGCTTATAGTACAACTGTGTAAATTTTCGAGAAAATCGGTTCAGCCGTTTCGGAGTCTATATGTAACGGATACACACACACACACACACACAGAAAGTTCCATTTATAAACAAGTTTAGATAGTCTTCGTACTTTTGGTGCATTTGGTCATAATAATCAGAGTCCATCTTTTTAACTGTTCTAGTTTAAACTGACAGTGCTTTAGACTTTTGCTAGAAAGACTCTTCTGTGTTGGTCTCAACACAGCAAGACAAGCAGATGAAAGAAAGTTAAGACAAACAAGCACAGAAACAGAAACTAACAAAGAGCAAATGAACGTAGAAGCAAAATAGAACTCACTCGGTCACAAAAGGTTTGCCAAAACACTGTTATCCTGGCAAAAGCACCTAACCTCCAGAGTAAGAGGACAGTGAAGGCAGCGCTTATTATATATTGTCCACTGTATTAGCAAGTCTACATTCGTTAAAAAGCAGGTAGAATATTTGATTACAACATATAACCTCGACGCTACGCTTAGAAAATCACCCTATAACCAATCTATTACAAAACATGCTGGAAAAATGGTCGCTCCACTATACGTATGCATTTCTTGCTATGATTTACCTTCTTGCTATGATTTAGCTTTAAGAAGACATATAATGAAAAAATGAAATTAACTACTATATCTGCTTGGAGATTCTCAGTCCCCACTTGCCTAGTATTTGTCTATATTTATTAGATAAGTATGTATTTACTGCATTTACATTACTCGGACTATTGTTTTCATCTCTGTTGCCACTTCAGGTGCTAGGAATTTCAAAGAGAACCTATTATTCGACCCTTTTATGACTGGATCATCTGTCCTTCAGAACACATGGCCCAGTGGATATAGATGTTGGTGAGTTCCAGTGACTTGACCCAAAGATTTGTGTGTTCAATACTAGGCTACAGCAGCGGGGAACCAGTAACTTACTGGGTTGGAGGGAGATAACTCATGACAAACAGGAGAGGCTCTAGGCAAAGATATACTCTAGCGGTGGTAAAAAAGGGTTCATTTCGAAATTCTTAGCAACTGAAAAAGGCCGGAGCGTATAACGGCCGAAACATCGTACAAATGGCAACACAGATGGGGACAATAGTCTGAATAATGTACATACTGTTGATTTTTTATAGGATACAACATAATAAAAGGTGCAATGGGAAAGCTGTCGCGCATTCGCGTTGTTTTTTTTTCTTTTCTTTTTTTTAATTATGATGTGACACTAGTCATTCCGGCTGT
Source organism: Ascarosepion bandense (assembly GCA_037127315.1). Taxonomy (NCBI): domain Eukaryota; kingdom Metazoa; phylum Mollusca; class Cephalopoda; order Sepiida; family Sepiidae; genus Ascarosepion; species Ascarosepion bandense. The sequence goes on from JBBBDQ010002331.1 coordinate 1,689,001, forward strand.
CTGTAAACGATTACGGGCGCCGAATGACCATGATGATGTCGAAACGGCACCAGTTACGACGACGCTTTCGAGCCGCTAGTCGTGATGATCTCGTCACAGTAGCTATCGGCACAGTCTATGACAACAACGAACTCAGTGCCCACGCTGTGTTTCTTTGATCTCAGAAAGTCACGTTGTGAAAACTCGGTAGTCGTATTTCCATCATATCCAGACAGGACACTTGTGTTAAAAAAAAATAATTACGACATCAAAAAAAAAATAAATATGTGAATAAGTTCGAAGACGCCTGTATAAAAAAAATATTAATTGCAAAAGCAAAACATACAATTGTTGAAATTCAAGTTTGCAACGGAAAGAGGATTCGTTTAAAAGTATCAGAGCTTTCAATCATCAAATAAAAATAAATTCTTTCGAAGTTTCATTAAAAATATCAGGAGCTTTTCAATCTTCAAATAAAAATAAGTCCTTCCAAATTTTCGTTAAAAGTAATCAGAGCCTTCAATTTCTTAAAATAATCAGTCAGCCAATTCTCCGCATAAAACACGTCTTTTCGGACTTTATCAAACTTTGCAGAGACAGCCAAATAACAGTGCGACAAGCGGCAGTGGCGTGGGGGTCGTTTGGTCTTTGTTGCCTGAAAATTTCTCTCCAAATCTTTTCATAACAGTGCGAACTCATCGTTTAGAATAACCAGTGCTTTCAATTCTCCAAATAACTTTTAAAGCAAGAAAGTTCTTTTGGTGTTCTTATCGGAGGCACATTATTCGACATTAACTCTTTAAGTTAATCGGCGGCAGGCTTTCTAGGTTTCTTTACATCTTCGGCCATAAGTTCTGTGGCAGGCGACTAGCCTTTGGGTCGTGACTCCCCAAATGGAAACACTTTCACCTTAGTCGTTACTTTTTGACTGCAATTTCAAAAACTAGCCAAACAACTCTCTTTTTCTCGGATTGAGTTCAGATTTTTCTAGATGTCCCCGATTTTCTCAGGGGATCTACGCGACTCAAAGCTTTGACCAATGAGATTATTTTTCACTGATTTACAGGGAGCCATGGCTCGACGAATTACATATCATCAGCTTACATGACATAATCCCTTTCTGTATTTTTTTTCTTTCAATTACATCATCTGTTTTTCGATTTTAGAATCTGTTCCCAGGGATATTTTTCGATGTTTTAACCCTACCTGACCTCATCAAGGAAATCCTGACATTTTGTTATTACTACGGCTATATTTCAAAATTCCACTTAGCACAAAACAATTCGTTTCGTATATAAAAAAGAAGAAACTATAATTTTTCTCTTTTTTCCCCATTATAAGCCAATTTCTCTATTCTCCGGATTTTACAAGTAGATAATTGTATTAAAAATATCTTTTTCTTTTACGTAAGCCCAAATCGCGGATTACAATAAAGCACAACTAACAATACCACTAATATCAATTTCTCTCACTCGGTTGTATTAAACCCACCCTCCATAAATAATATAGGAAATAGGGTTACAATGATGGCGACTCAGTATTATGGGCAAAAACAAACCATGACAAATTCCCACCGATAGACATTTAGAAACGTCTTGGTGTACTGCTTGGCATTCGCTCTGAAAGCTCCAAGACGTACAATTCAGTGTGTTTAAGTGTCAATAGGAAAGAGTACAGAGAATTCGGAAAGATTTGGATGACTTTAATAGTGATTACGAAGGCAATGAAGATCTGAAATTTCACCATGGTCATACACATAAGATTATCCGAAGTTATTGATGAGAGACTGACACTCAATATGAAGACCTACATCAAGTGACTTTAGGTGTTAGTGCTCATCTTCTAGTGTGTGACTCGAAAACACTATAGATGACAATAGGACTCTTCACGATGTCATGTAAGCTGGAGAACCCACTAGTAGCTGTTAGACAATTACTGTGAACATATCCCCTCTTAAATCTGTCCATCAAACTCAACAGACTACAACCACACGATTATAGGTGAGACGCAGTTGAGCGAAAGGCAATCAAACCGTAAGTTAAATTTTTAAGCGTGGAACTGTCTTTGTGATGCTGTTTTTATCAGTAAAAGTATATAAAATGTATATATCTTTTATTATACTTTAATCATTCTACTGAAGGCAAAGCGGGGCCACAATAGGTGCGAAGCAGTTAAGGTGAGAGAAAAGACTAGATGCCAGGATTCAGTAAGTACAGATCTATCTTTGTCTATTATCTATCTATCTATCTATCTATCTATCTATCTATCTATCTATCTATCTATTTATGCCTATTTGTATCTATGTTTGCCAATCCATAGCTATATTGCAAACGATTCTTGTCTATCCATATCTATCTATCTATCTATCTATCTATCTATCTATCTATCTATCTATCTATCTATCTATCTCAGTCTATTCATATCTATCTATCTATCTATCTATCTATTTCTTGCTTACTTGTATATATGTTTGTCTATTGTTATCTTTTTACAATCTATTCTTGTCTATTTAAATCTATCTATCTATCTATCTATCTATCTATCTATCTATCTATCTATCTATCTCAGTCTGTTCAAATCTATCTATCTATCTATCTATCTACGTGTTTATATTTCTTTTTCTCGGTGATTTTTTTTTTTTGCTTTTCAATATTTTCTCTTTTTTTCCTTTAACCTTCTTTGTTTTCATTCATCTCAGTATACATTTGCATATATATGAGAAAACTGGGTCAGATAGACTTGTCTTAGGTAATTCTAAATTTTACAAAGAAATTTTTTAAGCGATAGAAAATTATAAAACTGCTAAAAAATTAAAATAAACTGGCATCTTTTCAAAAATATCCCTTTTCTTAGTATCCTCTTCATTTCTTTCTCTTGGACAATTTTTTTTCACTTCAGTATCCGATGATGCGTTGTGGCGAAGTGGATATCGGCTCGGAACGAGAAATCGGTTAGCCGAGTTCGAATTCCAGTTGAATTCCTTGCATTCACTTACGCGCAAATACCCTTGGGATGGTATTAATCCGTCTATTCCTTCCAGTTATGGGTTAAATAACAGGACAGATTGGGTTCTATAGCTTTGGATGGCAACCAGTCTACCGCAGAAAACAATGGCAACCTACTGCGGGATAATCTTCTGCGCAAGCATGTATCACGTATGGCACTTAACTGACTGATCCGATGAAAAATGTTGATCTTTCAATGTCTCGTTAAATTTTGGATTCAACTAGAACAGAATGTTTTAGGTTTTTCCCTCTCATTGTAATCAAATCTGGTTTCCTTGATACGATGCAAATATAAGCTTTCTTTTCAGGTTTTTATTTTTATTTTTTAGTACTTGAACTAATCAAGAACCGGTACTAGCAGCCAACTGCCTGCTTACAGGCAGGAAACAAATGAGTACAATAATTATACAAATATAGAAATAGAAGTAAGAAAAGGATGTGACGTCTTACCTGATCTAATCAACCTTTACAGTAAGACAATTCTGAGTGCCCTAAAAGCCACAATCTGAACAATATAATAAACGTAGATTATAAAATGCTGATAGCAAACACGGAAAAAATACAGGAACTATTACAGAAACTAGCTGAATAAATCGGAAAGAATGACTACACATAAACTATAAGAAAACTGAATGCATTGTCACCAGTAAAAAGAGGAGCTAAAAATGAAACTACAGACCGAAGATACTAAAATTAAGCAGGTACATACATTTATATACCTATGAAGTGTTTTATCACAGCATAGAAAATTGCAAAAACAGAGATCCGATGGCGAATTCGTATGGTCAAGGATGCATTCCAGAAACTGAGTATAATACTGAGAGACAAGAAAATGTTGCTGGAAAAGAATACTAGATTGTTATGTGATTTCTGTGCTTCCGTATGGCAAAGTATGCCAGACAATCTCACTAAATTTAAAAGGAAGATTTGAAGTAACCGAAATGTGGTTCTAGAAAAGGATGCCAAGTATACCATAAACCGAACACGTGATCAACAACGAGGTTTTGGAGTGACTAAAAAATAAAGGAAACTAATACTTAACATGAAAGCTGGAGTTCATGGGAAATGTAATGAGGAAGAAGAAGTTGGAGAATTTGATACTCACAGGTCAGATAGAGGGAAAATAAGACAGGGGGAATCAAACAGTAACATACTTGATAGGCTTGAGCAAATATATGGCAGAGCGGAGTGTGGAAGCGGTAACATGAGAAAGAGTATTAAGAGCTCCGAGCGATAAGGAGATTTTGACGGTCATGAATAAGCAGAATGAAAAAATAATATAAAATCTTTTTATTCATAAGAAAAAGAAATTTATACAAGCAGAAATAATGGAAAAATTAGTTAATATAAAATTTCTCAGGGGTTTTAGGAATTACTGTTTCTGTTATCTGAAGTAAGAATTATAAATTCAGTGAGTCCAATCAAAAAACAATCTTTATTAATGTTAAAAGAACAATAAGCATACAAATAGAGAATGCTGAAAAATTCCTTTAAGCCACTTCGCTAAACATTGTAACAGATTTTTACAAAATGTTAATGAAAAATAAATTTTACAATTTGTTTAGGAGGAAGACTTAATGAAATGTTGTAAGTTACTTCCCTTTGACTGCTTAAAATAGTTAATAAAATTTTCCGTAAAATATACAAAACGGAAACCAAATTACATTACCTTTTACATATAAAAACGACAGTATTAATAAATGCTGAATATTAAATTTTGAGATACAATATATTAAAGTTTTACACAAAGAAAAAAATTTACCGATGTTTTTTTCTAAAATAATATATGCTTAAATTAAATACGCATAACATAAACAATAGGTTAAATTCACCCTATTATATTAAATGTATATGTGACTTTTATATTATAGGCGAAAAGTCAAAAGAGTCATATACATGCAAGTTATGAAAACTATAATATTAACTTAAAATAAAATACATATTAACACAGTTAATATATAAATGAATATAGAGGGCATTTGTAAATACGTCTACAGCTATGTATAATACACTCCTACCTCTATTTACAAAGTAATAAACAATATATTAGGTTGCGAAAATATATATTATCGCATCCTAGAAAATAAAGATTTCTTTCGACCATATCCAAAAAGAAATCGGAGAAAATCTGACACGTCCATAGCATGTAACGTGCAGATGCGTTCTGAAAAATATTTTGTCAAGCTGACGTTTACGAAAAATTAGCAACGCTAATTTTTCCTCATTGCGACAAATTTTGAAATTAGTACATATGTTCACGGAAGCGTTCAATTCCAACGATATTTTTAAATTTGTACTTGAGTCAAAAAAAAAAACCGATCATATTCCAAATAAGGAACTTTTGAAATAAATCCTGAAACCGTCAGGATTAACGTCATAATAATTTAAATACAAAAATTCGCCTAAACAATAGCGGCAAAAACTTATATTTAAATCAAAATTCAACAGTGCAAATATTTTTCAATAAAATATTAAAAAATAATTTCTGTTCAATTGAAATACAGAAAAATAATTCTTACAAATTTAGAGCGGAGTGTGAAAACGGTAACATAAGAAAGAGTGTTAAGTGCTCCTAGCGATATGGGGATTTTGAGGGCCATGATCGCCTACGTCATGAATGAACATGACACAAAGATGAAGGTAAAGTTTTTTTTATTGGGTTCAGACATCTGTGGATATTGGGGCTACAAAACTCTGTCATTCGTCCCAGTTGTATATATTTTATAGTTAGTACAGCAATGTTTTCAAGAAAACAAGTATGAAATGTTATTCTCTACCCAAGTTTTTTGTTACATGTCACGGTAGAATTACTCTATAATCAGCTTAAATTAATTAATCATCATAAATGCATTGCAAAGAAAATGAAATCAAAATGTCTAAACTTCAATTTGATGTTTTGAATATACGTACGGAAAGAATACTGAATATTTCATGGATTAAGTCAGTAAGCAACAATGAAGTATAAAACAGAGTAACATTAGAAAAAAAAAAACATTTACTCAGAATCAGAAAATGATAACTGAAATTCCTTGGCTACATCATGAAGAAAGTAAGCTTGTTTAACTTAACTCTCACAGAATCTTGGATAGTAATAGAGATATCTTCTATCGTGCCACTTACCTGACGAGCTTCTGTGAATGCTTGCCGGAACGGTGAGCTAGAATTTTAGCAAAGGAGAAAAGAACTTCTAAAATCATTTACTAAGACAACAAAAGTATTTTTTGGCGGTAAAACAACAATAAATGAAAAAGAAGAATAAGTTTGCGTCATGACAGCCCTGTCAAACTGGAGCAATCGGAAAAACAGGAACTTGATGACATCAAAATGCAACTGGCCAAAGACAATAATCAGCGACTGTGTCTACCCAGATATGGTGATGCTCGACGGAACTGGATATATAAGACCATATTTGTACGGATCGAGAAGAAGACAAAGCCAAAGAAATTAAAGAAAACGCCAGGAATATAACTCTAGCCTGTCATTCGTATGCGCGTGTATGCGTGCTTATTTTGATTATCCTCTATAAACAACCGCCACCGAAGAGAATAAAGATATTAGATAATAATTTTATACATACGTTGTTCGTGTTGGTCGTTGATGTCAAGCCGATCTTTGGTTTCCAGGTTATACAACGAATATTGCTTAGATTACAGAACATATATGGAATTCGTACAAGGTGAATTATTATATTTTTTGAGGAAAAACATAGATTGAAAACGAACCTAGAGCCAACTGCAAAAACACTGGCGATCTTGGTAAAAACTTCAATTTAAAGTAGATATTTTTCGTTTTGCCAGTGTGTTCTCTGCTTTGGTAGTTATTTGAAGAACCAAATAAAATTACTAACAGAGCAGCATGCATTTTGAAGTTTTATAAAAGGTTTGATCGTGCATTTGGGAAGTGTTACTAGCTCAAGCATTTTAAGCAGTCTAAACGGCGCGTGCGTTTGGGTTGACTGGAGTAAAAGTGTTGTGAGAAGTAAATAAAATTGTAGGAAGAAATGGAGTTGTCGGAATAGATATTTTCGAAAGTTTTCATTTGTTAAGTTCGATTTCAGACATTTTAGCCAGTTGAAAACCTCCTTTGTAATTACATACTGTTGTCGCTTTGTTAGAAAGAACATAAGAATACGTTCTGTAGTTAAGTTCTGTGGGGTTTATTTGGTTCTTTCTTTAAGAAACTTCCCCTACTCAAAAAGAAAAGAAAAGAAAAATAGACAGGCACTAGCAGTTATGCTCCAAACAAAGTTAATGAAGCACATTTCGAGAAGAATGTAGAACGCTTAAGAGAGTGTATTAGATTAGCAACTTTGTAATATTGTATCCATGGAATAGTTGCAGTTCGTATAAGAAACCTTAATTAAAACGTTTTAGACTAAGTTATTTGGAACTGTGTGTAATACGAATAATCCTGCAATCAAGGGTATGGGATTCATCTAAATATACAGTCAGATCTTCAGGTAAATTTCGATTTTTTGTTTGTTTGTTTTGTTGTTTTTCAAGTGAGACTGTGAATGACATACAATGGAGATAATGGCATATTTTCTGTGTACAATCATAGAATAGTTGAAATTTAAGAAAATTACATGTATAACGATTAAACTCGACAGAACTACACATACATGTGAAAGTCATTTACCTGATGTCAATTTGAATATGGAAGCGCGGTTACCACCTACGAATGTGGGTCGTACATTGGGATGCATACGGGTATGATACAACGCGGAAAGAAGAGAGAAAATATACGAATTTTTCGAATCTTACAGGACTTACTTTTGACGTGTGTGTCTTCGAAAAAAAGAAAAGAAAACAAATATTTGAAAAATTGCAAGATTTCATTTGGATGTAGCTGTTGTTCAAAAAATATAATGATAATAGTAAACAAATTTTTGAAGTTAGATAAACGTTCTCTTAATGTGTGTCTCTATAATAAAACAACAAAAAAAAAAGAAACCAACTTTTAAATATTATACAGCTTTTTCTGAGGTATGTATTCCTCAAGAAAAAATAGAAAAATCAATAGAAAAGAAGTAAGCTAATAATAATATTTTATGTATTATTGATTATTTTTTAGGTTATTATATGTAAATACATGACATTCTTGCCATATCATTTGTACATATATATATATATATATATATATATAAAGATTCTAAAATGTATGTGTATTAGGGAAGTAATACTTTTCGTATTCAAATATCAAGATGGTGTAGATTTTTGTTGCTTCCAAACAGGTAAATTTTCATTTTAAATGCTCTGAATTAGGTGGATAAGGCGTCTATGCAGAACCCGTCTTATATATATATATATATATATATGTGTGTGTGTGTGTGTGTGTGTGTGTGTGTGTGTGTGCGCGCGTGTGTGTGTGTGTAAATAAGGTCGATGAAAATAACAGTTATATTCAAATCATTAATTTCAAAGAGTGCTTAATGTAAAATAGAGCAATGTATATTTATTATTAGTTATTAAGTAAGAACATGTGAAAACCATAAACTACTACATTGTTAACTATCTGAGGGGAGACACTTTTCTTTCAATGTCGAAACAAAGTGTACAATATTTTATTAACTTGTAGGTTGCACATGTCTTAACTTAATAATTTAGAATATATATATATATATATATATATATATATATATATATATATATACGCTCTCACAACTCGATTGACCACTATGGACGAAGGGTTGACATTGAAATAAACAGTAGCTTCTCACACATCTACGTATCGTTCATTCTGTAATGAATATGATTACTATCGGCTACTGGCGTGTGTGTTTACATTGTAAATAACACGCTAATGTCCGCCTTCTATCACCGAGCGCCCATAGCACAGATTTAGAATTACCGACTGATGTCAATTCGGTCGGGTTTCAACTCCGGCTAGAAGCAATCGGATGTCTAACCGTACAGATGAGCTGTGATACAGCGCGAACCAGATCTGTCTGCTGATGAATATATATATATATATATATATATATATATATATATATATATATATATATTAATTCAGATACTTTAATCCAAGCGAAAAAAACAGGAAGGTAAATTTTATTTTAATATTAAAAAATGATACAGGAAGAGAGCTGCATGTAATAAAATATTACAGAGCAAATATAAATTAAAACAGGATTAATTCAATGATGTTGGATGATCACTTCGATATGAAAATTCACACGGGGGATTTCACCTCAGCAACAGAAAAATCCTTTCAGAAAGGATTTTTCTGTTGCTGAGGTGATGTGTTATCCTCCGTGGGGATTTTCATATCGAAATGATCATCGAACATCATTGAATTAATCCTTTTTTAATTTATATATATATATATATATATATATATATGTGTGTGTGTGTGTGTGTGTGTGTGTGTGTGTGTGTGTGTGTGTCATTGTAATTATTTACATTATTCGGTCTGTTGTTTTCACCTTTATTGCGATATTCATGACGTTTCGGCAGTTGTCCTTATCCAATTTCTTCAGTTGATTGTTATATGACACATGACCCAGTCGATAAAATAGTTGGTCAGATCCAGCGAATCAACCCCAAAAATTGTCAGTTAAATAAATACCTGGCTATAGCAAGGGTGAATAAGAATTTAAAGAGTTAAAAAGAGATAACTACGACATTTAAATGTAGCATAACTCATGAATTGAGAAAATAAAAATTACACATGCAAATGAAGGAGAAAATATTAAAAATTTAATTGCTTTATCTAATCATCACTTTAGTCCGATAAATCTCCAAAAAAGGAAACAAATTTCCTCCCCTGAAAAAAAAAAAACAAGAGCAGACGAAAGGATGCTTCCAAGTGAACGTTTTTAATGCAAGTCAGTCAGTTAAGTGCCATACGTGATACACGCTTTGGGCTATCATGTCTTAAAAAAATGACATGACTGACAGGGCAGAAGATTATCTCGTAGTAGGTTGCCAATGCATTCTGCGGTAGATTAATTGACAGCCAAGGTGATAGAACTCAATCTGTCTTATTATTTAACCCATAACCGGAGGAAAGCGAAGGATTAATACCTTTCCCAAAGGTATTTGTGCGTAAGTGAATGTAAGGAATTTGGACTCGGCACCCCGAATTCCACTTGAATTCTAGTTGAATTCTAAATGCAAGTAGATTTTGTCATTATAAAATTTATTCATCTGTTCCCAATGTCAGTTATGTGAAGTTGATTTATGTTAGGGGACCTAAGGGTAGTGATAAATGAAGATCTAATGTTATATCTGGGGGAGAGAGAGAGAGAGAGAGAGAGAGAGAGTGAGAAATCTGATCTTCGCATCGAATTTCTGTGCTTTATAAGTATTATTTTATATGCCAAACATCATGCATAATAAAGTCTTCGATAAATATTCTTTGAAAGAAGTATCGACCAGAAGAATAAAATAATTCTTGGGCAAAGCCAACATTTATGATATTAACATGATAATCTACTTTCAATGTGGCATCAGAAACAATACCCGTATATTTACTATTGTAACAATTACTTCTTAAGAGACTACTTCTAAACGTCAATGCTGATTCAATATTTAACACCAGCAATCTTTAAATATATTGAGTTCGGTATTGATCAGTAGATTTTGACTATCAATTCCACCACATAATCATTTGGCTAACACAGATCGATTTTAGAATGAATTGTGGTTACCTTCACACTGGTCTAATTAAGATTTGATTTCTGTCTCAGGAGCTGATTAGTTGGCGACTCTAAGGAATACGCCCTTAATGAACCACTTACCGAAGCCTAACTAATAACAGAATAACCTCCACCAACTCGTCACTTTTGGTTTAATATAGGATTAATTGTAAGACCATCATCCTGAATTTAGAGAAGCAAATCAGACTGATTATGTATCCATGCAAGAGAAATTCTCTAGGTTGCTTCGAATATCATTTTATAGTACAAGACTGACGAACATAGAATGAGGATGTAAGAAAAGTCAATGTTTTTAAAATAAACAATAGTAAAAAATGCGTAATAAATATTGACAATAATATTCTCATAATTACTCTCTAAATATCTGTTATAAGCAATTATCCCTTTTTGTCCCTTATATTGAAGGGTCTTGCGTGTGACAATAAGCTACATCGGACAAAAAGATCTATGCTTGGAAAAATGAGCAGCGTAGAACAACCTTTTAACTTGTGTTGTTCCCAGGCTCAACCTGATCTGGGTGGTAACTTATGTTAAGCTACCAGCTATTAGCAAATAATGGAGAACCTAACAAAAATCAATAGTAATTATTTTAGAGTAAAATTACCAATAATATATTTTATGACCTACATTAAATATATATATATATATATATATATATATATATATATACATAACACCAAAAGTGAAAATATGCATAAAATATTGTAAGCATAGAATTAGGTTCACAGTACTTAGATTTCTGCATAAGATAAGCATAGATGATGATATGCCGCTAAACAAAATCAACCAACTACTTACATTGGAAATATATAAAATAATTTGGAAAAGTCTTATTGAAATAAATTTTACTGAAAAATGCCGACAAAAAATGGCGTCTTGAGGGAAAATGAAACATTTTATTTCAAACAAATCATCATTAGTATGACAGATAGTAATTCAATCATATAAAAATCCCCGCCGAATCCTCATCTATATTACTTACCTTCGGGCAGGTGTACGCTTTTCTATTGATCTCATCACGATGGTTCGTGCTCAGCGTTCTCTGGTCTTCTTCTATCAGTCCGTTTAAAATTCAAAGAAACGAGAGCGAAAAACATTATTTGTTCTATGGGTGTAGCTTAGTGAATGAAAGTACTCATTAATGAATTTGGCTTAGTAATTTTCGAATTCCGGTTGAACTCTTTGCATTTGCTGACGCACAAATAGCCTTGGGAAAGGAATTAATCCATCTTTTTCCTTATGTTATGTGTTCTTTTTTAATCATATCACCCCAAGCAAGGCAGTGACGCCACTGATGAGCATGGGGCTACTTAAGAGTAGAATGATTGGGAAAGAGAAAGCCGGGAACCACAAAAGTGCAGAAAATCGATAATATATATATATATATATATATATATATATATATATATATATATATAAAAGTCAAGATATTTGTGTGTGTGTCTGTTTATATGCCTGTATGTCTGTATTGTTTTCAGCTCTTTTATTTTAGCTTTTGCTTCGAGTTTGGCTCTATGTAGGTATAATTGTGGTTCTTAGTCTCAGCCATGACACCATTTACTCAGAGGTCGTATATAGCCTTCAAAATTCAGTTTACGACAAAAAACTTATTTGATATCAATAACAGGAAATCAAAATTTGACTTACGTCCATTCATTTTTTTTTCAGTCTATGGTTTCGCTTTAACTAGAATCAATTATTGCTTTTTGGTCTTCCGTGCCAACGTCCAGTGAGTCTGAGCTCCAGGACCATGGACTAGATTTAAAGCTTTAATTAATCCGATCAACGCCGGGCTACACTGCTAGTATAAGCTAAAATTAATAAATATACTACCTAATAAATAAGTGGAATACTAAATATAATGTATATCTGACATGCTATGCATATGATATTATAGCAGCCAACATTTTGATTCGAGCAGTACTACTCCCCTCAAGTTATATAATAAATTCATTATTCAATAGTAATTTATGTAGCCAGACGTACATGCTAAACATTACCCAACGCTGAAATAGCTAAATATATATTACCTTAAAAATTAGAAGTACATCCAGTCGCAGCTGATGTCAATATAGAACAAGGGTGATTGACAGAGATATCCAGTCGTAGATGATGTCAAATTGCAACGAAAAAAGCAACAACCAACTTGAAATACAATTGACAGACAGGTATGATTGATGACAAAAATGCGACAGCCCAAAAAAGCAAAATGCATGTGTGTTTTAAGACTATATAAAGTGTAGCATTTTTAGTTGAAGACAGACAACTCTCGCTGGATTCTGCCACCTGACGTCTCCATCGTGTGCGCGAATCTCTCCTAATATTCTACTGCTTCACACATGCATCACCTACGAAGAATAAATAATATAAGATTTTATTTTTATATATACGTGTTGAACCTTTTATGTCCAGATTCAACAGTAGTATATAAAATCAATATATTTTAGCAAATTATCTTTCAATCTTTTGCTACATTTTGGGTGTTCTGACAGCATTTCCTTGACTCAAATTCTTAAATTCTTAACGTTTGTAATTTTCTAAAGAACATTAATAAAAATTTAATTAAAATAAAATTTTCATATCCGTATAACCTTACAATTAGAGTATATTGCATTTCAGGTTAGAAAATATTCTGCATTTTTGTTTTAAAAAACCCTTTTGTTTTAAAAACAATAAAATTATTCATATTTAAGATTATTTACTGATATCTTCGTTTTTAGGATCACTGAATGTTCTGATAAGGATACCCCCAAATTTTGATATCATTAGGATTATCAAGAACCTGTATTTGAAGCAAACTGCCTGCATACGGGCCACACACGAATTAAGCATATATACAGAGATGTAAATAGTGTGAAAGAAAAACATGTCTTCTCATCAGATTTATTCAACCTATAAAATGAGACAATTCTGAGAGCGGTAGAAGTCCTAATAGAATTCGTCACTGGCCGACGCAGTCTGAACAATATAAAATAGGCAGATAATACAGTGCTGATAGCAAATACTGGAAAGAAACTATAAGACTTCCTACAAAAAGTATGAGTTTTGTTTAACGACATATCAACAACTCGGGGGTTGTTTAATGCCCAAAAGGTGGGGTTTTAAAAGCATTTTTTGATGTTAGGTTATAGTGAAAGGTTGATTTAATCAGATCTTTAAAAAATGTTCTGTCTTCATTTTTTTATTTTAGAAAACTAAAACTGTCGTCTAGTTATGTATTAAAAATGTTTTGCTGAGAATAATTTTTCCTTCAAAAATATGTTTTGTTAATAGGTATTTTTTCAAAAATCTATTGTTGGTTATATTTTTTCTTCAAAAATTTAATTTCTATAAAAGTCTATTTTTCATGTATATATTTCTATAAAAGTCTATTTTTATACTTTCATAGTGTTTTGACCTCAGTTTTTGGGGTTAACTTTCTTTCAATAGCTGAGACCCTAGCAGGTGCTACCACTCCGGGTTAGGGTGGACCTGGGAACAACAGCAATTAAGAGGTGGTCACCTGCTCCTCACAACTTTCCAATCAGAGGCCTTGCTGCCGGATGCAGTTTACCGTCATGCCCAGGACCACCGACAAAAAGTAGCTTAAGAGAGCAAAAAGAAAAGGACTATATAAAAAAAAAGTAAAAAGAAGAGCCTAAAATGCCAATTACAGGCTGAGGATACTAAAATCAAGCAGTAACAGACAATTAATACCGAGGACATCGTCTAACATAGAAGGGAAAATGGCGACAGTGAAGTTCGAATGCGTATTGGCATGGTCAAGGATGCATTCCAAAAAACTAAGAGTTTTCAAAGACAAGAAAACTTCGCTGAAAACAAAGAAATGTGTACTGGGTTGTTATATGATGTTTGTCCTTCAATATATCAGAGAAATCTGGACAATCTCATCAAAAATGAAGGAAAGACTTGAAGTGTTATAACATCATTCTAAAGTAGGATGCAGTTTATACCATGGACATAACATGTTAGCAGCAACGAGCTTTTGGAAAGGATGAACACAAAAAGAAAACTGATTTTTAAGCTCAGGAAAAGGCAGCTGAGGAAAGATGGCTTGGAGAATCTGATTCTCACGGGACGGATTGAAGTAGGACGAGGGAATAAAAAGCAAAGCGTGACATACTTGATGGACCTGAGCGAGAACTGAGAGTAAAAAAATTACGATTAATGTATTACGAGCTGCAAGGAAAAAGGAGATGTGGAAAGATATGATCGCCTACGTCCTGAGAGACAGGACACATACAACTAGAAAAAGAAGAAAAAGAAGAAAAGAAGAACAAGAAGAAGAGAAGAAAAAGAAGAAAAAAGAAGAAGAAAAAGAAGAAAAAAGAAGCTCTATCGAACATCCAAGAAGATGTTTCCTCGATCACTACAAACTTAACCCTGTTCACGTTAAAGGTCAGCCATTATTTTCACCATAATAAATTAGTGAATATGCTGTGTCTCTTACTGGGTAACCTCGGGTGGTTTACGGGTTTTGTACTGGGTGGACCTCACTGTAAAAACATCTTTTAAAAAGCCTGTTTATTACAGCTATTTTTCGAAATCGTCAATCAACATCCATCGCATTTAGGATCAGAAATAAAGAAAAGAAAATAAGCACTTGGAACCAATTGCACTCACTTCCTTTGGAAACAGAAGTTCCAAGAATTCGGTAACGGAAACTTAACTATTGAGCAGAACAAATATAACCTATGTAGACTTATCAGCCATTTTTACTTATTCTCTGGCGGCCATATTTGTTTTCTTTGCTTTTGCATTCATACTGTTAATCAATTATGTCCAGTGTACTTTTCATTTTTATTGGATTTGGGATTTAACCGACATTTTGTTTCGTGAAGTAGTATCAATCCTTATTATAATTGTGAACACACATTTCATTTTCTCTTCATTAATTTGTAAGTCATAATTATTGGGACTAATAATTACTTTCATTTTTTTATAATTGATAAAGCATCATCGTCATCATCATTATCTTCTTCTTCTTCTTTTCCTTCTTCTTTCACCTCTTTTTCTCCTTCTTTTTCTTCTTCTTCTTCTTCTTCATTTACTTCTTCTTCTTCTTCTTCTTCTTCTTCTTCTCCATGATTCTCTTTTATTTATTTACCATATACTTCCTTGCTACTCAGCTGGTTTCTTCTTCTTCTTCATCATGCTTCTTCTTCTTCTTCTTCTTCTTCTTCTTCTTCTTCTTCTTCTTCTTCTTCAGTTACTTCTTCTTCTTCTTCTTCTTCTTCTTCTTCAGTTACTTCTTCTTCTTCTTCTTCTTCATGATTCTTTTTATTTATTTACCATGCTACTCAGCTGGTTTCTTCTTCTTCTTCTTCTTCTTCTTCTTCTTCTTCTTCTTCTTCTTCTTCTTCTTCTTCTTCTCCATGATTCTCTTTAATTTATTTACCATATACTTCCTTGCTACTATCCTTTCATAACATAGGCGATCATATACTTTCACGTCTCCTTATCCCTTGTGGCTATTAGCACGCTTTCTCCTGTTACTTCACGCAACCTCCGCTCTACCATCCACCTGCTCAGGTCCTGAAGTACATTACAGGCTGCTCTCTGTCTTTCTTTCCCTCTATCTGACTGGTTAGTATCAGATTCTCCGTGCTTTTCTTTCTCATTGTTTGTCCCAGGAACTTTAGCAGTCTTTTCTAGATGCTCAGTTTTAATTTCCTTTTCGTTCCCATCCTTTCCAAAACCTCATCATTGACCACGGGCTCGAACCATGATGTCCGCAGCATCCTTCTGTAGAACCACATTTCAGATGCTTCAAGGTTTTCTTCCTAGGGTAAAATATATTTCTTTGTATTTCAGTTCATTTCATTGTAAAAAAGATGAAACATTGTCAAACATTATCAATTAACCATCACAAACAATCGCTCCTGCCCCACCTCATTAGCATGGATCAGGCTCGTCTCCCTGAAAGCAAAACACTGCGCCTCCTCGGCTTAACTCTCACATCAAACCTCAAGTTGAATGACTATATAGAATCCTTAGCTAAATCCGCAGTTAAGAAAGTCGGTTCTCTGTGTAGGATCAGGAAGTTTTTTCCGCCTGAAACAATACTGCACATATATAAATATACCATCCGCCCGTGCATTGAATACTGCTGCCATATAGAGTTGCGTACTCCTGCTATCCACCTAGGTGTCCTTGACAAAATCCAACGGAAAATCTGTTATGTGATATATCCGGACTTGGCAACTCAGATAGAGTAACATTCTTACCGGCGCAATGTGGCTTCCCTGTGTCTGTTCTACAAATACATTCACGGCTTCTGCTTCTATGAATTTGGCTCACTGGTGCCCCCTATATATAAATTTACTCTAGCAACAAGATTAGCAACTAGGTCCCACCCTTTTACTGTGAAACCAGTAAACTGTAAACGCGAATTCTACTCCAACAGGTTCTTTTCTCGCACTTCCCGCATGTGGAATTCCCTTCCCTTTGTTTGCTTTTGCAACGGCTACAATCTCCAGGATTTCAAGTGTAGAGTCAATAGTTATCTCACTAACTTGCATCTTCTCTCTCATGCTTCTTTCTCCGTCCACCCCACTCCCATCAGTATACTCATACTTTTCTTACCCACTTACTGACACCCCCTGCAACCTGTCGCTTTTTCTCATTACCTGCCTCTTATGTAACACCCTGCAAAACAGTGGCATTAAACTGCCTTTCCTTGGGCGATATGTTTATAAAAAAAACGTTTTAATTTTTTACGACTATTTACTTTCGTCTTCATCTTATTAAAATGATGCATTGCAAATCATTACTATTAATTTTTGAAAGTATTTATTTGCAAGTATATTTTATATAATAAAACATTGTCTAACATTACAATTGATATTTAAATTGTATTTGTTTATATATCTACTAGGTGAATCATTTCAAAAAATTATTATTAATGCTTTGTGGTACTCACTTCTATTATCATTATTTAAAAAATGAAACTTTGTCAGAATTTATAATTAATTCATTACTAGTGTTATAGTTCATCATATATTTTATTGAATTAAGCATTTCCAATAATAATAATAATAATAATAATAATAATAATTATTATTATTATTATTATTATTTATTTAATCTTGAGTCAAACATTATAATTATTGCTTGACTAGTTTTTATTTTATATCAGTTTTAAAAGAGGAGTTATGAAAAGTAAAATTTAAAATAAAGAAGAGCTGTGTTACGTAATTACAGTTCAAACGCCTCTCTCGGTCCTTGTGGGTGACGAATTATATTCTATCCTACAACTCATACCTCACAGACGAAAAGTTGCAAGTCTTTCACTGCACGTTATCGAAATTTCTACAGAAAATGTACAGATGAATTACAATTTTTAGTTTCCACAATCTTAAAAACATTCTAAGATTAAGAAACCCACTTTTTGAAATAGCTATGATATAATGCAGAAAGGGGACTTAATACTTAGGTGACATATTGAAAGCAACCGAGAAAAGAAAAACCAGGGGTAACTCACTTAACGATATTGGAAAACGGATGGAAGACAAGGGAAAAGTGGGAAAAACTAAGAAGCAAGCCTAACTCAGACTCACACGGACTACAAAGATAGGTCTCGAAGAGTCACGCTACATTAGATCTGTCATTTCTTAAGAAGCATTGAATTCTAATTTGATGTTTTTACTATATCTATATATATATATATAAGGCAAGATATTTGTGTGTGTGTATATATATGTGTGTGTGTGTGTGTGTGTGTGTGTGTGTGTGTGTGTGTGTCCTTTATAGAAATCCACAATTTTTATCTGATTATCACCTAACTTCCCTTAAATATTCTTTAGGCTTCCGGTTAGGCATGGGTTAATTATTTTTCCGATTTCCCCGATATCAGGTCCGATCAAGATCAGGTTTTCAGCCATTTTATCATGGTTCTCTCTGCAGAATTTGCTCTAACTTGGGAAAGTTATAGTTTATAGTCTCAAACATTAGTAGATCTTCTCAAACGACTCATTTTCCCCAATATCCGAAATCGATAATCCCGATATTCTATCGAATCTGATCAAAAACCAATATTCAGTCATGAATATGGCTCATTTTCTCCAATTTTCTTCCCGATAGGTACGATAAGTTTACATAAATTATTTAGGTTATTTTATCTTTGGATGACTTATTTTACTCCGATACTGGAAATCGATACCCTGATTTCCTATCAGGTCTGATCAAAATCGGGTTTTTAGCCATTTTATTTTAATTTTTGCTCCAGGTTTTGCTTTAAGTAGGTATAATTGTAGTTCTTACTCTCAGCCACGATACTATTTACTCAGAGGATTTATTTAGCCATTAAAATTCAGTTTGTGACAGAACACTTATTTGACATCGATACCGAAAATCAAAATTTGCCTTACATCCATTCATTTTTCTTGTAATCTACGATTTCGCTTTGATTGAAAATAGCTATTGCTTTTTAATCTTTCGTGCCAACGTCCAAAGTGTCCGAGTTCCAGGACCATGGATTAGTTTTAAAATTTAAAACTTTCATTTCACCCGTGCAACGCCAGGCTATACTGCTCGTAATTATTAAATTTAGAAATTTATTTTTTTTTATTCCTAATCTGTTATTTAACAGGGGTCTGTATCGCTTCTCCCGTGAAAAGGTAAACAAGCAGTATTCTAGGTCACTTAGAAAAGAAAACTAGACAGAAAAAACATCGGAGCAAACATTAACATGGAATGAAGAGAAGGAGGTGGAAAGAAGATGAAAAATAATTATAAAAAATTGAATGTTGGCATCAAAAAGAAACGGCTTACGGTTACATCAGTTTGAAACACTGGTTTTCGAACCTAAGCAACTTGAACATAGTCAGTATTATGATGTGTTGTCTGTTGTGTGTTGTGGTGCAGTGGATATTGGCTCGGAACGAGAAATCGGGGAGCCGAGTTCAAATTCCAGTTGAATTAATTGCATTCACTTACTTTTGCGTTGTTTTCGTTGGTTCATCTTCCCTTCAATCTTGGGGCTTTAAATAATTGTCCAACACTTTTTTTCTTATTATGTGTCCTAAAAATTTCTGTCTTTTTCTTATATTGATTAAAAGGGCATTTTTAAAAGTTTTCCATTCTCTTTAAAGCTTTATTTATTGCTCACATGTTCAATCTATGGTAT
The DNA here is from genome assembly GCA_037127315.1 of Ascarosepion bandense. NCBI lineage: Eukaryota > Metazoa > Mollusca > Cephalopoda > Sepiida > Sepiidae > Ascarosepion > Ascarosepion bandense. Next base: position 1,708,775 of record JBBBDQ010002331.1, read on the forward strand.
TCTCAGAATCTTTCAAGTTTCAACTTGATCTATGTGTGAATTTTCCAACATACTATTGCTATGGATGTGCGTTGTGGTGCAGTGGATATTGGCTCGGAATGAGAAATTGGGGAGCCGAGTTCAAATTCCTGTTGAGTCCATTGCATTCACTTACATACAAATACCCTAGAGAAAGGTATTAATCCATTTCTTTCCTCCAGTTATGGGTTAAATAACAGGACAGGTTGGGTTCTATAGCCTTGGCTGGCAACCAGTCTACCGCAGAAAGCAATGGCAACTTACTGCGGGATAATCTTCTGCTTAGTCAGTCATGTCTCTTCCGAAACATGATTGCCCAAGCGTGTTTCACGTATGGCACAACTGACTGACTGAATTGTATGTTAACACCAGGTGATAAGATTGGATATACGTGCAATGGGTGACAGCTCAGAATCGTTAGGGTCTTAGGTACTCTCCGTATAGTAGAAGATGTAACAAAAAATAATCATAAAGCTCCCAGCAATGCAGTTTACTGCCAGTGGAACGCAGGGGTTTACATAAGAGCAAAGTTATGAGAAAGAGTAACAGGTTATAGGGGTGTCAGGAAGTCGGTAAGGGAAGGATGAGATTACTGGTGAGAGTGGAATGAACAGAGAAAGGAGCATGAGAGAAAGGATGCAAGCCAGTGAGATGGGAAATGAACATTGACTTTACATTTAATTCTCGTAGCTGTCAGGGAAGCAAGTAAACGGAAGGAAATTGCACAGTCGGGAAGTGCGAGAAAAAAGCTGATGGAGTATAATTTTCGTTTACATTTTATTGCTTTCACAATAAATGGTAGGACCTAGTTGCTAATTTAATGGATCGAGAACATTCATGCATAAGCGTCACCGGGAGCTAAGTTCATCTGGAGCAGAAGCCGTGAAAGTATTTCTAGAAGAGACACAGGGAAGCCACATTGCACCGGTGAGAAAGTGACTGTATCTGAGCTGCTCTGCGGTCAACCATGACTTGCAGACAGGTAAAGTTAACGTTTCCAATCTCCTCACTAAAGATTGTTCTAATGGACAACAGGAGATTAATCTGGTTGATTGGAGAGTCGAGTTCCAATTTCCATTGTGTTCATTTGGCGCAAATACTCCCTAGAAAACTGTACATCCTACTATTCTCTCCTCAGGTAATTGAAATTTTTATGAGTAAACCATTATTGTTGTGGATTCCAGGTGAGGAACCACATAAAATAATGAACAACGAAACAGATATTTGAAATAGAAAAATAGGTTATATTAAACGTTAATATACAAAGTGGAACGCAGGTTAATAATCCAGGAATACGATTAGTAAGGAAAAGATTAGTAAGGAATATATGTATACATGATGATGATTGTAAAAATAAAGGATAAAGAATAATAATAAGAAGAAGGAAATGGAGAAGAAGAAGAGAAAATAGAATTAAAAGGAGAAAGAAGAAGAAGAAGAAGAAGAAGAAGAAGAAGAAGAAGAAGAAGAAGAAGAAAAGACAGTGTCATCCTTGCAGAATTCAACTGCATAACACCGAATTTTCTGTAAATCTAAAGTTACTCCAATAGGTTTTGTGTACAGTGTAATATATGACGACACTCAATCAGACATCGGGGGGGGGGGGAGATAAAATTCCAGTCGAGTTAGTTACACACTCTTATGCACAAACACTTTGAGGAGAAACTTTACCACTCAACGGTGATTTTGAAAGCAGGAGGGTCAGATAAAGCAACAGCTACCCTATTGTAGCTTGTGTAAACGGTTGGCAGAACAGAGATTAGAACAAAGAAACAATTTACAAAGTACTACAAAGGAGAGGAAACCTTGAAGAGACATAGGATTAGAAACTGACATCAGCATGGGCAAACAGCTTCTATCAAAATTTTGAAAATATGGATCTGACTGTAGTGTTATACATTTCCTGACTACATATGTAATGAGTATATAAGATGATTTATAACCTTTTCTTAAAACTTTGTATGTTTCTGGAAAGAAGAAGTACAGGCTGTTGCAGCAAAATCCGACACTTGACAAAAAGAAAACGAAATAGGCAATAAAAACAAAAGTTGTACATGCAGAGACACGACAGTTTATTTAGCAACAGTTAGAGTTACATACTACATTACATACCACATTATTTTTCAATGTAACCGGCGGCGGCGGCAACGACCATCTCAGGGCAGGCGCGGAATGAGTCACACGCTTTGGCGACCATGTCCTTGTCCATAACGGCGAACGCCTCCACGATGGTAGCTTTCAGAGAGTCGACTGTGTTGTGGCGTACTTGTGGGTGAATATGTGTAAGTCGCATTGTTTGGCACCGTGTTCTTGTCCATAACGGCGAACGCCTCCACGATGGCAGCTTTCAGATGGTCGACTGTGTTGTGGGCCTACTTGTTGTTTAACAAATGTAAATCACATTGCTAACCCTATCTATATACACCCAACATCTATTAATAAACATATGCCACATTTATTTCAACACAGAATGAACAATAATTCTTCAACTGAAAACATTTCTATCAACTTTCATTATTACAACAGTCCTAAAAACAGCGGTTATAAATGCAATGATATTAAATATAATAAATAAATAATTCATAATATCAAACATTTACGAAATATGAAAAATAATATGTTACACGATACCATTTAACCAAATGGTTAGTACAAATTAGGCAATAAATTCCTTAAACTAGTTAAGTAACATTTTCCAACTAATATTCCCCTTAGCAAAATTTTTAATAAAATTCACTGAAACTAAGATATACCTGCACTGATAATGTTGCTATGATAATAAAAGAAAGATAATAATAAACTCGTAAAACAACAATCTGATATTAATTATACGCTACATAACATACCTAATGATAATAACACCATTTTTTAACTATCATAACTCTTATGTATGTCCTTTGCAAAGTAAATGCCTTACAGATTCAATAGTATACCAAAGTGCCATTTCCACTGCTGAAAAACCTAATCTTACGAAACATTTACCGGGTGTACTAAGAGTAATTTTAAGTCTCGATTTTACCACCACGGCTTACTTTTCGATATTAAGATGTAAAGTAGTTCTGTTTCTCTATCTAAATACTTCTGACAATTGAAACATACAACTAAAACTCCAACAGTTAAAGGGAAACTATTAACTAACGCTAGAACATCTAAATCGTTACATGAAATCTTTTTCCTTTGTTTACGAGAAAAATCCATATAATAAATTCTTCAAAACTGATTTATTGAACCAACGCTATTAAATCATTAATTTTAGCTACCATAGAACTTTCCATTCTCTTAAATATACTTGGAATTATCTCAATTTAACTCAATAGATTTACAGTTTTCTTCTTTTAGTTCTTAAAGTTTAGCTTTTTTAACTGGTAATTTTTTCATTACTATCATTCTTTTATATGTACTTATGAAAAATTTCCTTGAGAAAATATTTTTATTATTTGTTTTCATTTCAATTCTTTACATAATTTTTTCTATTTTATTTGTAAATTTCCTCATCTGTATATATTACCAAGTAAAATACCCCATTTTTCTGCCAGATGATGGTTTTAACACCGAAATATTATACATTAAGCTGCAGTAAGCTATTATTATTATTATTATAATAATTGCCATATATCTACGATCTGCTTTTGTATTGAGCACTTTTTAAAAGTAAATATCTGTGTAATGTACTTCCATTAGTAACACACACATATATATATATATGTGTGTGTGTGTGTGTGTTTGTGTGTGTGTGTGTGTGTGTGTGTGTGTGTGTGTGTGTGTGTGTGTGTAGTGTCAATGATTGATGTGATATTTGAATAAATATCTCATAACAGATTGTCAACATTCTAAAAGACTGAGCTATATCTTGACAGATTATATATACAGTGGGTAGCAGAAGTGTTTAACACATCAGTTTTTTTTATAAATTGCATGAAAACTTATTCAATTTGAATGATACTTATTTAAAATATTTAATGAACATTCATTAACTAAAGCCAAAGTAAAAGTGATAAACATTGTTTTTATTAATGCTTTCACTGTCAATTTTCGAATTTGACCGTGTGAAAAGAAATTAACAGCATTTGTTAATATTTTATAGTATATACTCTGTTCTACCTTACAGCCTCAAGTCGTTTTCTGTAGTTTTTAACGCGCTTTTTCCGTGAATATTTTGGCAGTTTTACCCATTCTAATTCACAGACATTCTTTAGATATTTGATTTATTTTAGATCTCTTACCTTTACTCGCAAGTTTTTCCAAAGATTTTCTATTGGATTGAGATCGGGTGACTGGCTATGCCATTCTAGAACATCATATCCATTTTCATTGAATCAGTATTATGTTGTTTCATGCCTGTGTTTTGGATCGTTGTCCTGTTGGAATACAAACTCTCGGTCATATCCCAAAGCTGTTGAACTTTTAAATAGACGAGTTGCTAAGACTTGCTTGTATTTTGCTGCATTCAGTCTTCCTTCGAGCACTTCCATTTCTTCTACTCCGTTATACGCAAAAACAAAAAACAAATTTTAAATTTCAACCCCATATTTGACTGTTGGTATAGTGTTTACTAGGTTGTATTTAGTTGTATTTAGTTTCCCATTTTTATTCCATATTTGTGTGCACATGTTCTGCTTTTATTAAGAGCTCAATTTTCATCTGTTTCAAAAACTTTCTTCCTGAATTCACTGATTCCTGTTTATACTTTTAAAAATATTTCAAATGGTCTTGCGTGTGTTTCCGCTTTAATCGTGGGGTCTTTCTTGGGGATCTAGAATACAGGCCTGTACGATTCAGTGATCTTTTCATTGCATCTTTACTTACTTTATTTGCGGTATTTATCAGATGGTCCTAAATTCTTCTTCGAGTCTAAAATAATGTTACTTCAAATTCCTGGATATATATTGTTCAGTAGCCTAGGTTTCCCAAATTTTGATACTCCTTACAATCTTTGTGCAGCTTTATAATCTTCTATCACATATCACATGAAATGTATTCTCTTTTAATTATTTTAATAAACTCAGATGTTTGGTTGGTTGTTTTGTTTTTATGGCATATCAACCTCGGCGGGTCATTTTTATTAATTTATTGCTGGTAATACCTTTTATTTTTTTATTGTGGTTTTTTATATAAGCTTTGTGTCTAGTAGCTCAGATGGAGGGAATATCTGTAGTATATAAGACCTGCTACTACGATGCACCGATGGAGCGATATACTTAGTTATTAAATATATTGAAGACAAACTATGATTGCAGTATTAACATTATCCGGTCGATTGTCCTCGTCTTTACTGATATAACAATATATATAGTGGAATAAGACGTTGGTGATTTCTTGTGACTTGAGGAAGAAAGTAGTGAGTTCAATACCAGACTACAGCAGTGGTGAAAAGGTAATTTGCAGGGTTAGAGAGAGGTAACTCAGGAGTTTACAATCGAGGCTTTACACAAGGAATGAGGAAGATGTACCCCATTGATTGTAATAAATGATTCGATTCGAAATTCTTTTTTTTTATATAAGCTTTTCACCCCGAGCCAGGCATGTCACTGCCACTACTGTCCAGGGGGCTACGTAGAGTGGAGAAAGGCTGATTAAATATAGGAAATGAGAGAGGGTGGGTGATAGGCGGGTAAGGATACCGAGAATGAGGGTTGGCTAGATGAGAGTGTTGTGAGAATAGTTGGGAGTTAGTGTGATAGGAGGTGTCTATTGACCCTACATTTAAACACCTGGAGATTGTAACTGTCGGGAAACAGACTTGTGGAAGGGAGTTCCACAGGCGGAAAGAGCGAAAAAAGAAGCTGTTGGAGTAGAATTTACGGTTACATCTTATTTGTTTAACTGTAAAAGGGTGGGACCTAGTTGCTAATCTAGTATCTCGTGTAAATTCGTGCTTAGGCGGCACCAGTGATCTAAGCTCATCGGAGCAGAAGCCATGAAAGTACTTGTAGAAGAGGCACAGGGAAACCACATCACGCCGGTGTGAGAGCGGCTGCAGCCGGTCTGCCAAGTCAGTATCAACCACGTTACAGATCCTCCTTTGTATTTTGTCAAGAAGCCAAAGGAGAGCAGCAGGGGCACCCGACCAGATATGGCAGCAATATTCAATACACGGGCGGATGGTAGATTTGTATATGTGCAGAATAGATTCAGGTGGGAAGAATTTCCGGGCCCTGCACAGGGAGCCCACTTTTATACCAGCAGATTTGGCAATGGATTCAATAAAGTCATTCCATTTGAGGTCCACCGAGAGTGTAAGGCCAAGGAGGCGTAGTATTTTACTCTCTGGGAGGCTAGCCTGTCCCATACTAATGGGAGGTAGATGCGATTGTCTATGGTGATTAGTTGATAACAGCTTTGATTTAGAGGCATTGAAATTTACCAACCAGGTAACTACGGATTGGAGGTCCCTTTCAAGTACGGCAGCGAGGTTCACTTTGTCGTTCCAGACCTGGTTTCTGATCGATGCGGGAGTAGATTGTTGTGTCGTCGGCATACATGCCAGCTTGGGATCTAATGGTGTCGGGGAGATCATTAATGTAGATCAGAAAGAGCGTGGGACCTAGGATAGAACCTTGAGGGACGCCCGAGAACCTGAAGAAGGCTGGAGCGTACAACGGCCAAAACGTCGTACAAATGGCAACATATTTTGGAGGAATGGGCCGATAATGTAAATACTGTAAATACTAGCTCATCTCAGAAATATAGACAAACCGTGATTGGTTGAAGTACAAATCATATCAAAATATCTAAATTTACTTATAAATGGAAAATTGTGTGTATGTGTGTGTGTCTGTGTGTGTCCGTGTCCGTTACCTATAGTCTCCGAAACGGCTGAACCGATTTTTTGAAAATTTACACAGTCGTACAATAAGCATCTGCGAGTGTTCTTATCTAGGTTTTGTGTCGAGTTACCACCTGATAAATATCGAAAATCGATAATTGATAATCGAAAAAATCGGGTTATAGAAGGGGTGGTCTGATTTTAATCAAATTTGATACACTCATAGACAAAGACATAAGAAACAATATTCAGAAGTTTCAAGGTTGCAATTCTTACAATAGTGCAGAGAATCGATAATATATACATGTAAAAGTCAAGATGTTAGTGTGTGTGTCTGTTTATCTGCATGTATGTTTGTATTTTTTTTCAGACCTTTTATTTTAGTTTTTGCTTTGGTTTGGCTCTAAGTGGGTATAATTGTAGTCTTACGACGAAAAAAATCGTATTTGATGTCGATACCAGAAAATCAAAATTTGACTTACATCCATTCATTTTTCTTTCAGTCTACGGTTTCGCTTTAACTGGAAACAACTATTGCTTTTTAATCTTTCGTGCCAACATCCAAAGAGCCTGAGCTCCAAGACAATGGATTAGTTTTAATGCTTTCATTGCACCCGAGCAACGCCTGGCTATACTGCTAGTCTGAAAATAGATTTAAATACCATTCTTTCCTGTATTATTTCCATAGGGGTTAAATAATTTTACACACAGTCAAATTCGAATATTTGCAGTATAAATACATAAAACAAGTTTTTCAATCTTAATAAGAAAATGTTCAATAAAATATTTGAAGTAGATATAATTCAAAATTGAACCATTAAGTTTATAGAGTAAACGATGAGTTTAATAATTTCGCTACACAGTATATATATATATATATATATGTGTGTGTGTGTGTGTGTGTGTTTGTTTGTATGTGTGTGTTAGGGCGCCGCTCCTATTTGACTACAAATGGACTGTTCCCACTGCTATATATAGCAATGGTGGATTCTCTACAAGGAGAGTTGCACAGAGTCTACGACACTGTCAGCGCTCTGCCTTCGGGCGGGGGGCGCTCTCTGCTTCCGAGCAGAGAGCAGTAACCCATTCGTGGTTCCGCCGGAGGGTAGAGACACGACTGGGCAAAAATAGACAGATATTTTTTGGCTGGGCCATATCGCCCGGAAATCCCAGTCCAAACTGACCATGTGTCACATGTTGCCCTTACTGGGAGGGACAACTCAATAATGAGTCGCACAGAGTCACTAGACTGACGACTCTACGACACTGTCAGCACTCTGCCTTCGGGCGGGGGGCGCTCTCTGCTTCCGAGCAGAGAGCAGTAACCCAGTCGTGGTTTCGCCGAAGGGTAGAGACACGAGTGGGCAAAAATAGACAGATATTTTTTGGCTGGGCCATATAGCCCGGAAATCCCAGTCCAAACTGACCATGTGTCACATGTTGCCCTTACTGGGAGGGACAGCTCAATAATGAGTCGTAGAGAGTCACTTGAGAGTCTCTAATGAGTTACTGAAGAGTCAGTGCGCATCAGTGAAGAGTTAGTCACACTTTCGGTGGCGTACCGGAAGTAATCACGTATACACACGTCTTACGACGGATTGGACTCTTGTATCTTTCTATTGTAAATATTACTAATAATTTCTGGACATACTAAGCGTCTTTCCACGGAATACAACTTATATTCTGATTCTGTTGTTGAGTTATTCATTTATACTTGGCGACATAATAGTGTGTGTGTGTGTGTGTGTGTGTGTGTGTGTGTGTGTGTGTGTGTGTGTGTGTGTGAAAGAATGATCTGTCAAAATATAGCAAGGTAGTTTACAGTGTTGACAAACTGCTATGATAGCTGTATTCAACTAACAAATCAATGAATAACACGTTGCTGAATATGAACTGTTTCCAAAGTGAAGAAAGCATATGTGTTGTGCAAATGTCAAGCCGACTGTCAATAATGATCACGCTTTCCTTAAAATCTGGTCATTTGTCCGTGGAAATCATTTGTCAGGTGTCGAGCGTTCACTGGGTTTGATATCGATGCATCAAATTTACATGGAATCCTTTGCCAACAACACGATATCTTAAGTGAAAAACGCCAGTAACATACACTCAAGATGCAAAGCTTGTATACATTCTCCAAATTATTCAAATGAGCATCTCTTCCTTTTAATCAAATCACTATTTCAATGAACGTTTAGTATGTGACAGATGAAGGTCATTGTCTTGTCAGTTCTTAGTTTTCTGTTTTTCTTTCTGTTTTTTTTTTAATTTTTTTTTTCTTGGAAACCGTTTCACGTTCTATATAGCACCAAATTTGACGATGTAGAGAGAAGACATCACAGGAGATGGAATCTTCCTTGATTTCTTGGGTGCTGACTTGTTTCACCTGAATTTTCTTCTGCTAATTTTATTAATGGAGAGCAATTGGGCATGGTTTAATGCAATTGACAGAAATGCCCAAAAATAGAATTGAAAATCTTTGCTATAAACAATAAGTAAAAACTAAAAAGAACAGCTAAAATAACTTTTAAGCAAGTTAGAAATATAGAAAAAAGGCAAGCAAGTGATATTAGCAAAAAAGCTCTCAAAATAACAATTGTGTTAACAGAGAAAACGGCAAAGGTACAAGCGATCGCAGTATTCATATTTTAAGACAAGAAAGAACAAAACTAACCCTTATTGGTTAGGAAAATAATCATAGTTTGCATTTATGTGATGGCGTATCAATTGAGGAAAGATAAATATATTCAGGCATTCCCATGAAGATTTTAACCAGGAATTTATCTTTTTTAACGGTAACAAAAGTGTTATATGATTACTTTAATCGCCAGGATCTGACTATTGAGTTTAGCATAAAACAGGCTCTCGCCACTCGGTGTTTACGCCAATGTCCACTTACATATGTACATAAGTTCTATCTATGATATTAAGCGCAACAAGCCATAAATGATGCATACAGTTAAACTATATTTTATCATATATATATATATATAAAGTACATATCCCAGAATTCAAATTTTCCTAAATCGGAAGGTCATTTCAACGAAGAAATTTAGCACATGTTTCATCAGCGACCACAAAACATTATGAGAAGCTTAATTTATTTTTTGTGTGATTGTAAGCAGACGGAAGTAAGGTTAGAGAAAAAAGAAGAAAGAAAAAGAAAAACGTGGCAGATCTTTGCACGCAGAAATTGTAAAAATCACTTGGTGACAGAGACAAAAAGCCGTAAACAATATATATATATATATATATATATATACATATATTTATATATATATATAGTGTATCGAGGCAGCTCATAATTTTCTAAACATATACTGTTAAATGTAAGAGACAATGAATGTCTATTATATTTAATCATGAGCCGTTCTAAACGTCGTATTTTGGCTTTAATTTCAGGTGAAAATAAAGATAGAAATTGTTTAACTTTTGGATAATTTTTTATTAAGTTGTTTCTTAGCTTTCGGCTCACATAAGCCATCTTCAGAGAGATTACAAAGATGTTAACATAAAAACATCCACCATCAGCGACTATTTTATTTTGTGTTGACATAAAACTTTCATAGACAACGATAACAGTTACCAAAAATAGCAAACGCAGTTCGTAAATTTGTAATGCGGTTCTATGACATGAGAGCTGAAAATGATAAACAAACCATATATTTAAATGCAATGTAATGTGTGATGACCAGATTTAAATGTAATTTTTATTAAGCGTGGGTTGTTTGGATTTAATGTAGATGGCCTCCAATATCTGAAGATTCTTTTTACTGTGTGTATGAGTAAGGATTATTGTATTGTTGACTAAAATCTGTCTGATTGATATTACCTACATTGCTATGTTTTTCTAAAAAAAGTTTTTTAATTGAAATCTGATCAGAAAGGTGACATTAAGTTTCATCAGGTTCATATCGAATTGGTCTTGTTTAGAATTCTTATTAGCTTTGTTTTATCGTAAAACGCATTTCCTCATCCCAGAAAACATCTACATGGAGCAACAATAAAATATCTATCATGTATGTCACTTAAAAAAAGTTATTTACTTCAAACATAATACATTTCAAACTAAATATTACATCCCTGAACTCAGTTAAATATGAACTAACAAATCAGAAAACAAATTTTAAGAAAACAAGAAAATTTCACAGATAAAATTTTGATTTAAGGCTGTTTTTCTTCTTTTTTCGCAAAAGAGTTTCGTCAACAAAATACGGGACGAATGTTTACAATATGGTTTATGGAGAAAAAGGTGTTTACGTCATATATAATGTCATATTCGCTTATTTAAACAAATACCTTAAAGCATTTATTCCTTCTATACACCATTATATATATATATATACATATATATATATATATATATATGTATATATAATGATTTATATTTAAGCAAATACGTTACTTTTTACTCCCCCAAACTGTCATATTTATATATGTCTGTGTGTGTGGATGTGTGTGGATACATGTGTTTATGTATTATGATATCGCAAATGTAACCGGTTATAACAAATAAAGATTATATTTGAGAATCGATTATATTTGATATGAGTAAACATCTACTAAAACTGTGCGCTTTTTATTGCAACCTACAAACGACGCCGACCTTCCTTCTCTTCACAGGAGGTATTTCTTCGATCAATAAACAAACTATTCTTGTCATATTTATGCATTCTTTTTCACACAAATTTTGTTTTAGTGAATTTATCACGTCACATCATGTAAGTAGTGTTTCGCAATTCAGTAAAAAAAAACATTAGTAGCTAACATTTAGTACTTGCGTTCCATATATATATATATATATATATATATATATATATATATATATATATATGTTTTATGTATAATTCATAGACACATCAGACCTTATGGCCATTTTACACTGAAGATTGTTTCTAGTAAAATTATTGACGTTATGAAAGTCGACTCTAGTATGAAATAATATGGGTGTTCTCTTGGGGATACTAGATGATGTAAGCTCGTATTTGTGGATGATATAAGGTGTAACGACTCGAAATTAAAAATCAGATTTGTTATATGTACTTACGTGAAAATACCCTTGAGTAGGGTATGAATCCGCCCTTACTCCTCTATCTATGGATGACGTAATTAGACGTATTAATAAATTATTATTATCTGCTAACTATTCTTACTTTCAAAAACTATTTTCTGGCTTCAAATAACTTTCACGATGTTGATAACCCGTAAACAAAACGTAATCCATAGAAAGAAGGAAAAACTATTTTTTCAAGATTAATTCCTAGTTTTATTTGTTTGAAATGACACTTCTTTTTTGTACAGTATATTTAACTATAAAAGCCCAATAGTTTTCGACGCCGAAATATTGTACTATGTAAATTATCATTAACAAACGCATTTCATTTACACATCATTCAATAAATCCGAGGCCTAGCTAATAAAACAATAACCTTTAGGCAAAATTCGACTATATTCATCAACAGTCTCCTTCTAGGGTGAAACACTGATTCCAACGCTTCTCTAACAATTCGATGCCTTTTTCTAGAAACACTTGTCTTTGACCTCAAAACACGCCTCAGTTTCCAATATCACTTCATTGGAGCCCAATGTTATGATATAGTGCTTTCCTTTAAAGTCTGCAAACAACCTGTAGTCGCTGGTAGGTAAATCTAGAGACTAGGGTGGAAGTCATGTAGTTTTGCTATCGTTGCAATTGACTTGTGACACGGTGGTTTGTATTGATGAAAGATCATTTTTTTCTTCATTTGTAGCCCTTTTTTGACGTCTTCATTCAATCGCACAAATGATGCTATATAATATTCGCTATTGTTGGTTCTTCTTTCCTCAAAGTAATCGATGAAGAAAATACATTGCGCATCCAAAAATATGGAGGCCAAAAACTTGCCTGCTGATGTTTGCGTCTTTGTTGGCTGTGAACGGCTGCCATCTGCTGTCCGCTCAGCTGACTGCCGATTTGACTACCGTGTGAATGATGAATCCATGTTTTATCCATTGTTACATATTTACGCAAAAACGTCTTCTGTGGAAACAGTTGCAAACAACGCTCTGAATTGTCGACGCGATGTTGTTTTTGATCGACTGTGAACAAACCCTTTACCCACGATGATTACACACAGCATTCTCATTGACAAATATTTATGCTAAATAATGAATACACTGCCTTCTTCTGATATGTTCAACTCCTCTGCTATCTCACGCAACTTCAATTTATGATCGGCTAAAAAGTTTTTGTGGATTTGTTTTCCGTGACAATGGCCGATTACGGGCAATCTGAGTGTTCAGCAATATTTGTGTCTGTTCGTCTACGTTTAAAGTCAGCATACCACTTTTTACTCGTTGTTTCTGACAAAGCAGAGTCCAAATAAGTCTTATCAACCCATTTCTTTGCTTGAACCGTATTTTCTCATCAAACACTAATTCTTTATGAATAAACGAAATTCGGATTTTTCCATTGATTTAAATATTTGCAATACTAGATTCATTTAACCGTATCTGAATGGGTTCAAATTTTGTCACGAGCTGTTTAAAAGTTATTACTTTATAATAATTACATTGTTTTTTATCAGTGGTGCTACCGATGTGTCATGCCCGGGACTTATGTAGTGATATGTTAAATGACATTTTTCCCCATTTTAAACAAATCATGCATCATATGTTAATCTGCTTTAGTCCGGTCTATATTTTTGTAGTTCGGTTATTTCGTGATAAACACTACCGGCCATAATTATTAGGCCACCCCACTGTTTTAAAAAAGGATGTATTTCATGCTATCTTTTAGTATTTATGGCCAAGTGACTAATTGTAAATGAAAATAGAATGGTTCTTTTATAAATACTGCACAATAACATGTGCATCAAATAAATTTATAAAAAATTAATAATTACCTATATTGCAGTTTCATCAATTAAATAATGAAGTTCATCTATGCTTCCTTGCCTTGTAAAATTTTACAAAGTTATAATAACAAAAGAACCATCCTTTTCTTTTTTTTTTTAATCATTTCACCCCGAGCAAGGCGGAAACGCCACTGATGTGCAGGGGGTTACGTAAATGTTAAAAGATTAATTAGAAAAGATTGAGGAGTACAAACTAGTTAGAAAGGAACAACAGAAAGCTGAAAAAGCAGGTGCGATGACAGATACATAGGCGGAGAGAAAGGGAAGGTTATACAGGGGTGGGGAGAGAGCTAGAGTCCAGTGGTTAGTAGATGAGTATTGACTTTGCATTTAAATTTCTGGAGGTTGTAGCCGTCAGGAAAGCAAGAATACGGGAGCGAGTTCCACAGGCGGGAAGTGCGAGAGAAGAAGCTGCAGGAGTAGAATTGTCGTCTGCATTTGGCTAACCTGACTGTGAATGGGTGGGACCCAGTTGCCAGTCTGGTTGCACGAGTAAGCACCTGTTGAGGAGGCATCAGTGACTTAAGCTCATCCGAGCAGAAGCCATGAAAGTATTTATAGAAGAGACAGAGGGAGGCCACATTTCGACGGTGGGGTAGTGGCTGCAGTCGAACCGCCAGATCAGTACCTATCACATTACAGACTCTCCTTTGGAGCTTGTCAAGAACACTGAGGAGAACGGCAGGGGCACCTGACCATAAATGGCAGCAGTACTCCATGCACGCACGGATGGTTGACTTGTATATATGCAGGATGGATTCAGTTGGAAAAAACATCCTGGATCGACATAGTGACCCAATCTTCTTAGCAGTAGATTTTGCTATAGGATTCTATTTTCATTTAGAATTATCTACTTGGCAATTAATACTAAAAAGTGTATGAAATACATCATTTCTTTAAAAAAAAAACTCGGGTGGCCTAATAATTAAGGCCGGTAGTGTATACATAAACATCTAGAGGGTGCGATGGGTAAATTGTCGTTCTCCGCCTTGTAAAATTTTGCAAAGTTATAATAACAAAACAACGATTCCATTTTTCTTTGGCAATAAATACTAAAAATAGTATGAAATGCATCATTTCTTAAAAAAAACATGTGTGGCTAAGGATTATGGCCGGTTGTGTATGTATTAGAGGATTGGTCAAACGCAATAAGCCAGTCATAATTTTAAAAGAAAAATAAATGATATCTAATAAATAGCGTATAATAAATGGTCGTTATCAATTCAATGTATCAGTTTAATTAAAACTATCGAATATATCATAGTGTGTTAAATTGCTATGCATCTAGGCACCTTTGATATTATTTACAAGAGCATTGGCTTTTTCTTTATTTTCTTCAACATTACACTTAATGCAACAGGACACATTTTTGGTGCTATTGAGTCCCGTCCTTTAAACATAGTGACATTGACATTCATAAAATAATCTTACACTTTCATTGCTTTTTGGTATGAATAAAAATGCTGCAAAAATCTATGTGCATAAAAATCTCTATTTTATCCTGTAAGACTTCCAGATGCTTTTGACCCGTTCATGGTTGTTCTGGGGTCCAGGAAATACAACCATTTCTTACAAAGTTATTTGGTAGGGAGAAAGTCAGAACTTTTATGGTATCAGTCAGTCAGTTATGTGCCGTTCGGTTGACCATATCACTTTCGATCGCTGACAGACTAGCCAGAATATTTTCCCGCAGTAGGTTCATATTTCTCTCTGTGTTAGACTGGTTACAACCAAGTCTATAGAACCCAATCTATCCTGGAAATTTAACCAATATCTGGAAGGAGAAGTATTCATAAATTTCCCAAGTATATTTGCGCCTAAATGAATGCAATGATTTCAACTAGAATTCGAAATCAGTTCTCAGATTTCTCTTTCCGAGGTGATATCCACTCCACCCCAATTTCTGTTATCTCATTCATTGACGTCTCCTGACATATTTCCGACTCACAAAATCCAGATTGATATATTGCATCTTTAATGATTCCAAGATTGTTTCTCTGTTTAATATGCGTGCCTTTCGACCAATCTCCGAGAAATAGTCTTAGAAATAACACTTCTATCACTGAGAGACTTGAGAGTTCTACACATTAATATAAATTTTTTTCTTTAAAGGGCGACTTTGATGGTACGATAATCTTTGAGATTTGTTGTTTATTTGTTTCTGTTTTTTTTTTGGCAAAATTCTCATGTGGATTCGAGTGAGGAACCACACAAAATAATGAACAACAAAACAGATATTTGAGGTAGTAAAATAGGTTATATTGAACGTAAATATAGAAAATAAAGCGCAGGTTATTTACCAATGAATACGATTAGTAAGAATTATATATTTACAAGTCTTGAAGTGAAACCGTGTTGAAATAGTATATCCGTGTAATATTATTCTAACTGAGTGGGGCTCAGAGCTACTATGACAACTGACGCGGTATTCTCTGTGTAATTTCGGTATCGTTCGGTAAATACTGATCAGTGCCAATGTCTCTAACGGATCGATATTAATCCATCCCTCCACTGGGGCAAAATGTGGCACAAAGCCATTTTAGAGTGGGTGATCCGGGCCAAAAAGCCTAGCCAAAAATATCTGACTTTACCCAGTCGAGATTCTACTCTTAATCATAGCCACGACTGGGTTTATGACCTCCGCCCAAAAAAGGTAGAGTGCCGATGGTGACAAGTCCAGAGATAAACTTTAACAGATCGATATCAATCAATCCCACCACTAGGGCAAAATGTGGTACAAGGCCTTTTTAGAGTCGGTGATCTGAGCTATATAGCCCAGCCCAAAATACCTGTCTGCCTTTGCCCAGTCGTGACTCTACGCTGCGGCAAAGCCACGACTGTGTTAATGCTCTCCGCCCGAAGGCAGAGAGCCGACAGTGTCAAGCGCGGAGATAAACTCTAACGGATCGTTATCAATCATCCCTCCACCGGGGTGAAATATGGCACAAGGTCTTTTTAGAGTGGGTGATCCGAGCCACATAGACACGACTGGCTTTATGCTCTCCGTCCCAATGCAGACAGCCGACAGTGTCATGTCCGGAGATAAACTCTAACGGATCCATATCAATCATCCCTCCACCGGGGTGAAATATGGCACAAGGTCTTTTTAGAGTGGGTGATCCGAGCCACATAGGCACGACTGGGTTTATGCTCTCCGTCCGAATGCAGACAGCCGACAGTGTCATGTCCGGAGATAAAGTCTAACGCATCGATATCAATCATCCCCACCACTGGGGCAAAATGTGGGACAAGGCCTTTTTAGAGTCGGTGATCCGGGCCATAAAGCCCAGCCAAAAATACCTGTCTGACTTTACTCAGTTGTGAGTCTACCCTTCGGCATAGCCACGACTGTGGTAATGCTTTCCGCCCAAAAGCAGAGAGCCGACAGTGTCAAGTGCGGAGATAAAGTCGGACGGATCTCACTATAGCAGAAATATATGTAGTCTCAAGTCGAGTCCATTATAAAAGAAAAAAGTGAGGTCCCACAACACATACAATTTTGATCAACTTGGTAATTAACGAATACATTGTGAACTGAACTGCAGTATTGTTACAACGCATTTTTTTACTATATTTGCCACTTAGTTTTACTTCATAGTTTAATATTTCTACTTGGTTTTTTGAATGTCTTAAGGTGATGATTTATGCTAAATTTTATCTCATAAAACAAAGTGAAAACTATGTTTTTTGTTTTTTTTTAAAATTATTTCACCCCAAGCAAGGCGGTACCCCCACTGATGCCCAGGGGTTACACATGAGTGAAAGTTTAGGCAGGAGGAGAGTGAAGAGAAAGTCAAACCAGTTACAAGATGTGTCAGAGAAAGGGCAAGAGAAGGATGAGATCACCGGTGTGAAGGTTGTTGCAAAGCTAGAGAGAAAGGAAAATAACAAGATATACAGTGTGATGTAGAAAGAACTGGAGTCAAGTGGATAAGAGGTTGGTATTGACATTGCATTTCAATTCCTGAAGGTTGTAACCGTAAAGAAAGCAAGTATACGGAAGGAAATTCCACAGACGGGAAATGCGAGAAAAGAAGCTGATGGAAGACTATTGTCGGCTGCATTTGGTTGTTCTAAGTGGAAATGAGTGGGACCTTGTTGCTAGCCTGGTTGCACGAGTAAATTTTTTTGGCGGAAGCACCAGTGACTTAAGTTCGCCGGAACAGAAGCCATGAAAATATAGAATAGACAATCGTTGTTTTAGAACAACACAGATTCAAACTTATATATCATATAATATTAGAACCATTAGAGTAGTCAAAGCCATATACTGAAATAATAGAGGAATTTTCTAAAGAGTAATGTCTAGGTTTTTTTAAATATTTGGTCACGGCATAATATTCATCATTAATTAATTATTTTTAACACGAGAAAAATATTTCAAAAGTTGAACGTAAAAAAAATCATAGACTAATAAATCACAGACGTCATCATTATCTACAGTCCTGTGATTAATCTTATGTATTTTGATCGATAATCTCATTGAATGATTTAAGAATATTTTCCGTATTGTAGTTCTGAAGTTCTGGGGATTTGTAGTTCTGAACTCTTCTTGTATTTCGATTGGTCTCTGTCTTCAGCTTCTCAAATGCCAACGCTACGTCATATGAACGTCGGACAAGTTTTATTTTAACAGGCTTGACTTTATAGGTGACAACATCCATAGTACTTTTCTATGAGGAAACAAGGGTAAGAGAAAGACATAACTCGTGTCGACTGACTGTTCAAAATCTCATCGGCACGTGCGACTGACCAAGATCTTCATCGTCACTGGCTTGCCTCAGTAAGGGACCTGTTTGAGAAGAAAGATATTGACTTTTTCAAATCTGTATCACAGCTTACAAGACAGTAAAACCAATAAAACGCAAACGGTTACAAGTGTAGAAGAACAAGAAACGGAAATATTAATGAGCAGAAAGAGAAAAGAATAATCAGGACTAAAGTAGAAAGAGATTGACATTGTGTTAACATTTTTGCAGATAAATATTGGCTGGAAAGCACGAAGTCGGAAGGGAATTCTACGGGCGAGAGGCTCCAGAAAAAATATTTATAGAATTTAGAGATACTTGAGTAGTGCACTTAAATTATTAAAATTTTGCTACAATATAGAAATACCAAAAAATATTGACAGAAAGGACACAGAGAAACAACCTTACAGCGGTTAGAAAGTGAACGAAACAGAGCTCAGAGATCATGTTTAATGTGACACCAAAAACTGACTAATGTATTGAGAGACATAAAAATTTTGTTGGAAATTGTATCGTATGCAAAAGAAGAGACCGATATTAGCGAGTACTTGGTGAAATAAGTAAGAAAATAGCTTGTTGTCACAGAGGAAACGCAGAGCTGTGCTACACCTACTGCTACTCACATTGACAAGCGGAACATAACACTTTGGTTGCAAACAATTCTACCACAAGCGTAATGGCAACGTATTGCGAGAAAAATCTTCTGCTCATTCAGTCATGACTCCTTAGAGACATGAGTGCCCAAGCGTGAATCACTTAACCGACTGACTGAGGAATCATCATTTCCGTTGTATCGAATCAGAAATATATTAAGCAACCACATCGATGATTACGTAGTCATTTGGAGTAACATTCGAAGCAGAGACGCTAACAATATTAGACAGAATTTCGGTGCCGATTGAGTTGTTCCAATTTGGCTATCGATTTTCAAACGCTCTGACAGACACACGTGATTACAGGATGTTTTCATGCGAGGAGTGCAATAACGAAAATATGTACATATATATATATATATTACAAATACGAAATATTCAGCATTAACTTGCTACCCAGGTTTCAATCACATAGGCCTTATCAGGCTGCAAGGATAAACTATGTTTCTTTATCCTTATTCTTTTTCATTTAAACACAGGACTGTCGGAATTGCAAACGAAGGTGGAGGGACAAGCAACAGTAAGGGTGATCAAACGGGAAAGCTTAAAAAAGTTACAAATATAAAAAAATATATATTTACATAAATACACAAACATAAACACATAAATTTTAACAGATATATATATATATATATATATATATATATATATATATATATATATGCCCTCAACCGGGTATGTATAGACCGAAAATATATTATCTCTCGCGAATTTTCCTCATATATATATATATATATATATATATATATATTTATATTACTGAATCATCATCACTAATTCACTAAAATGAATTAGATCAATCTAGCAATTGGGCGCTTATAATGATAATATATTCGCTAAAAATCTGCCTTCTTCCACTGAACGCCCATAGCCCAGAGGTAGATTCGCCGACTAACGCCAATTCGGTCGGGTTTCAATCCTGCGTTAAAAAGCAATCGGAGTCTAACCGTACTGATGAACTGCGAAACAGATTTTTCTGTGGATGACAATAATAATATATATATCCTGTATTTTGGCAGTACATCCTATTTTATAAATCTTTCATCAAAGATGTTTGAAAGGGAACTTTATCTAAAGTTTTTATTTCATTTTTCTTATGTATGTATGAGGGTTTTATCATAAGGTGGGTAAAATTCATCCAAATGTTTCGCATGTCCGAACACTATGAAGTATTCTTTTAGCTTTTATGAAAGATTTTGAAAAAGACTCTAACTGAATATCTTGATTGTCATGTATGTACCTCTAGAAAAAACATAACAATCTACAAATTCAGTTCGAATTACATTATATATATATATATATATATATATATATCTTTAGGAAAGAATTTGAGTTTGAAAATGTGTTTTTTGACAGTATTTGTTTATTTCTACTATTATATTTTATATTTCAGACCGTCCTCGGTCCTTCATCAAATAAATTAATACTGTCAAAAAAACACATTTTCAAACTCAAAACGTTTTAATTATTTCCTATCCATATTAAGACAGTATATGCTCTCTCTCTCTCTCTCTCTATATATATATATATATATATACTATCGGCCATAATTTATAGGCCACCCCAGTTTTTTAAATGAAATAATGTATTTCATACTATTTTTACTATTTATTCCAAGTGGATAATTCTAAATGAAAGTAGAATGGTTCTTTGTTAATGATACACAATAACATGTGCATCAAATGAATTGTTCTGGTGTCCAGATTTTGTGCTTCCTTTCCCATGCCGATTTCTTCTTCTTATTGACTGGCCGAAGCAAAGGCTTCTTGGTTACCTTGTAAAATTTTGCAAAGTAATAATAACAAAAGAACCATTCTGCTGTCATTTAGAATTATCCACTTGGCAATAAATACTGTAAATAGAATGAAATACATAATTTGAAAAAAAACTGGGTTGGCCTAATAATTATTATGGCCGGTATATAGATAGATAGATAGATAGATAGATAGATAGATAGATAGATAGATAGATAGATAGATTGATAGATGGGAACTGACTGAAATAGATAGATAGACAGATAGATAGATAGGCACAGACTAAAATAGATAGATAGATAGATAGATAGATAGATAGATAGATAGATAGATAGGAAGGAACAGACTGAGATAGATAGATAGATAGATAGATAGATAGATAGATAGATAGATAGATAGATAGATAGGAAGGAAGAGACTGAGATAGATAGATAGATAGATAGATAGATAGATAGATAGATAGATAGATAGATAGATAGATAGACAGACAGATAGATAGATAGATAGATAGATAGATAGATAGATAGATAGATAGGAAGGAAGAGACTGAGATAGATAGATAGATAGATAGATAGATAGATAGATAGATAGATAGATAGGAAGGAAGAGACTGAGATAGATAGATAGATAGATAGATAGATAGATAGATAGATAGATAGATAGATAGATAGATAGATGGGAACTGACTGAAATAGATAGATAGATAGATAGATAGATAGATAGATAGATAGATAGGCACAGACTAAAATAGATAGATAGATAGATAGATAGATAGATAGATAGATAGATAGATAGATAGGAAGGAACAGACTGAGATAGATAGATAGATAGATAGATAGATAGATAGATAGATAGATAGATAGATAGATAGATATAGTATATCAAAGATTAACAGGGTTAAAATAGAATATGTAATTTTACGGAATTATTTTTAAAAATAATTGCGTCTTTTATAGAAGACGATGTCTTACAAATAAATTCATTTAAATGTTCTGATGACTTTTCAACTCTTATGTGCCCTGTCATTTCAGAATGTAGGCGATCATGATTTTCCAAATCTCTCTATCCGTGGTGGCTCTCAGTATGTTTTTTTCTGTTACAACTCGCAATCCCCGTTCCGTCATCCACTTGATCATGCCTTTCAAATATGTTATCTGCTGCCTTCCTCTCTCTCTTTTTCCTTCTATCTGGCCTGTCAGTATCATGTTCTCCAAGCCCTCTTTCCTCATCGCAAGTCCCAGGAAATTCAGATGTCTCTTCCTGATGCTCAGTATTAATTTTCTTTTCGTTTCCATCCTTTCCAAAACCTCATCATTGCTCACATGCTCAATCTATGATATTCGCTGCATTCTTCTGTCGAACCACATTTCCGCTGCTTCACGTTTTTTCCTCATCTTCGATGATATTTTCCAGCATTCATTGCCATATTGAAAAACCGCCATCACATAGCAATCTACACTCTCTTCTTTGTTTCTAGTGAAATTGTCCTGTTTCTTAATACTTTACTCAACTTTTGGAATGCATCCTTGTGCTTTTGGATCTCAGGAATACAAATGTATAGAAACTACTTTGACCACAAAGTGAGGGGTCAATTTATATATTGATTGTAATAAGGAATTGATCCCCCACTTTCAGAACCACATTTCAGCTGCTTCACGTTTTTCCTCATCTTCGATGATATTTTCCAGCATTCATTGCCATATTGAAAAACCGCCATCACATAGCAATCCAGTGCTCTCTTTGTTTCTATCGAAATTGTCCTGTTTCTTAATACTCTACTCAGCTCCTGTAATGCATCCTTGTGCTTTTGAATCTCAGGAATACAAATGTATAGAAACTACTTTGACCACAAAGTGAGGGGTCAGTTTATATATTGATTGTAATATGGAATTGATCCCCCACTTTCAGAGCCACATTTCAGCTGCTTCACGTTTTTCCTCATCTTCGATGATATTTTCCAGCATTCATTGCCATATTGAAAAACCGCCATCACATAGCAATCTACACTCTCTTCTTTGTTTCTAGTGAAATTGTCCTGTTTCTTAATACTTTACTCAACTTTTGGAATGCATCCTTGTGCTTTTGAATCTCAGGAATACAAATGTATAGAAACTACTTTGACCACAAAGTGAGGGGTCAGTTTATATATTGATTGTAATATGGAATTGATCCCCCATTTTCGGAACCACATTTCAGCTGCTTCACGTTTTTCCTCATCTTCGATTATATTTTCCAGCATTCATTGCCATATTGAAAAACCGGCATCACATATCAATCCAAGAATCTCTACTATGTTTCTTAATACTTTCCTTAACTTCTGGAATGCTTCCTTCAACATGCCAATTCACCTTCGGATCTCTGCGGCGCACTTTCCCTCTTCTGTTAGAACATTTTCCAGGTATTTATGACTTAATACTACCAGTTAGACTCACTATTGAATTCATGCAGACGAACCGTCTTCATTGGTACACACGTAGTACAGTTCAAACTTATTACCTTTAATTTATTTTGAAATATTAGCGAAAAATATTTTAGAGGACGTGACGGACGCACCGAAATAACAGAATTATAGAGACAGAATCATAAAAAAACACATAATGTTTAAAATAGTACATTAGACCTACACGTTTCTCTGCTACTCATTTCATACAACTTCTACTCTGGGTAAAGAAAATATTATAGCTTTTAATACAAAAAATATAATAATAAAAAGTATTTTAGAATATTACGAATTTGTATATTTTTCATAAATGTTTCATTAATAAATTAAAATATTTATGAAGATATAGTTTTAGTTTTGTCATTGTTTCAAAATATACATGTATACCGACCAAGTTACACAGGCAATATGAATAAAATTGAAATGAAAATGTGTTTCGCAAAGTCTAATATACTTTTATTTTTATTTCAATGAACACCCACTGGGGAACAGGAAAATGCTTTAACCCTTATATCGTGTCCATTTGAAGTCATTTTCATTAATAATTTCGAATTTGAATTGAATTTTTTCTAATAAATTTTAAAAGGCCAATTTTGGTTTGAATGTTTATTATCTATACTGTCTGCGAAATAATATTTACCGAATAATAACATAACTTGTCGAAAAAGAAACATATTTTCTGGAAGTCAGTTAGCTAAGTTCTATACGTTATCCACTCTTTTGGTTATCATGTGACATGACAGAAGATTATCCCGCAGTATGTTACCATTGCTTTCTGCGGTAGACTGGTTGCCAGCCAAAGCTATAGAACCCAGTCTGTCCTATTACTTAACCAATAACAGGAGGGAAGAGACGGATCAATAGCTTTCCCCATGGTATTTCTGCTTTAAGTGAATGCAAGGAATTCAAGTGAAATTCGAACTCGGCTCCCCGATTTGTCGTTCTGAGTCGATACCCACTGCACCACAACGCACATCCTTTTCTGGAAAAATAAATTAAAAAAATCAAACGTAACCATACAACGAAGACCATCAAAACGAATATCTGAAAGATTTTACGATAAACATAAATAAAGAAGAAAAATGATCATAAAATAAAATAAAAAATATGGAAAAATACTAGAATCTTGCATTGGAGCTGAGAAAACATATAGTATAAAAACGTTAGAATTTAGCCTTTCACAGTTGCAATCACAAAAGGACGACTTCAATCGTGATTGCGTGTTGAAACTGTACAGAAAGTAGCGTTATTATGGTAAGCCGAGCGATTACGAAAACTGATGGAGAGTTTGGAAAATATCACTTAATCTAATGGATGACTATTAAACATTAATGTGAGCATGTAAATGCGTGAAAACATTCTCCACAATTCCCCATTTCTTGACCCCCTTCAATATCCTCCTAACATCGCCCTGCTATTTAATGTGAACAATCACATTGGCTTATTTTCATTTTTACTAGTACTTCCCGGAGTATGTTCACGCGTAATAATTTTTTTCTTTCATCCTATGCAAGAATACAGTGTAGCGAACATGTAAGCAGTGATGAAGTTTTAGAGAAAATGGAAATAATTGGACACATGTACTTAGTTGTTGTTTCGTTTTAGTGATATATAAACAATTTTATGTTTAATTTAATGCCTAATCTAAATATGTTGAAATCAAATGCATGACTTTAATTACAGAAAAAAGTATTGCTATTAATATTGCGATTAAATCATTGCTAGTATTTTTTACCATAAATGTTAATTGTTGGAATTTCGACTACAAAAATAGATTCCTACATTTTTTAGTGTTGTTTTTGTTTAGAAGTTTACATTTTGCACATAGCTGGGACTCTTACAGCTGCTATCCGGTAAGGGCAGACTTCATCGCAATTAAGTGGTGGTGCCAGGTTCCTCAAAACCTTCAATCTGCCGATCGGAAGCCTTGCTGCAGATGTAACCTATTGTCATACCCATAACCTCATACAATTAGCATAAGAAATAGACAGTTGAAAGTTCTAGGGCCCATAATGAAGAAAGCAGTTAAGAAAATGTCTCACTCACAGGACATGTCGAATTAAAGACAGATAAAAAAATCACAGCTAGCATATCGATGGCGGAACAGTGTTTAGGAGATAAAAAAGACAAATTTAAGAATGACAGGAACGATTGGTATACAATGTTCGTCTACGTCGCAGCGGAACACGTCACAAAGAAAAAGAATATAGTTTGCCTTGATAAAAGTTTCGTTATAAATAAGTTTTTTTTAACAAAATCACGTTGCTCTTGTTCTACTTCTAGGCAAATAAGGCTATTTAAACGTGTTTGGCTAGTAGTCTAGGAGAATAAAACTCTAAATTAATGAAAATATTGGATATGATGCTGACACCTCTAGTCCGTCTAATGCTCGACAACGTTTACCACCTCTCATCTACGAGCTATAACGACAAAACAAAACAGTCATAAATTTTAAAATATCATATTTCTTTGAGAATTCCTTGATAGACTGAAGACAACTCACTTTTGCTGAAGCCGGATTTTTTTCTTCTATACAAAAATCAATTTTTCTGTCAGTTTTACCAAAAGAGGGTTTTTTTTTTCATTTTTACAGAGCGGAATGATCAGAGGGATTATATTCTTTTCATTTTTAATAAAACGTGCGGATTAAGTAATGAAATCTTACTTCGAAAGTTAAAGACAGAATTGCTAACTATAGAACTGAGTCAAAAATTTTATCATTATGAATCTTATTGGAAACGCGGCCTGGATACATGACTCACTTAACGGATATTTAACTAGATCCAGACTTATGAACAACTATTAAGTCTCAGTAAGAAATATGCAACCAGTCGGCATTGCATATTGCCCGAAAACCACCATCTTATTTATTGAATCGGAACCATAATAAAAAAGACAAATAATTAAAAAGAAAATGAATAAGTTATTTACATTGTATTTAAAATATGCTAACCGATGTCATCTACATAATATTGAATTCAATTATGATTTTGTTTATTAAGTTCGCCGTTTAGAAAACTAATGTGGTATATAAAGATCTAGAAATAACTTAGACATTTTATGTATAGTACAACATGGTTATTAAAGCTTTCTTGCTTTCTAGTTAATTTTTAATTTGAATGAAGCATCAATCATTATCTACTGGCTTCTTAATGCCTTTTTTTATAATCGTTTCACCCTGAGCCAGGCATTCCACTGCCACTATTGCGCAGGGGGTTACACAGGGGAAAAAGTGGTGAGAAAGGATGGTTAGATATAGGAAATGTCAGAAGGCTGGTGATAGACTGGTAAAGATACCGAGAATGAAGGTTGGGTAGATGGTGAGAGTGTTGGGAGAATGGATGCAAGTTAGTGTAATAGAAGGTATCTATTGATCTTACGTTTAAACTCCTGGAGATTGTAGCTGTCCGGAAAGCAGACATGTGGAAGGGAATTCCACAGGCGGGAAGCACGAGGAAAGAAGCTGTTGGAGTAGAAATTACGGTTACTTCTTATCTGTTTCATTGTAAAAGAGTTCGACCTGGTTGCTAATCTAGTATCTCGTGTAAATTCGTACCTAGGCGGCACCAATGATCTAAGTTCATCGGAGCAGAGGCCATGAAAGTATTTATAGAAGAGTCACATATTCTCCTTTGTATTTTGTCAAGAAGCCCGAGGAGAGTAGCAGGGGCACCCGACCAGATATGGCAGCAGTATTCCATACACAGGCGGATGGTAGATTTATATATGTGCAGGATAGATTCATACGGGAAAAACTTCCGGGCCCTGCACAGAGAACCGACTTTCATAGCGGCGGCTGTTCTTTTATTTTTCGTTCTCCTTAATAATGATTTTTTTCTCATATTATTTCGCACTCATTACGAGCATTGCATTTCGTGGATTTACTGAGTTGCTTTACGTGAAATAATTAAGAAAGAAATATATGTGAGGATACTGGACACCAAAATATTGCACATATAGAACGCCTGAAATATTGATTTGGTAAACCTTCGTTATTACTATGTGCGGGGGAATATCTTGTTTAGCGAACATCTGTTTGGATAGAAATTCGTTGTTAAGAGTGTCAGTCAGTTAAGTACCATACGTGATACACGCTTGGGCGATCATGTCTCGAAAGAGACATGACTGACTGGGCAGAAGATTATCCCGCAGTAGGTTGCCATTGCTTTCTGCGGTAGACCGGTTGCCAGCCAATGCTATATAACCCAATCTGTCCTGTTATTTAACCCATAACTGGAAGAAAGAGACGGACTAATACCTTACCCAAGGGTATTTGCGCGTAAGTGAATACAAGGAATTCAGCTGGAATTCGAAATCGGCTCCCCGATTTGTCGTTCTGAGTCGATATCCAACTGCACCACAACGCTCATCTGCGTTAAGAGAGTAGTATTTTTTTTCTAGATTATTTTGTTTTAATCATTTCACTCCCAGCATGGTGGTGCCACCACTGATGCGCTGGAGGCTATATTAGAGAGTAAAAGGGAGGAGAAGAGTGAAAAGAAAGAATCAGTTATAGGGTGTGTCAAAGAAAGGGCAAGAGAAGGATGGGAACACAGGTGAGAAGACAGTTGCAAAGGTAGAGAGGACAGAAAATAACAAGATAAACGAGGTAATGTAGAAAGGATGAAGAAATGACTGGAGTAAAGTTGATAACAAATTATTTGAGGTTGTAGCCGTCAGGAAAGCAAGGGAGTACCACAGGTGGTAAGAAAAGAAAAACTGTTGGAGTAGAATTGACGGCTACATTTGGTTGATTTAACTGTAAAAGAATTAGACTTTGTTGCTAGTCTGGTTGATCGAGTAAACTTTTCTGGAGGGGCCATCAGTGATCGAAGTTTGTCAGAGGAGAATCCATGAAAATATTTGTAGAAAAGACAGAGGGAAGCCACATCTCACCGATAAGGAAGTGGCTGGAGTCGACCTGCCAGGTCTGCACCGATCACATATTCTTCTTTGGAGCCTGTCAAGAAGCATGAGATGAAAAACATGGAGACCTGACTAGGTATGACAAAAAGAAATTCCATGAATGAGAAATTTAAAATAAATATTCACATGTTTTTCATTTGTAAAGTTAAAAAGGAGTGAACAGAACCTAATTTTTCAAGAATATTTTTACTTAAAATACTAGCGGCTGGCTTCGAACAAAAACAGTTTAATTCATATAACTTCGTTCTGCAGATCTGCAGAGTAAGCAAGGGACATTATATAACACAATCACCAATTTCAATTAGATCTCAGATTTGTAAATAGCTTTCAGCCATCTGGAGGACTGAAATCCTTGATGCGAGCGAATAACCTCTATGATCGAATCGAACTATGATCACTAGAGCATGAAGTAATATGCATTCCTTATTGAATGTTGTGTTTGCTAGGGAGAACGCCGTTGGTCGATTGTGGCTCGAGGTGCTTGGGAAATTATTAATCATCTAAGTAAGCCACGCCAATTTAGCGATATTTGATCGGCTGCAAAGATTTACACAACGGATTATGTTTCGCACAAACGAATGTTAAGTGGTCACTCAATACAAGATGGCGACCCGATTTGGTTAGAGGTCACCGGTGATAAACCTGTCTGGAGTCCCCTGTTGGGAGCAAAAGAATACCAATAATGGAACCCATGCATAAATAGAACCGAGAAACTGAATTTATTTAATGCTTGTAAGAAATATGCGATCTCAATGGTTAGATTCTATTATTTACTTTCATATGAAATACTATTTGTCTCCAAAGAGCATTATTTATATGATTTATGAGGAGATATGTTAAGAAAATCGCTAGTTTATATATATATATATATATATATATATATATATATCCTAGTGAATACAGAACGAAGAAAGAATTCTTACAACGTCCAAAACATTAATTTAAAACAATGCTCGATATATAATATATAGAACTGTGAATATTTATTATAAATTATATTTTAGAACATGTACATACATTTTTCTATATATATCTACGACAAGTGACTAAGTATAATAACAGAAATTTAAAATTTAAAATTTAATAGAAAATACGGTTTCCAAACTGTGATCTAATTAATAATTAAAAATTAAAAATATATTTCCTAAATCCAAAGTTAAGATTAAATATACAAATTTACATTAATCATAAAGACTCTGCTTAAATACAAAAATATTCGGCTCCAATCCCTACCAGTTTTTCTAAGAAATCCAAAGGATATAGTCTAGTCGCATGATAATAAAAACTTACATTCTTACTGCTAAGGTTAAATCTGTCTAGAAATCAAAGACTCTCATAAATGCACCACTTAAACTACCCAAAACTCTCTTCAAAATTCCAACGGTCAGAGACTTGTTCCCCTATCACTAACCACCACCAACACCTCAAACAAAACTAATTAAATATAAGTAAAGAGGCTTTCCATTTCTTTACATACTGCCTGATGAGACATTGAAGTTTCAATGTCGAAACAAATGTACCTTTGTCGTGTATATATATAGAAACAATTATGTACATGCCCTAAAATAAAATTTATAATATATATATATATATATATATATATATATATATATATATATATATATATAATAAAATACATTTCGATGTTCAAATCAGTTGTATGGCCATGTCTACATTAAATCCCTAGGAGAAATTTCACGTATCCTCGCCAACTTTTTATTTTAAAATAAAAACAGATATATTCCCAGCGGAAGAAAAATTGAAGGAGTGACATTAATAAAAAGGTAGACAGAAATTAATGTCTGTTTTTAGATTTTGGAAAATCTTACTTTTAAACTGGGTTGTAAGTTAAAATTTAATATTGTGTGGCTCTAAAAAAAGATAAAGAAAGAAGTGGGAACAGGTACTTTTGAATTTACCTTATTGCTTTTCCTTTTAGATTAAGATTTTATATTTAATATATATATATAAATTACTTTTCTTAGTTGATATTTTTGATAATTGCAACTAATGCAACATTACTATATTTTCTGTCATTTTTCTGCAGTTAATTTATTTGTCAGTCTGCTTTCGTTGTGTTTTTATGCCCTTTGAGTGTTAAATTTGAAAAAGATTCTTTTGACAGTATGTAACACAGAAACGTCTGGTCTCTAATAGAGAAAAACGAATAAAAGTACTGAAGTGTTAAGTTATATCTTTCCTCGAATATGGGAGTAAATGGTGGAGAATCTATTCACTGAGTTATAAGATACCTGAAGCAGCAGAAATTTAGTTCTACAGAAGGATCTTGAGAATAACGTAAACTGAAAGATTTAATGAAAATGGAACTAGAAACCGCAGTTACTCTATATAGTGGGGAATAGTACTTATTTTTTATCAGTTTTAAGCAAAAAACAGCCATCTTGAAAGACAAATGTATTTTTTTTCTGGAGGTGTTAAAATCCATGTATTTCGTGTCAGCAGTTGCACTTTAAACGGGAACTTTTCTAGGACGGTTAAAATTCATATTTTTCTTCTCGTGAAAGATTGCACCAGAGATATTTTTTGGTGGAGGTTAAAATTCATGTATTTTCAGTCAATGGATGCACAATAAACTTTTTTTTGTTTCACAGTGTTGAAAATTTACGTATTTTCGGTCACTGTTTTCAGTATACACATGCATTTTTCAGCTGTATTTGACCATCATGCATTTTCAGCGACTGATACCAATATACACATATTTTTTTCTGAAGCGGTTAAAATACATGACCGGTTGGACTATGCAGAGGTATTTTTTGGAGCAGTTAATACGTAACTATTTTCTATTACACGTTGCACTATAAAAATATACCTTTTGGAGAGATTAAAATTAATGTAATTTCAGTGACCAGTTTTACTATGCACATATATTTTTTTCTGGGGAGGTTAAAATTCATATATTTTCAAAGACCGGTTGCACTATACGCAAGTATATTTTCTGGAGTGGTAAAAATCAATGTATTTTCAATCACCAGTTGACACTACGCAGGCATTTTTTCCATACCGCTTAAAATTAATTTATTTTCACTGATCGATTGTACTATTCACAGTTATTTTTTCGGGATCGCTTAAAATTCTAGTATTTCCTTCACTGTTTGCACTACACTCATGTTTGTTTTTATGGAGTGATTAAAATTCATATATTTTTGGTGAGAGGTTGCACTATACAGAGATATTTATTCATGGCTGGGTTCAATTTCATGTCATTTTGGTAACTGATTGCAGTATACAGAAATATCTTTTCTGAAGTGGTTAAAATTTATATATTTCCGGTGGCCAGCGGTACTGTACACAGATTTATTTTCGGGAAGAGCTAAAATCTATGTATGTTCGATCACTGGTTGCAATATACACATTTTTCTGGATTGCTCTGGAGCAGTTAAATATCAATTATTTTCGGTCACTGGTTGAAAATAATTTCGTCTGAAGCTCGTAAAATTCATGCAGTTTTGTTAATCGGTTGCACAATAAATATATGCTTTTACTGGGTTTTCTTAAAATTCATGTATTTTTGTTGATCGTATTTTTGACTAACCTTAACGTTACATTTTCTTATTAAATATTTCATATTAATTTTTTTCTCTTCATTTTGGATGGCGTTGTAAAAGACAAGAATAAAGTCCGTTTATTGCGATAAAATTTGTCGATGATAATTCCCGGAGAAGCCATATTTGATTGTTGCAGACCAATTGTTAATTTCTGAAAACTCGGGTCGGCTTATGCACAAAATATACGAGAAGATCGACTTTTAAACAAACAATTCACCGGTTGCAGTATGCATGGTATACTTAATCAGAAAAAGACAGTTTAAATAGTAAGGAAAGACAGGACAGAGTTAAGAAAGAGGGTTAAAGGAATACAACAGATAACGTAATGGTTAGCAAAGTTTTATCAATAGATCTATTATGATTAAATATTAGGTTGTGCCCACATGCAAAAAATTGCAATTTTACTCACCAAGTAATCTAAGGTTACCAGAAAACACGTGCAAAAATTGAAATTTTACTCGCCAAGTAATCTAAGGTTACCAGAAAACACACGCAAAAAATTTAAATCTTACCCGCAAAAACAACAAAACTTATTGGTCTAAATAAAGACCATCATTTTCGAAGACCTTCTGCCATCGACAGGCAAGCTTTCGGATCTGGTCAAAGTACCATCCAGCCGGCTTCGAATCAAAGAATTCTTGACACGCTTTCTCGAATTCATCAAACTAGTCTAATCGGCGGCCATTCAGAAAGTGTTGCATTGAGCGGAAAAGGCCGTAATCTGATGGAGCACGGTCAGGACTGTAGGCTGGATGTGACAGAACCTCAACGACGTCACGCCCTTCAAACTTGTCTTTGGTCTTCCTAGCGGTGTGTGGCTTAGCATTGTCCTGCTGCATCAAAGCGCGCTTTCGGTTGAACAGAGCCGGGTACTTTTGCTTCAACTTTTCGTAGACCCGCTCAAGTTGCTAACAGTAAGGTTCGGCACTGATGGCACGATCATTTGGAAATAACTCAAATTGCACGATTCCTTCAAAGTTACACCAAACGCATAACATGACTTTCTTGCCGAATCGATCTCGTTTTGGAACCCTCGATGTCTCTTGCCTTTTCTGAACCCATCGCTTGTCTCGATTATGATGGACGTATTTCGCAAGTGTTTACGAACGTTTGGGATAACCTAACAGCAAATTAAATACACACTGTATGCTCCATAGTTTATACCCTGTGACACATCTAGGCTACGCTTAGAAAACCACCATTACCTTCGTAAGAGCATGGGGAAATAGATGACGAAACAAGGTTTAGAGTTATAAAGAAGACAAAGTTTAGTAAGATCTCAAAAATTAGATAAGGATTGTGGATAGCCATGATCGACAACGCCCGGAAACGAAACGGCGCAAATAAAATAAAGAAGATTGTGAAAATGGTGACGAATGAAATGGATAATAAAAACAACAAACCAAATAGAATTATGTTGAAGAAAAAAAGATGATGAAGATAAAACATTGTGAAATAGAAACGAAAGAGAAGAATAATAACAACAAACCGAAAAGTCAATGTAAAAAGGAGATGAAGAAAAGTTTTTTTTGTAATTCTTATTTTCAATTAATACTTCATCGCCATCATGTCATTTAATCTCAACTATTATCCGTAGAATCACATTTTCCTCTCTTCACATTAATTCTTCCTCTGTAGAATCTTTTCGTAGAATAGAATATCTTCACTTTACTGGTAATAACTAAGTCGGCTCTGTTTTTACGTCCTATTTCTAAAATAAGTCATTATAATTTTGTTTTCTATTTTCACTTGCGAAACCAGTCTACACTGGCGCTAGAAGTTGTGCATGTGAGTAATTTTAGTATATTTTCTTCCTCAGTTTTATTACCTTCTAGATTTCCCCAAGTATTCCAATTTCTCTAGTTTGATATTTTATTGCTAATAGACGACTGTACACACCTGGAATTAAATCTTGTTAGAATTTCTTTGTTCATAATAACTTATTTATTCTTCTTTAAGGTGTTTAAGCTATTTCCACAACATGTTTGTGTGTGCCTCTCCACTTTCAGGTAACTTGATATATATATATATATATATATATATATATATATATTGGGGATACTTGTTGAGAAACAGCACAAATAATAAATAACAAAAAACAGATATGGGGTAGAAAATATAAGTTATATTGAACAAAATATTTACAAACTGTAACACGGGTAAGTCAGTTCAGGAATACTAGGAATACTATAAGTAGAAATTAGTATATACAGTCTTGTAGTGAAGAAATATGTCCGGGTAATAAGTTTATATTCTTACTGACCAACTAAGCGGCGGTACATTCTTCTGTAGAACCACATTTCAGTTGCTTCAATTTTTTTCTTCATCTTTGATGGTATTGTACAGCATTCACTGCCATATTGAAGGACGGACATCGCGTACAATCCAGTAATCTCTTCCTAGTTTCTAGCATAATTGTCCTGTTTCTTAATACCTTACTCAACTTCTGGAATGCTTCCTTCGCCATGCCAATTCGCCTTCAGATCTCTGTTTAGCACTTTCCGTCTTCTGTTATAACGCTTTCCAGCTATTAAAATTTTTGTACCTGCTTGATTCTGTTATCACCGACCTGTATTTTGTATTTTGGGCTGCCCTTTTTACTGATGACCATGAATTCAGTTTTCGTGCAATTTATTTCTAGTCCTTTCCTTTTTTGTTACTTTCTTCTGCTACCTTCTGTAAGAGATCTTGTAATTTCATTTCTGTGTCTGCTATCATCACTGTATCATCTGCGTACCTTAAGTTGTTTAAATTGTGGCCTACGATTACGAATCCAGGCATAACTTCTAGGGTCCTCAAAATATTCCGGACTGATGCAGAAATGGTTCATCATCTCACCTCCCACAACCTATTCTCTAACAAACAGTATATCTTCCGCTTCTTCAGGTCTTGATGTGCTTATATATATGTATTTATACACTAGGCTCTTGATAAGGACAGCGAAGCTTGAGCTGTTGCCCTGGGTACCTCGTGAGCGTTTGACAACCTTTGTCGTGCTGGCCTTCTGCGCAAGTTGCCGTACAGTGTGTTAATCCAATGGTTCCTACAAAATCATGTGATGAAGGTCGTTTTGAACAACAATGCTTCCAGATCTTTTCATACAAACCCGGGCGTCACCCAAGGCTCTGTCATATGTCTTATGATTTTCCCTGAACTTCATCAATCATATTTCTGATATAACCAGTTTCCATTTACTCCTATCTCTATAATAAATCGTACAAAGTAAACGTTGCTTCTGCTTTGAAACATCCTCCAATTTCTGATGAACTGAGGTAAGAAATAGCTAAGTAAATATTGATGCTTTCAAAACGAACCTGCACTTTTCTAACCACTATAAAGCACATTTTCTACCTTCCATCTCTATAGATCACGTTAGTCTCCCAGAAAGCAATACAAGGCGCGCTTGACCTCACTTTTTCAACCAACTTTAAGTAGAACGACTACATCTATCGCTAAGAAAGTTACGTCACTGTATATGGCCAGGGAGATTTTTGTCGTCAGACTCTGCCTTTTGTCCGTGCATTGGATACAGTTGACATATCCAGTGCTTACGGCCATATCACGTTGAATAAACCGGTTCTCGCTCGATAACCGAAGTTAAGCAACG
This sequence comes from Ascarosepion bandense, assembly GCA_037127315.1. Lineage (NCBI taxonomy): Eukaryota > Metazoa > Mollusca > Cephalopoda > Sepiida > Sepiidae > Ascarosepion > Ascarosepion bandense. Next base: position 1,744,146 of record JBBBDQ010002331.1, read on the forward strand.
TTGAGCCTGGTCAGTACTTAGATGGGTGACTGCTTGGAAATACCAGATGCTGCAAGCGTTTAGTGACGATTGTGCTTTGTGGTACACTGGATATCGGCTCTGAAAGAGAAGTCGGTGAATCGAGTTCGAATTCCAGTTGAATACCCTACATTCACCTAAGCACTGGTAGCCTTAGGAGAGGCATTAATCCGTCCCTTCCCTCCAGTTATGGGTTAAATAACAGGGTAGGACTTGGGGACCCTGTTCTTAAAAACAAATCCCAAATGAATCTTGGTACTTGAAAAGAAAGTATTACTAGACACGAAACTTATATAAAATCAACGATAAATTGTTGAAAGAAAAAGGTATTACCAGCAATAAATAAATAAAATTTAGTTGGCAATAAATGACCCGCCGAGGTTGATATGCCATAAAAAAAAAACAACTAACCAACATATTCAGTCGGGTGCTCTTTCTACTCTTCTCGAGAGTCAGAGCGAAATATAAAGGAAGATCTGAAATGTAAGCGATCATGATTTGGCAACTCGTCTTCAGTCATTTTCTTGTCGTCTTGATATTGCCTCCCTCTGTTTTTTTTGTTTTTTTTTACAAATATTTTTATACAAATTACTATGCTGAGACTTTTACCTGTTGCCCTAACTACATAAATTTAATCGTGTTTCTAGATTGGCACCTAGGTCCTACCCTTTTACCGTTGAAATAGTAACCTCCTCTTCGACTTCATCAATTTCTTTTCTCGCACGTCTCCTTTGTTAAATTTAGTTTCGTTTACTTGTTTCCCTTAATAACTACAATATTTAAAAGCAACATCAAATTTCTCCTTCCAAGCCATTGCATTCTATTTATCTTTATTCTTTCATAAACACCCAATGTACCCTGTCTTTTGTTCGTTCTTTCTTCCACTGACGCCCAGTATGCAATAGCTTTGGTTACACCGTGAATGGGATTAAATAATTAAATAAAAGATTTTAAAAATTAGCATAAAAAAGAAAAATTGTTTATACAATAGATAACGATAGAGACAGTATTTAATTTTTAGAAGATCAAAGATTGTGGGAACGCAAGAATATATTTGGATAAACTTGAGATGCAATAGAAAAATATGTTAGCAAAGAACTTCCTGTTACACCTAACCAATTAAACTGTAAAACGAGAATATATTTTTGCCAATCTAGTACGTATTTTAAATTATTAAGGTCAATGTATGAATAACAATTAACATGAAAGTAATTATATAAAAGTAATGATGCCGAGATGACTGGCCAGGCCAAGAAAATTTTATTAAGAATCTTTAAATATGTTACATTAGCCCCAGATTTTACGTCAAAGCAATATTCGAAGAATGAACGAATTTTAAAAATATGAGATTGATTCTGAAGGGAAAATTGTCTAGCCCACAACATAGAAGCAAGTCTCGGACATGATGGTAAACTGCATCCGGCAGCAAGGATTGAGAGGTTGTGAAGAGCAAGGAACAACCTCTTAATTGCTGTTGTTCCTAGGTTCACCCTGGTAGCACCTGTTGGGTTTCCAGCTATGGGCAAATAATTAACCCCCAAACTGGGGTAAAAAAAACTAAGAAAGTATAAAAAATACAAATAGAAATATATGCATAAAATAGACTTTTATAGAGAAATATACATTTTTGATGAAAAATATTACCAACAATACATTTTTGAATAATAAATTATTACCATAACACATTTTTGAAGGAAAAAATATTCTCAGGAAAACATTTCCAAGACAAAATTAGAAGACATTTTCAGTTTTCTAAAATGAAAAATTAAAAACAAAACAAAATAATTCAAATCTGCCTAAATCAACCTTTATAACCTAACATTAAAAATACTTTAAAACCCCCAATTTTTTGGCATTAAACAACCCACAGAGGTTGATATGCCATTAAAAAACTCAAACTCAAACACAAACAACAAAGAACCACCTTACCTCATAGTTAATCTCGCAAACGACAAAATATCTTTCTACTCTATGTCATGCAAAACATTAGCCCTCTAAAGCAAAAGCTGCCTCTCGTATGAAGGTAAGCATGAACCATGCTGACAGAAGACAAAAAGGAGTATATCTCTGATAAATAATAGAAAGATCTTTTGTTTTGAAGCAAATCTTTAACCCAGATAAAAGCAGACTGTAGGTCACTTTTGATATCAGCTTTTAATTTTCACGTCTGTAACTGTTTTGCTCTTATGTTTAATTACTTTTTTACAGAAAAAATGAATTGCTTTCCATTCTTAGTTCATCATGTTTATAATGTGTTTGTTATAATATTGGTTTTTTATGAGGTATTTGTTATAATATTGGTTTATGAAATATTTCTATATAATATTGACTGAAATTTTAGGAAGATTTGAAATAATTAGATAATTTATTAGACCTCAACAGAACGCAGTGGATGGCCATTTTGTTCTATACCCGGGACTCATCAGCAGTGCGCATCCACTACCAGGAATTGAAACCCAGACAGTTCTGTTATTAAGCAGAAGCCATACCAACTGTACCACGGGCCCCGGTTACGAACAGTTAACTAATTAAACTTGATATAGCGCCATTCATTCACAGATTCCAAGAGGAACTCATCCAAGTTCCTTGAACTATAGGACTGTGCCTCCCAGAGCCACGACTATTCAAACAAAGTCGCTCTCTCCGGAGCTTTATAACATGGTTCATGCAACGATATAAATTGAAATTGCAGGAGGATTTTGAAATAATTAGATAATTCATAAAGTTTTTATTAGACCTCAAAAGAATGCAGAAAGCACTGGACGGCAGTTTCGTCCTATATTTGGAACTTATCAACTATCTGGATTTCAATTCCTGCTAGTGGATGCAAACTGCTGATGAGCCCCAAATATAGGACGAAAAGGCCGTCCAGTGCTTTCTGCATTCTGTTGAGGTCTAATAAAAACTGGATGAATTATCTAACTATATAACATTATTTCTTTAGTATTCTTTCTTGTTTTACAGAAATAGACTCGCTAGAAAAACAAGTAACAGAATAATTTCATAGTTTTCGTAATAATAGGATCTTTAGATTTTAGTTTCATAATCTGCTCATTACATCTGCGTTAAGGCATATGTATTGCATTCAATCGTATTTGTCTGTTTGTTTGTTTGTTTGTCTGACGGTGGTCAAGATATCTGAATATCCGCAGGATGGGTTCAGTTGAAACTTTCAGGAATGATTGATAAGAAATGATGAGGCTTTGGGTTCGATCCGGTTGGGATAATGATTCTGGGTGATTTTTCCTGTTTTGACATTAATATATTTTTGTACATTTTACGTGTCAAATACTGAATTAACGCCCTTAAATTGCTTTTACCTCATTACATTTTCTGAATGCACTTTTTTAATAATAATGGCAGAGGTTTGCGGTATTTGTCTGCCCTTTTTTCTCAATATTTTATCAGTTTTCACCTAGTTATCTTTGGTAGATTAACAGGAAATTTCTTTGATATATTCTCTTCATTTTAGCTTTAGTGAAATTACATTTCTATATTTTTAACAAAATCAATATGTGGCAGATACAAATTTATATTCTGAAGTTAGGTTTGATTATAAAATGCTAATTCAGATATAGATCATGACAGGAAATACTGTCATTTAGCCTAAGAGAATATATATTTTTTATGCAAATCTAAACTTTGTTTAAATCATGAGAGTCATTAATATATTTTCTACTGATATTTCATGCCGATCAAAAATATCTAAATAAGCAATATGTAGAAATAAAAAAAACTAGATGAAGAAAGAAAAAAAGAAATGATTGCAAATGCAGTGTGTCCATAAAATACGTGTGTACTTTAAAAAATTCATAACTTTATTTGTTTTTGTGATAGAAATTATTTCTATCGCAAATATAAATAAATTTATAAGTTTTTTAAAAGTGCACACGAAATTTGTGGACACCCTGTATCTTTTAATAGTATCACACCGAGCAAGGCGGTAACGCCACTGATGTGCAGGGGGCTACATAAGAGTAAAAAGATTAGATAGGAGGAGAGTAAACAGAAAAACTGACCAGTTGAAAAGAGTAAGAGAAGGCTGGGAATACAATTGTGATGATAATTGCAAACGTGGAGAGAAAGGAAAGGATATACGGGGTGGTGTACAAGGAAACAGAGTCAAGTGGTTAAGAGATGAGTATTGACATCGCAGTTAATTTCCTTGAGGTTGCAGCCATCTAGAGAGCAAGAATATGGAAGCGAATTCCTCAACAGGGAAGTGTGAGAAAAGAAGCTGCAGGTGTAGAATAGTCGTCTGCATTTGGTTGTTCTAAATGTGAATGGGTGAGACCCAGTTGCCAGTCTGGTTGCACGAGTAAACACCTGATGCAGAGGCACCAGTGACTCAAGTTCGTTGAAGCAAGAAAAAAGTATTTATAGAACAGACAGAGGGAAGCCGCCAAGTCAGTACCTATCACATTACAGATTCTCCTTTGGAGCCTGTACAAGAAAACTGAATATATGCTCATCATCAAACAATGATGCCTAAAGTACAGGTTGGGGAAACTAAAATCAAGTAAATACCAAAATTTAAGTATCTGAGAAGTGTTCTATCGGAAGACGGAAAGTGCTTCACTGAGATCCGACGGCAAATTGACATGGCGAAGTATGCATTCCTGAAGCTGAGCAGAGTATTAAGAGACAGGAAAATTTAGCTAGAAACATAGAAGAAAGTACCGGATGCATGTGTAATGTCTGTCCTTCAATATGGCAGTGAATGCTGGACAATATCATAAAAGAAGAAGGAAAAACTTGAAGCAACTGAACTGTGGTCCTACAGAAGGATGCTGGGAATATCATGAATCGAGCATAAGAGCAATGATGAGGCTTTATAAACGTTGGAAACGAAACGAAAATTAATACTGAACATCAGGAAAAGACAGCTAAAGTTCCTGGAAAATGTGATGAGGAATGATGTCTTGGAGAATCTCATACGCACAGGACAGATTTAGTGAAAGTGAGCCAGTGGAAGACAGCGGATAAGATATTTTAAAAGATTAAGCAGAAGAATCGTAGAGCGGGGTTTCGATTGGTTACCAGGAGAAAGGGTGCTTAAAGAGACCAGGGATAAAGAGTTGTGGAAGGACATTACCGCCTACGTCCTGAAGGGATATGGCACATAAAAGAAAAGAAAATGAATTTTATATTGATTTCTCAAGCTTCTATCATTTACAAATTAAAATAAGCACACACACACGCGCGCACACACACACACACACACACACACACACATATATATATATGTTTGTATATATGCAATATATATGCATATATCTGCCAGTTATATATGCATTAAATAGATACATATTTTAGTCAACAGTACACTTATCCTTACTCATACACACAGTAAAAAGAAACTTCAGATATTGGAGGCCATCTACATTAAATTCAAACAAACAACACTGAATAAAATCAAGTTTAAATCTGGTCATAACACATTACATTGCATTTAAATATATGGTTCTGTTAACATTTCGAGCTCTCACGAAGTGTGACGTCATAGAACCGCATTACAAATTTACGAAATGCATCTGATATTTGGTAACTGTTATCGATGCCTAGCAAAGTTTTATGTCAACAAAAAACAAAATCATCTTCGATGGTGGATGTTTTTATGTTAACGTATTTGTAAACTTTCTGAAGATGGCTCATGTGAGCCGAAAGCTTAGGACAAACTTAAAAAATTATCCAAATCCTTGGAGAATTTTTGTCTTTATTTTCACCTTAAATTAAAGGCAAAATACAATGTTTAGAACGACTCATGATTAAACATAATAGACATTTATTGTCTCTTACATTTAACAGTATATGTTTAGAATAGATAGATAGATAGATAGATAGATAGATAGATAGATAGATAGATTACATATAAAAAATTTTGGTATGTTTTTTTAGCCATTATCAAGGATAAATATCATTTTACTTTTAACGGAATATAGATAGTTTTACTTGTATATCTAGAATTATAATAATGTTTTATTTTATCAAAAAGACTCAGCACATTATGGCCGTGTTCATAGATGATATTATTGAGAGTTGACTTACTCTATTTTATTAATAATGCTTCCCTTAATTTTAACGATTTTTAAGTATAGAAGGTACTTTTATACTAGTACTATCGTCTAATAAGTTTCGAATAGACATTGTCATGTTTTAGTATATGAATGTACGAAGGTCATCCAATAAATAAGGTGAATTTTTCTCGGGTGAATTTTTCTAAATCAGATAGAAACTTACTTTTATTTTCAACATAGTCTCCCAGCAAGGTCACACAGTTTTCCCATCTGTGCACAATCTTCTGTATTACCTCAACGTAAAAATATTTGGACTGATGTCTCAGCCAATCGCTCACATCACTTTAGACTTCATCGTCACTTTCAAACATCTTTAAGAATTTTCCCCCCTGTATATTTTTTGTGTCTGAAACATATGGCACCATACAGAGTTGACATTCCCCTATGAATTTCAACTGCTTTGCACCATTCAGCGACCAAAAACTTGAAATTGACCTCTGTTGAATCCTGGAGCATGCTTCTTGGTCGACTATATTTTAAAATCTCCAAAACTCTCAAATTTCTTCAATTAGACAAAAAACTTAAATCCCTTTGAAAAAGAAATTAATGAAAAAATTAAAAAAGTAAGTTTCTATCTGTATTAGAAGTTCTGATACCGGAAAATTCACCTCATTTATTGAATGACCCTCGTAGAAGTCCTTATACCGAAAAATTCACCTTACTTACTGAATGACACTCGTAGAAGTCCCTAAACCGAACATTTCACCTTATTTATTAAATAACACTAGTAGAAGTACTTATACCGAAAACTTCACCTTATTTATTGAATGACCCTCGTAATTATTTACGGATTCAGACTCATCAAGAAAACAGATTTTGAAAGGAAACAAATTTGAAAATAATATTTGTTTTCTGTAATTTAGATCATGAAGGTCAATTATTATTTTTCTCAATGAATTTCGTGGGTTTAAATTTTTTGTAATGATAATTAACGTTTCATGTGTTTGTCAGATGAAATTGTTTAATTTTATTATGAGTGAAATAAAAAAAAATGTTGGTTTATTTACATTCCTGCAATCTCTTTTAATGGAGAGATGGGAGAGTCTGAATTTATGCAATCATCTTTTTTTCTTTTTTTTTTTTTTAATCATATCACCCCAAGTAAGGCAATACGCCACTGATGCGCAGGGGGCTACGTAAGGGTAAAAAGAATGGAAAAGAGAAAGCCGGAAACCACATCCTAAACAGGGAACAAGGGATGAGCCTCTTCACCTGTTCAATAGACGTGGGTGGAGTGTGAACCGGGCGATAGTTTAGTCTATCTACTCCAATGTAAAAAATGATAAAGAAAAGAGTGAAAAGATTGGCAAAGAGAAAACCGGAAACCGCATCCTAAACAGGAACCAAGGGATGAGCCTCTTCACCTGTTCAATAGATATGGGTGGAGTGTGAACGGGGCGATAGTTTAGTCTATCTACTCCAATCTTAATGTTATAAAAATAAAATCGCATCACATATCTTATATGGCTTTGATCCGTCTATTTGAAATCAAAAGAAATTGGAATAAACACATTTATGCTTAATAAACATTTTCAATGGAAGCTTTATAACGATAAGGTCTCCCGAGTATTTAAAAAAATTTAGGAGTTTTACCTTTCAAATTTAAGTAAAATTTTAAATTTTATTAAATTAAATTATAATATATAAAAATAAAAATTACATCCCAGTATTGTAATATTTATTTACCGTAAACATCGCAAGAACCAGTAATTCAAATTCTAGAACGGTTAGTTCATAATATGCATATATATATATATATATATATATATATATATATATATAGTCATCATGCAATAGTTTTTATTACTTGAGAAAAGTGAGAAAGTTTGCATATAATTTTCACTGACCTAGTGGTATAAATATATCTCTGTGGCCAGAGAATATCTTTTTTTCGACTATTAAATTCTATCGATGAATTAAGGGATTATTATATCACGTATGTCACCGATAATTTGGGAAGTGAAAACTGATAATGTTATTTTCGTGTTTAGTACGACTATTTACTGGTGAAATGCACGACCTTATGTGGTAATTCCTCTCCATTAAATATTTTCAAAGTAATATAAGTTGTTTTTATTTTTTTATTGAATGGAAAGACAGAAGAACACGAATATGTATCTTTTAATGAAAGGATACAACTTATAACTTGATGTTTATCAACGAATTAAACGGTCGAAATGTTCTGTTCATAATAAATTAAATTGAAGAAAATAATCTAAAAAGAAACAGATTAATGCAAGACATAGCCACAGAAATTCATAAGATTAATTCAAATAAATTGCATTTGCGAAGATAAATAACAGAAAGGGAGAGGCACAAATTTTCATATTCCTCGTATTATTTGTATTATTAAACATATTTTTAAAGTGATTGATTTTGTGTACAGTCGAAGGGTTGTTTCACAAGGAAGGATATTAAAACTGTTTATAAATAACGAACGAAAGCATTGGTTATCAGAAAAACATGGATAAGCTAGACTGTTTTGTTTTAAAATCTACTCTTTGCATAGATAAAAAATATACTTACTGTTTATAACTGCTATTTTCGACAACAAAAGATTCAGCAGATTTACTCTGAATTTCATGATAAAAACTAACAAAATGACAAAATCAATAAGAAAAATCTTTTACAAAAGTAGCATTTTCTGGTAGAATATTGATAATAAATTTAAAGTATTAAAAAATCGCTTGGATTATATTCTTAAACAAAAACAATGGAAATAAAAGTAAATCATAAAGATTTCACTGGCATTAAAAAGACCCATTTATATATTCATATATATCCAGTAATTCTTATATATATATATATATATATATATATATATATATATAAATATTGCTTAATTTTTTTAATAGATGCCTGTAGTTGAGCAAATGCTTTATTTTTAAAAATATATCTGTAGATTTTGGGTCATAATTAAAATATACCTTTATACAGTTTTATTAAATTCTGCTCAATACATATACATTGTAGAGCATTTGAATATTTTTTTTATTTAGAAATGAGTTTTTTTCTCAACCTTGGTTTCAACCTATAGGTATCTTCAGGTGATTTATATTAACTAATTCTCCGACGTTTTAAACGTACAACTAGGATTTTTTGAACGCACAAATGAAAATTTTGAACACTGAAAATTTTAAAGTTAAAGATTAGTTACTTAAGGATCCTAAACATTTTCCTCTAGGTTTGTATGAAAATAGGATGAAATCTCTTAATGTGGTTACCTCTGGGCATTGTTTTTGATCTTTCATTTTGTAATTTCTGGTTGTGGAAACAATATTATGGTTAACTTTTCTTCTTGGCACAATTTGAAGATACCATCGTTGTAAAGTTTGGCATTTTTAATTAAACTTCATATTATATCAGGGCCTTTCTGATTTTTTGTTTCAATTTTGACATGTGGTTAGCTATTTTGGTACAATTTTAAAAGATTTTTCAGCTTAAATGTAGATTTGTGGTTATTATTTCTGTTTTTAAAAATACGCTTGGAGTTCAAAAATAGTTTTTCTTTCTCCATCTCTGTCATGTACTTCCGGTTTGTAAATAACCCATTCATTTTTACAAATGCCATCAAGTGGGTATTTGTTACATAATTTATTAGTCATATTATGTTGCACGTAATGTTTTTGTCTTTTTTTTTAGGTAACTTTCTAAATTGCTAGTTCATTTATAACTTACTTTAATTGAATTTTTACTAAATATTTTATTTAATTCCGAGTTTTTGGAAGAGCTTATTAATTAATTTAAAAAAATATATGCTTCCATTACAAGTATTTTTTTATCTGTTAGTTTAACTGCCATTTGTATTCTAATTTCTCTTTACGGTTTTTTCGTTTTAAGACACATTCTTAATCTTTTTTTTTCATCGAATATTGTTTTGTGAAAGATTATGATAAACATATGCAGTTTAAATTGGCAAAAACAATCTTTAATAAATATTTCATTAAGAAAATGTTTGAAAAATTTAAAAAGAACTTTTCTCATTTTTTAAAAACATTGTGTTAGCTCAAATTTGTAACTGGGTGTTTTTCTGTTCACTTTCTTTTTGTATATATATTTTATTTTTTCTCTTTGTCTTCTTTATTGAACTTGCTTAAATCAGTGTTAATTTATTATTAATTCTTTTTTACGTATGTATTCCTTCCTAAATAATGTTTGTGTTATTAATTCTGTCCGTTAATCAATCCCCTTCTTCTTTTTGTCTGTGTAATTTCTTCTTATTGTGTGATTTAATTCCTTATTTTATATTCTCTTATGTGCGTGATTTGATATATCCATTTTCAGTTTATTTCCAGCTATAAAGATTTTTTTTTCAAAATGTTCTGAATGGAAGTAACATTTATTTATTCATCAACGGCCTGAACGAGGCAATACTAAAGTTTTTATTTATATTGCTAAAATAGATTCTGAATTCATGATGTGAAGAATATTTTACCTCAATAAATTTGCTCTGGAAAATATCGATTGAGCTCTCTATTTTTAAGTAATTGCCAATTTATAGAAATTAGATACAATATTTTGAATTATCTTCACACTCTTTACGTGTTGCCATTCTCTGTCTGTCATATATATACATACATATATATATATATATATATATATATATATATATATATATATACGAGTGAATAATTAACGAATAAAAATTTACAACGTCCAAAACATTAATTTAAAGCAGTGATCGATATATAATATAGAGCTGCGATTATTTATTATAAATTATAGATTAGAAACATGTACAAATGTTTTATCCACTACAAAGTGCACATCTTGCTTGGACATTGAAAATTACAATGTCTCATTAGGTGGTGTAATTGTAATTTCAATGTCAAAACAAAATGTACATTTTGTAGTAGATAAAAACATTCCACATGTTCTAAACTATGATTTATAATACATATATATATATATATATATATATATATATATATATATATATATATATATATATTATAATATATATATATATATATTAATTGACACGAGTATATATATATATATATATATATATATATATATATATATATATATATATATACTCGTGTCAATTAATTGAAACAAAACGAGTAAGATCTTCCCCGGATCTTTCACACTTTTCCTGATGAAGTATACGTCGTTACTTGGCGTTGTTTTTCTATTATATTTTGAACTGATGCATCCAGTTTGTTTCTTCGCCTTGATGACACGACAGACAGTTGAAAAGATGATACCAATGCTATCCGCGATCTCTCCGTGAGGCTTATCAGTCTGTTCGTTTAGCGGTACAATTTTCGAATGGCTTCTTGGAGTAACGTCCTTAGCAATCAATGGCAGTAGGACAACTAAGTGGCTGTCGCAACATTAGTTTTCCTGGTAGAAATCTGATGCAATCATTGGTGACATAATAGTTTCCACGGCTGAACGCATTTCATCATACACACCGATAATATTTGATATTACCGTACACCAGTCAAATGACCGAATCTGAGTGAAGAAAAATAGAAATCGTTTACACCCTTAAATTGTAATGATGCTTATGCCAAAATTGTGGTATTTCCAGCAGTTTATTTATAGAAAAAACAAACACTTTTTTGTCAAACGTTCTCGGTACGAAGATAAGGACAGAACGTTAGAAGAATTAATGTAGAGAAGTTTGACTCTTAGCTAAGCACTGTTATTTAACTCATGCCGACTTCGAAACTTTGCAAAGGCATTATTGCAATATGTTCATTTTTCAGAGTCATCTTTAGAAAAAAGTAAATGGTCTTGAATAGGGAAGACGTTAAAATAACACTCTCACGAAATTTTGAAGTCAGCTTCTCCAAATTAATTTTTTTTTTTTAATCATTTCACCCCGAGCAAGGCGGAAACGCCACTGATGTGCAGGGGGTTACATAAATGTAAAAAGATTAATTAGAAAAGAGTGAGGAGTACAAGCATGTTAGAAAGGAACAATAGAAAGCTGAGAAAATAGGTGCGATAACAGATACATAGGTAGAGAGAAAGGGAATGTTATACAGGGGAGAGGAGAGAGCGAGAGGACAGTGGTTAGTAGATGAGTATTAACTTTGCATTTAAATTTCTGGAGGTTGTAGCCGTCAGGAAAGCAAGAATACGGGAGTGAGTTCCACAGGCGGGAAGTGCGAGAGAGGAAGCTGCAGGAGTAGAATTGTCGTCTGCATTTGGCTAACCTGACTGTGAATGGGTGGGACCCAGTTGCCAGTCTGGTTGCACGAGTAAACACCTGTTGAGGAGGCATCAGTGACTTAAGCTCATCCGAGAAGAAGCCATGAAAGTATTTATAGAAGAGACAGAGGGAAGCCACATTTCGACGATGGGAAAGTGGCTGCAGTCGAGTCGATTTTTCTCTCTCTCTTTCTTCTTCTATCTATCTATCTATCTATCTATCTATCTATCTATATATATATATATATATATATATATATATATATATTCAGTACTGTGCAAAGTATTAGGACAAGAACTATTTTCTTGCATCAATGAGGCATCAAATATAAATTTTAAGATCACTCCTGTCCTAACACTTTTGCACATTACCGGTAGTGTGTAAAGTATTAGGACAGTTCGGACAGGGTTGATTTTCTTAAAGACCTCACTGAAATTCAAATACAGGGTGAATAATAGTTAGCTGTCTGAAATCGAGTAGTTCATGCAAGGATCTTTATTTTTGAATTTGTCAAATAATTTATTTTTAAGCAACCCACAATGCCAAAAGTATCAGAGCTAACAATTGCTTTAATCAAAAGTTAATTAAATTGTTTATTTTCTGTCAATATGCCTCATAAAAGATAAAATAGTTCTTGACCTAATACCTTTGTACAGCAATGTATATATATATATATATATATATATATATATGTGTGTGTGTGTGTGTGTGTGTGTGTGTGTGTGTGTGTGTGTGTGTGGAGAGAAGTAGAGGGAGGCAGGTGTGAGAGAGTACTGTAGAACAATGAAATGAAATGAGATGAAAGCCATTCCTTAATCCCAAACAATTTATATGATGAATTACAATAAATCTTACACCATAAAAGGTCAACTTTGCTCTGTTTTGCATACATGAGTTGATGATTTTATTGCCTTTCATCTAAAGCTAAGTCTTATTGTTTGTCTTATAATACGTGTAAACTAATGTGATATATCACACACTCTCATACACACACACACACACACATATATATATATGTGTGTGTGTGTTTTCTGTAATTTTCTATGCATGTATGTAATGTATACGTTTATCTGTGTTGTCGATCATTGACTTACATGTTATTCTGACATTTATAGAGCACATAAACACACCCAGAAAAACGTGCTCACAATTTGGCTGAATTGGAAATATCATATAGGAATAATATATTTTCATCCATTCTGCCTAGACAACAGCGACTCTGTATTAAATAATTTTCAAACATTCAAAATTACATAATTATAAGATTATATTTACCTTTCCAAAAGTAGTATATATTTAGTTTTGCCATTGATTTAAAAATAGAAGTGCATATATACATTAAATTGGCTTAAGTGCAAATCACGTTGAAACCCCTGTTTCTGTACAATCATTAAAGTTAAGCCTACATCTAGCCCGATCAGTGCCTAGATGGATGACCACTTGGGAATACCATGTACTGTAAACTTTGAGATGCCGTGATTTAATTGATAATTGTTCAAAGAGCCGGGTCCCAGTTCCGGTAGCTTTCGCTATATGTATGTACGTGCAAATATTCTTCGGAAAAGTATGAGTCCGTCTCTTCCCAAACCTGCTATGGATTATTTATTAAAAATAATCATGAAAGTCATTATTATATTTCCAAAATTATAATCTCCTACAAAATATATGAAATATATGAATTTCGACATTATATAACTCACAAAGACTGACGAGGTGCTAACGTTTATGTTCACTTCTTCTCAGACTGTCAGTAAGTCAGTCAGTTAAGTGCCATACGTGAAACACGCTTGGGCGATCATGTATTGAAAGAGACATGACTGACTGGCCAGAAGATTATCCCGTATTAGGTTGTCATTGCTTTCTGCAATAGACTGGTTGCCTGCCAAGGCTATAAAACCCATAACTGGAAGGGAGAGACGTATTAATACCTTTCCAAGGGTATTTGCCCGTAAGTGAATGCAATGAATTCAAATGGAATTTGAACTCGGCTCCCCGATTTCTCGTTCCGAACCGATATCCACTGCACCACAAGAATCCAGTAAGCGTTCTTCAGATTTGTGGCCAGGAATAAAATATCTATCTTATCTAAACTTATTTATAAATGGAACGTTATGTGTGTGTCTGTGTGTGTGTGTGTCCGTTGCCTATAGACTCCGAAACGGCTGAACCGATTTTCTGGAGAATTTACACAGTTGTACTATAAGCGTCTACGGGTGTTTTTAGCTAGGTTTTGTGTCGTGATACCCCGGATAAATATAGAAAATCGATAATCTTATAGAAGGAGTGGTCCGATTTTAATCAAATGTGATACACTCATAGGCAAAGACATAACAAACGTTATTCAGAAGTTTCAAGGTTTGCAGTTCTTAGAATAGTGCAGAAAATATATATATATATATAGTTATGTATCAATTTTACATTGCGCCATGGAAATTTCTATGTTTCGAGATAAGTTCTCATCATCAAGCAATGTTGGTGTGGTTGTGCAGATGTTTTACATTTAAATGACAAAATGTTTTGGTTTGCTGAGAATGTATGTGGGTGTTTTTTATGTGGCTAATCAGAATGGAGATTCGCTATGGGTTTTCACCCCGAAGAATACATGCTAACCAACTTTTTTCCTCTTTTTTTTTCCTTTTTGGAATTATATATATGTAAATATATATAATGTTTGTGTGTCTGTCCGCTTATCTGCCTGTATGTCTGTATTTTTTCAGCCCTTTTATTTAAGTATTTGCTTCGGGTTTTGCTCTAAGTAGATATAATTGTAGTTCTTAGTCTCAGCCATGATACCATTTACTCAGAGGACTTATTTAGCCTTCAAAATTCAGTTTATGACGAAAAACATTTATTTGATATCGGTACCAGGAAATCAAAATTTGACTTACATCCATTCATTTTTCTTTCAGTCTACGGTTTCGCTTTAACTGGAAACGAATATTGCTTTTTAGTCTTTCGTGCCAACGTCCAAAGAGTCTGAGCTCCAGGACCATGGATTAGTTTTAAAGCTTTCATTACACCCGAGCTATAGTTAGCTTATAAGTAGAGGTGGTTCTTTTGGAGATCATATTTCTTTCTTTATCACAAACCCAAATAAAAGTCGAATTCCGTTTTTCGTCTTATCATTTCGGAAAGTTATCCTTTAAACAAACTGCAAATTATTCTTTTTTTAGGTTTATAGCATCGCTCATTTCTAAGAGGTCACCTATGTAAGTACTGAACAAGGTAGTGTTGCCAACTGCAAGATTAAGAAGTCTGGAATAGTTCCTCTTCAAACATTCGCCAGATATCTTTTCTCTCTTTGAAATTAACCTTAATCCTTTAATAACTTCTGAATTCTTGATTCTTGGCTGTCTTAGGAAGGAATATAGTTTTGAATCTCCAGAGCATTTTTAATAGTTCTTCTGTCTTTCACTACTAATGTGGTACTATATTTTCACGATACCGGGTGGACCGATGGTTGCGTAAGTGAATGCAATGAATTCAACTGGAATTCGAACTCGACTCCCCGATTTCTCGTTTCGAACCGATATCCACTGCACCACAACGCACATCCACACAAATAAAGCAATATATGTGTATATAAATGCCTGGTGAAATGTATGCATGCAAAAAATAATTCATGTGCCAACTGTATTTAAATGATGGACATTTTTTTAAAATTAGGTGTATGACAAGAATCGTGGGAGGTTAAATGAGGTTTTTATCTACACAAATTCTCGCCTTTTTACATCTATGTACTCACCTATGAAGACCTGATTTATACGTGTATATACAAGAACAATGCCAATATATATATATATATATATATATATATATATATATATATATCAGTCTCCCTTTACACACACAAAGATTAGGCTTACATCAAATTACATGCATAATAGAAAGTAGTTATATATATATACCCGGTTATATCATATGGATTCTGATATCAACACACAAGCACGTATGTATTTCTCAATAAAGATGGGTACAATCAGTTGCAATTGTATACAATATACCTACATTCTCGCATATGATGACCAGACATGTACGACTATAGTTAATACTAACACATATTTACTCAGGTATACCAATAAACCTCACATATATGCACAAACTACACACATATTTAGATAATTAAACATACACACACATATATATATATATATATATATATATATATAAATTAAAATAAATTTTCAAAATTCAAAAATGTTGAATGAACATTTCAACATGAAATCCCTCAGAGAGAATTCACGTCTCCTCAGCAACACAGTCTATATCAATATATATATATATATATATATATATATATATATATATATATATATATATATATAAGGTACTACATCTTCATGATACCGGGTTGGCCGATAGCTTCGTGATTACTACATATTCCAGACTGGTTGTTCTCTTATTCCTTCCGCGCCTAGATTGCTTCTTAAGATCCGCGAAAGTGGGGGATGGATACAATTCAGTCGATGGAGTGTTCAATTCAGCGTTGCAGAAAAAGAATAGTTGCCATACCATCAAAGAAATGACGAAAAGCGTTTATTATAAACAGTTATTTACACAGGTATAGAATAGTTTTTATCACGGTAAAACAAACACCGCGAAGTGAGGGGTGAATGTAGTTGTTTGGCGGGAAATTTTCCTTTGGTCGAAGAAAGTTTAACTGCAACTAGGCAGTATCATTGATGGAATATGCAGTGGCAACAGATTCGGTTCTGGGCAGCGAAGAATGAACCGACTCGATTTTTTGCCCTGGGTGTTCTCCATTTTTGGGCCCGATTCCCGAATTATTACCTCCTATTGGTCAGCCAATAATGATTACCGGCCAGTAGCTATCGTCGTAACAACCTCCCCTGTGTTGCATCTGATTGGTTTAGATAATCAGCCAATTAGTCGCAGTCATCGGGGTGGGCTAACAAGAAGCAGGCCCTGTAGTTGGGTGATTAATCATTTATTACCTTGGGCCATACTTGCTCTCAATCCCGGGTGAAGCGACCCCATGTTTGCCACGCTCAAAATATGTTTACATTTTGAAATTGAAGTTGTTTTTGACAGGTTGTCACACCTGCAGATTGTTTTGTTTTAGTTTTGTTCAGTCTTCCGCTCAGATCTAGATATCGTTATACTTAATGATTTCGGTTTACTACACCTGGTTCTTAAAAATGTTGGATACCCAGAATTAACTTATTTTTATAATGGTTTAATAAAATAATTATAATCATGATATAATTATTTCATTAATTTTCATTTAATTAATTTCGGCAGTCAACTTTTTGACACTTAAATGAAAGTGTCATACTAAACTCTGTCAGCTAGAATTTCTTTATGAACCATTCTACTTCCTCTCATAACTGTTGTGTACTAGATAGTATTTCTTATAATATAGATGTTGTGGATTACAGGTGAGGAACCGCACAAAATAATGAACAACAAAACAGATTTTTTTTTTTAATCATATCACCCCAAGCAAGGCGATAACGCTACTGATGCGCAGGTATCTACGTAAGGGTAAAAAGAATGGAAAAGAGAAAACCGGAAACCACATCCTAAACAGGAAACAAGGGATTAGCCTCTTCACCTGTTCAATAGACGTGGGTGGAGTGTAAACCGGGCGATAATTTAGTCTATCTACTCCAATTGAAAAAAAATAAAAAAAGAAATGAGTGAAAAGATTGGAAAAGCGAAAACCGGAAACCGCATCCTAAACAGGAAACAAGGGATGAGCCTCTTCACCTGTTCAATAGATGTGGGTGGAGTGTGAACCGGACGATAGTTTACTCTATCTGCTCCAATGGAAAAAAAAACGTTGTTGAATTGCTAAGTTTTAACTTAGTTAAAGTCCAGGCAATTAAATTTCTGCTAAGAAAAGAAAATCAATCCTTCAATTAAGCATAATTTGAGATAGAAAAACACGTTATATTAAACACGTTATATATATATATATATATATAAACAGAAGTCTTTGAAGTGAAGCTGTGCTGGAAATATTATATCCGTGTAATATTATTTTGGCTAAATGGAGCTAACGCTGTATTCACTCTGTAACTTCGGTATCTCTCGGTAACTAACGGACTTCTTACGGTTCTCTACAATATATCTTTCGGTATTCTCAATGGCAAGAGTATATGTATACTCAAGTCGAGTCGATTATCATAGAAAAAGAGGAAATCCCACAACAATAGATAAAAAAAACTTTATCTACATCCGTTTGTAGATATCTTTATGCTCACTGACTTCAATGTCCATCATGACCGAGGTTTTAAAGTCTCGCTGGAATCGAAACCCTGAAATTCTCTATCACTCAATCACTCACGCAAGTGGTGGGCATCCATACGCGCAACATCAGTAACACTGACGGGCACGCTTCGTTTCTTGATCACAATTTTATAAGTACCTCTGACTCAGGCCTAACCTTGTAGCTTTGCCTCTGATAATGTGGCACTGCCTGTACATATCTCATTCGTTCTCCCATTATCCCCGAAATCAAAACTAACAGATTATTTTAATTTTATCATCTCGCTTATTGGGACTCATTCCGTGATTTTCTTACAGATATATATATATATATATATCGTCACAAGCAAGGCATTTTACTGCCACTGTTTTGCTGGGAGTTACATATGAGGAAAGTTATGAGAAAGAATGACAGGTTATAGGGGGTGTCATGAAGTGGGTAAGAGAAGGATGAGAATACTGATGAGGGTGGAGTGGGCCGAGAAAGTAGCATGAGAGAGAGGATGCAGATAAGTGAGATAAGAGATGAATATTGACTTTACATTCAAATTCTTGAAGATTGTAGTTGTCGGGAAAGCAAGTAAATGGAAGGGAATTCCACGTGTGAGAAGTGCGAGAAAAGAAGCTGAGGAGTAGAATTTGCGTTTACAATTTATTGGTTTCACTGTAAAAGGGTGGACCCTAGTTGCTAATCTTGTGGCTCGAGTAAATTTCTATATAGGGGGAACCAGTGAGCTAAGTTCATCGGAGCAGAAACCGTGAAAGTATTTGTAGAAGAGACACAGGGAAGCCACATCGCGCCGGCGAGAAATTGGCATGTCGGTATCTATCAAATGCTAGAATCTCAGTTAGATTTTGTGAAGAACACCTAGGTGGATGACAGGAGCACCTGAACGGATATGGTAGCAGTATTCAATTGGTTTCTAATCATTCTTTACAAAAATGTAACACTGAAGTCTCCTCCTCGGTGAGAACCGACATTGAAGCCTTTATTCTAGCACAGCAATACAAATTAAATCCATGATCATCTTGGATCTCACCAGCATGTTCAGACGCATTGGCCCACAGGGATCAGTTCTTGTGGGGGTTCGAAAATGATATGTCTGATTGTAACAGACGGTTATTTTATTTCTGCTCCTACAGTGTGCTAGCGTGTCCTCAAACGAGAGAAATTTTTGTTCGTTGATAGATTGAAACAACTTATCACAAATCCGGTTCTAAATATTAATTGCAGTAATACAAGAGTATGCTGAACAACACTAAACCCGCAGTTTTTCCTTTCTCAATCAATGTGAGATTCTGTCAACTAAAGATCTTTGCAAATACCATACGGGACACATCTGGAGTACTCATGCCTTATTCCCAATTCCTCAAAATAGAAGTTTAAATAACCTCATTATTCTATTCAGATATTATTTTCAAACTAGACTCCCACATTGTAAGGAGATGTGACGGGATTATTGTTGTCGTTTTAAAAAATGTACTGATAAATTTTCTTCAACTTTCCTAACTCTGCAACAATTGTTTCATTGCTTCATCTTTTTCCATCTTGTTAGAAGTCCTCCTTTGTACTTGCTTTTAATAAATCTGGTCAACGCTATGGCTACTGAAATGATCAATCTAATAATCTCTTACCGGTTTTCGGCAAAGTATATCTTACTTCTCTAGACCTCCACTGGGATAAAATTTTGATATCGTTTCGACAGACTGTGGCCCTAGCTATATCGAAGGCTTTGAAATGGTTTGGTATAGTGGCGTTTAACCTAAGCTCCATGGCTACAGTGACACAGGACAAATAGTTGGCTTAATTTAATAATTTCTATCAAATCGTAATATTAAACTCTTTTTAAAAAGTTTCGCTTCCAAATACTTTCACACAAAGTCGGATTCTCACAAGGATCCATCCTGTGTTCTACGATGTTTCTAATCTTCCTCAGTGATCACTCCAATTCCATCACTTCCAAGCTAGGAATTTATTCAGATGTCACTACCTGTCTCAAAAGTAAATGGGTAAAATCTGACAAAGTATACCTGAGAGCTGTGTCCTGACAAGGACTTCCAATTAGTGGTTTACTGGAGGAAGATATCACCTGCAAATTTTAACGACTTCAAAACAAAATCTTTCTACCAGCCATCCAAAACGCCTGACGCTAGAATCTAGAACAGCAAAACACTACATGTTCTTGGTTTTAGAACACTATGTAGAATCAATAGCGGCATTTCTTTCAATTAAAATTGGGTAACTGTATTGCTATAGGACATTTTTTCTTCAAACTTCATTTTGCACATTTAAAAATCTAGCATCTGTCCATGCATTGCATAATGTTGCCATATTTCGTTTTTCACTTATGATATATATCTCGACATTCTCGAAAAAGTCCAAAGAAGTATCAGTAATGATCTTGCATTTTTTTCTCGCATTTTTCACCTTTCATTTCCTCGCTTCCCCGATAACTTCAATATTCAAGAATTTTTTGAAAGCGTTCATCCTTTGTTCTTTCTCCAAGCCTCCCAAATCTCAGCATTTTTTTCACTTTTAATTTCTGCAACACTCGTGACGTACTAATAGCACCAAAGTCTTGCTTGAAGTGAAATGATGAAAACGTCGAACAAGAACGGATGTTTCCACGTGATAGGTCCCTAAAACGAATGACTGTGTGTAGATGTAGATAGATAGATAGATAGATAGATAGATAGATAGATAGATAGATAATAACTGAAACAGATAGAGAGATAGATAGATAGGTAGATAAAGACTCAGATAGATAGATAGATAGATAGATAGATAGATAGATAGATAATGACTGAAACAGATAGAGAGATAGGTAGATAAAGACTCAGATAGATAGATAGATAGATAGATAGATAGATAGATAGATAGATAGATATGAGCAGAGACTGGCAGAGATAGATAGATAGATAGATAGATAGATAGATAGATAATGACTGAAACAGATAGAGAGATAGGTAGATAAAGACTCAGATAGATAGGTAGATAGATAGATAGATAGATAGATAGATAGATAGATAGATAGATATGAACAGAGACTAGCAGAGATAGATAGATAGATAGATAGATAGATAGATAGATAGATAGATAGATAGATAGATTCTAAATCACCTTACTTATTTTGCAATTTTTTTGATAATTTGACAATACGCCATGGAAGCAATACGCCGAAATGATAAGTATATTTCATTCCAGACATAGTATATATAAATCATCCAAACTACATATTCTCGTTTGGCCTTTCTTATTCACCGCCGTTACTTCTCGCTGACATTTCTCCTAGACACAGTTATAGGCCATTGATTCATTTCTAGATTTCACTGATCAGGCAGCCATTTTGCTTCTACTATACACACCGTCCTTCCTCTCATATATTTTATTCACTATTTCCTTCGTACTCATCTTCTCTCTATCCTTCTTTTCCGTTCTCATATTTTTGTGTAATTATTTTTCTTGTCGGTCTCTCTTTCTTATTCAATTTTTCTTTCTTTTTTGCATATTTTTTCTCTTCTACTGTCCATCTTTTTTATTCTTTTCACTATTTCTATCATTCCTTTTTTTTGATAATCGTACTTAATATTTTTAACAACTGCCTTTCATGCTCTCTCTTTCACTTTGCTCTACGCTCGGTTTCTTCTTCTTCTTCTTCTTCTTCTTCTTCTTCTTCTTCTTCTTCTTCTCGGTCAAATTCTACTGATTTTTTCTATTTCTTTGACCCTCTTTCCAATTTGTTTCAGGTTCTTCTTTCTTTTTTATATTTTCTCCGTTTAAATCTTCACGAAATTATATTCTTTTTCTGTTTCTATACTTTTCTTTTATCCCCTTCCTCAGACATTCATCTCCTTCTCCTCTTTTCTTTTCATCTTCTTCTTTCACCTCCTCCTCTTTTTATGTTCTTATTCTTTCTTCTTCTTCCTCAGACTTTCATCTCCTCCTCCTCCTCTTTTCATCTTCTTCTTCCACCTCCTCCTCTTTTAATGTTCTTTCTTCTTCTTCTTCCTCAGCCTTTCATCTCCTCCTCCTCCTCTTTTCATTTTCTTCTTCAACCTCCTCCTCTTTTTATGTTCTTATTCTTTCTTCTTCTTCCTCAGACTTTCATCTCCTCCTCCTCCTCTTTTCATCTTCTTCTTCCACCTCCTCCTCTTTTAATGTTCTTTCTTCTTCTTCTTCCTCAGCCTTTCATCTCCTCCTCCTCCTCTTTTCATTTTCATCTTCAACCTCCTCCTCTTTTTATGTTCGTATTCTTTCTTCTTCTTCCTCCTCAGACTTTTATCTCTTCCTCCTCCTCCTCCTATTTTCATTTTCTTCCACCTCCTCCTCTTTTTATGTTCTTATTCTTTCTTCTTCTTCTTCCTCAGCCTTTCATCTCCTCCTCCTCTTATCATTTTCTTCTCCCACCTCCTCCTCTTTTTATGTTCTTATTCTTTCTTTTTCTTCCTCACTTTCATCTCCTCCTCCTCCTCCTCTTTTCATCTTCTTCTTCCACCTCCTCCTCTTTTTATGTTCTCATTCTTTCATCTCCTCCTTCTTCTCCTCCAATTACTACTTTTATGAACATTGTTTTTCTCTTTACAATTTCCAGTGTTTCTCTTTTTTCTGCTTTAACGTTGCTCCTCTTATATTTTTCAAAACTTGTTTACCGCTCTCTCTTTCAAACTTTTCTTTTTCTTTTTTCTCTTCGCAATGCTCTCTCTCTCTCTCTCTGTTTCTTTCTCACTCTATCCTTTATCTTTTATTATTTTCCTTCTATGTATATTCTTCCTTGTCATAGTTACCCGAAACCTAAAATCTGCGTCGTCTCAAAACAGATGAGAAATTATTTCTTGGCAACAGTCTTGCTACCAGCGCTTTCTCGTTCTCTAATGTTGCGTTAAAGGCATCATTATTTTTTGCTAGATAATCTGCCTTTGAGTCAATGGTACTGGAAAAAAATTGCCACGAGTATGTTTTAGCTGCCCTTCCTTTGCCCTCAACCAACACATCGTATGGTTCGTAAGTGTCTCACCGATATTTCACGCACTCATAATGGACGGAAGTAAACATGTACGAAGCCTAGTTTTGTAAGAACTTTAAAAGAAATAATAATAATAATAATAATAACTTGCTTATTAATAAATATGGCTTGTCCAGCGGATTGTAAGTTAGCGACCAAGGAATTCGAAAATCTGTCAAAATATAAAGACCTGGAAATTGAAATAGCAAAAATGTAGAAATTGAAAACAGGTATCGTACCAGTGATAGTGAGTGCACTTGGAATGATAAAAAATGGAACAAAAACACATTAAAAGTATCCCTGGAAACCCTAGCTTAAGAAATATACAAAAAATTGTTTTGCTAAGTACAGCCCAGACACTAAGGAGAACTATGAAAAATCAAGAAATGGAGCTATAACAACACACCATGACCTGCCTTAGATCTTTCGGCAGACTTGGTAGGTAGTGCGACCATAGTAGAAAGTTATAATGAAAAATGACACAATAATAAGTACTACCAGGACTAAATCTCACGGATTTACTATTATTTACATTCTTCGGACTGTTTTCTTAGGTTTATTACCATATTAACGTGGTTTCGGTCTTGGTACCCTCCGGCTTTCTTCGGGAGCTAGTAATTTTGAATTGAAACTTTTACTTGGATCACTGTGGCATATCATTCTCATTACATGTGCAATGCCACTTCCAGTAGCCTTGGAGTTTTCTCTTTTTTCAACTAAGTTATTTGTTCACCACTGCTGGTTGTCATGAAGTCACAAATCTTTAGGGTAAGTCACTGGAAATAACCAACGCCTTTGTCTACTGGGCCTTGTGTTTCAAACATGGTATCTGTTCAACTAGTACAGGGAGAATATTTTGAGGACCCTAGAAGTTATGCCTGGATTCGTCATCGGAGGCAACAGTTTAAACAATCTAATGTACGCAGATGATGCACTACTAACAGCAGACACAGAAAGGAAACTACAAGACCTTCTACAGAAGGTAGCAGAAGAGAGTTACAACAAAGGACTACAAATAAACTACAGACCGAATACATGGTCATCAGTAAAAAGGGCAGCCCAATATGCCGAATATAAGTCGGGGATACTAAAATTAAGCAGGCACAGAAGTTATAGTACCTGGGAAGTGTTATAACAGAAAGCGGAATGTGCGACACAGAGACACAAAGGGGAATTGGCATGGCGAAGAAAGCATTCCAGATGTTGAGTAAAGTTTTAAGAAACCGGACAATTTCACTGGAAACAAAGAAGAGAGTACTGGATTGCTATGTGACGTCAGTTCTTCAATATGTCAGTGAATGTTGGACAATATCATCGAAGATGAAGGAGAGACTTGAAGCAACTGAAATGTTGTTCTACAGAAGGATGCTGCAGATATCATGGATCGAGCATGTGAGCAATGATGAGGTTTTGGAAATGATGGAAACGAAAAGGAAATTAATGCTGGGCATCAGGAAGAGAGAGCGGAAGTTCCTGGGACATGCAATGAGGAAGGAGGGCTTGGAGAACAAGATACTAACAGGTCAGATAGAGGTGAAAATAGACAGAAGAAAGCAGCGGATAACAAATTTGAAGGACCTGATCATGTGGATAATGGAAAGAGGATTGCGTGGGGTAACAGAAGAAGGCGTGCTTAGAGCCACCAGACATAGGGAAACGTAGAAAGGCATGATTGCCTACGTCCTGAAGGGACATGGCACATAAAAGAAAGAAGAAATATTGATGAGGATAACAATCCGAACAATATAAATAATGATTTATCCCAAAAGTATATAGTTTACTAATATGATTTTTTTATGCCGTATTCTATATTTTTCACTAAATGGTCATTGCGAGATAGAAAGAAATACAACATACTCTCCTATAAAATCTGAAATGCCCGCGAAAAATCGTTGTTCATGATTTAACCTTTGACTACAAACACTAGTCTTTATGTATGGTCACTCCCCAGTATAATCTTTCTCTGTGTCCCAGTCAATTTCTCTATCTATAAGCCCCTCCCTCCATTTCTATTTTGTACACTAAATGTGCATTGTGGTACAGTGGATATCGGCTCGGAACGAGAAACCGGGGAGCCGCGTTCAAATTCCAGCTGAATCTATTGCATTCACTTACGCACAAATACCCTTGGGAAAGGTATTAATCTGTCTCTTCCCTCCAGTGATGGGTTAAATAGCAGAACAGATTGGGTTCTATAGCCTTGGTCGGGCAACCAATCTACCACAGAAAGCAATGACAACCTACTGCTGGGTAATCTTCTGCCCAGTCAGTCATGTCTCGAAAGAGACATGATCGCTCAAAGCATCTATCATGTATAACACATAACTAACTGATTGAATATAATAGTTGTAAACATGACTAAAGCTTCTACTGGGCATAAAGTGGGGGTTCAGTTTTCTATTGTTGCTAAGTAATAAACTGATCCTCCACTAATTACTACTTAATAATATAATACATTTCTTCCCCTCTTGCCATGAGTAAAATAGCAGAACAGATTGAGTTCTATAGCCTTGGTCGGGCAACCAATCTACCGCAGAAAGCAATGGCAACCTACTGCTGGGTAATCTTCTGCCCAGTCAGTCATGTCTCGAAAAAAACATGATCGTGTTTCACGTATGGCAATTAACTGACTGACCTTTCTCTTAATGTTTCATTCTTCATTGATCGACATTGTATGTATTATGCTAGTCAATGAGAAATTGGCGAAAATAAAAATAAAGTAATTTTAATGTCAAAATATCTTGCCAGTCCTCATTTTCTTGGTTTAAGTGGAAGATTATGAATCTACCCTCAGTCTTATTAAGTTTTTTTTTATTATTATTATTTAAATAACCTAAATTTCATTATTCAACATACAACTTCCGTGGCGATATCTCTGATCCATTTTTATCCCTTTATGTCTTTCAGACTTATGTCCACCATTTTATTTTCCGTTCATCATTGGATATTTTTATTTTCTTTACAAAGCAGTTTGTCCATTTTCCGCAATGTAGCCGACATTATATCATACTAATCATTTAAACTTAGTTGTTGCAGTTCCCAGGCGGATTTGTCATCAATCGATCTTTTCGTCACGAAACAAGATTAATCTCAGCACTATGAGCAACTGTCTTTATCCAAGATGACCTCTTTTTTAATCGCTTTTTGTGTCGCATTCTCCTTGTGTCTCTCTACATCATTCTTCCCCTCTCCTTTATACTCTGTTTCCCTCTGTTCCTGTTTCCTTCTCAAACGTTCATCACAGTCTAGGTTCAATCTGACTGACTTCAAACACGTTATCTATAAGTAAATACAAGAGTGTTAAAATATAGATAATTTGTGGATGTTACACAATGTATATCGCACCTATAACTTTACTTTGTGCGTTGTGGTGCAGTGAATATCGGCTAGGAACGAGAAATATGAGGGCCGAGTTCGAAATCTAGTTGAATTCTTTGCATTCATTTTCGAGCAAATACCCTTTGGGAATGTATTAATCCGTCTCTTTTCCTTCCAGTTATGGATTAAATAACTGGATAAATTGGGTTCTATAGTCTTTGTTGCCAATAGGTCTACCGCAGAAAGAAATGTCTTCTGTCCAGTCAGTCATGTCCCTTTCGAAACATGATCACCTAAGAGTGCATTTTGTATTGAACTTAACTAATTGACCTATTGCAAGATCTTGTTCTCAGATCTATCAATGGCTGAGGAACACTGTGTTGAACTCAGAAAGAGTAGGGTGATTCCTAGCAGATAGATAGCTAAAAAAGACCTGCTACAAAAAGGTTACATAATATAATCGATTATGACAAGACAGTTCGACTTCAGTAACTTTATCAACAACGTGATTGGGTTTCTCACTGTCTGTTCTATCTTTCAGGAGAGCTGTTCTAACAAACATTTTTCATTTCATTGTATTGTGCCCGAATATTTTCATCATCAAATCCCTCTTACACTTTCATAAATCTACTATCCGCCTATAATATTGCTGCCATCTCAGGATTAGTTTTCCTGCTACTAATCTCAAGGTTCTTGAAAAAACCTTAAAATGATCTATCTACATGAATATAAGAGTGCTAATAGATTGCCCGGATGTGCGTTGTGGTACCGTATGTGAGTTTTGGTGCTGTGGTTATCGGCTCGGAACAATAAATCAGGGGGTTGAAGTCGAATTTTAGTTGAATTCATTGATTGCACTTACGCGCAAATACCCATGAAAATGTATTAATCCGTCTGTTCCTTCCAGTTATGGGTTAAATAACAGGACAAATTGAGTTCTGTAGCCTTTGCCGGCACCCAGTCTACAGCAGAAAGCAATAAAAAACTACTGCGGGATAATCATCTGGCCAGTCAGTCATGTCTCTTTCGAGACATGATCGCCTAAGAGTGTTTCACGCATAGCACTTAACTGACTGAGTAAAATGGCATCTAGGTCCCGACATCTATCTGTAGAAATAGCTAAATGCAACTGCCACTTCTACTAGGTTACTTTCCTGTGGAATTCCTTTCTGTTCATTTCCTTCCCTGATTAATCTAATCTTCACAAATGTAAATGCAATGTCAGATGCCATCTTTCTTCTATCTTTGGCGTGTTTCTCTATTTTGCTTTCTCTTTTACTTTAATTCCCTGTAAACGCCTGTGAACTAACGGCATTTCCGCCTTGCGTGGGGTGATGTGATTATAAAAAAGTATCGGCCAGGCATCTGAGTTTTAATTTTTATACCTCTAATATATGAATGCACTTTATGCTCACTAGAAACAGGAAGAGGACTGAATAAGCAGTACGGAAAACGTGATATCCATACATGTGCATAATGGAATGAAAATAGTTTACTTTAAATAATGTGTTCCGTCAGATATTCCCTAAATATTGTCTAGATCCACATACACCTGAAGAAGGCCGGAGAGCGAAAAATCTGAAATCTTTTGATAATAACATCGGTTGTAATATGAATTTAAGCATACTAAAAGGAAGTCCTCCAAGTCTCATCGTTTTAATTTCGAAATTCCTAGATATAACAATAACTTCTATTTTGATATTTCTATAGCACCTCTTACAGGTGAAATTCTCTTCCGATTTCTAGTATCCTGACCATCTCCAATCTCCAAAAAACTTAAATCCAACCTGAATCGCCATTATTTCTCTCTCTTTCTCTCTGTATATGTTTTTCTGTGTCTGTTGTGCATTCCAGGTGAGGAAACGCACAAATTAATGAACAACAGAACAGATATTTGAGGCCGAAAAATAGGTTATATTAAACGGAAAGACACAACTGGAACGCAGATTAGTAATCCAGGAATACGATGAGTAAGGAATATATATATATATATATATATATATATATATATATATATATATATATAAAAGTCTTTCAAGTGAAGCCGTGCTGGAAGTAGTATATCCGTGTAATACTATTTTGGCTGAGTGGAGATCAGAGCTACTATAGCTACTGACGCTGTATTCTCTGTGTACTTCGATATCTCTCGGTAACTCACGGACCTTTACGTTACTCATACTGTAACTCACGAATCTGTCACTGTTCTCTCTATGGCAGGAGTATATCTATACTCAAGTCGAGTCCATTATCATAGAAAAGGGGAGATCCCACAACAGTTTCTCTCTCTCCCTTTGTATTTTGTTCTTTTGTTATTTCTCCTCACTAATGTGATCATATTTTCTTACATTCTCAATGACAACTTTTGGCTTAGCAACATTGTAGCCTTCCTAATAATGTAAGCAATAAATATCACAATAATAATTTTATCGGGACGATATACATAACCTGATGGTGCGATAGAAACAAAGAATTGAAGAATTGTTGAGAATATTTAAAAATAAAATTTATTTTACTCAAAGGACAGTTGTCGTTAAACTTTGTGAGAATAAATATTACAACATAAAAATTGCAATATCATGTTATATCTGGTTTGTTACCTACAATCCACGAAATGCATGAATCTAACAATATATTGTAAAAATTATCTAAATAACAGAACAATGTCAGTTCCCAAGAATTATATGCATTTCACTCTTTTTTAAGAACTATCTTCCTCCAAACCACACTTGAGTATTTACCATTCACAATGTCCACGATTTGCGATCCATTTACACTAAGATTACTTAGGTTACTAACTGTATCCCACTAATTTCTCTTGCTTAATTACTACCGGTTGTTTTTACATTTTACAAGCTCTATCTTCATCAGTTAGTAAAGTGTTTGAAGTCATACACACTTCGGCGATTGTGTCTCTTTCGAGGTATGACTGACCAGGTAGAATATTTTCTTGCAGTAGGTTGCCTTTACTTTCTGCAGTCGACAGTTTTCGAACAAAAACAATCTGTTCTGCTATTCAAGTCATAGCAGGTGAGGGACAGATTTATATATTTCCAAAGTGTGTTTCGCGTAAGTGAATGAAACGAGTTCAACAGGAATTCGAACTCGGATCTCCGATTTCTCGTTCCAATCTTATAACCACTGTACCACAACGTACATTTTGTCATCATATTTTCCCTAATTTTCACAGTCTTTTCAGATTTAAAAGATTCATGAATGTTCAAGGAGGAAAGTATTCTTTGAAATCAGTTAGTCTTCGTGTAATGAACTGTCAAAAAACAACCATTTAAATCCCTTAACTTCTGATATTTGATAAAATATAGAATTTTGTATAATGTGACAAGCATCTGGAATACAAAAAAATACATAATACATAAAAAATGTATTATGGAATATGCTTTAAGTCTTCCATTGTGCAATATATAGCAACAATTTCATTAGATGCATCTTTAAAAACCTTGCAAAAATGGAAGTATTTACAGGAGCATAAAAGTTTCAAATGTTTGTTTTTTCAAAGTAAATATTTCATTTTGTTCGGGGCTTACGACCATATCACGTTGAATACACCGGTTCTCGCTCGATCACCGAAGTTAAGCAACGTTGAGCCTGGTCAGTACTTAGATGGGTGATAGCTTGGGAATACCAGGTGCTGTAAGCGTTTAGTGACGTATGCGCGTTCTGGTGCAGTGGATATCGGCTCGGAAAGAGAAATCGGTGAACCGAGTTCAAATTCCAGTTGAATACCCTGCATTCACTTAAGCACCTTTAGCGTTGGGAAAGGTATTAATCCGTCTCTTCATTCCAGTTATGGGTCAAATAACAGGGTAGGGCTTGGGCACCGTGCCCTTAAAAACAACTCACAATGAATCATGATACTCGAAAAGAAAAAAATATTACTAGACACAAAACGTATATAAAAAAACAACAATAAATTGTTGAAAGTAAAAGGTATTACCAGTAATAAATAAATAAAATTTAGTTGGTAATAAATGACCTGCCGAGGTTGAAATGCCATAAAAATAAACCAACAATCGTTTTGTTTGTATATTAAATAAAATCTAGAAATATTCAGATGTTGTTGTTGCTTGCCTAAAGAAAATGTCTAGAAAGTTGTTGAAACTTTAATATATTTTTTTTGTTAAAACTTTACCAAAAAGATGTATTGGTAAAAAATCATGCATTGTAGTTGTTAATAATCTACTTTAAATACACTTAAAATTTCTTTCATATATCAATATATTAAAACTTCATAAAAATATTCTACATCATTGCGATTTATAATAATACACCAATATAAGAAGTTTTTCGTGTTAGCTTGTAAAAGGGATTTAGGTTATTGTCCATTTCTAAGTGTGCATTGGCTTAGCATATAAATGGTAGGTTTCCTAAAACATTACATAATGAGCTATATTACGTAGCAATGTATTCCCAATCAGAGGAAACAATAATAAAAATACAACACAGACAATTTATATTTTTACTTAATATTGAAATCATTATACCAGCAACACCATAAGTATTCCTTATTAAATATGTATTTTATGACTAGTGTGACATCAGAAATTATAATTCAACAGTTTCTTTTTAATCATAATTATTTATATATCAAGAGTCCGCGTATAATTACAAGCTGCAAACTTCGCTCGGTTTGAAAACTTTAACCAATTCTCAATTGAACGTGAATCTAATAACTGATTTGCTTGTTCCGTCATGGGACGTACACATCGCCATCTTAAGAGACGTTTAGCAAGAGACAAACCCTGCAAGTGCTTCAACTAACACAATTACGGCTTCTAATTTACGATAAACGCTCGCCCTCAACAAACCGGTACGTAGACAGTATTATTGTAACAAAGTGGACTTTTAAGCGTAATATTGGAATTACTTCATTCCAATTTGTCTACCATTGTGAGTTCGATTGTCTCGGTAATGTCATTTTCAATAGCAACGTAAAACTGTTTGGCTGCAGATGTACACGTGCTCTTTCTCGAGTGTCAATCTCACATATAACTGTCTTATGAATAGATACATACATACATACATATATATATATATATATATATATATATATATATATATAGATAGATAGATAGATAGATAGATAGATAGATAGATAGATAGACAGATAGATAGATAGATTATATATATATATATATATAGATAGATAGATAGATTAGATATATATATATATATAGATAGATAGATAGATTATATATATATATATATATATAGATAGATAGATAGATAGATAGATAGATTATATATATATATATATATATAGATAGATAGATAGATAGATAGATTATATATATATAATAGATAGATAGATAGATAGATAGATAGATATATATATATATATATATATATATATATAGATAGATAGATAGATAGATAGATAGATAGATTATATACATATATATATATATATATATATAGATAGATAGATAGATAGATAGATAGATAGATAGATAGATAGATATAGATATATATATATATATATATATATATATATATATATATATATAGATAGATAGATAGATAGATAACTCAGATACTTTCACTTTCACTATGGAAACGTCACCTTTACTTATACCAAAACACTTAAGAGTTATATTTTCCTCTTGTTAGCTGCTTTTACTGAATTTTTGAAAAAAGAAAATATTAAGCCATTTAGCGTTATTATTCTTATGCTTATTCATATTACTTTTAATAGTATTATTATTATTGTTGCTGCTGCTGTTGTTTTCGATGTTGTTTTTGTTGTAGTGGTTTTATGGTAAAAAAGCAATAGAAAAACCTGCGCTTCTGTGCAAATATATACATTCCAATATTTACATAATAGCACAAACTCTTATTAAAGTATATCAGATACACGCATCTACGTAGTTTTTGCGCAATATTGTGAGGGCCTTTGTTGAATTTAGCGGATTACGTTGCAAATGTTGCCTAGTTAGAAATACGTCTATGTTGATTATTCTAGTCAACTCAAATGGGGATCTGTTTATGTGGCGTTCCCAAATTCCCAGTCATTCCCTACTGCTTTATTCATTTTTACAAATACAAAATTTTTAGTACACAGTCATGATGTTATATCCATACAGCTCGTAACTGGGCACCATTTCCTATGCAAAATAAACAATTGTTTTTTGTTAAGTAAGTGACGATTTTTATTTATTTATTTATTAAACTAGTGTAAACTAGCAAAAGACAAGAACGTCTGTGAAACAAAAGATTAGCATTTCTTTAACAGCAGACAGATAAAACTTGAAATTTTCTTTAAATTTTGGTAATTTTTTTTAAAGGTAATACCTTTTATGCCATTCTAGAAAGTTCAGAGATAAATATTCAGTTTAAAGCGGTATGTAAGGACCCAGAGAAATAGACAGCAACATGGGAGGAGGGTGGAAATACAACGCTATGCAATATTTGCATTAAAAATTCAATAGTAAATTTTAAATTATTCATTAATCTATTTCTTTTAGAAACTGTTAAAAAATCTGAGAAAGGAAATATTAAACAATACAAAATATTGAACACGGGGAAATCGACTTTTTGAAAACTCCTACAACAGGTAACTGAAGAAGGTGAAAAAAACGGTCCACAAATAAATATCAAGAAACCCGAATGCATGGTCATCAGAAAAAGAGCAGCCCAAAATTCTAAATGCAGGCGGGGGATACTAAACTCAACCAGGTGCAAAAATTTAAATACCTGGGAAGTGTTCTAACAGAAGATGGAAAATGCGACACAGAGATTCGAATGTGAATTGGCTAAGTGGAGTATTAAAAGACAGCAAATTTTCGCTAGAAACAAAG
The DNA here is from genome assembly GCA_037127315.1 of Ascarosepion bandense. Classification (NCBI taxonomy): domain Eukaryota; kingdom Metazoa; phylum Mollusca; class Cephalopoda; order Sepiida; family Sepiidae; genus Ascarosepion; species Ascarosepion bandense. The sequence goes on from JBBBDQ010002331.1 coordinate 1,777,771, forward strand.
AAGAGAATACTGGATTGCTATGTGTTGTCACTTCTTCAATATGGCAGTTAATGCTGGACAATATCATTAAAGATGAAGGAAAAACATGAAGTAACTGAAATTTGGTTCTACAGAAGCATACTGTATATAAAGTGGGGGGGTCAATTCCATATTACAATCATTATATAAACTGACCCCTCACTCTGTGGTCACAGCAGTTCCTATACATTTATATCCCTGAGATCCAAAGTGCGACACAGAGATCCGAAGGCGAATTGGCATGGCAAAGGAAGCATTCCAGAAGTTGTGTAAAGTATTAAGAAACAGGACAATTTCTCTAGAAACAAAGAAGAGAATACTGGATTGCTATGTGTTGTCAGTTCTTCAATATGGCAGTTTATGCTGGACAATATCATCAAAGATGAAGGAAAAGCTTGAAGCAACTGGAATGTTGTTCTACAGAAGGATGCTGCGAATATCATGGATCGAGCATCTGAGCAATGATGAGGTTTGCAAAAGGATAGAAACGAAAAGAAAAATTAATACTAAGCATCAGGAAGAGACAGCTACATTTTGTGGTACATGCGATGAAAAAGTAGGAGAATCTGATACTAATAAGTCAGATAGCGGGCAGAGAGAGAGGAAACAACGTGTAACGTACTTCATTGGCTTGAGTGAATAGATGGCAGAACGGGATTATATGTTGTAACAGCAGAAAGCGTGCCAAAACCACCAGGGATAGGGAGACGTGGAGGGTCATGATCGCCAACCTGAAAGGACAAGGTACATAGAAAAAGATGAAGTGACAATTAAATTTGTGTCATTGAACAAGATATTTACTATTATTATATTAATTTAACCAAAGGAAATATGTTAAACACTCCCGTACATTTAAGATCATATGCCATCAGAGCTACTGCTACTGTAGCATCGGTGCTTTCATATCTTTTCACACACCTTATTCACTATAATTTCAAATGTTGAATAGTCTTCACCATCTGTTTTTTGAGAAATTTAACCGACGCAATCGTGTGTTGAATAAGGAGCAAATATTTTAGACAATATCTTGAAAATTTCTTTAAAAGTCGTTTCTTCAGATTGTTTTCGTAGAAAATAATTTGTATATTTTTCGTGTTCCAAATAATAAAGCTCACTTAGTAGTAAACGAATTTTCTTATCGTCTGTTTATTATGAGCAGTCTTTAACAAATATCTCCTCAAATCTGTAACAATACGCATCAAATGTAATCTCATATTTATGTTTATATGTAAAATTGATTTAAAGACATCGTCCTGAGAAAATGTATCTGGTTTATCTAGGCTTGTTTTTCTTTTTGCGAAAATTATCGGCAGTATAGCAACTTGCTTCACTTGCCGATTTTGTGCTCATATTCTTACCACTTTTGTGCTACCTCTTGTTTTAAAACTTCAAGAAGTCATGTCTAGAAGTCGTCCATATTTAAATTTGCTGTTATTCTCAAACTGTTCGTTTTCGTCAGTAAATCTGTACGAATGTTTTGGGGCACAACTTCTGTTCAAGTTTTCGACGCCAAATCTGTTTTTATAAATTTGCTTGTTTAAAATCTACGTAGCCAGATCTGTTGTATATCGATTTTGTTTGTTGATTTTTTCGTCACCAGACTATTGTTTTCGACGTAAGCTTTTTTCGACGAACTGATCTTGCTAGTCTAAAAAAAACAAATTATAACAAATGATGATTTATTTTCTTCGCCAGTCTTGTCGAGGTATCAAGACAATACCCAGAAGAATTGTGTTCAGTATCCACAGCACAATACCCGTATTAATGAATATTAATTTAAATAAGACAAATCATTAAGATAGAACAACAAATATTTGAAGAGAGGAGTGGTTAAGTTGTTAGAGTCGCAGAGAGTACAATCCAATAGTAATCGTCAATGACACTCCAAAGATATCAACTACCTCCCCACATGGGAGGATATCTGACTTTGGTGTGACACAAAGATATTTAAATGGTAACACCGAGCCTGTAAACTCCGACAGAAATTCTGCTTTTAACCAGACGAGCCTTTCCCGGGTTTCTCGAGAGCAATGGGCCCGACAAAGGGAACAACTGACGCCCGCAGTTGATCCCCTCAGAATGTCAATGACACTCCGAATATACGAGACTGCTATTAGTCCCTATTTTTTATAACTACTGCGGTCCACTGACCATTTCGTCCTTGAGAGCACCAAATGGGTTGCAGTAGCTGCTCTACACCTTACGAATAATTAAATGTATTACTACATACGAATAATTATACACTATTAAATTTTTAGAAATCTTTTTCTGTGTTAACCTTTTTTCATATTTTAATATCTTTCGTGTCTCACATAAAGATTCACTTCTCCAACAGAATATCGGTATGTGAGACTAGAGAATCAAGAATTCATCACAGAACTACTACAAAAATGGCAAAGAACCTCAAGCTAACCCCCAAAACTTACTCTTACTCCGTCATATCACAGAAAGCGTTCGATGGTTAACGAAAAAGATTATTCAATATATTTCAGACTGTCCCTCTGTAAGGACGAGCGTTGTTCAGGACCATCGGAAGATTTCAAAGTATTAAGGTTATTTTATTTGTAAAAATACGATAGTCCGCTGAAAAATTCATTTTCTGACAAAAATACTCTCATGAAATGTAAACAAATGATGTTTATTTTTCAGTATAGTTTTCTTTGTCGTCGGCACAAATATTTTATCGCTATTACACTGCTTAGATCCCATTAGTGAGTAAGCTGTTAAAAAAGTTATCAACAACTGATGTGATACTATCATCACTGTGATACTGGGTCACAGTCATGTGTTGTTTTTTCATCTTGTGGAACAGATGCCAGTCAGATGTAGAGGAATCTGGACAATTTGGAGTGTTATCAACCTTTCCCAAACCATATTCATGCTCATAAGTCATTGAGTCCAGTAGCCATCGTGTTAAACATTGTACTGGCAAAAAAGATATCGTTCTTAAATTTGGGCGTGTTTTATCTGTCTAGCCTTTCGTATCTGCACCGTAATGTGGCATATAACTCTCCCTTAATGTTGTTAGTATTTTTAACTATATTAAATAAAAACAATGCATTTTTCACTTAAACATTGGAGACCATTAACATTCCTGCAAATGAAATGTCCTTCTCTATATTTGCAGCATCTGTGGATGTTTTTTTTCCGCTGCATAAATTGTCTTTTTGTTTCTGTCTGAAAGTGATGAAGCCAACAGACATACTAGATCAGGACACTTTCTAGGAAACAAGCTGGATCTGTCTTAAGCAATGTCAAATTTCACGGATACGTAATCAGTCTGGTTCACATTTGATAAGATGTCAGACGTTGAAACCATCGAGCCGAAACCTTCGTGAATTTAATTGTGCAGAATATTCTCACAATTCCCATACGTTAATAGATTTAGTTATTGTATATGGTGTCACTCGCATGCCATTCATCACCATGTGGTGATCACGATTAATGCTTTCCTCAGTAGAATTTAAAATTGAGTTTGAGTTTTGTCTATATACACATTATTTAATGCCAAAACTGTAGAGTTTTAAGGTATTTTTTAACCTTTGGTTTTAGTGGGAAAATTGATTTAGTCAGATGTTGATGAAAAAAGTTATTTTAGTAAACTGAAGGTGTCTTCTAATTTTGTATTCAAAAGTGTATTGGTGGTAACATTTATTCTTTAAAAATGTGTTATTGTAATATTTTCCTTAAAAATGTATACTTTTCTATAAAAGTTTATTTTTATGTATATATTGCAACAAAAATCTATTTTTATACTTTCATGGTGTTTTGACCCCGGTTTAGAGAAAAATTATTGGCTCGTGGCTGGGACCCTAACTGGTGGTATTACTCCAGGTCAGGGTGAACCTGAAAAACAACAGCAATTAAGAGGTGGTTCCATGCTCCTCACAACCTCTCAATCAGAGGCCTTGATGCCAGATGCAGTTTACCGTCATACTCAGGACCGTCCGCAGTAGAAGTTGCAGAGCATTCAGAACCTGGGTCATCATTATAAGTTTCCGTATCCCTCTTAAATTCAGCTGTCCATTTTTTTCAATGTATATAACTTGACAGCATTATCCCTAACTTTGCAACCATATTAAAATAAAACATCGCTTCTAGTTAGTTTCAAATCTTTTTTGAACTGTCATATGTTTACTTGGAGAGAATCAATTCAATTATTAATAAGAAGTGGGGAATTAAATTCATGCAAGACTTCACAGCTTCAGCCTATAAACGTTTTAAGCCAGGCCCGTGTTATGTTAAAATAGTTATGTTAGAGATACACCTGCAAAACGGGGAATATTTGCTAAGTATGGCTTAAATTATTATATATAAGACGCTACCAGTAAGAATTGTATATTTTTAAAGGAAGAAGAATCTAAGTAACCGACGAACATTTTGACAACAAACAGCTATAAATATTTTAGATCTAGTTAAGTAGAGAATATACCCGTTTTATTCAGAAGTTTTTAAAAAATCAATTTTGCTTAACTTTTAGCTAAACACTTCAAATATTACTAGGTATGTATCAATAAAAATAAAATGTAGTAAAGAAGATTGAATATAGAATAGATTGCGCTTGGGGGTACTTTTACTCAACACATTTAAATGATCGAGGCCATAATTAATGCTGAAATAGTCCAACATCTTACTGCCCACAAACTCTACTCTGACAGACGCTTTGCCAGGTTCACGGCCGACATGATAATAACCGTTACGGAGTACATGCTCCAGGCCCTTGATGAGTCAGTCGAGGCTCGTGCTGTTGCTCTGGACATCTCCAAGGCTTTTGACATGGTTTGTCACTCTGTCCTTCTAGGAAAGCTAAGGGGTTACGGTATTACAGGACGCTTGCTTGCTTGATCTAATCCAATCTTTTTTAAATAACCGTAAAATGGAGGTCGTTTTGAATGGACAGGCCTCTTCATCCTGCAGCACAACTGCTGGTGTCCCACAGGGCTCTCTCCTGGGCTCGACGCTCTTCCTTATTTTCATCAACAACCTCGCAGATGAGATCAAGTGCCAAGTAGTTATCTACACAGATGACGCCACAATTTACTCCCGCATCAGTAAGAAAACCGTCGTGGCGGATAAACATAATCTCGCTGCTAACCTTGAACGGGACCTACACTCTGTGGTGAATTGGGGCAAGAAGTGGCTTGCCAATTTCAACGCGTCTAAGACCAAGCTGTTGTCTGTCAATCATCACAGGCAACCTCTCCTGCCTCCCATAAGCATGGACCAAATGATTCCCTGAGTGCAATACACTGCGCCTCCTCGGCCTTACCCACTTTTCGGATCTCAAATGGAATCACTACATCGAGTCCATAGCTAAATCCACTGCTAAGAAGTTGGAGTCACTGTGTTTGGCCAGGATGTTTTTCCGCCTGAATCCATCCTGCATATATACAAATAAACCATTCGTCCGTGCATGGAATACTGCTGCCATATATGGTCAGGCGCCCCTGCTGCTCATCTCAGTGTTCTTGACAGGCTCCAAAGGAGAATCAGTAATGTGATAGGTACCGACTTGGCGGCTCGACTACAGCCACCTCCCCACCGACGAAATGTGGTCTCCCTTTGTTTGTTCTATAAATACTTTCATGGCTTCTGCTCGAACGAACTTAAGTAACTGGTGGCTCCTCAACAGGTGTTTACTCGTGCAACCAGATTGGCAACTGGGTCCCACCTATGCACAGTTAGGTTAGCCAAATGCAGACGACATTTCTACTCCTTCAACTTCTTCTCCCGAAACTTCCCGCCTGTGGAACTCCCTCCCATATTCTTGCTTTCCTGACGGCTACAACCTCCAGGAATTTCAATGCAATGTCAATACTCATCTATTAACCACGTGACTCTAGTTCTTTCCCCACCACGTATATCCTTTCCCTTCTCTCCACCTTTGAAACAGTCATCACACCTTCTATTGCTCCTTTCTAACTGGTTTGTCTTCCTCTTCACTCTCTTCTAATTAATCTTTTTGCACTTATGTAACCACCTGCACATCAGTGGCATTATCGCCTTGCTCGGGGTGATACGGGTAAAACAATAAATAAATACCCAAAATTAACCAGATAAAACCAAGTTGTATCTTAAAAAATCAAATTAAGTTTTTCGTATGGATGCCATGCAAGTCATTAAATTCGTTCAGAAATATCGAATCCGTCCGCTTGAAATAACCGTTTTCTAAGATTAATGGCTAAATGGTGCTGAATGGGTAAAACATACAGGTTTTTGTAACATCTCTGGGCTTAGAAGACGCTCAAGGCAAACCAGCTAGATTTTTCACAAACAATGTCAGCTTTTATTACGATTGAATCAATCTGGCGCGATTATCATTTTTTAGAACCTGTAGACTGGAACTTCTGAATCACAAAATTGCACTTTACTAAATAACAGAAACCACGTCATTTAAGAACTATCAATAACAGTAACATCTAAAAGGAATATCACATGCAACTCTAACTGTAATATGTTACCTTGACCGGTGGGGGTAATTGCCAGCAACATACAGCCGTAAATAAGACCACCCAAGAACTAGGGTGTTTGATAGATATATTCAGTCGTAGATTATGTAAATGTGAATTCTGACACAGTATGCCCAACATCAGCAACTGGTCTAGCTTATAGCAGGGGCCTATTCCCACGTGGTTATGGATCTTGTTAAATAAGAGAATTTCATGTTCCATTGAACACGATGTGTTTGGCAGACTTATTCTGTTAAAACATAGTATTTTTTCTCTTTTAGAGTAGGTACCCCTTTCAATCGCCCAGTTTGTAATTCTCTTCTATTGGGGAAGTGGTTCTCGGTTTTCTTCCTCTCCTCTAGCCTTAATATTGGTACTTTCGCAAATTTTGTGTGATTTGTGAGGTTGGTAGAAATGTCTCTTCATAGTAAGGATACCGTATTGGCAATTTTCATGTTGCTGCGTCCGATTGGTAGTTAGGAACCGAAAATATTGTGGAGTGTTGAGTGTAGCTCTTCTGGTCACCAGTTGCATAATATTGATGGTTTTACAGTGCCCTGACGCGCATGAATAGGTGTCCCTGCTATCACTTTTGGGGTTCAACGCCGATGATACACAATGCTGCATTCTGCGCCATCTTCCTTCTTGCTATGACGATAAACTGCATGCGGCAGCAAGGTCTCTGATTGGGAGGTTGTGATGAGCATGAAACCACACCTCTTAATTGCTGCTATTCCCATGTCCACCCTGATCCGAAGTGGTGGCATCTGTTAGGGACCCAGTTATGGGCAAATAGTTAACCCCCAAACATAGGTCAAGTCTACGGCTATATCGTGTTGAATACACCAGTTCCCGTCCGATCACCGAAGTTAAGCAACATCGAGACTGGTCAGTACTTAAATGGGTGGCCATTTGCGAAAACCAGGTGCTGTAAACGTAAGGACCAAGAATGGTCCACTGGTCCTCCAAGTTTGGGGGTTAGGTGCAGCGCTAACAACACTGCCCCGTAAAAAACAGGTTGTTACAGAAACAGCAACAAAATGTTGCTGCCCTATGCACCATCTGGTTGCGATGGATAAATGATGAAATGATGAATGAAACAGGGATCACAACAGTATGAAAATATAAAAATAAACCTTTATATACATAAAATAGATTTTGATAGAAAAATATACATTTTTTAAGAAAAAAATATTACCATAACGCATTGTTGAAGAAAAACATGATTCTCAGCAAAATTTTAAATATAAAATTAGAATACATTTTCAGTTTTTAAAATTTAATAAGAATTAATAATAAAAAATCTTTACTTCTGAATAAATCAACCTTCTCACTATAACTGAACATTAAAAAATATCTTAAAACACCATATTTTATGGCATTAAGTAACCCACAAATATTAATATGGCATTAAACAACATTAAACTCAAACTTTTCTTGGATATGTTGCAATCAGTGATCGTTTGCGACCTATACTTGAGGCATCTCCTTAGTATATTCATAATTCAAGAAGTAAAGCTAAAGCAGTCATATGAAATTCACTTAAACCCCTCACTATTTCTTTCACAGGCATCCGTGGTATGAGTATTAACTTCTGATTTGTAGAATCTTCCTCCCACGAAAAGTTCCCTGACAACATAGCACTCTGCGAAACCAATTTTAACTCCTCAATCTCTTCCAATGATTTCTCGATTCCTGGTTAGCTTCCTCCATTAAGGAAGGACTCCATTTTCCAGATGCATGATCTGGGGTTTAGTAAACTTCTCACTTCTCCTGAACATTTATACATATATCTCCGTCTTTTCACTTTTAAATCCAGTTAGCTAACTTTTCATATCGCTGCCCTTCTTCTGACTGTTATTTACTAGACACTATATCTAACAACATAGATAAAGCTAAACCGTTGGCTAATATATTTGTGTTCGGTGACATTAATACCACTGAACACAAATATGATGTCCGTTGTGGTGCAGTGGAAATCGACTCAGAGCGAGAAATCGGGGAGACGAGTTCGGATTCCAGCTTAATTCCTTGCATTCACTTACGCCCAAATACTCTTGGGAAAGGTATTAATCCGTCTCTTCCTTCCAGTTATGGGTTAAATAACAGGACATATTGGGTTCTATAGCCTTGGCTGGCAACCAGCTTACCTCAAAAAGCAATGGCAACCTACTGCTGGATAATCTTCAGCCCAGTCAGTCATGTCTCTTTTGAGACATGATCGCCCAATCGTGTTTCACGTATGGCACTTAACTGACTGACATTAGTGTCCATCATGCCAAGTGGCTGAAAATTTGTCACGATAAACTTATCAACCACTCAGTCTTTCACGCAAGTGGTGGATTTTCCCACGCGCTTCCCTAGCATCCCTATAAAACACGTTTCTCTGCTAGATCCTTGCTTGACTTCTATCTCTGACTCCTGCCAAGATATGCAGCTTGACCTTCTTGGAACATCTGATCATGCTGTGGTTTCCGTTAATATGTCTCTCCATTCTCACTTCTTTGGAGAATCTCCTACAAATAGAATTTCTTACTGCTAACAAGGAACGGGCTGGAATTAGTTCCACGATTCTCTGTGTGAGGTACTTTGGGAAAAAAAGTTTTTAGCCTCACCAGTTGAGAACTGCGCCTCTGAAGTCTCCTTCTGGGTGAAAGCTTAGCATCGATGCTTTCATTCCATCCAAGAAGTTCCGTCATAAACCTCATTCGTTTCTCTGGTTCACTTGCGCTTGCTCGTTCGCCATTGCCCACAGGAATCACTCTTTCCAGCTTTATCGGAGCCACGCGTCTGACTATAATAGGTGTCTTTTTGCTTCTGCTCGTAATAAGTGCCAGAAAATTTTGAATTATGCTAAATTGCTGTTTTCTGAGAGAATAATGCAGTGTATAGCAGCCTGCAAGTTGGGCTCCAAAGACTTATGGCGAAAAGTGTGTTGAGCAACAGCAAGCCCTCTATCTTCCTCTGTATTTTCTCTGGAGAGCTTTCAGTCTCCTCTAATTATTGCGTTATCAGCCTCATACCGATACTTGTGTTTCAACATCTCACAGTCCATAACCTATTTTCCGACAATCAGTACGGCTTCGGCTTCGCTAGATCTACGGGTGACATGCTAATGGCTATCAACAAATACATATATCAGGCGCTCGATAAGGACGGTGATTCGACAGATGTTGCTATATATCCAAAGCAATTGACAGAGTTTGGCACGCTGGCCTTCTGCACAAACTACAAGGCCGTGGATGCTTGATTTATTTGATCCTGTTCTTCCTGTCAAACCGCTTAATGAAGGTCGTATTGACCGGCTGCCTCTAGATCCTATCATACGAATACGAGTGTCCCCAGGCCTCTATCCTATATCCTATAGCTTTTTTCTAATCTTCGTCAAGGATTTCCATGATACGATCAATTCCTAACTAGGCTTTTACGCTGAGGACACCACCACTTAATCATGCCTCACTAAGAACGCAGCCAACGGTGAGAAAACTAACCTCATGCAGATCTTGAAAGAGACTTCGAATCTACGGTGGATTAGGGTAAGAAACGACCCGTAAATTTTAACGCTTCCAAAACAAAGCTGCAACACTTTAAACATCATAGACCATCTCTCCTACCTCACCTCTGTCAGCATGGATCACACTATTTTCATGGAAAGAAATTATCTGCGGCTCATCGGCCTCACACTCTCAGTCGACTTCAAGTGGAAAGATTACATTGAATCAATATCCAAATCTACTGCTAGGAATTTTCTAAATAACCATGAATGTGTCTTATTTTCTAAATAACTAATTTTCAACATTTATTTTCATATATCACCTGAAGAACAATTTTCTCATGAAATATAAAAATGTTTGTATAGTGATAAAATGCATTTATAAAACATTGTAATAACAAACTCACAATATATATATGTATATATTGTGATTTTGTTATTACAATGTTTTATAAAAGCATTTTATCACTATACAAATTTTTTTATATTTCAGAAGAATATTATATATATATATATATATATATATATATATATATAACGTGTATTTTAGAATCGTGTTTTATTGCACTTTCTTATCATTAATTTATTCTCATTGCTTTTACTCACAGTAACCCTTTATGTATTAATAGCATCAATGTCTTGCTTGAGGCGAAATGATTAAAATAAAAAAAAACAACATATGAATATTGCAGTTATTATCATTTCAACGTAATGCCACATAATCTTATGAATATTTGTGTGTGTTTGTGTGTCTATGCATGTGCGTATGCTTCGCAAACATGTTTGTTAGCGCATATATAAATAAGAAAATTTAAATAGACACACAGTCTAATTGATTAAATATATAATAGTATTTTATATTTAATTTCTTATTTAAAATTCATACTCTGGGCATTAATTCTCCTTAGAAGTGATAAGGTGACTTTACACTTTCGTAATTTAAATGCATATTTGCGCATGTGCATATTTATTTCCGTCGCATGACTTATTCGTTTGATTAATTATCTAATCTGTTTTCTCCTATCGGCGCTTATCATCTGATTCCTGTTTTTTCTTATCTAACGATTATATATGACAGGTTTATAAAACTGAATGTTTTAATATTATTGATAAATCTTTAACAAAATTAGAAATTACATTCATAAAATTAATACAACCATTGCATTATTCTAGCAAATTTCAAATATAAATAAGAAAAATGTGTTGTAAAATGTAATTATAATTTTAAATTTGACTTTTGGAATAATTTCAAGCGTAATATATCTTCAATATTTATTAGAGAAATTTTGATCTGAAATGAGCTCTCTAAAATGTTTAAGTGTGCATTTATAAGTGATTACTTTTAAAGGAGATAATTGATAAAAATACTGTACATAATTTATGCAAAATATATTTTTTATCAATGTTACACGATGATGCATGTCTCTCTATGTCTCTCTTTTATTTATTTATATATATATATATATATATATATATATATATATATATCCAAGAACTCTCTCGAATTCTAGCAAAATTATTTAACCGCTGCCTGAGGAAATCATTCCCAAGCATGTGGAATGAGGCATGCGTATGTCCGCTCTTCAAGAACGTGAGTAACTAATACTACACCCCATATTACAGTAACATTAGTTTTCTCAGTATCATCAGTAAAATTTGTGAGAACTTTATCAAAAAAGATGTTGGCCGATGTTGATGTCCTAACTTCCGTTACGTAGAAAATTAGTAAGGCTCTTGAAAGCAAAAAAAAAAAAAAAGGCAAGGTCCTTAGCATTAATTATTTCGAAAGTATTCGACAAGGTGTGGCATAATAGTTTGCTACACGTGGTCTTTAGCTTTGAAATCCTTGTAAAGTTTTCGCTATTATAAAATCCTTCCTGACTGCTATATTTCTGAAAGTAGTTATGAACCACAAATCCTCCTGGTCCCTGGAAAACAACGTAGACATTCAGGATGTGTAACTACTCGGACCAACTCTCTTTCTGATTTACATAAATGATATACCTACAAATATTTTCCGATCATTCATAAATATATATGCGTAGATACAACAACATACGGTTACACCTCCAAAAATCATGACGATAAGAATTTAGCAGCTGGCTTCTCTTCCCATGGAGAACTAACTCCCAAGTATGGGAAAACTTGATGGTTACATTCATTGCTTCCAAAACGAAACTGGTCACATTTAATAACCGCCGATTAGACGTCGAACAACAAGTCTTACGATGAACAGATGTTCACTTGAGGACTTTCCGTACCTCGAGAGAATATAATCTAGCTCCCGGCCTCAAGTAGGATTCTTTTATACGATTAATCGCTGGAGATACAGGCAAAACGATCGGCTGCTTAAACTGCACGCCTAATTTTCTAACTCCTCCGTCGATCCTCTACATTTTTAAGAGCCAAAGATGGAGTTTTGTTGCTGCCCAGAAAACACCTTCTAGCTATAAAATGCAACCGCAACTTCTACTCCAACAGTTTCTTTTCTTGTACTTCCCGACTGTGGAATTCCCTTCCAGATGACTGCTTCCCCGACGGCTACAATCTCCAGGAGTCTAAATGTAAGGTCAATAGACACCTCCTAACAAACAAACTCGCTTCCATTCTTTCAAATACTCTTCCCACCCACCCATCTATCTATCACATCCCCTTCTGACATTTCCTATATCTAACCATTCTTTCTATTTACCTTCCTCCATGTAGCCCCAAACGCAATAGTGGCAGTGGAATGCCTTACTTGGGGTGAAACGAGTAAAAAATAATAATAGAATTACAAAGCGTATTCTAGACCTTGTTAAGGATGAATTAATTAGCAGACTTCAACCTGATTGGTAGAGGCTGGATGTGGCAAGTCTTTGATATCTCTAGCGTTACTATCGTTTTTTTAATCATTTCACCCAAAGCAAGGCATTCCACTGCCACTATTGCGCTTGGGGCTACATAGGGGAAGGTAAAGAGAAAGAGTGGTTAGATATAGGAAATATCAGAAGGGGAGGTGATAGATAGATGGGTGGGTGGGAAGAGTATTTGAAAGAATGGAAGCGAGTTTGTTTGTTAGGAGGTGTCTATAGACCTTACATTTAAACTCCTGGAGATTGTAGCCGTCGGGGAAGCACTCATGAGGAAGGGAATTCCACAGTCGGGAAATACGAGAAAAGAAACTGTTAGAGTAGAAGTTGCGGTTGCATTTTATCGGTTTCACTGTAAAAGGGTGGGATCTAGTTGCTAATCTAGTATCTCGTGTAAATCCGAACCTAGGGGGCACCAGTGATCTAAGTTCATCGGAGCAGAAGCCGTGAAAGTATTTATAGAAGAGACACAGGGAAGCCACGTCGCGCCTGTGAGAGAGAGACTGCAAAAAGAATGCTCGCACGAACTCTGTCAACTGGTTCCACCAGGTCTGACCTTCGCGACTAAAACACGCTATGCCAGTTACATATTTCAAACTATTTACACTTCATCCGTATTGTGTTGTCGAGAATTAAGTTCTACTTAGACATCTTTTCGCCAAATACGTCCTTGTGAAACAGAAGTTGAGGTGATGTTTCCCAATCGCTACAATCTTGATATGATCATGTTTAGAGTTAATTTTCTAAGAGCCGCTTAAATGTGGCACAAGACCGAAAATACGGCGTACTTAGTGAGGATCAAACTCTCTACGCAATTGAAACAGGTCCTAGCGAGACAAGCTTGCTAACATTTACACCGCCTTGAGGTGCCCATGATCATGTTGCGTGTCAACGGTTATTTTATCTCCTAATTATATAAACTGTTCTTTAATGCTACGTTCAACTTTCAGTTGCCACCATTGCATTGTACAGGTTGAACCATAATTCCAAAAAATGAATATTAAAAATAAAGAAAAAATTGAAATTATAACATATTAAAAAATTAGTTAAAACACAAGCTACGCCTCCTTGGCCTTACACTTACGGCGGACCGCAAATGGAATGACTATATCGAATCCTTTGCCAAATCTGCTGCTATGAAAGTTGGTTCTCTGTGCAGGGCCCGGAAGTTTTTCCCACCTGAATCTATTCTGCACATATACAAATCTACCATCCGCCCGAGTGTTGAATATTGCTGCCATATCTGGTCGGGTGCCCCTGCTGCTCTCCTTGGGCTTCTTGACAAAATACAAAGGAGGATCTGTAACGTGGTTGATACTGACTTGGCAGACCGGCTGCAACCACTCTCTCACCGGCGTGATGTGGCTTCCCTGTGCCTCTTCTACAAGTACTTTCATGGCTTCTGCTCCGATGAGCTTAGATCACTGGTGCCGCCTAAGCACGAATTTACACGAGATACTAGATTAGCAACTAGGTCCCACCCTTTTACAGTTAAACAAATAAGATGTTACCGTAAATTCTACTCTAACAGCTTCTTTTCTCGCGCTTCCCGCCTGTGGAACTCCCTTCCACAAGTCTGCTTTCCCGACAGCTACAATCTCCAGGTGTTTAAATGTAGGGTCAATAGACACCTCCTATCACACTAACTCCCAATTATTCTCATAACACTCTCATCTACCCAACCCTCATTCTCGGTACCCTTACCCGCCTATCACCCACCCTCTGACATTTCCTATATTTAATCATCCTTTCTCCACTCTATGTAGCCCCCTGCGCAGTAGTGGCAGTGACATGCCTTGCTCGGGGTGAAACGCTTATAAAAAAAAAAATCAGTATATATTGTTAGTATAATTTCTCTTTTTTTGAACATTAAAAGCTTTCAGTCTATAGAGAACGCAAGTTCAGAAGTTTTACCCTAAGTGAAGGATATTCAACCAACTAATAAGCTTTACTAATGTTTACCGTCGGATGAAAAATACTTGAGGTTCTATTTGACGACCTTCTTTCGATAAGTTCATATCTGGCGGAGTTGCATACTACTCAAAGAATCCTTTATTTAAAACCCTGACTGAATCGACTGAATCATTGTTATGCAGTGGATAATCGTTTGGATGCGAAATGCATGGTCTATGATCCTAAATTAGTGAGAAACCTCATTCGGAGGAGTTAAGCTTGGGGCAGAAATCATTCGGCAATACGTTTGCTGACATTTGGAGAATTGTTTAAAGTGAAAATAGTCTGTCTACAGCAGTTTCCGAAAGATCAGTTTCAAGCATTGCCTCAGAAAGTAAACTCTGCGATTCAAAGAGAAAGTGGTATTTTGTTCACAAAAATTCTTCACAGGAAAAAGAACTTGTTGAGTAGACTCTGTGTTCGCCAGATTTGGAAATATTTTCCGAAATGTTTTCAAAACAACAAAAAGCGAAATAGGACAGATTTTTCAATTGTAACGTACAGGGATCAACTCTGATATTTTGCACTATAAAATTCCTCGATAAACATGTTCACCTTCCGAAAGATATCCGGGTATCTCACATCCTGCAGGACTGTACAATAAATAGTGTATTTGCATTTAATAAAATATTCCCGGTCAAAACTTAAATAAGTATTTGTCTGTTATCTAGAAAAACATGTAAAATATTTACTGACTGGTTGTAATTCCAAATATTTTTCTAACATTGACGTTCTCATTGACCAAGGCGCAAGAGTCACTCGAGTTAAAGTGCAAGAAGTAAGAGGAACAGTTTAATGTAATATGTGTAGAAGATATGGGTTACGCAGAGATTAAGATTGTATTAATAGGAGAAACAGCCTCTTGAGAGTCGGTTCCACAAAGTAGAGTTTTCTTGGGAAGAATTAGGCAGAATATCATTATATTACACCATTTAAATATGAAGGAAACTTGAGTGTTCACTACAATGTGAGTTGCATGGCGGGTACTGGTCTCGTGAAGGATAGAACTAAAGGACTTGTTTCGTCTGAACAATTTATGCGGAAGTGGGTGGTTAGGAGTTCATCTTAAATAAAGATATTGAGAAGAATTTGAACTCTACCGAAAATTTTAAAGAACGAAAATCAGCTATCAGTTTCTTGTTACCAAGAGTTGAAAATGATTAGAACAACTATTTGTAATAAATAACCGATAAGAAATAACAGACAAGTAATAATTTAAAATTAATGAAATGTTTAATTAAATTTATAATTATATTTAATCTTAATGAAATATCTAACTAATATGAAGACAGTGAAATCAATACTTTCAGTGTCTGTATGTTGTGAATTACATTTGTAATATATACAATGTGATTGAAAATTATTTTCACCATTTTAAAAGAATTATAATTTAATTGTTAGCCGTAATACTTGAAAAGAAAAAGGTATAAGATGAAAGTGTTTAACATGAGGTTTTATTTAAAATTCGA
This sequence comes from Ascarosepion bandense, assembly GCA_037127315.1. Lineage (NCBI taxonomy): Eukaryota > Metazoa > Mollusca > Cephalopoda > Sepiida > Sepiidae > Ascarosepion > Ascarosepion bandense. The sequence continues at coordinate 1,794,005 of JBBBDQ010002331.1, forward strand.
TATGGGCACCAGATCTTGCTTACAGTTTCTCAAAATGGCCAGGAATTGTGTCAACATTTGTTGTTGTAAAAAAAAAAAAAAACAAACTGCTCCCTTATAGTAGCAATAAACTTCAGCATTTTTCTGTCGCTCGATCACAACACTTGTAGCCAAATCACATGTACAAATGATAATTCGTCGTAACAGTCAACGTAGAAAAGACAAAATGGGGTCACACATCGAACCTTTACATTTAACAAGCAAAAAACCCGTGTTCGTCCACCAAGCTCAGAAAATCGCCCTCATAAACGAAAACTAACGGCTTTTATTTACCGATAGATTTTTCTGATTGGTCTCGCCATCCAGGGGAGGGAAGAACATTAGCACAGGTTTTACTCCTTAAAGTAGATTTTTCCAAGATACATTTTGGTAATTTATCATCAGAAGATCCCCCTCAAAGCACACGTAATTTCTTTTTGTGTGCCTGATTAATCGGAATGAATATGATTCCTAGCCTGCCCCCGGCATTGTCGTTGTTATGATCCAGGTCGAGATTCCCAATTTCCCCAGTTTTTATTTTTCCCGTTTTATCTCGTCTGTGTCAGGATTATAGTTTTTCTATCCATTTTATTTTCTCCTCTCCAATCCCCGTAGAAAGGGTGCCTCTTATTTATGCATTATGGCCAGAATACAGCGGCCTCTTTTGTGGGTTGTTTGGGTCCAACTAACATCATGATTTCTGTTTTTTCTTTTGTTTATTTATTTTTGCTTTGGAAATTTATGTCATGATCCTCTCTACATATCATTTCATGATATATTTTTAAATATATTTTTGTATTTATTGTTCATAATAAAAAATGTTATGCTCATTTGGTGCATTTTACGTCCCTGGTACGTTTGAGGTATTTTGGTATATGAAGGATTGAATGCTGATGGAAACGTTCTTGTAGTGGATAAGAAAATTGTAAAGTATGTTTGGATCGTGAGTCGGATTAGCTAGGTATAGGATAGGCATTGAAGACCAACCTGAGGTTTTTGCACCCACACCAAATCGGCCTTTTGACACAATTGTTTTTTATACCCTAAATATTGATCCCACTTAAAGCACGAACTATTTTCGAGGTAGTTGAGGATTATCTCTTTTACTACAACTTTGCACCAGGAACTCTTATGAAAACCCTAACTTCTTGTATTCAGCCTCCAAGGTCTTAATCTGTTATAATAGACTTGCTCTTTTAACCAACCCCAAAGAAGAAAGTCGCAGGGTTCTAAGTCAGGACTGCTGGATGGCCGCCACTCATAAATAAAGTTGCAATCAACCTATATATATACTTATAACAAAATATAAATTTTGGTGTGGTTAAAAATGAGAAAAATAATTGAAGCGCATTAATAATTTTAAAATTATTGCTCAGTGAGACGTTTGTGAAAATAAATATTTTTTTTTACGTGCCGACATAGGCGATTATGGCCATCCAAATTCTCCTGTCACTTTTATCGAGTAATAAGTTTTATCTCTCTGCTGTTTTCCCATACCCTGCTCTATCATCCATTTACTTTTCCTTGTCCCTCTATCCACCCTGGGTGTCTATCAATGTTTATACGTCTTCTTACCTCATTACGCGTCCGAAAAATGTCAACAAATTGTTCCTGATGGTAAATATAAGCTACTTTTTTGTTTCCATTCTCTCCAAAATCTCATGGTACCCTCGGAAGCTTTCTATAGAACAACATGTCTATAGCTTCGAGTGTTTTCTTCATATTTAAGGAGATATTTCAGCATTCTTAGCATGTTTAAAGGTTTAATTTCTGTCATAGCATATGTTTTCATCATTATACATATTATGAGAAAGAAGTATCTGGACTTTTACTATGGTACCTGAACTAAAGTGTGCACATTGAGATCGCATGGTACAGATTGACTTTGCAGACAGTCATAACGTTCTCGCAAACTTCCATTGGCTTTATCAGTGCTTGGAAAGAAAGTGGGCAGAATTCGGTAGCTTCACAATGCCAAAGAGGTTTTATTAGTGGCAACAGTATGTCCAGCAATGTAGTGCCAACATGGGTGTTCACTCGTGAAGGATAGAACTAAAGAGTTTTTTCGTCTAAAAATTTTATGGGATAGTGGGTGGTTTTAAGGCGGTGAGGAGTTCATCCTTAATAAAGATATTGAGAAGAATTTGAACTCTACCGAAAATTTTAAAGAACGAAAATCAGCCACCAGGTTTTGCCATCAAGCGTTGAAAATGATTAGAACAACTATTTGTAATAAATAACCGATAACAAATAACAGATAATTAATAATTTAACATTAATGCAATGTTTAATTACATTTATAATTATATTTAATATTAATGAAATATCTAACTACAATGAAGACAGTGAAGTTGATATTTGCAGTGTCTGTATGTTGTGAATTACATTTTTAATGTATATAATGTGATTGAAAATTATTTTCACCATTTTAAAAGAATTATAATTTAATTGTTAGGTGTATTACTTTAAAAGAAAAAGATATAAGGTGAAAGTGTTTAACATGAGGTTTTATTTAAAATTCGATATGGGCACCAGATCTTGCTTACAGTTTCTCAAAATGGCCAGGAATTGCGTCAACATTTGTTGTCGTAAAAAAAAAATCTCCTTCCTAGTAGCAATAGACTTCAGCATTTTTCTATCTCTCGATCGCAACACTTGTAGCCAAATCTCAGTACAAATGATAGTTCGTCGTAACAATCAATGATAGAAACGACAAAATCCAGCCTTTACTTTTAACAAGCAAAAAACTAGTGTTCGGAGGACAACAAGCTCAGAAAATCGCCCTCATAAACGAAAAACAACGGCTTTTATTTACCGAGAGATTTTTCTGATTGGTCACGGCATCCAGGGGAGTGAGGAACATTTCCATAGATTCTAGTCCTTAAAGTAGATTTTTCCAAAATATTTTTTGGTAATTTTTCATCGGCAGATCCGCCTCAAAGCACACGTAGTTCCTTTTTGTGTACCTAGTTAATGGGAATGAATGTGATTCCTAGCCTGCTCCTGCCATTGCCGTTTGTTACGATCCAATAAACGTCTGCAATAGATTTTTTCTGTCTTTCAAGTTCAAAACTTTCCTTGTCTGACAACTAATCACCAAATATCGCCACGTGCAACATTGTTTCTCTTTCACAAAACTAATTTTTTTTTAATCATTTCACCCTGAGCAAGGCGGAAATGCCATTGATGTGCAGGGGGCTACATAACTGTAAAATGATTAATTAGAAAAGAGTAAGGAGTACAAACTAGTTAGAAAGGAGCAATAGAAAGCTGAGAAAGCAGGTGCAATGACAGATACATAGGTGGAGAGAAAGGGAAGGTTATACAGGGTTGGGGAGAGAGCTAGTGTCCTGTGGTCAATAGATTCCACTTAAAAGCAACAATATTTCAAAACGTAGAGGAAAATTTTAAAAAATGCAACATATAAGCTGTTCTGCCCAAAAGGGAGTTTCAGGAATGTTTCCTCTTCTTCTATGTGCCTTGTCCCTTCATAACGTAGGCGATCATAGCTTTCCACGTTTCCCTATCCCTGGTGGCACTGAGCACGCCTCCTCCTGTTACACCATGTAATCTTCGTTCTGTCATCCACCTGATTAGGTCCTTCAAATATGTTATCTGTTGCTTTCCCCTGTCTCTTTTTCCCTCTATCTGGACTGTTAGCATCAGGTTTTCCAAGCCTTCCTTCCTCATTTCGTGTCCCAGGAACTTCAGCTGTCTCTTCCTGATGCTCAGTATTAATTTCCTTTTGGTTTCCATCATTTCTAAGACCTCATCATTGTTCACAATGATAACCGCAGCATCCTTCTGTAGAACCACATTTCAGTTGCTTCAAGTTTTTCCTTCACCTTTGAGCGTATTGTCCAGAATTCACGGCCATATTGAAGGACGGACATCACGTAGCAATCCAGTACTCTCTTCCTAGTTTCTTGTGAAATAGTCCTGTTTCTTAATATCTTACTCAACTTCTGGAATGCTTCCTTCGCTATGCCAATTCGAATTCGAACCACTGTATCACAATTTCCATCTTCTGTTATAACGCTGCCCAGGTATTTAAATTTTTGTACCTGTTTGATTCTGGTATCCCCGGCCTGTATTTGCCATTTTGGGCTGTTTTTTTTACTTATGACCATGCATTCAGTTTTCTTGCAGTTTATTTCTAGTCTGTTCTTGTTACTTTCTTCTGCTACCTTCTGTAGGGGGTCTTGTAGTTTCCTTTCTGTGTCAGCTATCAGCACTGTATCATCTGCGTAACTTAGGTTGTTTACTTAATAATAAAAACCTGGATAAAGTGTGTAGCTTCAGAAAGAGAATGAATACCGAATTAATATTTATTGTAGTTTTTTTATCAACTGTTCTGATAATTTTTGTCAGTCCTCATATATCAAAGAAATTTTAAATTATAAACCTGGCAACATTTGCTCATTAACCACACTTCATTATATTGAAGAGCTATCGGACAAATCTATTTGAATTTAATATCAGTTTCATCAACGTATCTAGTTTGTAAGTTATTTTATTGGATTAGAAACCTATTCAATCAACGCTTTTAATTTAGAGGGGAATAAATTTTCTCCATTTTTTTGACACCCACTCTTCTTAATCACCTATTTTATTGAAGTGGAAACCTTATTAATCAAACTCATAATTTTTAAAAGTGCAATAAATTTAATCCACTTAGGTTTCAGTTTCGTTATCATTTCAGATCTAAAAATTTATTTGATATGATTGCGCAGATTTCCTATCGATCAGGCTTCAGTAAAATTGGCGGGAAAGCATTTTACTTCATTGCGATCCGAGCATGTTTATATTGCTGATCTATAAATCGATAAATATGAATGGAGACCTGACGTAAAAATCAGCAATCATAATTTGAAAATAAATAAGCTTTCGATGTCTTAATTCAGTTAATTAATGTGTATGATAGTGGCTTTTTTATGTATATGATAGTGGCTTTTTTATGTATATGATAGTGGCTTTTTTATGTATATGATAATGGCTTTTTTATGTATATGATAGTGGCTTTTTTTTTATTTGATCGTAAACCGTGTAAAGTTAATTGTCGTAATTTTGAAGAGAAATCAAGTTACTTTATTTTGTTAGTCTATTTGGTATAAAACTTTATTTTTGGAAATCGACACTTATTAATCAGCCATCGCAAGTTAATAGAAAACAACCTTGCTGAATGATACAAATGCTGAAACCGATTTATTTATAGTAACTGATAAAAAACATGTTTTTGACGTTTAGTAAAATTGTTTAGAAAACAATACATTTAAATGGAAGTATTCTAAAAAAAATTGGAAATAGTTCCATTATTCTACTGGGTTGCCCGGAAATTTCATGCAATATTATCGGAAATTAAAACACGAAGAAAATTATGTCATTAAATATCTATTCAACAAAAAATGAACCATTTTATTGCGAAAATTCTTTCTATTTTTCCTTCAGAATTTCGATTGATTTTACACAAAGAAACCACTAATGTGGTTTATTATGGCATTCAAAGAGTTAATTTTAACATTTCCTTTTATAATCATTTCCCCTTAAGTAAGACAGGAATGCCACTGGGGCATAGAGGTTAAACTGGTAGAATAATAAAGATACAGTCGATGTCCAAGTAATGATAAGGATTGGATGGGAATCACGTAAAAGGAAAATATCAGCAGACGTTGCATGTAAAATTTTTGGAGTTTGTGGCTTTCAAAGAAGCAAGCAAATAGACGTGAGTTCCATAAACAGGAAGTGCGACAAAAGCAACTTTTAGATTAGAAGAGGGGGTTATATTTAACTCGACGGTAAAATGGTGAGAACTTGATGCAAACCTAGTAGTAAAGGTAAATACGTGTGGTCAAGATAACAGAGTAAAAAAGCTCATCAGATCAGATGCCATGAAAATGCAATTAAAAAATACGGAGGGAAGCCACATCACGTTAGTGAGAATGTGACTGAAGGCTTGCTGCAACTTAAGGATCGAATATATTGCAGATAATTCTTTTGGATTTTGTCTAGAACCTAAAAAATTAATATTAAGTACACCCGACCAGATATGGCAACAGAATTAAATGCACAAAAGAATGGTAGATTTATAAATGGGCCAAAGGAATTCTGTCGAAAAAAACATTCTGATGCGGGATGATGCAGCTATGGACTCGATGTAGACATTCCATTTGAGATCCTTTGAGAGACTAACGCTAAAGAGGCACAGTGTGTTGCTCTCTAGGAGACTAGTGTCATCCATTCTGATGGTAGGGAGCAACGTTTCTCTCTCGTGATTAAAAAAGAACAGCTACGTTTTGGAGGCACTAAAATTTTTGGGCCATTTCCTACACTATTTAAGCACAGATTGAAGGTCTTTTCTAAGTGCTGCAAACATTTTTCTTAACGGGACGGGCATAAATGATGTTGAAATCTGCATAGATGCCTACTTACAAAGTCATTAAATCACAAATAACTTTGACAAATATCGGAAAAAGCTTCAAATCTTAAATAGAGTCTTGAGGGACGCCCGCGCCGTATAAAAGAATCTAGAATCTTGTCCGTTCAAGACAAACTTCATTTTACGATTTGATACGAGTGATTGGATTAAATCAAACTATCTTCCAGAAATATCGTAGCACTGGATGTCGCAATGAAGACCAGCATGCAAAACCCTGCCAGATCCTTTCAGGTATCAAGAGTAACAGATCGAGCTTCGTAGTTCATCTCAAGTGTCTGGTGTGTAAAATTAATAATGGCCGTTAGCACATCAGCAGTAGACCTGGCGGAACAGAAGCCACATTATTTGTCAGAGAGAACATTGTGCCTAACTATTCAGCAATGATAACAGGCACAAACACTTAGCTCCAAAAAGGTAAGAGTATAATAGTCGATAATAAGAGGGGTCAGAGTGTCCAACCCCCCGGAGTTCTTAAGAACAAGAACTAAAAAGGAGTAGTTCTCAATAGCAGGAAAGCAGGAAAAATCGAGGCATTAATTATTGAGTTTTGAAAAGACTGAAACCAGCTCAGAGGCACATTTACTTAGTACGGTAACAGAAGTTACATCACTTCCGCTTGCTTTATAGAAGTCAGGCTTAGAAATTATGTTACAGATAGGAGACATTGTTTATATATATATATATATATATATATATATATATATATAAGTAAATGAAATTAGTGAGCCAAGAAACCTACCAAGGTTTCACCTAAACGGATCTTCAGGAAAGGTTGGAAGGTGAGCGCTTTTTTCTTATTGATTACTCGTCTTGGGATTTTTCTTTTGGCTACGTACTGGCTCGATCCAAATCGCGTTGGCAGATGTTCATGGACTTAGCTCTTTCTTTTTTTACAACCATTTTTATCTTCTGCGTATATACGCAGAGGGTTTTTCGAAACGAGTATAGTGATAAATTTGCATACGTATATATACATTACTCCGTTTAGTCTAGGTTCTTTTTTTTAAGCATTTCACCCCAAGCAAGACATTCCACTGCCAGTATTGCGCAACGAGGGTGATAGACGGGTAGGGATACCGAGGATGAGGTTTGGGTAGGGGGGAAGAATGTTTGAGAGAATGGAAGCTAGTTAGTTTGTTAGGAGGTGTCTCCTGGAGATTGTAGTTGTCGAGGAAGCAAGCTTGTGGAAGGGAATTCCACAGGCGGTAAGTGCGAAAAAAAACTGTTGGAGTAGAATTTGCGATTACATTTTATCGGTTTCACTGTAAAATAATGGGAGCTAGTTGCTAATCTAGTATCTCGTGCAAATTCGTACCTAGGGGGTACCAGTGATCTAAGTTCATCGGAACAGAAGCCGTGAAAAGAAAACTAAATGTGGGTACTCCAGACGAGTCTAGTTGAAACTGAATGAGCATTTGCGAGCAAAGCACTCAACCTCGTCTGCTGTTGATGACTTAGCATTGAGTGAATGAAGAAGGAATTGACGGTTTTCTCTTCTCCAGCACACTCTTCCACAGCCGCCAGTAATCTTAGAAACCGAAATTGCGGGATAATATACGCGGCTTCATTCTATCAGCAAACAGCAACTTAGAATTATTTAGGACACGTTTACATGCATTATTAGCAGAAACAAAGAGGCACCTATTGTGAAAAGACATGTCGTTCCGGTAAAGCCGGAAGAGGAATTTCCTGTGGATGATTATATCCGAGCAAGCGGGAAAGAAGCAAGGAGATGAACGAGGTTGATGTTTAATATTTTAACAGGGTTGAAAGCATCAATGCCGGCTCCCATGAAAGATGAGTCTTCAGAGGTGCAGTCTTGAACATGATGACTAAAAACTTTGTTCGAAAGGACATGGCAATGGGACGATTCCTGGTCCGCTTATTGATAGGCATAAATATTCTGCTCGAAAGCGGTTCCTGTGTGGAGGGGGAATAGAAAGAGGCATTTACTCTCAATACTTTTAACCACTTGACTTTAGTTCTTTCTACACCAACCTGTATATTCTTTCCTTTCTCTCCACCTTTGCAACTGTCATCACACCTGTATTCCCATTCTTCTCTTGCTTCTTTCTAACTGGTTCGTCTTGCTGTTTACTCTCCTCTTATCTAATCTTTTTACTTTTATGCAACGCGCTGCACATAAGTAGCTTTACCGCCTTGCTCGGGGTGATACGATTAAAAAAAATACATCCCGATCAGAGTTGGCAAAGAGTTAGGAATATTTTAAAAAATGTATGTAAAATAACATTATCATCATTATGGCTGTATGAAGAGTCTACTCACATTTGTAAGAATAAAAAGTATGATAGTGAAACCGGTACAGACAATGGTGTTACTGCTATTTGTCAGGTAGTGCGAGGTAAAATCCTACCAGTAGTACTTCTAAGTTGATTTGAATGTTATGAAATGTCAGTAATTATCAAGATTATCTGAAAATGTTGAGCAATTATTTGTTTACATCAAATGTAAGTGTTCGAAACTCTGGCATGATAATATGTTTTTCCAAATTCTTTCGCTTTGTTGAGCACTTTCATGTTTTAAGTCTTAAAAATTGTACTGAATTGCTGTGGAAAGCGCTGCGAAATTATTATTTGGTTGAATCAAATGTAATTTATTTTTCAGATCTCCCCGATACCATATGACCCCAAGTGGGTATGTACGCCGATGACACCACAGGTTATTCTCGCCTCGATCAAAAACCTGGTGTGGGCGACAAAGCTAACCTAGCAGTCGAGCTTGGAAAGGACCTCAAATTCCTAGTGGTCTGCGGTAAGAAATGGCTCGTAAATTTTAATGCTTCTAAAACGAAACTACTATCAATTAATCATCATAGACAATCGCACCTACCTCCTTTTAGCATGAACCTGGCTTGCCCCCCTGAGAGTAAAACACTACGCCTCTTTCGTCTCACGCTTTCATCGAACCTCAAGTGGAATAACTATATCGAATCCATTGCTAAATCCACTGCTTGAAATCGGTTCTCTGTTCAGGGCCCGGAGGTTTTTTCCGTCTGAATCTATCCTGCACATTTATAAATCTACCATCCGTCCGTGCATTGAATACTGTTGCCATATTTGGTCTGGTGCCCCTTCTATTCTCCTTGGGCTTCTCGACAAGGTACAGCGGGGGGTCTGTAATGTGATCGATACTGACTAAGCAGACCGCCTGCAATCTCTCTCTCACCGGCGCGACGTAGCTTCCCTGTGTCTCTTCTATAAATACTTTCATGGCTTCTGCTCCGATGAACTTAGATCACTGGTGCCCCCTAGGTTCGAATTTGCACGAGATACTAGACTAGCAACTAGATCTCACCCTTTTACAGTGAAACCGATAAAATGCAACCGCATCTTCTACTCCAACAGTTTCTTTTCTTGCACTTCCCGACTGTGGAATTCCCTTCCACATGACTGCTTCCCCGACAGCTACAATCTCCAGGAGTTTAAATGTAAGGTCAATAGTAACCCCCTAACAAACTAACTCGCTTCCATTCTTTCAAACACTCTTCCCACCCACCCAACTATCTATTTCCCCCCTTCTGACATTTCCTATATCTAACCACTCTTTCTATTTACCTTCCCCTATGTAGCACCAAGCGCAATAATGGCGGTGGAATGCCTTGCTTGGGGTGAAATGATTAAAAACAAACAGAAGCCAATAATACTGAGAAATCAATATACCTAATAACATTTTTTATATTTAACAAAAGTGGCAATGAAAAGTTTCATATACGATAATATCAATGGATTCACAACATTAAAACTCTACAACAAACACTGAAAGTAAGCAATCATGATAAATTTATGCATGAAGTATTTCCTCGAGGAATTATTTATTTAAAGTTTTTAAAACGTGATTAAACACTGAATAAAAATCTAACAGTTCAGCAACTGGAAACTTTTAGTCGAAACTTTCCATAAACTTTAATCGAAAAATATACTTCAGTCGTCAAAATGCTCTTTACATCCATGAAAACACGGGTCACATATTGAAATAATAACACAGAAAAACAATTGTATCACAGTCAATCTCTACTGTTCCTGGCATAGTGATCTGATGGGCACCAACCGATTATTATCTGTAGCGATGGCTAAAAAATGCTTGGAGAGGGAAAACATTCCCCAATCATAAACGAATTCATGATTTGCTCGAAAATGTTGGTTGGTTGGTTGTGTTGTTTTTAATGCATATCAACCTCGGCGAGCCATTTATTGCCAACTAAATTTTTATTTTTTTTAATACTGGTAATACATTTTTTTCAACAATTTATTGTTGTTTTCTTATGTAAGTTTTGTGTCTAGTAATACTTTTTTTCTTTTTCGTGTATCAAGATTCATTGGGATGTGTTTTTAACCCAAAACTGGAGGGAAGGAACGCATCAATACCTTTTCTAAGGGTACCAGTGCTTAAGTGAATGTAGGGTATTCAAATGGAATTCGAACTCGGTTCACCGATTTCTCTTTCCGAGCCGATATCCACTGTTCCACAACGCACATCCGTCAATAAACGTTTACAGCACCTGGTATTTCCAAGCGGTCACCCATCTAAGTACTTACCAGGCTCAACGTTGTTTAACTTCGGTGATCGAGCGAGAACCGGTGTATTCAAAATGATATGCCCGTAAGCCTGCTCGAAAATGTATTCAAATAAAAAGTCGAAGATATTTACTGAAAAGTATATAAATAAAAAATAAATCATAGCTGATCCTAACATTAATTGAACTTTGACAGTAGAGTAATATAGACAGATGCCAGTATACACTTGTCTACAAAGCTACAATTGGAGCCAAATCATAAAAATGTTGACCATTCTCCAAGAGAATATGTGTTGTCAAACTGCTTAGGTAATTTTTTCATGTCACGGCGGTGATCAATTTTTATCTTATATGCTTTACCTCTCTTTGTCTGAAGAAAACGATTCCATTGAAAAAGTTTAGAGAAAGAAAGGCCTGACCATTGGCAACACAATATAATCAATAATTCTGGAGTTGAAACATGTTTTCATCTGGAAACTTGATAGAAAATATCGCAATATACGATCTGTACTTTTGGCAAACTAGTTGACAGAGAGAGTCATTTAAGTTTGAAAAATGAATTTCAAGAAATTTTTTTGTTTGATCAAAACACATTTTGTCAGTTTGAAGCCATTTTGACGAAGTATGGTTCGAAGATTAAATCTCGTTTTGATTGTCTTTTTTAGCTTTTTTGAAGATGTCTCCATAATGATTCTTGGGTTCAACGTTCATTTTAGAGATTTTCATCTGAAATATTTCTATAACCATTGTTAAAACCAAAATCATGGATGCTTACGTGAGAGGGGAGAAAGATAATTATCACATTACACGCAACATTGAACTTATGACTACATGCAAACTAAATTGAAAGAATATATAATGATGCGAATTTAATAAGCTGCAAGAAAACCGAATGCATGCCCATCAGCAAAAAGAACAGTCTAAAATGCCAAATACAAATTGAAATACCTGGCAAGTGTTCTAACAGGAGACTGAAAGTGTGACACAGACATCCAAAGGCGAATTAGCATAGCGAAAGACGCGTTCCAGAAACTGGGGAAAGTATTAAGACACAGGAAACTCTCACTAGAAACAAAGAAGAGAGTACTAAATTACTATGTGATGTCAGCTCTTCAATATGGTAGTGAATGCTCGACAATATCATCAAAGATGAAGGAAAAACTTGAAGCAATTGTAATGGGATTCTACAGAAGGATGCAGCGGATATCATGGACCGAGCATGAGAGCAATGATGAGGTGTTAGAAAGGATGTAAAGGAAAGTGAAATAACATAGAGCATCAGGAATAGAAAACTAAAGTTCCTGAAAGGCTTACAGAAACTGATACTAACAGGCCAGATAGAGGGGAAAAGAAACGAAAGCAGCGGATAACTTATTTGAAGAACCTGAGCAGGTAGATGACAGAACATCGTCTGCATGATGTTACAGGAGAAAGTGTGCTAAGAGCCACCAAGGATAGGGAGATGTGGAAGCTCATGATCGCCTACGACCTAACTCAGATAGAAGAAGAAGAAGAAGAAGAAGAAGAAGAAGAAGAAGAAGAAGAAGAAGAAGAAGAATTAAAGCTTTTTTTTTTTCGTGCTGTGGACTATTGAATTTGTGTGTTCAATATCTGGCTACACCAAGGCTGAAAACAAAATCTTTATTAAATCATTTGCCGCATATCGAAAACGTAGAGAATATTAATTCATAACTCAATATAAAATTTAGAATTTAACAAATGTTGAATACAGTTATATTGAAAAAGGTTAGTATTCATTTAATCAAATTAACGAAAATTGTAAAAAGTTAAAAAAAAAATTTTAAAGGAGGAATATTTTAAAAAATGTATGTAAAATAACATTATCCTCACAATGGCTGGATGAAGAGTCTAGTCACTTTTGTAAAAACAAAATGTATGATTGCGAAACCGGTGTTAGTGTTAGTGCCATTTAGCAGTAGTGCGAGGTGAAAACAAGGCACAAGAAGAAGAAGAAGAATTTTAAAGTTATAACTTTTTTCGTGCAGGTGACTATTGAAGTTTTCCATATACTGATATTTTGAGATGCTTTTCTGTTAATTCGTTACAGTGAAAAGCTTGAGTAAATACTATTGCTGTGTTATTTTCATAGTAAAATATGAACAGCGAAACATTTACGTGGATATTTACGTTTAGGCGAGAGATAAAATGATATGTATTAAATTACACACACTGCAGGGTACACATGATCACGACATTTTACTGCCTTGACAAAACTAAATATACGTCATTTTCGTGCAAGACGTGATAACATATGGACGTAACGAGACAGGTTTTCTCTCTAGAGTAGTCATCACCAGAATTAGGCAGAAAATTACTGGGAAAATTTTTAACCGCTCTGATTATGCTGGATTTATTCTGATATATGCTGGATATATTTGGATGTAGAAATTGAGTTTTGCGCAAAAACATGATAGTGTCTTGTATTAATAGTTCAGAATCTTATATCTGCCTGTGTAGCGGTATAGAAATATGTTTTCTTGTCATACATTGTTAACATTTGTACAAATAAAGTACCGTTTAAATACCGAAGCATACCTAGGTATTTCGCTGGACATCGTGCCTCAGTTAAATATTTAAATTTACGCATCTTCTGATGCCTAATGATAGACAAACAACGCACGGTTCAAGAATAGTGACATATTGTTTTACGGCCCAGAGAAAAATATTTCTTGGGTTAAATTAAACTGTATAGTAACTAGACATAACCCCATATAATAGATCTGCCGGATTACCCAAAAGTACGTTGAATAGGTTTGTGTATGGGTTATATTATTACATTGGTCTTCATTTCAAATATTTCCATTGATATTGTTGTACATAATAAGATTTAATTATCAATGTAATAATTGTATTAGTAAATATAGTTTTATATGTAATTTCAAAATAAATGTTTACATTTTCTTTTCACCTAATTTTGGATCAACCTATATGACGTAATAGAGCAGGTGATTCGAATCCTGTATATTCTGCCATGAAATCTATAAAAAACATTTCAGGGATGCCATACCGTACTTTCTTTAGCATAATACGCCTTCATCCATAATACGCACCCCTAAAATTGCGCTGAAAATATGGAAAAATACTTCTAGTTACGTATAATGCTCACCCCTTGTTTGAAAATAAAAACCCGATAAATTGTATCTCTCTAATTTCGTTATATCTAGTGTTTCGTACTCTAATTCAAGCTTTAAGTGAAGTATCTTCTTCATATGCTGTGTCACTTCGGGACATAGGGGGTCACGACCCGCCACGTGTATTTGCTTTGCAATCCATTTGCACAAGCCTATCAACGATGTCTAGCGTTGCTTTCCTCTCTCTATCCATCTGGTGAGTATTTGATTCTCCAGGTTCTCTTTCATTATTACTTTTTACAGAAACCTCAACTGTCTCTGCCTGATATTATTTATGAGTTTTATTCTCGTTTGCATCCTCTCAAGCACCACACCGTTGCTCCCGTGCTAAGACCATGTAATCCTCAGCATCCTTCTGTAGAACCACATTTCTGCTGGCCCAGGCCTCTCCTTCATCCTTGAAGAGATCATGCAACATACACTGCCTTACAGCAGAACAGATATACTAATCTCGCACTCTTTTCTTTCTTTCCAATAAGGTTTTCCTATTTCTCAGTAACGAGGTTTGCTTTTGAAATGCGTCCTTGGCCATGCCAATGTATCTTTATTTCTCAATATTTCACTTTCCATCGTCTGTCAGAAGACTTCCCTGGTATTTAAAATTCTTCACTGCTTTTATTGTAGTTTTCCCACCTACAGATGGCATTTTAGGGTGATCTTTACGCTGATGACCGTACATTTAGTTCATACCCAATTTTTCTTCTGGCTTCCTCTTGCTACTTTCTTCTCAGTCCTTTTTTTCAGGCTTCCTCTTGCTAACTTCTGTAGAAGGTCTTGCATTTTTGTTTGCTACCGCGTTTCACAAATTGTTGAGAATGTGGCTGCCGTTGACGAATCCTGACAAGGGTTTTGTTTCTCTCAGACTACGTTACTGAAACTCTTGTTGATATTAATATACACAATTTCGTTCTTTGTTTCTCGTGGACATCGCCATGTCCATATTTTTCTTGGTTGCTCTTAGAATCATGTGTTGTTTATTTTCTGGTCATACGCTGTGCATCATTTGACTCATTTCTCACCGTGGCAATTCCGACGTTCTGGTTCGAAATAGCCAAATGCTTCCCCTTTTCTCTAACGGCCAAATTTGGCATTGAGATCTCCCATAAAAATTCTGCTTTATCCTCACTTGCACTGTGCCTTGGTGTGGTCTGACATAAAGTAGAAGGATTCTATTTCGTTCTCTTTGTGTTGTCTGCATATACAAACAGAACTATTATATTGAGAAGATTCCATTTCAGTTTAACTATCACAATTCTTCCAGATAACGGACAGCATCCCATAACGCTTTTCCTATGTTCATATGTACTACCAGGCCAAAACATTTTTTATTAATTTTCACCTTCTGTGATCATCACTGTCTACGGTTATATCGTGTTTAATACACCGGTTCCAGTCCGATCACCGAAGTTAAGCAACATCGAGCCTGGTCAATATTTAAATGGATGTCCATTTGGGAATACCAGGTGTTGTAAACGTAAGGACCAAGCAATTTGTTACAGAAACAGCAACAAAAAGTTACTGCCCTATGCACCATTGGATGTGATGGATAACTGATGATGATGATGATGATCATGTCATCACTGATAAAGTTTCCATTGTTAAGCCACCTTGTTTCACATATACCTCAAATGATAGAGCATTGTTTATAATTTTTAACGTTTACATGATATCGTTATGATATATTAACTAAGGTAAGGTTAGCCATTATTATCAGATTTAAATAGCATTTACTCTCATTTATATTATTTATTACGAGGGTGCCCTTATTGTTTAACGTGAATGCAACATATATATATAGATTTACCTACTCTTGAATATCTTACATTAATATAAACTGAGACGACGATTCTTCGGTATTGTCTCTCTAATGAACTAAGCTGATGCTGCCTCGCTATTCTCTTTCAATGCATGAACGTGATGAGAGGGATATACAGTACTGTGCAAAAGTATTAAGAAAATAACAAATTTATATTTTATGAGGCATATTGACAGAAAATAAACATTTTAATTAAAGAAATTTTATTTGATTTATTCAACAAGTATTTTAGCAAGAAAAAATACTTGTTACAAAATAAATTTAATATTTGAAATTGCGACAATTTACCAATCGCACCTAGTATATATATATATATATATATATATATAGGAAAGAATATTAAAATGTTTTGAATTTAAAAATGTATATTTGGACAGTATTTGTTTATTTTATTATTATTATTATTATTATTATTATTATTATTATGTCATTTTTCATCATATTTCGATTTCTGCTTTGGTCTGACTACCAACCAAGTCTGCGGGGAGACCTAAGGCAGGTAGTGGCGTGTTGTTATGGCTCCATTTCATGTTTTTCTATCTTCCCTATCATCCCCAGCATTACATAGATAAAGTTTTACTTAGTGTGTGGGCTGTACTAATAAGACAATTTTTTGTATATCTCTTAAGCTGGGGTTTCCAGGGATTCTTTCAATGTGTTGTTTTGTTCCATTTTTTATCATTCCAAGTGCACCTACTATCACTAGCACAACTCTTGTTTTCAATTTCCACATTTTTCCTATTTCAATTTCCAGGTCTTTATATTTTGACAGTTTTTCAAATTCCTTGATTGCTATATTACAATCCGCTGGACAAGCCATATCAATTAATAGACAAGTTTTCTCCTTCTGGTTTTTAACAATAATGTCTGGCCTGTTTGCTTCAATTTTTCTGTCTGTGTAGATGGTGTAATCCCATAGAATGGTTACATCTTCTATTTCTGTAACCGGTGCTGGGTGATGTTCATATCAGTGTTTGTTTACAGCTTTTCCATAATGTTTGCACATTGTCCAATGTAAATATTGCCCAACTCTATCGTGGCGATTTTTATATTCATTTGGGGCAAGCACAGAACAGCCTGAGATTAGGTGGTCTATTGTTTCTTGGTGTTTATCACAAAACCTGCATTTTGGATCCATATTATTAAGCATATTTGCCTGAAAGTTTCTAGTGAAAATACTTTGGTCTTGTGCTGCAAGTTTCAGACTTTAATCCAGATGCACGTAACCATCGATGAGTATTAACTTTGTCAACATTGGATTTATTGGCATGTACTGGATATTGGCCATGCAGAGGTTTGTCATGCCAGCGCTGTTTCATCTGTTCAAGAGCTTTATCTTTGGCTTTCATTTTCATATTTTTTGCCGCAATAGATGGTTCTTGGCTTCTGTTTTGCTTTTCTACAGAATCTACTAACTGTAAATCTTGTTTGTATTTACTGCCTTCTTTTATTATTGAATATTTTTTCTTTCTTTCTTCATGTTGCCTTACTAATTGTATCATCCAATCCTTTGTTGTTTCTATGTATGTTAGTAAGCCAATAGTTGTTGTCTTGTATGACAATTCCAGCTGAATAAGACCTCTTCCACCTTCTTTACGGGGTATGTATAGACGGTCTACATCAGCCTTTGGATGATGCATCTTATGCTTAGAAAGAAGCTTTCTTGTTTTAACATCCATTCGCCTGATGTCGTTTAGAGTCCAGTTTAAGATGTTAAAGCTATATTGGACAACTGGGATTGCAAGGCTATTAATGGCCATAACTCTGTTCTGTGAATTTAATTCAGTTTTTAATATCATTCGTAGCCTTCTATAGTACTCATTACGCACTATTTCTTTCATTTTTTATGGTGAATGTTTTCGCTCTCATTTACACCTAGGTATTTATAAGCTTCTTCTGGTTTTAATTCTTTTATTGTTACAGCAGGGTCTAAGCTAATTGAGGATGTTTCTTGTATTGATCCACGTAAAACTGTAGCTTTAGCACATTTATTCAAATTAAATTTCATTCCAATGTCTTCGCTGAAGCATTTTACAGTTTGCAGAAGACCTTCCAGCTCATTATCATTCTTAGCATATAACTTTAAGTCATCCATGTAAAATAGATGGCTTATTTTCTTTTGGCCTATTTTATAACCACATTCTGTCTTATTAAGTTGACTGGTTAGTGCTATTAATGATATGCAGAATATTAAGGGAGATAAAGAATCACCTTGAAATATACCTCCTTTGATGTTTATTTCATTTATATTATTTAGGTAAAGGGTTGTTTTCCATATAGACATGCACTGTTTGATGAAATTGATGATGACGGGAGATATCTATATTTAAAGTCTTTAAAATCCAGGAATGTGGCACACTATCGAATGCCTTACGATAATCTATCCAGGAAGTACTAAGATTTTTCTTTGTACTGTTGCAGTTTTCCAGGATCATTTTGTTAATAAGCAATTGGTCTTTAAATCCATAACAGCCACGTTTGCACCCTTTTTGTTCAAGCGGTATCATGCCATTTCTTTCTAAGAATAAATATGTCTGTTTTGTTAAAATAGATGTTAATAGTTTATATGTTGTCGGAAGACATGTAATTGGTCTGTAGTTTTTCGGGTAGTTTGTGTCACCATTCTTGTGTAGAAGAAATGTAATTCCTTTGGTCATCCATGCAGGAATTTTAGTGGGATCGTCAACCATTTCTTGAAGGTTTTTGGCTAGTTTTTTATGTGCTGTATTTAAATAATATAGCCAAAAGTTAGAAATTTTTTATCTATACCTGGGAATTTCCAATTGTGTGCTTTTTTTAGTGCAAATTTAAAATCCTCTTCTGTAATTCCAGCCCATGTTTGTTCTGGTTTATTTTTCATTCGTTCTATCTCTTGTGCAATCCAGTCTACTTCTTTGTTATGTTCTTTCGGGCAAGCCCATATCTTTTCCCATAAATGTGTAACTTCTTCCATTCTGGGGGTGGGGACTGTCACTTCAATTCTTTTTTTACCTATTTCACTGTAAAATCTCTTTGCATCGGTTTGAAAGATTATTATTATTATTATTATTATTATTATAGTACTCTGCCGAAGCATTAGAACAATAACTATTTTATCTTTCATGAGGCGTGTTGACAGACAATAAACAATTTAATTAATGTAATTCTATTTGATTTACTCAACACATGTTTTAACAAGAAAAATACTTGTTACAAAATAAATTTAATATTTAGTAAAATATCCTCTTGCTTTGATTACAGCCTCCATTCTTTCATGCATTGTAATCACAATCTTCTTCAATGTATCTAATGGTATCTCCTGCCAAGCAGCTTGTATTTGTTCCCAAAGTGTGTCTTACAATTAACATTAGATTTATCAATTGGGGAGTGGGTATGAAGAAAAAATGTCAGTCAAATTCAAGGATAATAGAATAATGAGTAGTTTCAAAATAACTTGTTTAATAAAAAATAGAAGAAATTAAATATAACTTCTTTTTAATACATTTCTTTTCCCCCTAGTTTTAAATAATCAATATATATTAGGAATTTAATTTGCTTTTCACCCTGTATTTGAATGTCAGTGAGGTTTTTTAAAAAGTCACTCCTGTCCTAATAGTTTTGCATACTATCGGTAGTTTGCAAATGTGTTAAGAGAGGGGTGACTTTAAACTTTATTTTGATGTGTCATAGAAGATAAAATATTTCTTGTACTAATACTTTTGCACAGTAGTATGTATATATATATATATATATATATATATATACAAATAATTACACAATGTTCTTTCATATTTTAGAGAGAATAAAGACAAGTATTATCATTTTTATTGTTTTACCTAAATGACCATTTTTATATGACGAAGCATTTTTAGTCATATATAAAAAATCATTGACTTGCATATATTCTGTTGTTTTAATTAAAGCATAATCAACCATTCGATTATTGTTTTGGCTGCTGAAGGCTACAGCCCTGTTTCATTTATTTCGTACATAAACAATGATCAGCAAGTCAAAAGCTTTCCAAGAAACCCGTATTACACACCTGTATAATTAAAATTGTTTCATTTATTTTTTAGAAATCGCCGCCTGCATTTTTCGTCGTTTTGAAAACGTACCCAACTCTCTCAATTCTTATTTGTTGGACATATATTTTGCTTTTTGGACATATATTATGGCGCTGAATTTATTAATTGAAGAATTAAAAACTGAAGCTCAATGTTTTTATGCAAGGCAATTATATCTTTGAGAAACAAAATCAATTGATTTCGAGATTATAAGAACGGAAATGAAAAAAGATATTAGAATGTTTAGTTGCAAACAAATAAAAATATTATTGGCTTAAATATATTAATTTTTTAAAGACGTTGAGTTTAAGATATTTTTGCTTTGTCTATCAAAGCACAGTAAAGATGAATGTTTCAAAGAGTGAACCATTCAACTACTGATCTTATCAAAAGCCGAATTAAAAAAAGAAATTTTCTGGTTCGTTAAAAAGATGAATTGGTTGATTACGTTTATATTCCTGTATTTTGTAAAGGGAAATACAACGGTGAGTGAGAAAGATGTGGGGAATTATTGGAAATAAATGTAATTTTTAATAACAACGATTGAATCATATTATAGAAAAGATATGCAAATCTATTTTTGAAAGGAATTGATTACAGGGAGGGAAATATACACATCACTTTTAAAAACAAATATATGCCTAAACGTAACACAGATATTAAGCAAAACCTAATAATTTTAGTTTTTGTTAATAAGATTGTGTTCTTGCTCAAAAGCTATTAATTATTTTTTATTTATCAATGATTTATTTTAATCCAAAATTATTCCATTATTGAAAGTTTACTCTTATTAGTTGCCACTTAAAAAGCGTATTTTCCAAATCCTTCTCTTCTAAGAGCATTAAAAATCATACTGACTTCTGTAGAAACATGAAATATGTATTCTGTTTTTAAAATGCTATTTAAGCACTGAAATCTATACTAATACAAAGATAGCGATAAATGCTGTTGAACTGTCTTCCTTTTTATATATTGTATTTTATTTTGTTTGCAATTCGGAAATATCGTATTGTGTCACAATATAGTTACATGTTTCTTTCCGTAGAAAAAATATTATTTTGTGCATGATCTTCGCTTGATTTTCTGTTGTTGTGTATAATTGCGCAATTTCTCTTGTTTTGTGTACATTTGGCTTTGTATTGGACGAAATTATGTATTACGTGCAATTTTAATTCTATCTATTTTCGTATCAATAATCACAATACTGCCGCAGAACACTTTTTTCGCTCCAGATTAAACTAGTAATTAACATCTTTTAAACACTACAGAATTTATCAGGCTTATTTTACATGATATTCGCCTGCCAAAAATGTGACCTGATCAAAATGTGAATATCCGAGCGGCTATATAACCTACGAAAATTAAATAGGCTATGTGTTGAACAATGAAAGTATTATTTATCAAAATTCGAAAACAGTTTCAAAGAGATGTAATTTTATAACCGATTTGAGAAAACTTCAGAAATGATCAATATGCGTCTCACTTGTTAAATGACACAGGTCCATTTGATAGTCCAGCACTTCCCACACACGCTGTAGTATGTCTTGCGTAAAATATTGATGCTTTTCAGTGATTCTCTGCTTAAGTTCCCCTATGCTTGTAGACAGAGGGAATATGGACTTGTCATTTCAAATAGCCATACTGAAAAGAAATGTGTCGAAACAGTTGAATGTGGTAGAAATTTTAACAGCACATTGTCATTATTACTGGCCTGCTCGATACATCTTCCTGGTAGATTCTCATTAAGAAAAGTCTGCAGTGCATATTTAGTTTTTACAGTTTTTTTTTTAATTTGAGATCATTTCAGCAAGAATTGGCTGTGTTATGCGCCATGTTCTTTCAGGACGTAGGCGATCATGGCTTTCCACGTCTCCCTATACTTGGTGGCTCTTAGCATGCTTTCTCTTGTTGCACCATGTAACACTCGTTCCGTCATCCACCTGATAGGTCCTTCAAATATGTTAACCGCTGCTTTCCTCTGTCTCTGTTCCACTCTATCCAGCCTGTTAGTATCATTTTCTCCAAACCTTCCATCCTCATTTCATGTCCCAGGAAATTTACTTGTACCTTCTTGATGCTCAGTATTAATTTCCTTTTCTTCTCCATCTTTTCCAAAACCTCATCATTGCTCACATACTCAATCCATGATATCCGCATCATCCTTCTGCAGAACCACATTTCAGTCACGTTTTCCTTCGTCTTAGATATTGTCCAAGATTCACTGCCATATTGAAGAACCGACATCACACAGCAATCCAGTACTCTCTTCTTGTTTCTAGCAAAATTGTCCTGTTTCGTAATACATTACTCAACTTCTGGAATGCTTCTTTCGCCATGCCGATTCGCCTTCGAATCTCAGTGTCGCAATTTCCGTCTTCTGTTAGAACACTTCCTAGGTTTTTAGATTTATGTACCTTCTTTGTTTTAGAGTCCCTCAACTGTAATTGGTATTTTGGGCTGCCCTTGTTGCTGATGACCATGCATTCGGTTTTCTTGCAGTTTATTTCTTGTCCTTTCTTGTTACTTTCTTCAGCTACCTTCTGTAGGAAGTCTTGTAGTTTCCTTTCCGTGTCTGCTGTCAAAATTGTATCATCTGCGTACCTTGTATTGTTTAAATGGTGGCCTCCCATGACGAATCCTGGCATAATTTCTAGGGTTCTCAGAATAGTCTCGCTGTATAATTTGAATAGAACACCATACACTTAGTTGGTTGATACTACAATATTCCTACCATTAATGGATTATGCAATATCAACTTTTTTGTTAGACCCTCCATGAAGACAAGACGTGTACTGAGTCGTCAGTTTGAGGACAGAATGTTTTGTAACCATCAACTAAGTCTAGATATCTTCCTTATAGTTTAATGCATAATTTGGTTAGACGAAAGAGAAATAGAAATCTTTCTCACTTCATATTGAGTAAAGTACAAGAACTTTAAAAAGCTAATAGTGATGCTATAATTTCTGTAGAAATTAATGTTTTTACAGGCTTGATTAACCATCGCTTACGCTTACTTGGTTTTGAATTTAATTTTTTCTTTCTCCTAGACAGGTTACCAAAGCTGGAGAAAATAAGTAGGATTCTTCTCTGTCACAAAGTCGTTAACACGATGAACACGACTGAAATTTGAACTCGTCATGGCGATTGTCATTTGCTTGCTACGTGCACTACTTGGAAACGTCGCCTCAATATTCATAGCTTCTTAGCAAATCAACCTTAATTTTATGCTGATGACATTTCATACTTCCACACTGTTACTTTGAAAAGCATTATTGACATTATGAAATCTAAACAGAATCAATTAAAAGTTCAAGGCTTACGCCATAACATTGTGCTTATGTGCCATGTGGTATTAACATATTTTTTGGATTCCGGGTGAAAAACCGCACAAAATAATGAACAACAAAAACAGATATGGAGATAGAAAAGTAGGGTATATTGAACGTAATATACAAACTAGAACGCAGGTTATTAAATCCAGGAATACTATTAGTAAGGAATAAATACATACAAGTCTTGAAATGAAGTCGTTGGAAATAGTATATTCGTGTATATCATTCTAGCTGAGTGGCGCTCAGAGCTATTCTGATATCTGATGCGGTAATCTCTGGATAACTTCGGTATCTCTCGGTCACTAATCTATCAGTTCCGGCACTCCTTGATAACTCTAACGGGTGTTTACGATTCCGCTCGACTCTCAACTTTATGGCAGCTGCTGTATCTCACTATGGCAGGAGTATATGTATACTCAGTCGAGTCCATTATCATATACAAAGGGGAGATCCCACAACACATATGTACTTTAATCTGATAATATTCTCAATATTTTAATCAAATGGTTCGTAACTTGTTTGTTTCTGTCTTCTATCTCTAATATAATGAAGAATTTATGAGTATATCTTGCCACGTTGTATCAACTTCTATCTCATTACTGAATTGCAAAAGATACTATTCCTACACATGTACCATGTGGTATTAACATATGTAATTTAATCTAATAATATTCTCAATGAAGTGTTCAAATGGTTCGTGACTTATTTATATCTATTTTCTATTTATAATATAATGAAGACTTTATGAGTCTATCTTGCCACGTTGTATCAACTTCCATCACAGTACTGAATTGTAAAAGATATTATTTCTATAAGAACTGTGCTTAACATCTTTCTCTCCTTAATAAAAATAAATAAATCGATTGTTATCTATATTGAAAAGGGTCTTTTCTCGGCATTTCTAAACTTTCTTATATTAATATCAGTGGAGGGGCTGAAATGCAGTTAACTCAAATTCTAAAGAAATACTGTTTTACCAAAGGAATTTGTAAACTTAATACGTTCTGAAATATGTATAGAATAATGTTTTGTTTTTGCTGTATTCTTAGACAATACAGATTCGACGATCTGTATAGTGAAATAGAAACCAATTTGTATAAGATGGCTGTTGGTCAATTTGTAATCTTTCTATTAATATCTGTGGAAAGGCTGAAATACTGATAACTCGAATTCTAAAGAAATACAGTTTTACCGAAGAAATCGTAAGACAAAAATGTTCTGAAATATGTATAGAATGATTGTTTTTGCTGTATTGTTGGACAATACAGATTCCACGATCTTTATAGTGAAATAGATACCTTTTGGTATAAGATGGCTATTGGTCAATCTCTAATCTTTATATTAATATCAGTGGAACGACTGAAATGCCGGAATTGTAAAGAAATACTTTTTTACCGAAGGAAATCGTAAGCCGAACACGTTCTGAAATATGTATGGAATTAAGTTTTTTTATTTATTTATTTTTTATTTTTTTTGCTGTATTGTTGGACAATACAGATCCCACGATCTGTATAGTGATAGAGATACCATTTGGTATAAGATGGCTGTTGATCAATCTAACCTTTCTATTAATATCTGTGGAAAGGCTGAAATGCTGATAACTCGAATTCTAAAGAAATACTGTTTTACCGAAGGAAATTGTAAGCCGAAAGTGTTCAGAAATATGTATAGAATGATGATGTTTGTTGCTGTATTTTTGGACAATGGAAGTTCGACGATCTGTATAGGGAAATAGAAACCAATTCTTCTATGCACTTTGCGATTTCTTAGTTGTTCATTTTCTTCTAGAGTTATTTGGAAGAAAAAACTTTCAGCTCATCAGACGAGCAAAAATGTCAAAAAGATATTGTAGTCAGTCGGCCCAATACGTTTTACCTGGGAGAGTTTAATCTGCCACCCTCACACATCAGGATTTAAAAAGCAAAGGGATAATCAATTAATGTGCAGTTATGTTTATATTACGAGGATAGTTTAACATTTTTCAATTTTTCAACAGCCACTTAATTATTGCTTGTTGATAATGCATTACAGATTACAGTCCCTTGTTTCTAGATCATGTTTTATATGTCCTAGGAATAATTCAACTCTATATAGTCAAAGTTTTAATCATTTTCGAATCTTTCAAATTGATATATGGAATAATTACAGAATGGCACGGTGAATTTATAACGATATTCCTCGGAAGATACATTCGTTTTCTTTTAATTTTTACCTATCTTAAGCAACAATCTCGTATTGGGTATGACAATAAACCACATCTGGTTAAAATGCCTGCTATCGAGTCATTTTAGGTATTGAAGAACTATCTCTTAATTTCTGTTGTTCTCTGATATATCCTAACCTGGGGCGGTAATACCTGTTAGGGTCAATTCTAAACTGTGTTCAAACACAAAAGAAAATGTAAAATATATATTTTATAGTGAAAATATCTGCAGTAAATAAATACAAAAATGTCTAGAAATATACTTTTTGTAAAATACAAATTTATAGTTTTGTAAATAAAATTATTAATGCTCCAAAGAAAATTAAATTTCAGCATTAACTGATTCATAAGTAGTTGATATGTTGCTACGCAAACAAGCGAACAAAAAACATTTTGGTTAAACAATTTCTACAAAGAAATATGACATACTAGCAGTATAGCCAGGCGTTGTTCGGGTGTAATGAAAGCTTTAAAACTAATCCATGGTCCTGGAGCTCAGACTTATTGGACGTTGGCACGAAAGACTAAAAAGCAATAGTTGTTTCCAGTTAAAGCGAAACCGTAGACTGAAAGAAAAATGAATGGATGTAAATCACATTTTGATTTCCTGGTATCGATATCAAATAAGTTTTTTCTTCGTAAACTGAAATTCGAAGGCTAAATAAGTCCTCTAAGTAAATGGTATCATGGCTGAAACTAAGAACTACAATTGTACCTACTTAGAGCCAAACCTAAAGCAAAAACTAAAATAAAAGGGCTGAAAAATAGACAGAGAGGCAGATAAACAGACACACACACAAACATCTTGCCTTATATATATATATATATATATATATATATATATATATATATATAATCGATTTGCTGCACTATTGTAAGAACTACAATCTTGAAACTTCTGAATATCGTTTCTTATGTCTTTGTCTATGAGTGTATCAAATTTGATTAAAATCGGACCATTCCATCTATAACCCGATTATTTCTATTATCGATATTTATCACGAGTATCTCGATACAAAACCGAGGTCAGAACACTCGCTATAGTACAGCTGTGTACATGTTCAAGTAAATCGGTTCAGTCTTTTCGGAGTCTATAGGTAACGGACACACACACACGCACAGACAAAGTTCCATTCATATATAAGTTTAGATCTGGTGAATACATCAGTCAATACGCAGAAAACCCTGTAGTTATTCGTCACTCTTTTTATTTCTCTTTGAGTCTAATCCTTTTTTCTAATAATGTTTATTTTGTACAATGTCAAACAATCACTCACAACAAATTGTTACAGAAAGTTTATAGTGATATATAAGGAAAATAATGGTTAATCTTAGACTTGAACAGGTTAATATTTAGTGATCAGGGAAGAAACACCTTGTGAGTTTTTGTCTATATTTCTGAAATGAGGTAGTATTTCCAGTATTTACATTATTCGGACCATTGTCTCCATCTTTGTTGCCATTCCTACGATGTTTTAGCCGTTGTACGCTCCGATCTTCAATTGCTAGAAATTTCGAACCGAACCCTTTATTATATTTACTGGGTATATCATCCTCATTCTTGCGTAAACCTGCAATTGGAAGTCATGAGTTATTTCCCTCTAACCCTGCAAGTTACTCCTTCACTACTACTGTAGCCTGATATTGAACTCACAACTCTAAGAGTCAAGTCAAGAACTGACCAACGTCTAGATGTTGGTTAGTTCTTGTGACTTGACACAAACGAGGTTAAGTTCAATACCAGTCTACAACAGTGGTGAACAAGTAACTTGCAGGGTTTGGGGAAGATAACTCATGATTTCCAGAACAGGCATTAGTCAAGGAATGGTGCTTATATATCCCCGTGAGTGCAATAAAGAGTTCAGTTTGAAAATCCTAGCAATTGAAAAAGGCGAGAGCGTACAAAGCCCGAAACGTCGTAGAAATTGCAACAAAAATGGGGACAATAGTCTGAATAATGTAAATACTGTGAGTCACTTTGTGGTATGAAACTGTTCTACTGAAACTTATATTTCACAAATGAAATACGAAAAAAATGGTAGCACCTGTTAGGGTCCCAGCTATGGGTAAGTAGTTAACCCCCAAACTGGGGTCAAATCGCTATTAAGACTGTTATAGAAATATATACATAAAAATAAACTTTTATGGAAAACTATACATTTTTGAAAGAAAAATGTTACCAAAAATACTTTTATGAAGGAAAAAAAATTATAGCAATAACACATTTTAGAAAGGAAAAGAAATTTTTACCCGCAATACATTTTTGAATAAAAATTTAGAAGATAGCTTTAGTTTTCTAAAATAAAAATTTTTAAAAATTCATAAAAATCTATCGAAATCAACCTTCTCACTTTAAACAAAAATTGGAAAATAATACTTTAAGATCCTACCTTTTTGGTATTAAATAACCCACAGAGGTTGATATGCCGTTAAACAAAACTCAAACACAAACTCAAATTCCAAAGATTCTGTTTTTGTTTCTTTTCAGGGTCAAAACTACTAGTCATTGTGCAATTGTGCATTAGTGAGAGAATCCGCTAAAAATCAACCAGCTGCAAAGCCGGTTTTAGAGACTTTCCCCCCAAATTTGCTACACCGTTATCTTGTTCAGAATGTTGTCTTCATCTTTATTGCTATGTTTATAACTTTTCGGCCGTTCTACTCTCCGTCCATCTTTAGGTGCTAAGAATTTTGAATCAAACCCTTTATTTTGATCTATAGGGTTTATAATTCCTATTCCATGAGCGATGCCACTTACGACTAGCAGGTAGTTATATACCTTTAACTCAACTCAGCACTGCTGTAGCCAGGTACTGAACTCACAACATTTTAGGTCAATGCAGTGGAACTAACCAACGCCTCTATCAACTGGACCATGTGTCCGTGAGGAAGAATTATAGACAAAACTACACCATGCCTGGCAGAAGATGGACAACCAACTTGACGTGTGCCGTGTCACAGGCATTGCGCTTATATAACACTTTTGACATGTTTCATGAATCCGCGTATCTTTGAATTTCTCATGAAATTTTGAAGAATGAATCTAATTTATCTCAACGATAATCTTGTTTAATTTAATTTGCTTAAACTACTTATTTACTTATATAATTATATCTCAAATGATATTATTTTTTACAAAAACCTCGTAGTATTAGCCGAAATAAACACTGTGATGAAAAATAATGTAGTTACATAATAAGAAATAAAATACATTAACCTAAAATCATATGCGTAGTTGTGAGCAAAAGGAATAACAAAATCTATAACCTGTATATTGGGTATGTCAAAATTAACAATTTGCATTATTATTAGTTAAATTAGAAATAAATAGTAGTGGTTGATGAGCTTGTTAAAAAAACATAGTTAACGTTATCGAGTTATTTAAGAAAAATATGACGAGAGGATGAATTATTGTGGGTTCCCTTAAAAAAATATCAATAACTACTCTAATGCTTGTAAGTTGTCATGCATTCCTAAAATTATGATGGCAAAAGATTCTACTATTTTTTTTGTTTTTTTATAATAAACTGGCGAATATGTTATTGCTGAATTGTATGAGAACGTCTAAGAATGAGAGTTTTTTTTTGCATAGGTAAGTTTAGAGGTAAAGTTAAGAAGAGATATATTGAATGTGGTTTTGAGATTATCAATATCTAGTTTGTTTTTCGCTAACATAAAACTATCGACGACATATCGAACATACATTTTGGCTTTACGGGCTTGTTTAATTATCGTTTTTTGACGTGGAACATCGAAGTAGGAGCCGAGAGAATTTCCCATTAGTTTCGGTGAAGATATTGCCATTATAATAATAGAAAGGGATTTTTGTTCTATAGACACCTAATTGTTTTTGAGGAATTCTGGTTTGATTGAAGGAGGTGGAATTAAATTATTTTTATACTCGGAGTTAAGGATTATGTAGTTATTTTTTATTGACAGAGAAGTATATAAATAAATTTTCATCTTCGAGAAGCGCAAAAGACGTCTTAATGTTCTGAAGAGACAAGGACCCCCTCGTCTGATGCGATGATACGAATAAAAACAGAATGAGGGAGGGAAAGTATAGTAACAGTTTATATATATATATTTGAAATAATTGACGAAAAAGAAAAATAACACTGATATGTTATTTTAAAAGGTCTATTTACTAAAATTACACAAAAATAAATCCAAAACGAAAGAGTAGATATATTCAGTAAAAATCGCTATTAGCTTCAATAATGGCCTCCAGTCGACTTCTGAATCCACCAGCATTTTATCACGTCGGTCTCTTTGTTTCAGATGATAAATTCTGTCATAAACCTTACCCTCATTTCTTCTTTGATGTTTCAACCAGCTTTGTTTGTCTGTCGCTTAACTACGCCCCACACACAAGTAGGTTGCAGTCTGTGGAGATTGATAGATAGATATGTATAATTTAAGAAATATTGTGGTCGCAGAAAATGTTTGACAGCCATTATTAACTTCTCCTGTTTGTGTGACAATGTGCAGAGTTCTGTTACCAGAGATAGAGAATCGTCCCGCAGACATTCTCTGGACCCAAAGTAGAACTACCTCCACAAGGTAATTGGAGTACTCGTCCATTTTAAGTCTGAAAATCACACCAACATATTCGGAAGTTCTTTCCTTATCATAACGAACAGAAAGTGTTTTCCCTCCCGCCGTACCTTCATAATCACCATTATACTGTGATGATACCGCGCAAAGGCTAACGACCGGATGTTAGCGCTTTCACGACCAAAAAGAAAATGACCAAAAGTCGTCCGTGCGCCGCTGGCTTCGCGCAGATGTTACCGATGAAAACTAAAAATTAATTAAATATTAAATTTCTTGTTCGCGACACTATGCCAATTTTATTTATCAGCCAATGGGAAGCCCAGAATCAAATACAAGTGTGAAATCCCAAATGATCTGCTGTGATCTAAAAAGAAGATATAAAAAGCGGATACAGAAAGCATCTACAGGTAGACCTACTCGAGGAGAAGAGAGTTTTTAGTAGCTTCTTTGACCGAAGGTCAAGTGGCTTACTACGCTCGACTCCCTTACCTCTTTTTCCTTCTTCCAGACCCCAAAACTACTTACTGACCGAAGGAGCGACTACATCAAAGACATTCGTTACTCATAGCGCTCCCCATATTCATAAGCATTAATTCTGTTTCAGCATTTTATTGCCATGAACATTTCAACCTCTGTTGGACTCATATTTCAAGTATTACTGTAATTGTAAAACATTAATTGATATGTGTATATTTTTTTAATCATATCACCCCGAGCAAGGCGGAAATGCCACTGATGTGCAGGGGACTACATAACTATAAACTAGTTAGAAAGGAGCAATAGAAAGCTGAGAAAGCAGGTGCGATGACAGATACATAGGTGGAGAGAAAGGGAAGGTTATACGAGGGTGGGGAGAGAGCTAGAGTCCAGTGGTTAGTAGATGAGTATTGTCTTTGCATTTAAATTTCTGGAGGTTGTAGCCGTCAGGAAAGCAAGAATACGGGAGCGAGTTCCACAGGCGGGAAGTGCGAGAGAAAAAGCTGCAGGAGTAGAATTGTCGTCTGCATTTGGCTAACCTGACTGTGAATGGGTGGGACCCAGTTACCAGGATGGTTGCACGAGTAAAAACCTGTTGAGGAGGCATCAGACTTAAGTTCGTCTGAGCAGAAGCCATGAAAGTATTTATAGAACAGACAAAGGGAGGCCACATTTCGACGATGGGGAAGTGGCTGCAGTCGAGCCGCCAGATCAGTATCTATCACATTACAGACTCTCCTTTGGAACCTGTCAAGAACACTGAGGAGAATGGCAAGGGAGCCTGACCATAAACGGCAACAGTACTCCATGCTCGAACGGATGGTTGACTTGTATATATGCAGGATGGATTCAGGCTGAAAAAAAAATCCTGGATCGACATAGTGACCCAACCTTCTTAGCAGTAGATTTTGCTATGGATTCAATATAGTGGTTCCATTTGAGGTCTGAGGACAGGGTAAGTCCGAGCAGGCTAAGTGTATTGCTCTCCGGGAGAATCGCTTGGTCCATGCTTATGGGGGGCAGGAGAGGTTGCCTGTAATGGTTGACAGAAAACAGCTTGGTCTTAGACATATATAAAATATTATTTTTCAACTCAATTTGCTTTTCTTGATTTTATAATCATTTTATGACTTATAGTGGGCTATCTACAAAAAGGCCAAATTCCGTTAACCTGCAACAGTATACAACTACCCTTCACTAGAACGGACTCTCCACTACTAACAGAAAAGAATAGATAAGAAACCCACTATAATACTAATCCATTTGTATCTGAATATTCTCCTCTGTCTTAGAATTAACACCCAAAACTTCTGAAATATTGGGGCTTCCTGTGTGGATGCCAGCATGTCGTTTTAAAATTTCTGTTAGAGGGAATTGCCTGATGGTGCTCTTTTTCTCATAGACTGTTTTTTTCTTATCAGAACGATTAATGTAAGTTTTCCGATCTGCCGTATCTTCGTAATCACCATTATACTCATCCAAATCTTTACGAATTCTCTGCACTACCCACTGATTGGCATACGAACACTGAAATATCTGTACTGGAGCTTCTGATACGTTGCGCCAAGCAGTCCAGCTGGGCGTTTCAAAATTTTTGACGGACTGAATGGCATCATGGATTTAGTTTTCTCAGACGCTACCTAATTTGCACTATTTTACTCGGCAGTCGACCAAATCAAAAACAACTTGCATTCCGAAAATTAAAAATGTAAAATGGCTAAAATTTCGTGTGATTGTTAGCAAGCTCGTCTAGCTAGAATCATTATAACTGAGTAGTGAGTTCGATCCTCACTGGGTACCCCCTACTTTCGTCCCCGTGTGTCACGTCTAAGCTACGCTTAGAAAATCACCTTCCTCCAGGTTTGGGTTTGGGCGCACCGCTAACAAACTTGCCCCATAAAAAATCCGTTTGTTACGGAAAAAACGCGGCCCAACAACATTGGGTGTAACCGAAAGGTTTATATATAAATTCACCCATACCATGTAGTATATATCTATATATGTATTTATTATAAATTATGTTTTAGAACATGTACATAATTTCTTCTATATATGTCCTTTTCCCTACAATCATATGGTTGTTTCAGTGTTTGGATTTAAACACCTCTTCGGGGGAAAGAAAGGTTTGGAATCATTCTCTGTTTATATTTGGTTCGTTGGAGCTATTGGTAATTAAGTGAATGTCTCGTTTTGATCGTTAGATTTTTGAGGAATTTTGTGTGTAAGTGTGAAATTGTTGATTAATGGTATTATCTGTTGGAATGTATGCTTTATCTTTTTATCGGTTGGGTATATCTTTTGGTTAGGATTTCTAAGAGTGCGCTGTTGAGTGGTCATTTATATATATATATATTAATACAGGTTTCATTGAATGATATAGACAAGTTCTGTCTATTTATTTTGTGTAAGATCATTTCGTATGATCTGATTAGCTTGATAGTGTTGTCATGAAAAGACGACAAAAATCGCAGTAGTTGTTGATTTTTTTATCGGGTCTGAGCTTTCGGCTTAGATAAGCCATTATCAAAGGATGAACATTTAATATATATAATGAACATTGAAGATACTGTGATTTCTTGCCGTCTTCTCATGACAACGCTATCAAGCTAAACAGATCATACGAAAGAATCTTACACAAATAGACAGATCTTGTCTATGTTATTCAATAAAACCTGGATTAATGTAAAAATGCTGCCAAAATACACACACAACATACATACATACATATATATATATATATATATATATATATATATATATATACTAGAATATATATTTATTATAAATTATACCTAATAACATGTGCAAACTACAAGCTACGACACAACTGTACATTTCCTTTCGGTAATTGTTTTTGAAAAAAATTGTTTATTACAAAAAACAATAAATTACATATCAATATATCATGAGACGAAAACATTATGGGATAATTAATTAGTTTCTTACTTTATTTTTGTATAATATTTTGTCCTTGGTTTTGAGATGGTTGTTAAATTTATCTGTCAATATGACCATCAGATTGAAGAAATTTTGTAATTAATATTACCTCTATAAATGAACAAATAAATAAATCTAATTACATTGAGCCAGAAAGAGTGTTAATATCTAATATTAATAGGATCCTTTAGAATTTACTTCTCACTGTTATTTTTATTCGGATTTATGACCTATATATATATATATATATATATATCACTAAAAAATTTAGATAAATAAATAAAGAACATCTATCTTCTATATCTGTTTATAGCAGACGCCGCTGCGCAAAATTAATTTATGATCTAATTTCCAATGCGTAGATTTCAACGTGCCGACGTATGCAGAAACGCGCAGGCTTCGGTAACAAATGCGGGGGGAATAAAACAAAGGAAAAATGGAATATTGACTAGAAAATAAGGAGAAATTTGTGGAAGAGAAGAGCAATATGAGAAAGATTTTGTTGCTGTTGTTGTTGACTCAATATATTTTTCTATAAAACAAACTCATCAATTTTTCCAACAATATTCAGCACGTGCGTGCATAAACTCACGCGTCTTCATACGCAAAGCCATGAACAGACAAGCACTCGAACGCTCTCACAAACAATACGAAACGCCCACACACTAAATTCTCCTTGTACTCATTTATAAATATATCCGCACCAACAATATAAAGGTAGAGGTGTACACACACACACACACACGCACACTTACAAACTAATACATACGAACACGTGCATGCCAACCCGACGTGGTGTAATGGTTAGCAAGCTCATCTCATATTGAGTAGTGACGTCTATCCTTACTACGTGATTCTTACTTTTGGCTTTGTGCCACAACTTATTTGCGCTTAGAAAATCACTATGCGAATACGTGCATTGCATAAGCAGTAGCACATATAAAAATGGACTTGAAGCAACCGAAATATGTCTTTACAGAAGGAAGATGAGAATGCTATGATTTGAACATATTACCAACTTTTGAGAAAACAGAAACCAACATGGCACATAATTAGAATCGGATAGAGGGAGTTGAAATTACTTGGGTACCTAATGAGGCAATTGAAATTAATAGCTCATATAACGAGACAAGTGAAATTTCTAAGATATTTTTTAATCATTTCATCCCAAGCAAGGCATTCCACTGCCACTATTGCGCAGGGGGTTACATAGGGGAAGGTGGAGAGAAAGAGTCGTCAGATATAGGGAATGTCAGAAGGAGGGTGATAGACGAGTAAGGATGTAGGCGCAAGAGTGTTTGAGAGAGTAGATGCGTGTTAGTGTGTTTAAGAGGTGTCTATTGACCTTACATTTAAACTCCCGGAGATTGTAGCTGTCGGGCAAGCAAGTATGTGGAAGGGAATTCCACAGGCGGGAAGTGCGAGTAAAGAAGCTGTTGGATTAGAAATTGCAGTTACATCTTCTCGATTTCACTGTAAAAGGGTGGGACCTAGTTGCTAATCTAGTATTAATGAGACATTTAACATTTCTAACCTACGTGATGCGCAATTAAAAATTCCAGTGTATTCAATGAGTCAATTGAAATTTCTAAGGCACACATTGTTACAATTCATACCAGAGTTAAGGCTCCCGATCCGCAAATCATCTACACAAGCGCTGCTTTCCTCTATGTCAGGGAGAGTCATGCTTCCCAGATGAAGAGGATGAATATCTCATAGTCATTCAGCATCATCAGTATTTGTTTCTGATTATTTTTATCTGTATTTCTGCAATACTGTTTTGAATCTAGAATACCTCTTTCCTCGGCGTCTTCGGATTTCGGTGTCGCCTTTTCAGATAGATATATTACTTATATACATGAAGTCAATCATGCCTTCTAGAAAATTAGCAACTTGTTACTCATGCATATACTTGTTTAATGCTTTTAATGCGATTAATTCGTTGCATTCACTTGCGCGCAAATATTATTTAGTTATTTAACTGCCATACGTGATACACGCTTTATGCGACCATGGCTGACTGGGCAGAAGATTATCCCGCAGGAGGATGTCATTCCTTTTAGCGGTAGATTGGTTGGCAGCCAAGGCTACAGACCTCAATCTGTCCTATTATTTAACCCATAACTGGGGGGAATAGACGGTATTTGTGCGTAAGTGAATGGAAGGAATTCAACTGGAATTCGAACTCAGCTCCACGATTTGTCGGTTCGAGTCGATATCTACTGCACCACAAGGCACATACGGTAATATCCTTAGGAAAGGTATTAATCCAGCTCCTCTCTCTATAGATACTGGTTAAATTGACTTGGTTGGCTACCAGTCTACCGTAGAAAGCAAAGGTAAAATACTGCGGGAAAAATATTCTGTCTAGTCAGTCATGCATCGAAAGAGACATGATCATCCAACCGTGTGTCACATATGACGTTTAACTGACTCGTCTGGTTAAAAGAATTGAATAGCACAACAGATTTGGTTCTATAGCTTTAGTTAGCAACAATTCTAACGCAACCTACTGCTAAAAATCTTCTCTTAGTCAGTCATGGAACAAAAGGGACATGATCGCCCAACCGTATATCCCGTATGGCACTTAACTGACTGATGTGGATAAAATATTGAATAGCATGACAGATTGGGTCCTATAGCCTTGATTGGCAGCTAGTCTACTATAGAAAAAATGGCAACGTACCGTGGTAAAATATTATGACTAGTGACTCATGGATCGAAATAGATTGGACGCATGCTCACACTTTGCATTTGTGTTGCTCATCTATGGTGTCGTTAAGGGAAAATATCTCATGTTAATCGTTTCTTTAAAAATAATCATTTTGTATTTATTGATTGAGCAGTCAATCCTAATTTGTTTTCAATTCGTAAAATAATTTTCTTGAAACAATCTTTCAATAAAATAGTTTTCTCTAATTGACTTCTATCAATCGTTTCCGTATTGATGGACGCTTATTTCTAACATTTTGGTTGAAATAATGTGGAACGTCAGTATCTTGTTAATGTCATCATTTTCAGTTTGGGTTACATTTGTTGTTGATGATATTTAAATTCCCCAATTAATGTGACTTGTGTTATTTGTTGCAATTTTCCATTAGTGACAATTGCAACAAATTTAGTGACAAATTTAGTGACTGTTGCGCTAGTTCACAAAATACAAAGAAATATGGTCCTCGCTTTGACCCACAGACTTCATTTGCTCGAAGACGCTTTAATGATTGACCTGAGAAAGCGATTCTATGGAGCTAATAGTTTAAAAATAGAATTTGTAGTGTGCGTCGTCCATGCCTTGTACGGACCGCCCTTCCAAATATAGCCGACAATCCCCGCATTTAAAGATATTATCGGGTTGTTGAAAAAATAAGTGGAATTTTGTTTGCATATTTGTGAGAAAATATGTTCATAGAGAAAATGCATGCAGTTTTGTATTTAAAATTATTCAACGAGAAATTTAAGTATTTAAAATGTCCACAGAAGTTTAGCGTTGATGGTTGTGTAGTAGCTGAATATAAAGTCTTATGTTCCTTTCCTCTTTATTGTAGGTGGGCGACAGTGTGAGAGAGCAGGTTAAAAATATGAAGAAATCTTACTTAACGAGTCTTGTTGTCGTTGTGGTTGTTGTGATGTTGTTGTTCTCTTTAGCGACGTGGAGTGAAAAAGAAGAAAACAAAATTGAAAGAAGAAATCGGAGAGATGTGACCGAGTCAGCTTGAAATTTCTTCCTTACATTGTGAGATGCTAATAGACACCGCTTTCATTTTGATTGCGTTGAAATTTCTTTCGTTTCATTGCCACAAGGTCCATCAGCTGACCGCTCCAATACTGACTCATTTTGACCGTTCACCGAAGGGATCTAGATAGTGAAGCTTCACATGTTGCCGGCTAAAGCTAGTCTTATTTCTTCTAGGTGTGAAAAACGTCATATATGAATTTTTCTATTTCTAATCCAATCAGGATCAAGAATTTTACTTTTCACACAGTGAATTTTTCTTCTTCCGGCTTTTTCCGAAATGTTTTAGACGTTTGAATCTACTTTTACGGTGTACGATTTTACTCTATTTGATATAGTTGGGTTTTTCCGAAATGCTTTTAGTCGTTTGGATCCGATTTTGGGGTGTGCAATTTTACTTTGTGTGTTTTAGTTAGTCGATGGATAATACGTGGTTTGTATCATATAGACTCGAGTTATAAAGGTAATGTTTTAGTTTGGTAACTAATTCTGGTGTTGGGTAAAACTAACTTTACTGAAGATGTTCAATTTTTTTAAAATCCCGTATTAAATGTGATAAAAACTAATCTATACGAAAAGGAATTTGAATTGTTTCGTGTTTATTAAATCCACATTCTAAATCTTTATAATGGATTTAAGGAAGGTGACATCACTGCTTCCATTCTAGTTCCGGTTTGAAGTTTCTATATTGGAAATATGTATCTTGAGTCGTTTTTCTTGGAATACATGTCAGCGGATGTTGAGGTTCGTTCAGCTCATTCTTATAGCATAACCCTGGTTGCTCCTTGTTTTTCTTTCTTTTTCTTTAATACCTTGTCTGAAAAAAACATTTTGCTTCATTTCTCTTTCTGAGAGAGTTTAGTCATCAGCATAGCATTTTTTATGCCATGTTTATGTTCAGTCAGTTGAGTGCCATGCGTGATACACGCTTTGGGCGATCATGTCTCGAAAGAGACATGACTGACTGGGCAGAAGATTATCCCGCAGTAGGTTGCCATTGCTTTCGGCGGTAGACTGGTTGCCAGCCAAGGATATAGAAACCAATCTGTCCTGTTATTTTACCCATAACTGGAAGAAGAAGAGATAGATTATATTACATTATTATATTAAGTATAATCAGTGGGGGATCAGTTTATTATTTCGTAACAACAGAAAACCGATCACCCACTTTATGCCCAGTGGAAGTTTTAATTGTTTCCAACTACTATATTAGGTCAGTCAGTTAAGTGCCACACGTGATACACGCTTGGTCGATCATGTCTCGAAAGAGACATGACTGAATGGGCAGAAGATTATCCCGCAGTAGGTTGCCATTGTTTTCTGCAGAAGACTGGTTGCCAGCCATTGCTATAGAACCCATAGCTACAGGGAAGGGACAAATTATTATCTTTCCTATGGGTATTTGTGCGTAAGTGAATGCAAGGAATTCAACTGGAATTCGAAATCGGATCCCAGATTTGTCGTTCCGAGTCGTTATCCGCTGCACCACAACGCACGCCCTCACGTTTATGTTCACTAAACATTAATCTTCGTATTGCTTTAAATTCACTGACGATAGCCTCATTATGTAGGTTAAATAAATCCGATGAGAAATGCGTCTTTGTTCATCGTTTCTTTCTTTTTTTATGCATCCACTTGAATCGTTGGAATTCCCATTAAATTTCTTATTCCTACTTTTATGACCAATTTGGGGATAATTGCCGTCACAGTATTCATTCCAATTCCAGAATACACCTTCTTATTTGGAATGGTTTATCTTGAGTGCTTTTTTTTGGAACACCAGTGAGAAGATACTTCAAGGTTATGGAAACAACGTTTTTGAATGTGGCGATATTATGAATAGATTGCATAATTTAGAAGCTGATAAATAATGAAACGAAAAAATATTCAAGCAATAGAAGGGTGAAAATAATCGGAAATCGTATAAAAATCTTTTCAGTTACACAGAGAAATGTCAATTATGATTGGACATTAGAAGTAGAGATGGGTTATGAACAGACAATTTTAGGTCAGAACGGAGTGAGAAATAAATCTATGGGAAATATATTTTAACTAAAATCCAAAATCGTTGTGCGTGTGCAGAAATAAGGTTGCGATAACGTAAAGCGATAAACTCTGATATATTTATGAAATATCCTGATCTGAGGAGGACTATTAAAAATATATGGTTTCAGCTTTATACTGATGTTTTGGTTTTATAGTAATTTTCGGTATTAGGTGAAACGAACCATTATTTTATGATTTATTTTCTGTAACTCCTATACTAAATTTGTTAAAACGGCTCAGTACACTAAGCATTATAAATTGTTTTGGAAAGAATAGAATCAAAAAGAAATTACTACTGAGTATCAGCAAGAGACAGGTGAAATTTTTGTGACATGAAATGAGGAAGGTTTTTGTAAAATTCGACAAAATTTATGGATAATGCGCAGGGATCAATTTATGTATTGATTATAATAGAGAATCAATCTTCCGAATGGATATTATATAGCAACAACGGTTCATGATGGTCCCAAAGTAAGGGATCAGTTTATATATTAATTTTAATAGAGAATCAATCTCCCGAATGTATATTATATAGCAACAACAGTCCATGATGGTCACAAAGTAAGCGATTGAAGTTAATGTTGACAACGTTCCCGAATATAGAGTATCCTCTTGGCGTCTGTTGACCATTTCCGTCATAGTATATGGATATAGAGTATCCTCGCAGCACGTAATCTGTTCAATGAAACAATGTCAAAATTATCACCCCCGAATCAGACACTTTCCTGAATCGGTTTGGATCCCCGATACTGGGAAAAATACGACCGCCTTTTATACACGTCGCATTGAATATTTTGAGCTTCCTGATTGGTTAAGTCTTCTATTGGTGAACTATGAAATGGGTTGACTCATGGGTGTCTCACCAGTATATATATATGTATCCAAAAAAGTCCAACAGAAGGAGGGTTTGAAAAACCTGATATAAACAGGCCAGATATAGGGAAGGAGAGATAGGGGAAAACAACGTGTTGACTGACCTGTGCGGGGGGATGGCAGAACGAGGGTTGCGCGGTTTAACAGGGGAAAGTGTGATAAGAACCACCAGGGATAGGAAGACCTGAAACGTCATGATCGCCTAGAAGAATTTCAATAATGGATTCAAAGATGGCGATGTCACTGCTTTCGTTCCAATCCCGGGTCATATTTTCTGGAAATATTTATATTGAGTGATATTTCTTTGAATACTTAACAGTGGATGTTGACGCTTCTTTTACTAACCTATTCTTCTACCATCTTAGACGTTTTTTTTTATCTGGCTTTCCTTTAATACTTTACCTGAGAATCTTTCTGGTTCAGTTTACATTCGAAGTCCGTCTCATTTTCATATCATATATTGTTTAGTTAATATCCATCCAACATTGATCTTGGTAGATGTTGTGGAATCTCCAATTTTTTCATGATAATGGACTCGAATTGAGTATACATATACTCCTGGCATAGAGAGATCAAAAAGATACCGAACGATACCGAACGATATAGAGATTTCACAGAGAATACAGCGTAAGAAGTTCATAGTAGCTCTGAGCTCCACTCAGCGAGAATATTATCACAAAGCACCCGTCAGCTTTCAACGCGAACTTACTAAACATACTACGGCTTAAATTCAGAGACTTGTATATATACTTTGTACTAACTGTATTCCTGGATTACTAACCTACGTTAATTTGGTATTCTTTACGTTAATATACTTATTTTTCTATCTCAGATTCTGGTTTTTGTCCTTTTATTTTGTGTGGTTCCCATTCCCAGAATCCACAATAGTAGATCTCTTGTGATAGGCTCGTTATACATATCAAATAAATCCGATGAGCAAACGTTTTATTTTAATTCTTATAAACTTTCATCATTCTTATAAATTTTACAAAGATCATAATAATTTGATTTACTGACAAATGATTACCCCACAAACAAATGTCACACTCTTGCTAATAAACCAAGAGTTAGTTTTGAACTGTAAAACAACACAAATAAAAGTTGTCAGAAAAAGGCAGCATTCTTACCTTACATCTTGTTTTTGTCATCCTTGCATTTTTGGTATCATTTCGTTATTATAATCGGTCCCGTAATACTTAACTGATCTTTGATATTTTCTATTTAGTTAATTATGACATCACCAATTTATAGTTTAAATCTTGCGGATGTTCACTTGCTGACAACTATATTCTGCCTTCTTACATTCGTTGCTAAACATTTATCGATGTCCTTTACTCATTTGTCCAGGAGTTCCTACAGTTATACTATACTGTGCAAAAGTATTAGAACAAAAACTATTTTATCTTCTATGAGACATATTGACAGAAAATGAACAATTTAATGAAAGTATTTTTTGATTAAAGCAATTGTTAACTCTGCTACCCTTAGCATTGTGGACTGCTTAAAAAATATTTGCCAAATTCAAAAATAAAGAGAACTTGTATGAACTACTTGAGGTGAGACACCTAACTATTATCAAAATAAAGTTTAAAAAAGAACTTTTAAAAATATGTTGACACTATTCACAGCTCAATTTGAGAGAAGGGAATAAGAAAAAATAAGTCGTATCCAAGGATA
Organism: Ascarosepion bandense; assembly: GCA_037127315.1. Lineage (NCBI taxonomy): Eukaryota > Metazoa > Mollusca > Cephalopoda > Sepiida > Sepiidae > Ascarosepion > Ascarosepion bandense. Next base: position 1,835,839 of record JBBBDQ010002331.1, read on the forward strand.
ATAAAATAATGAATAATCTCAAAATAACTTGTTTAATAGAATATAGGAAAAATTAAATATAATTTCTTTTTAATATAATTCTTTTACACCTAGTTTTAAATAATCAATATTTATTAGCAATTTACTTGGCTTTTCACCTTGTATTTGAATTTCAGTGAAGTTTTTAGGAAGATTACCCCTGTCCTAATACTTTTGCACACTACCGGTAGTGTGCAAAAGTGATTTCAAACTTTATTTTGATGCTTAATAAAAGATAAAATAGTTCTTGTCTTAATACTTCTGCACAGTACTGTATTTTTATGTATATCATCAAGATATTGTTTTCTGCATATATTATATACTTATAACTGTACCGATGGAAAAGTAAATAGAGTAAAAAAGTAAAGTGAATAAAGCTAGTAGGCCTTGTCGTTTTAGAGTTGCCCAGATAAATGCATAGAATAAAGGAACTCCTCAAAGAGTATTTCCCCTGAATTTGAGGTTCTCACCTCCCCAGCAGATAAGGCTGAATGTTTTGCCCGCAGATTCTCGAACAATTCGAGTCTGGACTCGTCTGGAGTTTTTACACCCGACTTCACACCTAGAACCGAGGCACAACTGAATGATTTCCACATTACACCTTCGCTTGTCTCTAAGATAATCTTAAAACTTGACCCTCACAAAGCGAGCGGTGGTGACGGAATCCCAACCATAGTCTTAAAGAAATGTGCCCCTGAACTCTCCTCTATCCTTTCTAAGCTCTACAACCTCTGCCTATCTGCTTCCTGCTTTCCTGCCTGTTGGAAGTCTTCCTCTATAGTTCCTATATTTAAAAACACTGGAGAACCCTCTGACCCTGCAAATTACCGCCCTATCAGCCTTCTTCCGATCTTTGGCAAAGTGTTCGAAGCCATTATCAACGCCGAGGTGGTTCAGCATCTCACAGCACACAGGCTCCTCTCGGACAAGCAATATGGTTTCCGCTTCACCAGGTCTACTGCTGATATGCTAACGACCATCACCGAGTACATATACCAGGCACTCGACAGGAATGGCGAAGCTCGAACCGTTGCATTGGATATATCTAAGGCGTTCGACAGAGTTTGGCATGCTGGTCTTCTATGTAAACTGCGGAGCTATGGTATAACTGGACATTTGTTTGAACTAATCCAGTCATTCCTCTCTAACCGCACAATGAAAGTGGTATTAAACGGACATGCCTCTCAGAACTACCATACAAACGCAGGTGTCCCCCAAGGCTCCATCTTAGGTCCTACACTCTTCCTGATATATATTAATGATCTCCCTGATTCCATAAGAACCCAAATAGGTTTGTACGCCGATGACACCACAGTTTACTCTCGCCTCCAACAAAAATCTGGTGTAGGCGTCAAAGCTAAACTTGCAGCCGAGATTGAAAAAGACCTCCAATCCATATTGGACTGGGGTAAGAAATGGCTAGTAAATTTTAATGCTTCTAAAACGAAGCTACTGTCAATTAACCATCATCGACAATCTCACCTACCTCCCATTAGCATGGACCAGGCTTGCCTCCCAGAGAGTAAAACACTACGCCTCCTTGGTCTCACACTTTCAGCGGACCTCAAATGGAATGACTATATCGAATCCATTGCTAAATCCGCTGCTATGAAAGTCGGTTCTCTGTGTAGGGCCCGGAAGTTTTTTCCGTCTAAATCTATCCTGCACATTTACAAATCTACCATCCGCCCGTGCATTGAATACTGCTGCCATATCTGGTCGGGTGCCCCTGCTGTTCTCCTCGGGCTTCTCGATAAGGTTCAGAGGAGGGTCTGTAATGTGATAGATACCGACTTGGCAGACCACCTGCAGTCTCTCTCCCACCGGCGAGACGTGGCTTCCCTGTGTCTCTTCTATAAATACTTTCACGGCTTCTGCTCCGATGAACTTAGATCACTGGTGCCCCCTAAATACGAATTTGCACGAGATACTAGATTAGCAACTAGATCCCACCCTTTTACAGTGAAATCGATAAAATGCAGCCGTAACTTCTACTCCAACAGTTTCTTTCCTCGCACTTCCCGACTGTGGAATTCTCTTCCAAACGATTGCTTCCCCGACGGCTACAATCTCCAGGAGTTTAAATGTAAGGTCAATAGACACCTCCTAACACACTAACTTGCTCCCATTCTATCAAACACTCTTCCCATCTGCCCGACACTCATCCTCGCTATCCTTACTCATCTATCACCTTTCTCCTGACATTCCCTATGTCTATCCACTCCTTCTCTTTACCTTCCCCTATGTAGCCCCATGCGCAATAGTGGCAGTGGAATGCCTTGCTTGGGGTGAGATGATTAAAAAAAAAAAAAAAAAAAAAAAAAAATTTAATTTATAATTTGTTTGTCTAAATGTAGAATCTGTCCTTGGTAATTTTATCCTTCAAAAATAAAGTTTTCCATACTCTTTTTTTTCGCACGAAGTAATAAGAAAGTTTTATGAAAGAAATGTAAATCAACTATACAATGAATACTTTGAATTTTTGTGGCTCACTTTTGTTTTATCATAAGCGTTTAGCGGAAGCGGTAATGGGTGATCTGATATCAGATATCATTGAAAATTAATAACAATATAACATATAGTATCTGCAGCAAAATTAAATTCTGTTTATATTTATTTTCTGAGAGTTTTCGATCATGAATTTCCGCTTTTTATTTTCCCTGGTGGCTCTTAGCATGCTTTCTTCTGTTGCACCATGCAATCCTCGTTCCGTCATCCACCAGATCAGGTCCTTCAAATATGTTATCCGCTGCTTTCCCCTGTTTCGTTTCCCTCTATCTAACTTGTTAGTATCAGGTTCTCCAAGCCTTTCTTCCTCATTACATGTTCCAGGAACTTCAGCTGTCTCTTCCTGATGCTCACTATTAATTTCCTTTTCGTTTACATCATTTCCAAAACCTATCATTTCTCACATGCTCGATCCACATCCCCAGCATCCTTCTGTAGAGCCACATTTCCTCCGTTATATTTAAATATATTTAATTTTATTTTAATCTTATATAATCGTCAAAACTATATTAACAATTTTTATACCGTATTGCGAAATATCAATATCATAATCGAATTAATTTTTCTTCGCCTACTTACAGCACATACAACGCAGCGAATGTCATTATCTACCTTTAATTAAGTGTTCAGTTCTAAAACAATATACCCATTTTTATAACTGGAACTTCTTAAGAACATTTTGAAATTAGGAACCTTTAAACAGTTAGCCAGACATGAAACGTTCATTGAGATTTTCATGAGATTTTGTAGGTAACAGGTCTAGATAATATGTAGAAGAATTGTAACTGATGCGATCACTAGCATTTAGAATATAAGAATGTTTACTGTGACATACCAAATTTTTGTCTCAAGTTGTTTTTTTTTCTTTGACAATTCTAGTTCATTATTTATTGAAAAACATTAGCCTTGTGTATTAATATTTTATCCAGGTTAAATCAAATCTTATAATAGTTTTAGAGAATAATTTGTATCTTTGACGATTTTATTTGGAGGTTTTCTCTTTCTGTCAGCTTTCAATTAAGAGATCCAACTTTCATTGCCACCTTTGTTTTCCTGTCTTAAAATAGGAAACTATTTTATAGTTTCAAAGTGTTGCACATGGTTCTAAATTATATACAGCAACTGAGTGATCACTTTCTAATCATTGGTCATGTTCAGTGGCTCTCATCTTACTCTGATTTCTTTTTTCAAATGCTACGACAATTCATCCATTTTATATTAGGAGAGTCTTTAGAGATTTTCGAATGCATTGCCGTTACACTATTACAACTCCAGTCTGCATCAATAATACAAAATTCAATGGGCCATTAACTACCATCTACTGGATTTAGACGCCAAGTAAGCATGAAGAATAAACTTATATATATATATAATCTTATAATTCGGTCAATACTTTCGCAACTATAATAAAAATAAAATCACCCCCGATTTGAGTGTAAATGATGCACAAGTTTGAAATTGCTGATTCACTTGTAAAAGCAAAACAGCATTCTCAATTATTCTTTCTCATAGAAGTATATGAAAAGTTGTCTAGCATTAATATATATCATATTATAACTGCCACAGGCTGGCGAGTATCAGTCAGTTAAGTGCCATACGTGATACGCGCTTTGGGCGATCATGTCTCGAAAGAGACATGACTGACTGGGCAGAAGATTATCCCTCAAAGGTTGCCATTGTTTTCTGCGGTAGACTGGTTACCGACCAAGGCTATAGAACCCAATCCGTTCTGTTATTTGACCCATATCTGGAAGGAATAGACGGATCAATAGCTTTCTCAAGCGTATATGCGCGTAAGTGAATGGAATGAATTCAGCTGGAATTCGAACTCGGCTCCGCGATTTCTTTGTCCGAGCTGATATCCACTGCAGCACAAAGCACATCCTGGCGAGTATAAACATCGCAAATTACCAGTTAAACATTTAGTTGTGACTGATGATCTAAAGCTTTATATGCCTGAGATGTTATAGATGGAGAATACGTTCAGTCGGTTCCCTAAGCAAGAAATAGTCAAATCCTTAGATTCTGTCACGCATCAGGTATTACATCAGAGTTTTTTCAGGGGTTACACCGACAGCCTCCAGACATCTGCATCGCTTCTGGACAGTCTTCTTGTTTATGTTGGTGAATGCTGCCATAATCCTTGTCTCCAGTACATTTGTTTCATATTAGAGGGAGTTTTGTTGGTCTTTTGTTCGACTGTGTTCTACACATTAGAATCACGGGTGTTCAAATCTGCGTAGTTAGGTGACCATATATAAGCGGTGATCGGGTTTTTTAAATTGACCGACGGTTCTCCTGATTGTGCACTATGGTGCACAGTCTTATGGACAAACAAAGGGACTTTCAGAAGCCAACACTTTGAACCAAGACAGAACTACCTCCTCTATTGACTCTTTGGATCAAGTTAAGAAACTCAATCCAACCAAAGCATTATCGGCCAGGTTATGTATCCTTGAGGATAAGAGGTCTATAAATGGGTTACAGCAGTGGCGAAAAAATAACTTAGATTAATTAGTTAAAAGGAGATATCTAATACATCCGGAGTAGAAATCCCCAAAGAACGAGAACAATATACCCCAGTGACCGAAATAAAGAGTTCAGTTCAAATGTTTAGTTACCTGAACAAGGGTGGAACGTACAAGAGGCCAAACATGGTGCATGTTGCAATAAATATGTGGAAACGAGTTTGAACTATGTAGATAAATTAAATGCCATCTCAGCTCAAAAATATAGACTAATATAGTAAAGGTCGTGTCGAGAAACGTAGTTCGGAAGGAAAACGGTTTAAGACAGTAGCACACAACAAAAAGATAGATTTAAAAGGAATTATATTAAACGAAGTGTCTTATAAGGAATGAGATTTGGAAGATGTCCAAATATTCAAATTTAACCAATATCTCGAATTCGGAATGAAAGTATTGGGATGTGAAATAAACAGAAACAACGAATTAAGTTGAGCTTTGTGTGATATTTCCAAAACAGTCTAATATATCTAAGGTCTATGAAAAAAGTCAAATTTGCGCAAACATAAAGAATAAGACTAAATTATGTTCATAGAAAATTAATTTTCTGTCCCAAAGATATGACGATAAGAAAAAGTATAGTTTTGCCGAAATTTATCAATTTCCATACCAAATTTACAACTTCGCAATGAATATTTGGTTTGGTCTGGATTGGTTTATCTTGGTGTAAGGCACATTTCCTCAATGGGTTATTTAATGGCAACCACTTTTTACAATAGATTCTTATAAATAGAATATAAATATTTTGGTGAGAAATCAGATTACATTGACGTATTTTTTTGTAAAATAGGTTTTAGTTGATAGCCATATATTTTAATCGTAATATATTTTTTTTCAAAAATATATTGTTGGATATATATTTTTTTAAATATGTACTTTTACTATATAACATTTTAAACGTCAAAGTATGTTTCCCAGTAAGAAGTTAGCTTTTTGGAGGCTCTAACAATCAGTGTAGCAATTCTAGAGGGAGCACTGCACCTAAATTTTATGTAAGAACGGGTTTTCCCGTGTCGATAGACAACGTGAGCCGGGAGATCACACAAGCTTGTGACGCGAAGAGAACACCAAGGCAAGTCTAGCCGTCACTACAGCGTATGTGCCTGCTTCCTCTAATAATACCTCTACACACAAACATCACATTACAAAAATACAATGAATAAGTGAATATATCTAAGCTTATGTATAAATGGAAATTTTCTGAGTGTGTGTCTGTGTGTGTGTGTGTGTGTGTCCGTTACCTATAGACTCCGAAACGGCTGAACCGATTTTCTTTAAAATTTGCACAGTTGTACTATAAGCGTCTGCGAGTGTTCTTAGCTAGGTTTTGTGCCGAGGTACCCCCGATAAATATCGAAAATCGATAATCTAAAAAATCGGTGTATAGAAGGAGTGATCCGATTTTAATCAAATTTGATACATTCATAGACAAAGACATAAGAAACGATATTCAGAAGTTTAAAGGTTGCAGTTCTTACAGTAGTGCAGAAAATCGATAATATATATATGAAAGGCAAGATGTTTGTGTGTGTGTGTCTGTTTATCTGCCTGTATGTCTGTATTTTTTTCAGCCCTTTTATTTTAGTTTTTGCTTCGGGTTTGGCTCTAAGTAGGTATAACTGTAATTCTTATCTCAGCCATAAAACCATTTACTCAGAGGAATTATTTAGCCTTCAAAATTCAGTTTCTGACAAAAAAAAACTTATTTGATATCGATACCACAAAATCAACATTTGACTTACATCCATTCATTTTTCTTTCGGTTTAGCTTTAACTGAAAACAACCATTGTTTATAGTCTTTCGTGCCAACGTCCAATGAGTATGGATTAGTTTTAAAGCTTTCATTACAGCCTACCAACGCCGGGCTATAGTGCTAGTTTTTATATAAATATTGTCTATCGTTTTATTTCAATCCTATAATCAACATTGGTTTGCAGGTAATACGGCATACGTGGTCCTGGTATACGTCTCTGTAATACCACAAATACCGTATTTTTGACAAGTGTTGGACATGATTTAGGCCATGATCAGATGTTTGCGATTTCACCAACAAAGCTGACGTCGGACGGAAAAACAAGGAAAAATTGGACTATTTAATTGTGTCTTCATCTTAGACGCTCTTTGTTTTCTGAAAAGAAAAAAAAAAGACGTGATATCGATCGATTTTTTTCGTGCATAGCATCCTTGTGACTATTGCCAGTTACAGACAGAAGCGAAAACAGACAGAAATATATGAGAAAAAGGGACTAATATAAATTATTTTGTTTCTTTTGTGCGAACATTATAAAAGAATTTTTACACAGCTACACTGGCTCCTGACTTTTATCATTTCAAAAAATCACTTTAGATATATCTTCTATTACAGCTTTTTATTTATGCCTTAATCTAGGGAGAAACTGGTCGTTTTTACAAAAAAGAAAACCTGGTTATAAAACCTGGGTGAGAAATGATATAATCCTTGTCTCGGCACCAAAGCATATTTACATGGCAAATCAACATATATAAACAATGAAAACATTGATATGATTTTAGAAATAAATAACCCATATTAATATTTTATTTTTTTAATTAAAATATTCAATTCAGTTAGTTCATCATATTTAAACACTCAGTCGCAACTTCCAAATATTATTTCCAATGCGGATAACTCTTAAGACCCTGGAGCCATTCAAGATAGAGTTCACAAAATCAAGGGTCACGTATTGTATCGATAGATGTAAAGATAACGGTTAACCAATGACTTGAAAGGATGACGATTGTAGTGTTCATAAAAACTCCATTTGGGTATCAGTCCTCTATTGCAGTAGATTGGGTGAAGAAGCTGTTTGAGTGGAAGGGATGAGGGTGGTATTTTTGCAACGTTCATAACATGGCGGTTTCTATCCGTGAATGTGAGAACAGATGAAAGTAAGGAATGTAGTTTGTCTGAAAACTTTCCATAAAAATAATGTTAAGTCATATGTCTAGCGATATCCCGTCTGTGAGAGGGAAGTTTAGACTTGGAAAATAATTTGAAACATACAAGAACGCTGAGAATTTTCTGAATTTTAACTAGCTTTTAAATTTAAGGACTGAGGCAGCTCCTGCCTATATAGGATAACAGTACTCTATTTTATGCCTGATCTGCTCTTGTAAATTTAAATGATAGCACGTGATGTCAGTTACTTGTTTGAATGGTACAGAATATTGGCAATTTATCCTATATTTTGATCAATGGGTTGTATGTAAGTGTTTTACTTGAGATCTGGGCAGAATATACTTTATCGGACACTCATTCTTCGTGAATGTGTTTTCTTCAGTGTCTGATCGGCGATAGCGAAATATAACTAGTTTGCCTTTTGAGGCATTGAATGTTACGTGTCATTTTTTGCTCAGCGAGAGTTATTAGTGATAGATTGCAAGCAAAGATATCACAGGTTTTGTAGGTTCACCAACATAACGTTGTATTATCAATATAGATTTTCACAAATGATTACAGTTTACTGATTAGCAGATCAATTCTTTGATGTAAAAAGACTCTTGGTCTAAACAGTGGTCATTGTAGAATGTCTCCGTAGATTGCTAGGGCTTCCAAATAGCTGGCCATTAACTGAGGTCAAAACACTATGAAAATTATGCAGTAGATAATATATTGATTGTGTTATATAGCAAAAATGCATCTTAAAATGTATTACCAGCAATACATTTTTGAAATGACAAAAATTATTACGATTAATATATATGAATGTCTACTAAAGCATACTTTACTGAAAATACATCAATGGAATCTGATTTTTTATAAACTGATTTCTTACAAAAATCGTAATATTCTATTCATACGAATCTATTGTAAAAACTTGTTGCCATCAAGTAACCCATTGAGAAAATATTCCGTAAGCCAAAATAAATCAAACCAAACAAAACATCATTCATTGCGAGGTTAGAAATTTATTATGGAAATTGATTAATTTCAGGAAAACTATTCTTATCATAATATTCACATCTTTAGGACAGAAAATTAGTTTTCTATGAACCCAGTTTAGTATTATGCTTTAAGTTCGCACCAATTTGCCTTTCTTCATAGACTTGTTGATTTTCGTTGACACCACTACGTCGCCTTCAATGTGATTTACACGAACCAACGGAAGTTGAGTAAGTATTGACTCGGTTATATTGTCATTTTATTGAAATAATATTTATCTCCAGATTCCATCATCTAGCACATGACCTTCGATATAAAAAGCTGTTTTGGAAATATCATACAAAGCTCTACTTAGTTTGTTGTTTCTGTTTATTCCACATCGGAATAATATCATTCCTAATTCGAGATATTGGTTAAATTTGAATATTTGGACATCTGCCGAATCTCATTCCGTATAAGACACTTGCTTTAATGTAATTGTTTTCTACATCTATCTCTTTGTTGTTTGCTACAGTTTTAAACCCTTTTCCTTTCAAACTATGTTTCTTGACACAACCTCTACTATATTTGTATACCTATCTAAAGTTAGATAGTATTTACTTTATCTACATGGGTCAAACTCTTTTCTATAGCTTTATTTTCATATTCCCGATGTGTCGTCTTTGTACGCTCCGCCCCTCTTCAGGTAACTGTAATTTTGAACCAAACCCTTTATTTCGATTACTGGGGTATATTGTTCGCGTTCTTTAAGGTATTCTACTCCTGATGCGGATGTGCTTTGTGGCGCAGTGGATATCGACTCGGAACGAAAAACTGGAGAACCGAGTTCGAATTCCAGTTCCATTCCTTGCATTCACTTACGCAAAAATAACCTTGGGAAAGGTATTAATCCGTCTATTCCTTCCAGTTACGGGTTAAATAACAGGACAGATTGCGTTCTATAGCCTTGGTTGGCAACCAGTCTACCGCCGAAAGCAATGGCAACCTACTGCCGGATAATCTTCTGCCCAGACAGTCATGTCTCTTTCGAGACATGATCGCCCAAGCGTATATCACGTATAGCACTTAACTGACTGACTCCTGATGTCTTAGCTATCTCCCTTTAACTCAAATATCTATTTATTTTTCACCAATGCTGTACCCAATGATGGACCCCTTATCCTCAAGTATATGTAGTTCAGTGGATAATGCTTTGGTTATATCCAGTTAATTAACTCAAAGACTTCTTTGAAAGAGTCCATAGAAGAGGTAAGTGCTGCCCCGAGTCAAGTGGGTGGCTTCTGGAAGAACTCGCATAGGACTCCGCTCCATGGTGGAAAACGTAATCATCGGAGAGTTTCTGCGACCACACACCACTCGCATATGGCCACCTAACTATACAGACTGTAAAATTCCTGAGTATTATGTGTGCAACACAGTCGAGTGAAAGGCGAACAAGACTCGTTGTAAGACGGACCAGAAGCTATACAGATGTCTGGAGGCTGTCGCAAATTTTATTTAATATTTTTAGATATGTTTGTGTAATTTTGTAGTTTTGGTAAATATATCTGCTAAAATTGTATGTAGATGTTGTTTTTGTTTTTGTGTCGTTTAGACAACAAATTATCCAAAGTTAAAAGAATATCACATGATCTCGGTTACTTGCTTGAATGGTACAGAGAATTAGCTATTTGTTCTCTACTTTAATCAATGAATGCTTTTAAGTCTTCTACTTGCGTTTTGGGGATCCCACCCCCGTTTTGGAGAACAATCATTCCTCGTGACTGGGTTTTTTTTTTCAGAGTCTGATCGGCGATAATAAAATATAAGTAGTTTGCTTTTCGAGGCACTGAATGTTACGAATTATTTTACAACTCCCCCAACTACCGTGAGTTTAAAGGTAGATTGCACGCGAGGTCATCAAAGGTGGCTGCACTCGGTGGCAACTGCAAAAGAAGAGGTGGGGTGGGTGTACGAATTAGAAATAAGGGAATACAGGCAAGAAAAAGTAAAGAAACAGCAGCAAAAGCCATTCTATTACAGCAATAGAGAGAAAAAAGTATTAATAAAAGAAAACACTACAAGTTTTTCTTAAAGTCCACAAAATAGTGCTGTACTAGGTCTAGTCGTCGGTAGAGTGAAGACAGTCACTGACCTTTTATGCGACCCCCTTATTATCACTTTTTAGCGGTGGTGGGTGTGTCTTTTAGCGTGGGAGAGAGTTTGCCGTCTTAACTGTCTGGGTCGAATATCTCCCTAATGCGTCTTGCGCGTGTCTCTTCCGTTTTTCAAATCCGTTCTGCCTTTTTGTCAAAAATGTTTCCATGTGGCGCGGGATTGGCTGGCGATTGGGGTGTTTCCCCAAAAGTCTTTTGTTTATCTGGCTTTAATCACTTGTTACGATTTCGCGCTGATGTCTGCCGACCTAAAGCCTTGGAGACAAAGTTTGTTAATTTTGTACGTTGATATTCCAGCTTTAATTATAATTCCTCTTATCACGTAGGTGGGCCTTTTCGAAATCAGCCGATAATTCAACCTTGCTTGGTCTTTATCGCTTTCCTGGGAAGGATGGGAGAGAAAAGAAAAACAAATAAGAAAAAAAATAGAAAGACTTCTCTCTATTTGGGGAAACGAATTTTCATCTGGTCTATCTTTGATTAATGTCATATAAATCAAAGTCATTTAGTGAGTGCCTTGCGTCTCGCCTCTCTCGTTGCAAGCAACTCCTGCAAGCGCCTTTCCCTTTCTTTTACACTTTCTCAGCTCTTTCCAAGAAAATCAAGAAATTATTATTCAACTATCTATTCCCAGGTTCGAATCCATGGTCTGTCAATACTATTTTAACGTGGGTTTCTAAGAAACCTTTATAGTGTTATATGCATACATTTGGCATGTTCAAGGTATCTCTCATCGGACAGTTTCCTCTTACTTCCCAATATTCAGAGTTTTAGCGAAGCAGGAAATCTTGATTCTAGACTGTGTCAGTTCAATTCTCCTCAAATATATGTTCGAAATTTTTTCTGTCACTCTAATTAAACAAAATTTAGCAAAGATCTGTTTTATTTAAATACACTAGCATCATGGCCCGGCGTTGCCCGTGCAACTCAGAATTTTTTTTTTTTTAATCATTTCACCCCGAGCAAGGCGGAAACGCCAGTGATGTGCAGTGGGCTACATAAATGTAAAAAGATTAATTATAAAAGACTGAGGAGTACAAACTATTTAGAAAGAAACAATAGAAAGCTGAGAAAGCAGGTGCGATGACAGATACATAGGTGGAGAGAAAGAGAGGTTTATACGGGGGTTGGGAGAGAGCTAGAGTCTAGTGATTAGTAGATGAGTATTGACTTTGCAGTTAAATTTCTGGAGGTTGTAGCCGTCAGGAAAGCAAGAATACGGGAGCGAGTTCCACAGGCGGGAAGTGCGAGAGAAGAAGCTGCAGGAGTAAAATTGTCGTCTGCATTTGGCTAAACTGACTGGGAATGGGTGGGACCTAGTTACCAGTCTGGTTGCACGAGCAAACACCTGTTGAGGAGGCATCAGTGACTTCAGTTTGTCTGAGCAGAAGCCATGAAATTATTTATAGAACAGACAATGGGATGCCACATTTCGACGATGGGGAAGTGGCAGCAGTCGAGCCGCCAGATCAGTACCTATCACATTAGAGACTCTCCTTTGGAGCCTGTCAAGAACACTGAGGAGAACGGCAGGGGCACCTGACCATAAATGGCAGCAGTACCCCATGGACGGATGGGTGGTTGACTTGTATATATATGTATAGATTACAGTCACACACATTCTCACAGATTGCCTTTTATATATACAGATTAACGGTAAAGAAAATATTTGCATTAACATAGTATTTTTTATGACTTTCACAAGGATAGCTATCCTCAGTTTTCGTAGGAATGAAGTGGTTCCCTCTCTAATTCTAGACACTTGCCGGTCATGCGATATTCTTTATATTCAATAATGCATACCTGGTGTTATATGGACAATCAGTATCATACAAATTTCATCTGTTTCTAAGAACAATCAAAATTATTAGAGAATTTATTGGCTACATACAAATGAGAACGTGTTTATTGAAAAATTGGGAGAGTTTTAAAAAAAAATGTTTTCATAAAATATGACCTAATTGTCAAACAACAAATGTAGCTGTTGCGATAGAGACAGGAGTAAAAACTGTGTTTATCACGCTCGTTTCGTCCACTGAGAAGGCAATATAGGATTTATATATTGGTGTTTATATATTCAGATGCAAGAATGTCATTGGTTTATCAAGGTTTGCATATTTGAGAACTTTCATTTATGTTCATCACGTGACTGCATTGTCTGTCAAAACAGGTGAAAGGCACAATGTGACCTAATTCAAAGTCCGGTAAAAATTAAATCGTGCGAGAAATATTCAATATATATATATATATATATATATATATATATATATATATATATCCAAGTAAATAAAGAACGAAGAAAGTATTAAAAACGTTCAAAACATTAATTTAAAACAATGCTCAATGAATAGTTATTATAAGTTATAGTTTAGAACTTGTACAAATTATAAAGGATGTGCGTTGTGGAGCATTGGATATCGGCTCGGAACGAGAAATCGGGGGGCCGAGATCGAATTCCAGCCGAATTCATTGCATTCACTTACGCACAAATACCCTTGGGAAAGGTATTAATCCGTCTCTTCCTTCCAGTTATGGGACAAATAACAGGACAGATTGGGTTCTATAGACTTGGTTGCCAAACAGTCTACCGCAGAAAGCAATGGCAACCTACTGAGGGATAATCTTCTGCCTAGTCAGTCATGTTTGTTTCGAGACATGATCGCCCAAGCGTGCATAACGTATGGCACTTAATTGATTGACAAGTTATAATTTACTACATAAGGGTGACTTTCAGCCCTTCGTGCATTTTCTCACTTCTTCATTTTTGTTAAGCCCAGACGTCACGTGACCCTTATATGTATCTATTTATATTTCAACTCCTACATATATTTGGATCTATTTCTCACTGAGCCGTTATCATCGCCTCTCTCCTCTTGGCCCTTTCTTTCTCTCCTGTTTTTCTCTTTGCTTTTTATTCCCACTTTTTATTTATTTATTTATTTACTGTGTTCTTTTTATTTCTGTACCACGCCGTTTATTTCCTATGTATCTCTATTTTCTTTTTGTCTTCCTCTTTTTTCGATTTCCTTTTTTTGTTTTCACTTCTTTTCTATCCTCTTTACCTCATGCAAATGTATTCCAAAAATAAAGAGGAAGTGAGATTTTCGAAATCTTTTTTTTCAAAAATAAGGTTTATTTTCATCATTATTAACTAACTGATGAGACACAGATTTTTCGATGTCGAAATTAAATGTACACTTTTGTCGTAAATTATAACTTGTACATGTTCTAAACTATAATATTATAATTCCAAGTGAAGAGGACTCATGGTTTTTTTTACATTTTGAGTGCTCTGGCATTTATTTTATTATAAACAGTGCTCTTTATAATGAGTATTATAGAACTTGATATGATATAATATAATTATATCGTTATGTCAATTTTATATATATATATACATATATATATATATATATATATATATATATATATATATATCTTGTTTGCATTGTGATTATTTTAGTGTATTATGAAATGGACGTTCGTGCTGTGTATATTCAATAGTGGAAATGATGGATTTAACGTTTTCTATTGATTTTACAACAGCTTTTTGTTGTGTATGTTAGTTTGAGAAAGTAATATATCTTTCAGAAAAACGACATTAGTAAAAACTTGGGTGTACTTTGATAATTTGATAATATAAGACGGTAATACTTTCAAGGATTTACTGTCTCTTTTGGTGTGTGTTGCGTTTTTAATTCAAATTGTAGTTGTATCTTTTTTGTGTGTACGACTAGTGTAATTGTTAAATTATTAATTCCGTGTTCCTAGAAACGTTCTATAAATTTATGCATTTTTCCCAATTGTGAGGAAAATTTGGGCAAAATATTTTATATATGGCAGCTTCTGAATTATTATTCTATAGAAATTTTAGTTCTTATTACATACATAACTGTTTTGAAACTGACTGTGACTATTTAGATGGTTTTCGAATGGGATAAGTTATTCTGGATATTGGATGTTATTGTGTTTGTTACGCAACTATTTCTGTTTAATTTATTATCGTGGATAATGTTGTTATTTTTGTTGCGGTAGTGTATTTTTTGTGCCTTCCTTTTTACGTTATGAATGAATTGATAAGGATATTGCAGGGTTTTAAACGAGAAATTAGCGAATGTACGAGCGGTCGAAAACGGCGTATAGGGTTAGAAGTGCGCATGTGCGACCTCATCTAAAAGCAAACAATGGTGTCACCGTCCCAGTGCCGCAAACGCAATTATGAACCCGAGTTCGGACTACTAGGTTTTAACCGATAAAACATTAATGTACGCTACCGGAGCAAGAATTATGGGCTGCTGGCCCCAGACTTGCCTTCTGGTTGGTTCTAGGTAAGGCATTTGAAGAGTACTTATTCCGATAGCGGAGCCTCGAGAGAGTCCCTCGTCGATAGTTTTCGTTACTACCTCCCTGTGCCGGGAGTGGGTAATTTGCGTTCCTGCTGCCATCCTTGGATCTGGTAGCAGTTTTGCATGCTTCCTCTCAGGAATCGAACCTCAATCTGCCGTTACCTTTTGTAACCAGTGTCGGCATTTAAACGATCGTCGTTGATAAGCGGAACATCGAGAAATATGTTGCCAGGCATAAAAGCCAGTGCAATTGACCAGAGAGTCATCTAGAGTCACCAAAATGGAGCAGGCCGCCATTTGGCCCCACCGTCGCAACTGCCATGACACGCCATACGACGACGGCCACGGCCACGGTCACGGCCACGGACGGACAACGACGAGAGGATAGAATGACGCGTATACGTCTCAGTCTCATATCCGTAACGGACGACGTGAGCGTAACCAAGCGCGTGACGACTCGAAAGCAGAGTTCTATTGCTAGACATAGGCTCTTCTAGATTTCACTCCCTTGAGCCAGTTCAGTACTACCTCTTCTATAGACTCTTTGGATCAAGTTTTTGGGTTAAATGACTGGATCTAACCAACGCTTTATACACTGAACAATATATTCCTGAGGATAAGAGGTCTATAATTAGGTACAGCAGTGGTGAAAAAATAACTAAGATATTTGATTTAAAGGGAAATAACTAAGACATCCGGAGTAGAATGCATTAAGGAACGAGAACAATATACCCCAGTAATCGAAATAAAGGTCTTGGTTCAAAATTTCAGTTACCTAAAAAAGGGCGGAACGTTCAAGGGACCACACATAGGGAAAATGACAATAAAGATGTGGAAAAGGGTTTGAAAGAGAAAGTAAATATCGTTTCAGCACAGAAATATAGACAAATTTATAGAGCTGGAGTCAAGAAAAATAGTTTGTAAGAAAAAGAGTTTAAAACTGTAGCAAACAACAAAGAGATAGATTTCGAAAAGAATTAAATTAAACGAAGTGTATCATAAGGAATGAGATTTGGCAGATGTCCAAATATTCAAATTTAACCAATATCTCGAATTAGGAATGATAGTATTGCGATGTGGAATAAACAGAAACAACGTACTACATAGAGCTTTGTATGATATTTCCAAAACAACCTCTTATATCTAAGGTCATTTGTTAGAGTCTGGAATCTGGAGATAAATATTCTTTCAATAAAATGACAATATAACCGAGTCAATACTTACTCAACTTCCGTTGGTTCGTGTAAATCACATTGAAGCCGACGTAGTGGTGTCAACGAAAATCAACAAGTCTGTGAAGAAAGGCAAATTGGTGCGAACTTAAAGCATAATACTAAGCTGGGTTCATAGAAAACTAATTTTCTGTCCTAAAGATGTGAAAATTAGGATAAGAATAGTTTTCCCGAACTTAATCATTTTCTATTATAAACTTTTAACCATGCAATGAATGATGTTTTGTTTGGTTTGATCAATTTTAGCTTACGGCATATTTCCTCAATAGGTTATTTAATGGCAACAAGTTTTTACAATACATCTACTTAACAGGATGTTCTAATCATTTGTGAGAATCTATACTGATAATACTAGGTGGACCGACAAATACCCATGGCGACTTCTCGTGTAATCAATCACAAATAACTCTCGGGAGATAATGAAGACACGTAACATTCAATGCCTCAAAAAGCAAACGAGTTTTATTTCATTATTGCCGATCAAGCTCTGAACAAAACGCATTCACGAAGAATCAGTGTTCGACAAAGTGGCTGTCCCCAATCTGATAACTATATTCTGTCAAGATCTCAAGTAAAACACTTATATACAACCCAATGATTAAAATATAGAATAAATTACCAATACTCTGTACCACTAAAACAAGTAACTGACACCACGTGCTATCATTTAAGTTTATAAGAGCAGATCAGGCATAAAACAGAATCATAAAATGTCCTAAACCAACCACACTCATTTCACCAAAATCCCTTAACTTCTATTTTACTAATATCCGGACATTCGTACTAACTTTTGTAGCATGGAAGCTTTCCTCCACGAAAGGTCCCCTGATATCCTAGCTCTCTGTGAGACTAACCTCAACTCATCAATTCCGTCCTCTGACTTTTCGATCTCTGGTTATCTCCCCCTCTTAAGGAAGGATTCCACTGTCCACATGCATGGGCTGGGGGTCTACGTTAGTCAACACCTCTCTATAGCTAAGGTAACATCACTCGAATCTCCTGAGCAGCAATATGTATGTTTCCGTCTGTCACTTCTCAATTCTGTTAGCTACCTTTTCTTTCTTTACCGATATCTCTCCTCTCCTGACTCCTCCCTTCTAGATAGCATTTTTGACAACATAGATTAGGCTATTTCCTACCACCCATTCGCTCAAATATTTGTATTCGGAGATCTTAACGCCCATCATTCTGAGTGGCTTAAAGACTCTGTTATTGATTCAGTGGGCATCCACGCCATGAATTCTGCTATTTCCCAATCCCTTACGCAGGTGGAGGACTTCCCTACACGCTTTCCAAGCACTCCCTTTGGACACTCATCTCTACTAGATATATGCTTTACCTATGCACCTGACTCCTGTCAAGTCTCGCAGCTTTGCCCTCTCGGCAACTCCGACCATGCTGTTGTCTCTCTCAATGTTTATTTCCAGTCTCACTCTCACGAAGAGCCTCCTACCTATAGGACCTCCTACTGCTACCAAAAAGCTGACTGGGACGCCTTTCGCGATTTCCTATGCGACGTCCCTTGGGGAAAAGTGTTCGATCTCCCAGTTGATGACTGTGCCTCTGAGATTTTGCCCAAGGAGAAAGCTGGCGTTGATACCGTCATACCTACCAAGAAGTATTGTCTAAAACCTCATTCCTCTCCTTGGTTCTCTCCTGCCTGTTCGGTCGCCATTGCCCACAGGAACCACTACTTCCGACTATTCCGGAGACAGTCATCTGATCACAATAGGCGCCTATTCACGTCTGCTCGTAATGAGTGCAAGAGAATCCTGAATGACGCCAAGCGGTTGTTTGCTGAGAGAATGAGACAGCGCAGAGTTGACTGCAAGTGCGGCTCCAAGGACTATTGGCGGTTATGCAAACGGGTGCTGAAAAATTGCAAATCCTAAATCCCTCCTTTAATCAATGAATTTGAGGTTCTCTCGTCATCTGCGGACAAAGCTGAGTGCTTTGCTCGCAGATTCTCATTCATCTCCACATTTGACTCATCTGTTGTACCCTCACCCGACTTCCCTATTAGAACTTAGGCTAAACTGTACGATGAATATATTGCTCCGACAGTAGGATCCCGAGTAATTTCAAAACTTGACCGCCATAAGACGAGCGGTGATGATGGAATCCCGGTAATATTCCTTAAGAAATGTGCTCCTGAACTCTCCCCTGTCCTATCTAAACTGTATAACTCCTGCCTTTCTGCTTCCTGTTTTCCTGCATGTTGAAAGTTCTCTTCGGTCGTTTCTGTATTTAAGAACTGTGGTGAACCCTCGGACTCATCCAAGTATCGCCCTATCAGCCATCTACCAATTTTCTGGAAAGTGTTCGTGGCCATAATTAATGCTGAAATAGTTCAATACCTTACTGCCTACAAACTCTACTCTGACAGGTAGTATGGCTTTCACTTTGCCAGGTCCACAGCCGACATGCTAACTACCGTTACAGAGTACATGTTCCAGGCCCTTGATGACTCAGGCGAAACTCGTGCTTTTGCTCTGGCCATCTCCAGGGCTTTTGACAGGGTTTGGCACTCTGGCCTTCTATGCAAGCTACGGGGTTACGGTATTACAGAACGCTTGTTTGATCTAATACAATCTTTTTTAAACAAACTCAAAATGAAGTTCGTTTTGAATGGGCATGCCTCTACATCCTACAGCACAAACGCTGGTGTGCCTCAGGGCTCTAAACTGGGCCCAACGCTCTTCCTTATTTTCATAAATGACGTCCCAGACGAGATCAAGAGCCAACTGGACATCTACGCAGATAACACCACAATTTATTCCTGCATCAGTAAGAAACCCATCGTGGCGGAGAAACATAATCTTGCTGCTGACCTTGAAAGCGATCTACACTCTGTGGTGAATTGGGGTAAGAAGTGGCTTGTCAATTACAATGGATCTAAGACCAAGCTGTTGTCTCTCAATCATCACAAGCAACCTCTCCTGCCACCCACAAGCATGGACTAAGCTAGTCTCCCTGAGAGCAATTCACCTCGACTCCTCGACCTTACCCTCTCTTCTGATTTCAAATGGAACCACTACATTGAGTCCATAGTTAAAGCCACTGCTAAGAAGGTTGTGTCACTGTGTCAGGCCAGGATGCTTTTCCCGCTTGAATCCATCCTGCATATATACAAATCAACCTTTCGTCCGTACATGGAATACTGCTGCCATATATGGTCAGGCGCCCCTGCTGTTCATCTCAGTGTTCTCGACAGGCTTCAAAGAAGAATCAGTAATTTAACTGGTACCGACTTGGCGGCTCGAGTACAGCCACTTCCTTACCGACGAGATGTGGCCCCCTTTGTCTGTTTTATAAATACTTTCATGGCTTCTGCTCCAACGAACTTAACTTAACTCGTGCAACCAAATTGGCAACTGGGTCCCACCCATTCACAGTTAGATTAACCAAATGGAGACGACAATTCTACTCCTGCAGCTTCTTCTTTCACACTTCCCGCCTGTGGAACTCGCTTCAACATGCTTGCTTTCCTGACGGCTACAACCCCCAGGAATTTAAATGTAACGTCAATACTCATCCCTTAACCACTTGACTCTAGTTCTTTCCACACCCCGTATATCCTTTCCTTTCTCTCCACCTTTGCAACTGTCATCACACCCGTATTACCATCCTTCTCTTGCTCCATTCTAACGGGTTCTTCTTTCTCTTCATTCTCTTCTAATTAAACTTTTTGCCCTTATGTAGCTCCCTGCACATCAGTGGCATTACCGCCTTGCTGGGGGTGATACGATTAAAAAAAAAGGTGTTCTCTCTAAAACGACCAGTTTTTTCCTCGATTAAGATATAAATAAAAAGCTGTCATAGACGATATATCCCCGAGGTGGTGTAATGGTTAACAAGCTTGAACCATTACATTTGAGTAGTGTGCTCGGTCCTCACTTGGTGTCCCATACTTTTGGCCACATCTAAGTTGGGCTTAAAAAATCATTATATCTAAAGCGATTTTCTGAAATGATAAATTTCAGAAGACAGTGTACAAATTATTTTATAATGTTCCCCTAAAAAGAAACAAAATAATTTATATCGGTCCCTTGTTCTCATATATTTCTGTCAGTTTTCGCTTCTGTCTGTAGCCGGCAATAATCACAAGAAATCTTTGTAGGAAAAAAAATCGATCGATATCACGTCTATTTTTTTTTTTCAGAACACAAATTGCGTCTAAGGTGAAGACAAAATGAAATAGTCCAATTTTTCTTTGTTTATCCGTCAGACGTCAGTTTTGTTGGTGATCGCAAACAACTGATCATGGCCTAAATCATGGCCAACATCTGTTAAAAAGTAATTTATTTGTGGTATTACAGAGACGTATACCAGGGCCACGTATGCCGTATTACCAGCAACCTAATGTTGATTATCGGCTTGAAATATAACGAAAGACAACGTGTATATAAAAATATATTCACTCATTCAGTTTATTTTCCGTAATGTGATTGTTATGTGTAGAGGAATAGTCAGAGAAAGCATGCACATAAGATGGTGTGACTAATGAACTTGTCTTTAGTGTTCTGATGGCGTCCCGAGCTTGTCTGATCTCCCGGCTTACTGTGTCTATTGACCCGGGAAAACCAGGTCTTATAAATAAGTTTAGGTTTTGTCGAGCTTCAGAAAATTACGTCATTCCTGGGCAGGACTAAATTTTATTGTCTATGGACGTTGTTTCTGCTTTTTTTTTTTTTTTCGCTTCTGACCGAATAATTAATTCAAACTAATTCCATTGTTTACATTTCGTGACCTTGAAAAGCGGCATTGCTGACACAGCAGACTATTTATTTATTCATTTCTTTCATTCCAGCATCAATTGATACCATCGCGGATTCTTTTTCGCCTTCGAGAGGAATAAATTCTTTTAAATTTAATTATATTCTGTTGGTCTTTAAAATATATAACATATTTACTTGATGATGCAAAATATAATGACTTATCAAATATAATAAACTAACTTCAACTTACTCATGCACCAGTGCACCGTTTGCATCCTGTATATCACTAGGGCTTTTGTCTGAACCCCCATGTTTGTTGAATCTCGTTATTAAGCTGATGTTCATAGTTACAAAATAATAATTGCACTGATTTTTGTGCGCTTATACTAGCTGGATGATATTTTTTAAAATCTTTCTGATTTTTCGACGCTCACAATTTCTAATTATTATTTTTTATCTCTCTGGTTTTTGGAGGCTTATAATTTGTAGATAATTCTTTTAATATCTCCAATCTTTCAATGCTCATAAGTAAAATTTACATATGCGTGATTTTTCGTCGCTTATATTTACTAGATAACTAGCAGCATAGTCTGGGTTGCTCGGGTGTAATGAAAGCTTTAAAACTAATCCATGGTCCTGGAGCTCAGACTCAGCTTAAAGAATATTCGTGTTTAAGTTTGGTGAGAATTGTGGATTTGTATAAAGGACATACAGACTGATAAACAGACACATACACAAACATCTTGCCTTATATATATATATATATATATATATATATATATATATTATCGATTTTCTGCACTATTGTAAGAACTGCAACCTTGAAACTTCTGAATATCGTTTCTTATGTTCTTATCTATGAGTGCATCAAATTGGATTAAAATCGGACCACTCCTTCTATAACCAGATTGTTTCGATTATTGATTTTCGATATTTATCGGCGGTACCTCGACACAAAACCTAGCTAAGAACATTCGCAGACGCTTATAGTACAACTGTGTAAATTGTCAAATTTCGGAGTCTATAGGTAACGGATACACACATACAGACAAGGTTCAATTCATAAATAAGTTTAAATATTTTTTAATCTGTTTTTTTTTTCTAATATGACAAATTATTTTTTATTTATGTTTTTCATTTGTTCTATTATCAAGATCTGTGTTGTTAGTAAGACAACGTTTTGGCTGTTGTGCTCCTCCGTCTTCGCCAGGTGCATCTCGATCCGCAAAAATTGCAAGGAATATCGAATAAATATTTCATTTAATCTACAGTGGTAGATTGTTCCATGCAGGTTTCCCGGTTAGCAAAGCAAACGATGTTGACTAGATAGAACATACGTCGAAGTGTTCTACCAGTAACCAAAAAGAGGAGGCCAATATTACACAATAAATTATAATTCATTTTTTATCTAAATTTAGCATAATATATTGTAAATGCTTACAAAATATTTAGCATGAATATATTTAGCAAATTATATTGTAAATTCAGCATAATATATTGCTTGCAATATACTAATAGCAATTGCGAAATCACCCTTTCCGTAGAGCAGATATTTGATATTCATTTTTCGAACTGTTTCTTTTTTTGTAAGTTGACCAAAAGTTTTTCCAAATATGAGTCTGTTAACGTCTAATAAAAATATCGCATTTGCCTATACTTCTGAGATGAAGTAGTATTTACATTATTTACAATGTTCGGACTGTTGTCTTCACCTGTATTGCTATGCTCACAACATTTTAGACGTTATATGCTCCGGTCTTTTTCATATGATAAGAATTAGACGAGATCGCCTATAAAATGAGAATTATATAACCCAGTTATCAAAATGATGCTTTCAGTTTGAAATTCCCATCACCTGAAGTATTCTGTAGCGTACAACGGCTGAAACCTCGTAATCATCGCAATAAAGATGAAAACAAGTGTCCGACCTGTGTAAATAATGTAAAAATATCGGAATTTTAATGTTGATGGGGATTTTATTCTAAACTTTTACAATGATTCTTTTTTTTTTGTTTTTAATGTTTGAAATTTAACGGCATCATTGTATCACTACGTCTTCTTGCAGTTTTATCTGCTGATTTATGTAACTGTTGTTACATACGTATTTGTAATTGAAACGTGGTTCAACCAGACAATTGATTCGGCTCTCTCAAACGAACCCGCCACAGCCAAATTTGACCAACTAATGTCGTATACCTTCGAATGTGCAAATTCGTAGTAAGATTTTCAGTAGAGATATTGTATTCACAAGAGGCCCTCAAGCCGCATGTATGCATACGTTATGATCCGGTTTAATTAAAAGTTTCTTTCTCTTTCTCTCAAGGCTGTAGAATGAAGTCGGTTCGGATATTTTAATCATAGATGGTGGGAGTGACAGATTCAAGCATTTCCTAGGTGAACGTAACTGAATATATCAAAGTCGATTGATCCCCGTTTCATTGATTCAAGTCTCTAAGCCTTATTCTACGTGCCTCAGCTTTTAATGGTGTTAAGTGATGTTGTTATAGTTAATGGTGAAGCTTTTCGACTTTAATTTTGTTGCGCCGAGAAAAGATTTTGATGAAGTATCGCATACTACAATGTTTATAGGATTCATTCTTTTGAAATTTTTTAAAAGATTAATCTGGGAAATGTGCCGTACACAAATTATAGTTAAGGTATTTCTGCATGAGACGAACACAATGATTAATAATTATACCATTTCATAAAATTTACCTAAATGCTCGAGTTATACACATCAATATTCTCGTTGGATAAAATCTTTCTTATGGATGTCATTTTCACTAAACCTCTAATAAATATCTCCTCTGTCAGCTGCATCCAACAGCTTTCTCATATTAAGGATTGGCAATGTCTTCATACGAATAAAACCCGTAGGTCTCAGCGATGAATACTGTGGACACTAGTACATGCAATTAATTGAATGGTATAACAGAAACGGCATCACTCGATATATTTCAGTAGCAGTAAAAACTAAAATAGATATAACATAGAATTCTAACGAAAGTAAAATGTTAATGTTGCAAGCTACTTCAAACAAAATGTTAGGAAATAAACATCCATCAGTACATAAAGGAGGTATAACAGCGACTAAACTTATAAAATATTTTTAGAGAAAGATATTTTATATTTCAATTCACATTTTCACTGGCAGATCGGACTATGAATGCCGACTGTTTCTTTATAGGAAAACACTTAATATTGCGATTGCCAAAAAAGGTTTTTGAAACGATGAAGCTATTTAAATTCTGAGACATTGAAAAGCGCAATTACTCTCGAATGTATGTCTTCACCATCACTCTAATGCATGAAGCTGTATTCTCTTAGTTTATATTATTACTACACAGGGACACAGTATGGTCCTTTTATTAAGAATCGACCTTAATCTACAAATCGAAATTATTTAAAACTTGAGAGTTATAACCAACATGTATGACTTTTTGAAAAACAAATCTAGGCCTTTATATTTCTTTGTAGCATCATTTTCTTTGATGATTAGTAAAATGTTACCCAACTATGAACAAAACTAATGGTTTTAACTGGAAGTTTGTTACTAGATTTTGTTTGCACGTCCACTAATTTGCTAGTTTCATTGTGACCATTCGGGATGTGGGCATTCGTGACTCTCCGCAACTTCCTATGCATTACAGTAAATTGTGGGATCTCCACATTTGTATACAAGAATGGATAAGCCTGATGCGTACATGTAATTCTGCCTATACGGAGATCGGCAGTTACCTCACAGTAAATGCCTTTGTCATTGTCAGCTCTCTGCCTTCGGGCAGAGAGCACTAACCCAGTCGTGGCTCCGCCGAAAGATAGATTCACGACTGCGGAAACATAGACAGATATTTTTGGCCAGGATTTATGAACCGGAAGACCCACATTAAAAAGACCTTGTGTCACATTTTGTCTTAAGTGGGAAGGTGACTAAATAATGTTGCAAAGCAGTAACTGCCTTTGTCATTGTCAGCTCTCTGTCTTACGGCAGAGCATTAACCCAATCGTAGCTCCGCAGTCATGACTGGGAAAAAATAGACATATATTTTTGGCCGGTCTATATGGCGCGGAAGACCCACATTAAAAAGGCATTGTGCGACATTTTGCATTGGGAAGGCGACTAAGTTCTTTTGTAAAGCAATTGCTTAGTTGGTCACTAAGTTGGTACAGACTTAGTTGGAGTTGTTTGAATATAAGATTCATTACCCGGACATACTATTTCACTGCAAGACTGTATATATTTATTTCTACTAATAGTATTCCTGAATTGACTAACCCGTGTTCCAGTGTGTATATTTTGTTCAATATAACTTGCATTTTCTATCTCATCCGTTTTTGTTATTTATTATTTTGTGTAGTTTCTCACCCGGAATCCACAACAGACTCTTTAACATAGACCGTTGAATAATTTGTAATTGGATAGTAAAATTAGAAGAAACAAGTTGCACAGACATCTCAAAATGAATTGTCTTCCTACATAATTTATTAGCATTTTTGTCATTTAAAAACTTGTTAGAGATATGTACTGTTAAAATTACTTTGTTAACGTTTTTAACTTATACAGAACGAAAATAGTATTGTATGAATTCGACTTGTAGGGGTAAAGTCTCTACAATTAGATACTATCAAACAGGATGGTTAACATTCATTACAGTGATATATTTTCAAAGCGATTTTTTCAGTTTCATGATTCAAACTATGTACATTTTTTGAGTGATCTCTTAAACATCCAAGTTTTCATTTTAATGCACTAAACATATTCATAGAGAAATGAAAGTTTTTTTTTTATTAATCTTTTTTTGTTTTTTGTTCGAGTGGAGGTAAGTAGTCAGTCAGTGAAGTGCCATACGTGATACACGCTTGGGCGATCATGTCTCGAAAGAGACATGACTGGCTGGGCAGAAGATTATCCCGCAGTAGGTTGCCATTGCTTTCTGCGGTAGACTGGTTGCCGACCAAGGCTATAGAACCCAATCTGTCCTGCTATTTAACCCATAACTGGAAGGAAGAGACGGATTAATACCTTTCCCAAGGGTATTTGCGCGTAAGTGAATACAATGGATTCAACTGGAATTCGAACTCAGCTCCCCGGATTCTCGTTCTGAGTCGATATCCACTGTACCACAACGCACAAGTAGACATTGCCAAAATCTAAACATCCAATGATCATTTTTACGTTCAGGGAACGGTTACGAAGTTTTTACTGAGTTGATGGCTTTAAAAGGAACAATGTATTAAAAAAAAGAATCGAGTCCGGTTGAAAATGAGTTTGTTAAATAATAAAGTTGGTCATGAATTTGTGAATATTAACGAACCATTTGACAGTTCTCATAAGCACTGTTTTCCGATACATTTACACTCGCGTTGTATTGCTCGGTCCTGTGAGTATCAATTTCCCAAACCCTATTTCATTATTATGTGTTCTAGAAATATCCTTATATCCTTGTAATGTTAAGTATAATGATTCCTTTTGTTTCTGTTTTTTCACAAGAATTTCGTAGTTGCTTCTATATTCGGACTATGGCATTTCCAAAATCCATTTAGAGAATCAGATTTATTTTGTTGCAATTCTCTAAAATCTTCCAGCAATTAGTCCGATATTAGGAAACTGATGCCTCATTTTGGTATCCTTTTCTTTGTTTCTAAGTAATTTTTTCCGTTTTTTTTATACTTTGCTTAGTTTCGGAATATATATTTCGCTTTTCCACGCTCGGTCATATATTTAAGTATTCTGTCAAAGGTACAGCTCATTTCTGACATCTTTCAATTATAATACGCGAAAGATTATCCTCTTGTATGAACAGATTTTCTTAAAAATGCGCAGACAATATTTGCAATTTATTTAATCTAACAGAAACCTTGCTGCCTAAATACACAAACACACATACACACGCAAGCACACACACATACATATAAATATATATATGTATATATGAATATCAATATATATATATATATATATATATATATATTCGAGTGAATACAGAACGAAGAAATAATTTTTACGACGTCCAAAACATTAATTTAAAACAGTGCTCGATATATAATATATAGAGCTGTGAATATATAGTCATCCGCAAACAGATCTTTTTCGCTCTATCACAGATCATCAGTACTGTTAGACAGCCAATTACCTTTCACTCAGGATTAAAATCCGACCGAATTGGCGTCAGTCGGCGATTCTACCTCTGAACTATGGGCGCTCGGTAGAAGAAGGCAGACTTTTTAGCATGTATATTATCATTATACACGCCCAGTAACTGAGAGTGTTCTAATTCATTGCTGAATGAACGATGCTGCAGTACTGCTTTTTCTGAGAATGAAATGATTATAAAAACATATTATATATATATATATATATATATATATATATATATATATATATATTCATATACACGCAAGTATACGATCTTACAAAAATTTTGTTTCGTGTTAATAAAACAATGTCTCAATGAAATATAACACAGCTATTAAGTATATATAAATGAATGCACATATTATACTCGATAAGAAATACGGCGAAGCTGAAAGAGCAAACCTCGCTGCCGATGTTGAAAAGTACTTCCAATTTGTCAGAAATGGCTCGTGAATTTTAATGCTTCCAAAACGCAGTTGCTATCTTTTAACCATTATAGACAATCGCTCTTACGCCCCATCAGCATGAATCAGATGAGTCGCGCTGAAAGCAAAACACGGAGCCTCCTCTGTCTAACTCTCTCAACCGACCTCAAATGGAATGACAACATTGCATCCTTTCTAAATCTGCTGCTAAGAAGGTCAGTTCACTGTGTAGGGCCAGGATGTTTTTCCCGTTTGAATCCTTCCAGCTCATATATAAATCTACCATCCGCCCGTGCATTAAATACTGCTGTTCCTTTGCTATTCATCTCGGGGTTCTTGACAATATCCAAAGGAAAATCTATATGATCGATCCCGACCTCTTAGCTCAGCTCCAATCACTTTATCACCGACGTAAATGAGCCTTCCCCTTGTCTCTTCTACGAATACTTTCCTGCTTCTTCTCAAGAGTTTAATTCCAAGGTTTCTCCTCTGCATGAATTTACTCGAGCGACTGGACTAGCAACTAGGTCCCACCATTTTGCAGTGAAGTCAAACAAATACAACCACAACTTTTACTCTACGGCTTCTTTTCCCGCACTTCCAACCTGTCGAATTCTCTCTTCACACGAATGTCCTTATCCTTCTCTAACCCATTCTCAAAGACCCCCTGAAAGAGTTTCCTCTTTCTCAACACTCTTATCTTATGTAACCCCCTGCTCACCAGCGGCAGTACTGATTTGTCTGGAAATGAAATGATTATAAAAACATAATATATATATATATATATATATATATATATATATATATATATATATATATATATTTTCGACATCACAATATATAAACTGCTTGATATAATTCATTTTATGAGTAAGAACACTGAAAAACAAACAATTTTGATTCTAAACCTTATCACAATTAAGCACTAAATAGATAGAGAGATAGAATTTCCTTTGTATATAGAATGCCCTAACCTTAATGGACGTGGAATGTTATATATATATATATATATATATATATATATATATCCGCAGCTCACAGTACGGTTAGACATCCGATTAAAACCCGACCGAAGGATTTAATATGCACACCCCCGATTTTAAATTAAATCTCAATAGATGTAGGATATTATATATATATTGATAATACATAGAATAATATATATCTATATATATCTATATCTATATATATATATATATATAATATATATATAATATATATATATAATATATATATATATATTATCCATTTATATATATATATATATATATATATATATATATATATATATATATATATATATTTATAAATATAAGTTTGTATATAAAAACATATATATATATATACACATTCACACACACACACACATATATGTGTTTAGATTTACATGTATATACATACTTTTATTCGATTCAACGTGACTTATCTTGAATTTCTTATTTATCTAAAGCATGTCTGGCCTTGGATAGCACCAGATAATCTGCTTAACGTTTGGTTTAAATCTAACGATTTTGTATCTGAGGATTGTCGGATGGAATTATATGACAATTCGTTGAAATAATCTTCATTGATTCGTTTGGTCTTACATTTTTATTACTGTTGGGATTACACAAACTATGATGACATTTGTTTTAGCCTTTACATTATATTCATCAAAGAACATCAACGTTTGTTTCCTGGAATCAGCACAAAAACATTATTAAAATATAATATTAATTTTCAGTTTGAATATCTCTACCAGTTCTCCGAAGTTATGCCATAGAGATGAAGATATTTACGCTATGTCACACATTTGTATACGCTGTAATAATACAGTACACGTGTTAAATTTACCCGAAGTGAATACGCTGACATGTTTCTATAATTGATAAGTACCTAAAATAGATCATATTCAGGCTCTGAGCGCGGTAACACTTTTGTATTTAATGTTAATTATGTGCATGTGTAAAATTTTAGATTGTCACAGGGGAACGCTTATAATACGAATGGAATAATTTTCAGAATTGCAGAACAAGTCAGAAAAAAATAAGATTCTATCAATCAAACAGAAACGTAGTTAATCAGGGAAATAAAAAAGCTGCCTGTTTTCTCTAATTCTTTTCAAATGAGGTTTACATAAAAGTTAATCAACGATTCACCCAATTCTTGTTACTATCTTGTTGGTTTAATTTTTTTTTTTTTTTTGCTTTCATCTTATTCAATCAAATCTGGTGTAATCAAATGTGAATAATCGCTGTTAAATCCGGCTGAGTAGAAAGGGAAGACATATGTATATATAAAGAAATGTAATAGACTGAAGAAAACACAAGAATTTAAAAGAAATTGATGTTGTAAATCCTGAACGCAAACATCAAAGAGGTCTAAAGCAAAAGCGATTCAATAGAGACAAATTTGTGGTTCGTAGCATCAATCATATTTTCGTCTGTTTGTTTCATTGAAGAATTGAACCGAGATTTTTAGTTGCTTGGCTGATCTATTAATCTTAGTTTAACCGGATGAAAATATTTAACAAAATACAAAATGAAGTCACATATTGAAGGAAAATTTTTGAAACAAAAGAAAAACGCAAAAAAAAACAAAAAAACAAGAAAAAAAAATCAGTTACAATTCTTATATTATAAATTTAAATATAGCATTGATATGTAAATCTTTTGTAGCAGGTATTTGCTATTTTCAAACAATCATTTCGATTTTGAATTTAAAGTTTATCGTAATTTTGTTTATGAATTTTATTTTCATTATTATTTTAAATTATTTTATGATTAGATTTCTTTTCCAAAATAAAATATAAATTTTGATATCTCAGTCACCGACCCAACGACCCGAATATCTATAGCGGGTTATCCATTCATTTGCAGTTTATAGTGGGAGTCCGTTCTAGTGGGGGGTAGTTGTGTATCGTTGCAGTTTAACGGAAATTTGCATCGTTGTAGATAGCCCACTATATATCATAAAATGATGACAAACCAACGAAAGCAAATTGAACATTTTATATATACACATACCAATTAAAGTTTTTACAATTAGAGTAATACTTGAAGCATAGGTCCAACAGACGTTAGAATGTTCATGGCAATAAAATGCTGAAAAGAGAATTAATACTCAGGAATGTGGGAACGTCGTGAGTAAGGAATGCCTTTGATATATTCGCTCCTTAGGTCAGTAAATGGTTTTGAGACAGAGAAGAAGGTAGAGAGGTGAAGGGAGGCGAGTTTAGTAGCTCAAGGGAGATACTAATCTCTCTTGTCTGTCTGAGTCTCTGCTTCTGTCTGTCTGACGATGCTTTCAGTATCGGCTATTTATTTCGACTTTTTGGATCGCATGTGGTCATTTGGTAATTTATATCCATATATGATTAGGAACTTCCCATTGACCGATAAATAAAATTCGGGTAGGCTAGTGAACTGGAAATTTAATATTTAATTAATTTTTATTTTTCAACCGGAACAATTGCAGGAAGCCAGCTGCGCACCGACGATTTTGGTCATTTGCTTTTTGGTCGTGAAGGTGCGAACATCCGATCCCTCGCTTTTGCACGGTCGGTATCACGTTGCTGTCCGTTTCAGAGTGATGGCGTTGGTCGGTTCTAATGAAATCTGTAGAGGTATCGGCATGGCTAAGAATGCATTTCCAAATCTAACAACGGTACTGAGAGACAGAAAGATCTCATTAGAAACAAACAAAAATGTACTAGGCTGCTACGTCTTATCTGACATCCTAAATAGCAGCGAATGTTGAACGATCTCTTCAAAGCTGAACGAAGGGCTTGAAGCAACGGAAATGTGATTCTACAGAAGGATGCCGAGGATAAGACAAAGCACGTGAAAAACGACAAGAGTATGCAATTCAGAAGAAAAGTTATACTTAGCATAAGAAAGAGAGTGCTGAGATTTTGAGGACTCGTAATTAGGAAGGATGGTTTGGAGAATTAAATACTCACTAGACGGATAAATGGAAAAAGAGCCATGGCGAAACCAGCGCGAGATATATTTGACAGAATTAAGCAAATAGATTGTGAAGCAAAAAGGGACAGGGGCAAGTGGAAATCCATTATCTCCTACGTATTGAAAAAACACGGTCAATAGAGCGACTTTTATATAAGTAACATATCCTAAAATCGACTATAGACCAGGTCGCACGAACCAAATGTTTACCGAACAATCTATTTGGTGCGAAAAGACTACACAGTTCACAAAACTAAACAAATTAAATGAAATAAAACAAAAATACGAAAAATATATTTCTGACAAGAAAGATTTTGTAGAGAGAATTTAAAAAAATTTTCTTTTAATCATTTCACCCCGAGCAAGGCAGAAATGCCACTGATGTGCAGGGGGCTACATAACTGTAAAAAGATTAATTAGAAAAGAGTGAGGAGTACAAACTAGTTAGAAAGGAACAATAGAAAGCTGAGAATGCAGGTGTGATGACAGATACATAGGTGGAGAGAAAGGGAAGGATATACGGGGGTAGGGAGAGAGCTAGAGTACAGTGGTTAATAGATGTGTATTGACATTGCATTTAAATTTCTGGTGGTTGTAGCCGTCAGGAAAACAACAATCTGGGAGCGAGTTCCACAGGCGGGAAGTGCGAGAGAAGAAGCTGCAGGAGTAGAATTGTCGTCTGCATTTGGCTAACCTAACTGTGAATGGGTGGGACCCACTTGCTAATCTGGTTGCACGAGTAAACATATGTTGAGGAGGCGCCAGTGACTTAAGCAAAAACCATGAAAGTATTTATAGAACAGACAAAGGGAAACCACATTTCGACGGTGCGGAAGTGGCTGCAGTCGAGCCACCAGATCAGTACCTATCACATTACAGACCCTCCTTTGGAGCCTGTCGAGAAAACTGACGTGAACGGCAGGGGCGCCTGACCATAAATGGCAGCAGTACTCTACGCACGGACAGATGGTTGACTTGTATTTATGCAGGATTGATTCAGGCGGAAAAAACATCCTGGATCGGCATAGTGACCCAACCTTCTTAGCAGTAGATTTAGCTATGGAATCAATATCGTGGTTCCATTTGAGGTCTGAGGAGAGGCTAAGGCCGAGGAGGCGTAGTGTGTTGCTCTCAGGGAGAATCGCTTGTCCATGCTTATGGGAGGCAGGAGAGGTTGCCTGTGATGGTTGACAGACAACAGCTTGGTCTTAGACGCATTGAATTTGACAAACCACTTCTTGTCCCAAATCATCATAGAGTGTAGATCCCGTTCAAGGTCAGCAGCGAGATTATGTCTGTCCGCCACGACAGGTTTCTTACTGGTGCGGGAGTATATTGTGGTGTCGTCTGCGTAGATGCCTACTTGGGAACTGATCTCATCTGGGAGGTCGTTGATGAAAATAAGGAAGAGCGTCGGGCCCAGGATAGAGCCCTGTGGGACACTCACATTCGTGCTGTAGGATGAAGAGGCATGCCCATTCAAAACGACTTTCATTTTGCGGTTATTTAAAAAAGATTTGATCAGATCAAGCAGGCGACCAGTAATACCGGAACCCCGTAGCTTGCATAGGAGACCAGAGTGCCAAACCCTGTCAAAAACCGTGGAGGTGTCCAGAGCAACCGCGCGTGCCTCGTCAGACTCATCAAGCGCCTGGAGCATGTACTCCGTTACGGTTATTAGCAAGTCGGCCGTGGACCTGGCAAAGCGGAAAGCATATTGCCTGTCAGAGAAGGGTTTGTGGGCAGTAAGATTTTGGACTATTTCAGCATTGATTATGGCCTCCAATATTTTGCCGAATATCGGTAGAAGACTGATAGGATGATAGATGGATGGGTCCGAGGGTTCACTACAATTCTTAAATACAGGAACAACTGAGGAGAACTTCCAGCATGCAGGAAAGCAGGAAGCAGAAAGGCAGTAGTTAAACAGTTTAGAGAGGACAGGGGAAAGTTCAGGAGCACACCTCTTAAGGACTATCACCGGGAATCCATCGTCTCCACACGCCTTATGGGAGTCGAGTTTTGAGATTACTCGGATTACTACTATTGGAGTAATATGTACGTCGTGCAGTTTGGCCTCAGTTCTAATAGGGAAGTCAGGTGTGTGTACTCCAGTTGAGTCAAATATGGAGTTGGATGAGAATCTGCGGGCAAAGCATTCAGGTTTGTCCGCAGATGAAGTTAGAACCTCAAATTCATGGATTAAATGAGGTATTGAGGACTTGCTATTGATTTGCACTCGTTTGCAAATCCTCCAATAGTCCATGGAGCCGAACTTGCGGTCAGCTATCCGCTGTCGCATTCTGTCAGCAAAAAACCGTTTGGCGACATTTAGTGTTCTCTTCCACTCATTGCGAGCAGACGTGAACAGGCGCCTATTGTGATCAGATGACTGTCTTCGGAATAGACGGAAGTAATGGTTCCTGTGGGCAATGGTGGCTGAGCAGGCAGGAGAGAACCACGAAGAGGAATGAGGTTTTAGGCAATACTTCCTGGTCGGTATGAAGGTATCAATGCCAGCTTTCGCCCATGACGAGACCTCAGAGGCACAGTCATCAGCTGATAGATCGAACACTTTTCCCTAAGGGACGTAGCTGAGGAAATCGCGAAAGACATCTCAGTCAGCATTTTGCTATAGGTAGGAGGTCCTATAGGTAGGGGGCTCCTGAGAGGAGTGATAGTGGAAAGAAATACTGAGAGAGACTACAGCGTGGTCGGAGTTACCAAGAGGGCAAAGCTGCGAGACATGACAGGCGTCAGGTGCAGAGGTGAAACATATATCTAGTATTGAGGAATGACCCGAGGGAGTGCTTGGGAAGCGAGTGGGGAAGTTTACCACTTGCGTAAGGGATTGGGAAATAGTGAAGTTCATGGCATGAATGCCCGCTGGATCAGTAACAGCGTTTTAAAGCCACTCAGAGTGATGGGCGTTGAGGTCTCCGAATACAAATATGTGAGCGAATGGGTGATAGGAAATAGCCTTATCTATGTCGTCAGCAATGCTATCTAGTAGGGAGCAGTCGGGAGAGGAGGGAGAACGGTAAAGAAAGAATAGGTAACTAACCGAACTGAGGAGAGACAGGTGGAGACATGTATTGGTGGTCAGCAGATTCGAGTGAAGTCACCCTAGCTATGTGGGGGGGTGTTCGCTGACGTAGACACCCAGCCCATGCATGTGGACAGTGGAATCCTTCCTTAAGAGAGGAAGATAACCAGGGATGGAGAGGTCAGAGGAGGGAATAACTGACTTGAGGTTAGTTTCGCAGAGCGGTGACTTTTCATGCAGGAATGCTTCAATACTAGGAAAGTTAGTACGAATGCCCCGGATATTAGTAAAAGAAAGGTTAATGGGTTTAGGTGGTTTGATTTTAACTGGTTTAGGGTCATTTTCGATTTGTTTCGTCATGATTTTGTTTATAGAAAGGGACCTAGAGTAGAGGATACAGGCGGTCATTATCCACGATCTGTGCGTGAGGGAAAATGGCTAGGGCTGCACAAGGTGTGGCCTCGGGGTTGGCCAGCGAAAGCTCTTGCAGGGACAACTATCCATGCGCAACATGGCACTACAAGAACCCCGATATTATACAACTGTTGATCAGAGCAGCCGCTCTTGACGCTACGCAAGAGTTAGTGCTCCTAATTACCAGTCGGACGCAGCAACCAGAAAACTGCCAACCCAGTAGCCTCACAGTGATGAACCGTTGCCACCAACCGGCCAGATCGCAGGAAAATCACGGAAGCACCAATACCATGGTCTGAAGAGAGAGAAGAGAAAGCCGGAAACCACATCCTAAACAGGAAACAAGGGACAAGCCTCTACTCCAGTTCAATAGACTTGGGAGGAGTATAGACCGGGCGATAGTGTGATCTATCTACTCCTATTTAAAAAAAAAAAGATAAAACTTCCACGGGTGGTGAGTTAACTAAGTTTTAATTTAGTTAAAGTCCAAATGGAGCATAAACGCCGAAAAGATTAGTAAACAATTAAAATACATAAATGAGAAACGATTACACATACCACACAGAATTAATCCAGGAAATTTGAATTAAGAAATTTATATCTTCAAGTCTTGTCTTTTCCCGAAAATTAAGGTCTGGCTAAGTTGCCTGTCCGTGTACAAAGCAAACGAACGAATTTGAATTTGAAGAACAGACCATCTACCAAAACTTCAGGATTTTACGATTTCACAGGGTTGGGTGATGGGGGAGGGGTAGTTCAACTGCCCAGTAAGGGCCACTATCTTGTTAGGAATGGCTTCGCTTTGCAGAATAAATAAATTTCCTTATTTGAGGGAGATGTAACACAATGTCATTCTTTAAGTTTGGGACCCGACCGCGTGCGGGACGGCATAAGAACAAACATTCCCCAGTTCATTCAACCGCCGGTGGAGCTGGCTCTCGTGACGAGCACTCGGTCCACACCTCTACTGCAATGGGGTGGCGCGGCCGGTAGACACTGAAAAATAAAGAAAGAAAATAAAGAAAGAACTGAATTGTTGTTAACAAAAGGAATATCCCAGCATGTAAGTTAGTGATTGGAAAGACCAAAATTAAACAGACACTTCAATTTACATATCTGGGAAGCGTATTAACAAAAGACGGAATGTGTGGGACAGACAACCAAAGTCTCACTGGGATAGTGAAAAGGCGTTCCAAATGCTGTGCACAATTTTTAGAAAGAGAAAAAATGTCGATAAAACCATAGAAAAGAGTTGTGAACTGTTACCTATTATCAGTCAGTTAGTTAAGTTTAATTAACGCTTTATGCGTGATCAACGCTTTAGGCGATCATGTCTCAAAAGAGACATGGCTGACTTGGGTAGAAGATTATCCCGCCTTAGGTTGCTATTTCTTTCTGCGGTAGACTGGTTGCCACTCAAGGCTATAAAACTCAATCTCTCCTGCCATTTAACTCATAGCTGAAGGGAGAAGAGATAGATTATATTACATTATTATATTAACTATAAATATTGGGGGATCAGTGTATTACTTCATAACAATAGAAAATTGATCCCCCACTTTATACCCAGTTTCATATTTTAATTGTTTCCAACTTTTATATTCAGTCAGTTAGCTAAATGCCATACGTAATACACGCTTTGGGCGATTATATCTTGAAAGAGACATGACTGACTGGGCAGAAGATTATTCTGCAGTAGGGTACCATTGCTTTCTGCGGTAGATTTGTTCCCGGCCTAGGCTATAGAACCCAATCTGCCTATTATTTAACCAATAACCGTAGGGAAGGGACGGATCAATACCTTTCCCAAGGGTATTTGTTCGTAAGTGAATGCAAGGAATTGAACTGGAATTCGAACTCATCTCCCCGATTTGTCGTTTCGAGTCGATATCCACTGCACCACAACGTACATCTTGACATTATCAGTCCTTCTATATTGCCCTCAATGTTAGGATATTTCTTCAGATGAAGAGGCTTGAAGCAACAGAAAAGTTGTTCGACAGAAGGATGCTGAGAATAACATGGAACGAATATGAGGCAAAATCCTGGAAACAATGGTAGCACAAAGGACGCTTATACTTAACATGCAGAATATGTTTTGTGGTGTAGCGCGTAACGGGTCGTAACAAGAAATTAGAGAGCCTATTTCGAATTCCAGTTGAATTCGTTGCATTCACTTAAGCGCAAATACCCTTGAGAAATGTGTTAATCTGTCTCTTCCCTCCAGCTATGGACTAAAAAGCAAATTATATGAGATTTTTTAGCTAGGGTGTGCAACCAGTTTATTGCAAAAAGTAATGGCAACCTGCTAGGGAAAAACGTCTGCCTAGACAGTCATATTTCCTTCGAGACATGATCGTCCAAGGGTGTATTTTATATGGTATTTAACTGACTGATAATTAACATCAGGAAGAGACCGATGGAATTTCTGCGGTAAATAATGAAGAAGGTAGGCTTGGAAAATTTAATAATCACATGATAGATCAACAGTAAAAGAGACAGAGGAAAGCAATGTAGAAGAATATCCCAATGTCAAAATTAATAAAAAATGGCTCAAAGAAAATTAGTGAACGAAAATATTTATAGATTCAACATATGGCACTTCCATATACCGTCTCCCTTGAGGACGTAGGTGATCATGGCCTCCAACATCTCCCTGCCTTTGGAATCTCTTAACAAGCTTTCTAATGTTATCCTTCTCAAACCCCGCTCAGCAAGCATATCAATTATGCTACGCGTGGCATTTCTTTTATTAAAATATGTTTTTTAATCGTTTTACCCCAATCAAGGCAGGACTACTAATGGTACGCAGGGGGATAGATTAGAGGAGAGTGAAAGGTTACACAAGAAGCGAGTGATGAGTAAAGGGAAGCAGTTTCAGGAGGTGTCTGAGAATGAGTAAGAAAGGATTGTGCGAAGAGAGTTAAATGAGTGTAGAGTAAAAACGAAAGAGAACAAGATACAGAGTGTGTTAAGGAAAAGATAAGAGAATGGTTTGAGTCAATGAGTGTCTTGGAGCTTCTGTCAAGGAAGCAATAAATAGAAGTGAGTTCCACAGGTGGGAAGTGCGAGAATAAAAAAAGCAAAACAAACAGCTAGAGTAGAAAGGAGAGCTGCATTTGGTTGTTTTGACTGGAAAAAGGTGAGACGTTGTTTCTGGT
Source organism: Ascarosepion bandense (assembly GCA_037127315.1). Taxonomy (NCBI): domain Eukaryota; kingdom Metazoa; phylum Mollusca; class Cephalopoda; order Sepiida; family Sepiidae; genus Ascarosepion; species Ascarosepion bandense. The sequence goes on from JBBBDQ010002331.1 coordinate 1,874,370, forward strand.
TTTTTGCTCGAGTAAATTCGTGCAACGGGGCACCATGGTCTACGCTGGGTGGTGCAGAAGCCGTAAAAATATTCGAAGAAGAGACAAAGAGAAGCTAGATCCCGTCGTTCAGAAAGTGAGTTGTGTTGAACTGCCATGTCAGGACCGATTACATTGCAGATTCTCCTATGGATCCTATCGAAGACCCCGAGATGAGTAGCGGGGTTGCCCGACCAGATATGACAAAGATTATACAATGCACGAGCGGATGGCTGATTTGTATATATGAAAGATGGATACAGGCAAGAAAGATTTCCTGGCTCGACACAGTGATCCAAACTTCATAGCAGTATATTTTGCTATTGATGTAATGAAGTCGTTCTTTTCAGGTAGGCTGAGAGAGTGAGGTCGAGGAGGCGCAATGTATTGCTTTACGGGAGATTAGCTTGATCAATGCTGATCGGTGGTAAGAGGAACTGTCTAGGGTGATTAAAGGATAGTAGCTTCGTTTTTTAAAGATTATGATTCACAAGCCATTTTACCCCGGTTAACCGCATATTCAAGATCAGGAGCAAGGTTATCTCTGTCAACCTTGGCAGAATTCTTACTGCAGCGTGAGTACATCATGATGTTGTCATCGTAAATGCCTACTTGGTATTTGATTGCATCAGTGACATCGTTGATGAAGATCAAAAAGAGCTTTGCACCTAGGGTTGATAGCCGGGGGACACCTGCGTACGGGTGATAGGATCCAGAGGCATGTCCGTTCAAAATGTCCTTTTTTACGTTGTTTGATAAGAAAGATTAAGTTAAATCAAACAAATGTCCATTTATACCATATTGTTTTAGCTTGCGCAAAAGTCTAGCGTGCCAGGCTCTGTCATATTTTATGGAGATATCCAGGCCAACAGCTCCTGCTTCCCCGTTCATATTGAGAGTCTTTATATGTACTCGGTGTTGGTCGTTACCATATCAGCTATAGACCTGGCGAAGCAGAAGCCGCACGGTCTTTCGGAGAATAGGTTATGGGCTGTAAGATGTTGAACCGCTTCAGCATTATAGTCTCGAACAGTTTGCCAAAAATCGGTTGGGGGCTGATAAGACGGTTATTAGAGAGGTCCGAGTGTTCTTCAAGTTCTTAAATACAGGAACCACAGAGTCAAATGTAGAGTTGGAGGAGAATCTGCGAGAAAAGCACTTGGCTTTGTTCGCCGTGGCTGTGAGGACCACAATTTTCTAGGCACACAAGCTGCATTTTTCTTGATGTTAAGTATAAGTTTGATTTTCGTTTTAATACTCTCCTGAACCTCGTCGTACTCACATGTTCGATCCAAGGTATCCTCAATATCTTTCTATAGAACCACATTTCTTTTGCTTGAGTCTCTCATTCATCTTGGGGGAGATTGTCTATCATTCATTGGCATAATGAAAAACAGACATCATGTACTCTTTTTGTTTTCAGTTAAATTTTCCTGTCTCTCAGTTTTTCTTCTTCTATGGACTTGTCCTTTCAGGATGTAGGCGAACATGGCATCCAAGTCTCCCTATCCCTGGTGGTTCTTAGCACGCGTTCTCCTGTTACTAGCCGCAACCCTCGTTCCGTCATTCACCTGATAGTTCTTTCAAATATGTTACTTGCTGCTTTCCCCTGTCTCTTTTTCAATCTAGTACTCTCTTCTTTGCTTCTAGAGAATTTGTCCTGTTCGTTAATACATTCGCCATGCCAATTCGCCTTCGGATCTCTGTGCCGCACTTTCCGTCTTCTGTTAGAAAACTTCCCAGTTATTTAAATTTTTGTACCTGCTTGATTTTATTATCCCCGACCTGTATTTGGTATATTCATCTTATTCTTCTATGTACACTGTCCTTTAAGGACGTAGGTGATCATGTTTCTCCACGTCTCCCTATCCCTTGTGGCTCCTAGTATGTTTACTCCCGTTACTCCTGTCAACCCCCGTTCCGTCAGCCACCTGATCAGGCCCTGCAGATATGTTATGCGTTGCCTTCCCCTGTCTCTCTTTTCTTCTATTTGGCCAGTCAGTATCAGGTTCTCCAGGCTCTCCTTTCTCATTGCCTATCCCAGGAACTTCAGCTGTCTCTTCCTGATGCTCAGTATCAATTTCCTTTTTGTTGCCATTTTTTCCAACACCTCATTGTTGCTTGTGTGCTCAGTCCACGATATCCGCAGCATCCTTCTGTAGAATCACATTTCCGCTGCTTCCAGTTTTGTAGGCTTCCCTTTTCACTGATGATCATGGATTCGATTTTCTTGCAGTTTATTTGTAGTTACTCTCTTTAGCTACCCTCTGTAGGAGGTCTTGTAGTTTCCTTTCCATGTCTGCTATCAGCACTATATCATCTGCGTACCTTATGTTGTTTAAATTGTGGCCTCGGATGACGAATCTTGGCATAACTTCTAGAATAGTCTCTCTGTACAAGTTGAGTAGATCTGGTGAAAAGACACATCCTTGTCTTACGCCCCTTTCTATCTTTTTATATCTGCTGAATTCGTTATCTGTCCGTATGCAGGCGGTTTGTTGCCAGTAGAGGTTCTTGATTACGCTTTCCCAAATATGTCAAGGCTGCCGAGCATCTCCATCAATTTTCTGTGGTGTATTTTGTCCAACGCATTTGCATAATCGACAAAACATAGGTACAAGTCATTACTGTACTCAATTTCCGTAATGGATCTTTGGCCATGCCAATTCTTCTTCGGATCTCTCGTTTCCGGCTCCTTCTAAAATTTACTTCAGTTTTATTTTTCTAGCATCTCTGCTTACAACCCTTCAACTTTATTTACTATTGAATTAAGGTTTCCTTTTTCAACAGGTGTAAATAGGCTTGTCTACCGCATGGTTAACACCTATCCCTGTTTTGTTTGTTACAAAAGTAGATGTTTATCCCTTGTTTCTTGTGTAGGAATTGTTTCCGATTCATTATAAACTCTACTTCCACCCTATATTCTTAACGTTTCCACTTAAAAATCTTAAATTGTATTTTCTAATGTATTGTTTTTTTCTTTTTTCAATTGTAATACATAGGTTAGTCTATTGTCCGGTTTAACTCCATCTGCGTCTTTCAAACAACAGTAGAAATTATGTAACTTTCTACCTTTCTGGTACAAGGCGAATATGATTGTAAAAAACATATTCTAAAGAATTTCTCTGTAAGACGAACCTAGATAGAGATTAATGGGAACAAATCATTCTTATATTCTGTTGTAGGATCTCCCCTTTTTTCCAGGATAATAGACACATCTAGAGTATACATATACTCCTGCCATAAGGAGATACGACAGTTCCCTCAGATCCGAGAGACACCGTCAGATACCGAAAGATACCGGAAGATGACGAGGTTTCACCGAGAATAGAGGGTCAGTAGTTCATAGTAGCTCTGAGTTTTACTCAGCCAGAAATTCATTACACATTATCCGTCACCCGACGTGGAAATAATAACCCTACTACGGCTTCACTTCAGAGACTTGGTATAAATACTTCCTAATAACCGTATTCTTGGATTACTAACCTGCGTCCAGTTTGTATCTTTTACGTTAATAAACTTATTTTTCTGTCTCAAATTCTGGTTATTGTTCATTTATTTTGGCCGGTTCTTATTCCTCGGATTCACAACGATTTGGCGATGAAAGAATTCGAATTCGAGTCCACAATATGTTCAGTATGAACTTTCTTCAGAAATAGAGGAAACTATTTTGTTCCGTATTATAACAAAGATGGATATTTTTTATATTATACTGATATGAATATTCGATTCATCGGAAATGGTTACAATGATTAAAATTATATGAATTTGATCCACAGAACCATTCTATACGACATCCCAAACGACATTATTTCCTTCTTAATGTCAATATACAGATAAAAGTCAGGGTGATGAGGGTGTACAATTCTGATGGCATAGCTATTTATTGTTGTCAGAAAAATGATCTTCAGAAAATCAGCATCCTTTACCAGGTTATTCCAAGAAATAAAATTGAAAATAAACATTTTGAAAACAGAAAATGTAATCTGGAATCGAAATGAAAGCATTGAGGGAACATAACCTAAATCCATCATAAAATTAAGTGTGAAATTAGTAAATATTAAAGATAGAAATACTTTCGGATATGGATAAGTCATTACAAATTAAGGATATCTGCAAAAAGAAAGAACAAAATTATGTTGCAAAATCAAAACATTAACATAAGAATTTGAGAAATTTATTCGTATAAACATCCTCTTCAAAGTGAGAATTTCCTGTGAATATAAGATATGGCGTTAAACCTGTTCACAAATATCTAAGCTGAAACCTGTACACAGACATTTCTTACGATGAATGATTAAAGATAGATTTAAGCGTTTGAAGCGTGCGGGTCTGGTTGAAACTTGAGGAAGGATGCTACAGAGTCGCAAGCAAAGCAACTGAACCAAATAACAGAAAATTTATCTCTTGAAGACTTTCAACAACAGTAAGAATTAAAATATATACCACTACATGAAACTCGAAGATCAAGTAACGACACAGTTAAGATGTTGACATTCTACACTCGTTTAAATAATAAGTTACGAAGGTTACAAACTGTGAAAAGTATTTTCATAAAAATCTTACAATAGAAAGCTTTTATAACTTTCAACCACCATAATATTTTTCGAGCAAAATGAAATATTTTGTATTTCGTCTGAAAATACATTAACATGTGTATGTATTTAATATTTTCTATGTGACGTGTCATTTTAAGTGATATGCAGCCATGGTCACTTCAAATTAATGTTGATTGATTCATAATGAAGAAACGGTTAATATTAAAATTACAATTTTAAATTAATCTCTTACATTTTACTAACAAAATAAAGCAATTCACAGCTAAATAATTTTTTTGTAGATTTGTCTGCAAGTACGCTAACAAATATTAGGTTGTTACAAAAATAATGCCTTATTTTAAAAACATGAATTTATTCTTGAAAAATAAACTGTAGAAATGCTAACATTAGTCTTTTAGTTAAGTGACATACGTGATACAAGCTCTCTCGAAAGAGAAATGACTGACTGGGAAGAAGATTATCCCGCAGTAGATTGCTAATACTCTCTGCGGTATACTGGTGCCAGCCAAAGCTATAGAACCCTATATGTCCTATTATTTAACCCATAACTGGAGGGAAGAAACAGATTAATATCTTTCCCAAGGGTATTTGTGCTTAAGTGAATGGTAGGAATTCAAACTGGTATTCGAAGTCGGCACCCCGATCTCTTGTTCCGAGTCGATATCCACTACACCAAACGCACATCACAGTCACTATAATACTTTGCTGATGCAACTTTGACTTTGGGAAATGTTTGACGACTCATAACGATCAAACCATTGACCTGATCATTTACGGTTATCATGAAGGATCAACTTTTCATCACAAGTTACTACCAGGTCAAGAAACGGATCCCTAATGTTATGCAGAAAGAGCATCGAGAACACTTCAAAACGCCTATGATTTTCATCTTCATTGGTATCATTCGAAACCGATTCATCGAACGTCTTCCCCTTGAAAATATTATCCAAAAGGCATGAGATTATTGCAGTGCTTACACCAATCATCTAAGATATATCTCTAACAATTTGCCGTTTTTTTTCAACAACTGCTTGCAGTTGTTCGTTGTCAAAATTATCTGTTTATAATTAACAGCTTCTATGCTACATGATTAATTCTGTTTGAAAATAAGTTAAAAATTATTAAATAGCACACATTAATTACTGAGCATACAGAAATTCACCTGATATATACCGTGAATACTATGTCAAAATGGCATTTTAAAATATAATACTTCGAGTGGATATTTGTTGTAACATCCTAATATATGTAAGTTATTGTTCAATGGGCCGTGACTTTTCAGGAGGTGTTAAAACAGAAGCTCTCCTCAAACACTTGTCCTATTTGTATATTTCTTCTCACTCCTAACCCCAGTTTTGCTACCCATTTACACACGGTCGTTAGGTAGGTTACGTGATGGTTTGCAAAATGTCCTGTGTGTGACAGATTTTCTAAAAGCTTTTTCCCAGTATGTGCCTGCAATGTTCATTTTGTTTTAATTTTTTTTCCCTTTTCAAAAACATTGAGTGGCGTTAATACTCTTGAAATTGAGAAGGCAGTTATCTCCCGTAGACTTCACCACAGAAAGCGAGGATAAAGAAAAGATAGACGATTAATTAATGCAAAGAAGAGAAATATGTTACACATGTTAAATATTTCTCTTCTTTGCATTAATCAATCGTATATTTTTTATCCTCGCTTTCCTCTTTCTTTGTGGTTCTTTTTCGAATGAGCGAGAATTTTTTCGTATATAACCGTTACAAATGTCTGTTCTAATAGAGACATGTGAGCGTCTATGTAAAATTAAATAAAAGAGAATAATTTTTTTGGGAGGGGGTTATATTTTGATTACCTACTGTTGTACCACTTGGATCTGACGAGCCGCGATAACATCAAAGCGGTGACATAATTAATTTAGACCAGTACACACTATTATTAAAAAGTACTAAATAAAATAATATATATATATATATATATATATATATATATATATATATATATATATATATATATATATATATATAATTCCAGGTGAAGAGGGATCAAGCTTTTTTTTTTATTTTGAGTGCTCTGGCATTTATTTTATTATAAACAGTGCTCAATATAATGAGTATTATAGAGCTTAAAAAAAGAAAAACTTTGCTTAGTATGTATTCTATGGGGTCAAATCCCAAAGTGAATCTCCATTCTGATTAGCCACAAAAAACACCCACATACATTCACAGCAAACCAAAAGTTTTGTCATTTGAATGAAAATCATCTTCACAACTACATCAACATTGCCTGATGATGAGAATCTATCTCGAAACACATAAAGTTCCATGTCTCTATGTACAATTGATACATTACTATATATATATATATATATATATATATATTCGTGTGTGCGTGTTTCAGCTATGTTAAAGTTCTAAACTACATTATCTTTATTATTAGCATTTCATTAACTTTCATATTAGGCATAATTTCCTTTAAATACCCATTTGAGAATGAAACAATATATATATATATATATATATATATATATATCACATGCAACGACATATATTCAGACGACGTGTCTGTGTAGAGACTGCCCGTTGCATAATTTAAATTTTAATAAGAATATATGATTATCGAAATGCTGGCGTAGCTCATATATCCTATAAGATTCACTTGTTTAAAAAATGTATTTAAATCAGAACCTGGCTTATATGTCATATTTCAAATAAATGTGGAGTAATTATTTTAAATTTTGTATGAAAATAAACGGACTTAATACAAATAACTGTATTTTTAAAGCAAATAATATTCTAAAAATTAGGTCATTACAAAAGTACCTTCATGGAACATCTTAGTCAGCATGACTGAAATAACATTGCCCAGCTAAGTGACAATCTTCTCTTACTTCTATTATCTATGCTTTATCTTAATTTTAGAGAATTTTATATAACAACTCTGCTCGTCTAAAATACTTCTCTATCTGTAAACAATTAACAAACAGTAAGTTTGGCATTAAGCATCATTACGAGTTAATAATATATATATATATATATATATATAGGGCATCCACATACAAGCTTGTTTTCCTGTATAACAGCTCATCTGTTTGGCTAGACATCCACCTTGAATCTCGCTGGGATTGAAACTTGGTTGATTTAGTGCCAGTCAGATTCGCTAACCTCTAAGCCATAAGCGCATGGAATTAGAAAGGACCTGCTCTCTAAATCAGTTTCACACACACCCACACACACACACACACACACACACACACACACATATATATATATATATATATATATATATATATATAATTTTCTTTTTTTTTTCTTAGATTTTCTCTTTTTTTGGGGTGTGACCGTTATTTCTATTCGTATTTTCAGGTCTTTTTGAATCTCATTCGTGTAAAATCCTTTATGAAATAGAGACGGAAGCTGATGATGGTTCGCCTGAAATAGGCCTATTTTCCTATGCACCATGACATAACATGTCTGCCTTAATTTTTCTTATATTTGCTCTATATGTATTTATATGCATAGTTTTAGATTTAGTTATCCTACCACTGTATGTACAGGATACTCCTTTGGATTCTTCTATACCCACACTCCATGCTGATATATATATATATATATATATATATATATATATATATATATATATATATATACTGACTATTTATGCTATCACACCCTGATAGAGCACACTGGAAGAATGATAGACTTTGAAAAGCAGTAGCTACTCTAGCATCTACGCATCGTTCATTCAGCAATGAATTAGATGTATTGGGTGTGTATAATGATAATATACACGCTAAAAGTCTGCCTCCTTCTACCGTGCGCCCATAGCTCAGAGGTAGAATCGCCGACTAACGCCCATTTGGTCGAGTTTCAATCCTGGGTTAAAAAGCAATCTTCTAATCGTATTGATGAGCTCTGATACAGCGAAACAGATGTGTATGCAGATGAATATATATATCAGGATCAGAGCAGGGCCTCTGTGTGTTAGTTTCCTAGCTTGTATTTATTTTTTCATGGATTTGATCAAGTTATCAACAATCGTCAATTTACCACTTTTTTAGCAAGGTTTCTTTAAGGGTTACTACTGACGTTATTTTGGTTCCTTAATTCTGTGATATAATAATTGTGAGTTCAATCTTAGACCAGAACATTGTTTACTAACGCAATTATTCTTTGTCTTATTACTTTGGGTATTTTCTGAAAAACATTTATCACTATTTTCAAACACCTTTAGAATTCTGTGTCACATTTCCAGTCTTCAGTTACCACAATAGGCAGGTAATTCAATTTCTCTTTGCTTCATTTTAGATGTTAGCAATACTTTTCTGTCCATACAAATGTCGTCTAAAATAGTTATGCTTGTAGGATTAACAACACTTTATAAAACTTCTGAGTCTTACATACTTGGTTAAGAAAAAACAAAAAAACAGGCCCTCTGAAAATGCATTCTTTAAATAATAAACCGTATTAAATAAGCACTTTCCTGGGGCTGAATAAAATTGAAAGGGAAATATATATTCGTGGCGGCATTGATTTATGTTACCAAAGTGTATGTAATTCGCAGATTTGATTGTAGCTTGTGATGGTAATCATTTCTACATGGCTTTGAAATAGTAAAATTAAGAAAAAAAAAATGAACGGCAACTAAATGATAAAAAAGACTGACTCTATCAAACAATTACATTTTTTGGCAGATGCAAAAAAAGTTTCCTTAGTCGTCGTACTTGCATCTATACGTTGGTTACCCAATGAGAATTTATTTCGCCACGCCAAATATCTAATCAGAAAATAACTTTAAATAAAATATTGTCTTCTAATGGCATTTGATTTTATACGTTGACTTTTCGAGAACCTATTTTAAGAAGATACATTTTGGACTGGCTCTTACCCAGACTGGCATCAAGACATTGCCATCGGGCTCTAAGTTTAAAGAACAGTAGTCTGGTTCGTTAACCGACTCGTAGGAGCCAAACTTTCTTTCGAAGACAGTCAATTCAAAAATCAAATTGGGCAAGTCTGACTCTGACACAAGCGCTAATGGAATTCTACCTTGCAAGGTCCTTACTTAGGACAACGTCACTTGGCAATGATTCAACTAACTACTTGTAGCAGAGGACTGTCTCACTGTGTTAGGCTTTACTCTTTATTCATCACCCAGCTATTTTCTCATCAATAACATATACTTTAAACTGATCAATACATCGGTCAGTAATTTTTAGAAACTTCTCGAAGCGTCACATAACTTATTAGAGTTGTATCTCTTGGTGATACGCGAGGCTTATTATAATCTTCTTCTTCTATGTGCCCTGTCCATTCAGGACGTAGCCGATCATGGTTCTCCACGTCTCCCTATCCCTTGTGGCTCTTAGTATGTTTGCTCCTGTTATACCTCGCAACCCCTGTTCCGTCCTCCACCTGATCAGTCCCTGCAAATATTTTATCCGCTACCTTCCTCTGTCTCTTTTTCCTTCTATCTAGCCTGTCAGTATCAGGTTCTCCAAGCCCTCTTTCCTTATTGCATGTCCCAGGAAGTTCATTTGTCTCTTCCTGATGCTCAGTATTAATTTCTTTTTTGTTGCCATTCTTTCCAACACCTCATCGTTGCTTGCATGCTCAGTCGACGATATCCGCAGCATCTTTCTGTAAAACCACATTTCCGCTGCTTCAAGTTTTGTCCTCGTTTTCGATGATATTGTCCTGCATTCACTGCCGTATTGAAGAACTGACATCACATAGCAATCCAGCACTCTTTTCTTTGTTTCTAGTGAAATTTTCCTGTTTCTTAATACTTTACTCAGCTTCTGGAACGCATCATTTGCCATGCCAATTCGCGTTCGTATATCTGCATAGTAAATATAAGTTGTCAATTGACTTTGCCCTTTAACTTTTGGAGATTTAGCTATCAAGGAAGCAAACAAACGAAATGGGATTCTACAAACAGGAAGTGTGAGAAGATAAACTGTTATAGTAGAAGAGACGGTTACATCTAACTCTCTTGACGGATAAAGACAGGGAACTAGATATCAATCTTGTAGCAGGCTTAAAAACATATGGCTAGGGAACCAGGGAAAAAATTCATCAGAACATTTGTCATCAAAATATTTGTAGGAAAGTGAAATATTTTATTCGTTGACGCGTTTTTACAGCTTATCAACCCATTGTAGATAATTTACAACCCGGATGTCATATTTATTCAGAGGTAGAAATCTTACTAATTAACCTATAGCTGGGGAAATAAGATAGGGACCTAGATTTTTGCACTTGATTGAATATAACGAATCTCACTTGAATTCGAACTAGGCTCTTCGATTAACAGTTCTAAGCCATTACACATTATATCAACCGTACAACAAAACCTGCACTAGGTGGTATTTTCAAACGTTAAGTCTTGTAAATACTATCTCAATGTTGTTTGTCTAGTTAAACAACAAAATTGGGAGACGGGTGGTTTCGGATTAAAAATACTTTACGCTAGTCATTGCTTCTAAAAGAAAATAAAAAAGAATCAGTAATGGCTATAGAAACTAAAGCATATATATGTAATTTCCTGAAAATATAACTACATTCTCCAGAAGAGAATAAATTGTTGTGGATTCCGGGTGGGAAACCACACAAAATAATAAATAACAAAAACAGATATACAGAGAGAAAAAGTAAGTTATATTGAACAAGAAATACAAACTGGAATACGGGTTAGTCAAATCTGGAATACTATTAAAACAAATCAATATATACAGTCCTGCAGTAAAATAGTATGTCCGGGTAATGAGGCTATATCCAAACAACTCCAATTTACTCTGCACCAATCTTACTGACCAACTAAGCAACTCTACAACTCCTTGCAATTACTGAACTACAGTATTTAGTTGGCCTTCCCACTTAAGGCAACATGTGGCACAAGGCAATTTTATGTGGGTCTTCCGGGCCATACAGACCGACCAAAAATATCTGTCTATCGTTCCCAAGTCATGACTCTACCCTTCTGTGGAGCCACGACTGTGTTAATGCTCTCCAAACGAAGGCAGAGAGCTGACAGTGACAAGTGCAATTACTTAGAGGTAACTATTTAACTACTGCCGTTCTCTGTATAGGGAGAACTATGTGTACACATCAGGCAAGTCCATTCTTATGTGTTAAAAAGGGTGATCCCCAACATAAATCATTAACATAAAGTGCGTATTTTTAGGCATCAGGTTTTCATCCGAACAAGTTTCATTAAATACAACAGAAAAAGTTTGTTAAAATTTTTTATTTTGTTTATCCAAATATCGAAATGGGTGTTGGGCATTGTGATAAAAATGTGGATAAATGTTATTTTGTTATTCTATTCCAGTACTGTTGACAAACTCAGTCATTTGCAGGAACCATACTGTGTTTGAGCGATAGACAAGACTTTAACGGGTTATATATATACTTGTAAATCATAACGTCACTAAGTGTTGCGGTGTGGCATTTTATTTTTACAGTACTGCGAATGACCCCGAATTAACTTTGATATTGTGTCACGCTCTTTGTATCGTGAGCGTGCGGTTAAATAAAGTCAGATAGAGCCGTAGATTACATAACATGCATTTTGCTATGTAATCATTGCGATGTTTAGATATGGAGTGCCAAATGAGGATTTCATTTTTATGGTTGAGTATTTTCTCCTCGTTGAACGATCTCACGAATTGGGATAATATTTAGTATTTCTTTATAAACATTTTTTAATCATTTCACCCCAAGCATGGCTTTAACGCCACTAATGAGCAGGGGGTTGCATAAGAGATGAAGTATTTACAGGGGGTCAAAGAGAAAGGACAAGAGAAGGCTGGTAACACAGGTGTGAAGACAGTTGTGAAGATAGAGAGAAAGGAAAAGAAAAAAGAAACACGGGGATATGTAGAAAGGACTGGAGTTAAGTGGATAAAAGATTGGAATTGACTTTGCATTTAAATTTCTGGAGGTTATAGCCGTAGGAAAGCAAGTATATGGAAGAAAGTTCCACAGCGGGAGGCACGAGGAAGGACGCTGATTGAATGGAATTTTCGTTTGGTTTTGGTTGATCTAACTGTAAAATCTTGTGGTTGCCCTAGTAAATGCTTGTAGAGGGGGCACCAGTGACCTACGTTCGTCAGAGAAGAAGCCATGAAAATATTTATAAAAGAGAAGCCACATCTCGACAATGAGAAAGAGGCAGTAGTTGAGCTGCCAGGTCGAGACCAATCACATTACAGATTTTCCTCTGGAGCCTGTCGAGAACACTGAGATGAACATCAGGGGCGCCTGACCAGATATGGCAACAGTATTCCATACACGTTCGGATGGCTGATTTCCATATGTGCAAACTGGTATCAGGAGGACAAAACTTCATGGCCCGACACAGTGACCCAACTTTCCTAACAGTGGATTTAACATTAGTTTAAGTCGAACTTCCAATCACAAAATAACTCTGAATAAAACATAGCATTCTAATTAAATTAGATTTCTTATCTTTGTCAGTCGGGAACCGAATTCAAAATGATGTATTTCGTACCGATTCTCGCAATCTGGCTACTCTAACCGACTGTCCTATGTTTCTAACCGACTGTCCTATGTTTCTAACCGACTGTCCTATGTTTCTTATTCACGTCTGAGAAGATTGTGTTAAAAAAATAGAATTGACATTGCAAAACAGTTTCGTAATTCTTACTTTGTTTATGTAGATATTTTCTTTTTTTTAATACCTTACTTAGTTTCCGAAAGCTTTCTTTCGACAACTCTATTCGTCTTTTGTTTTCAGGTCTCCTTTTTCAAGGTTGACAGGTAATTCTCTAGTAGTGTTCTATTCCCGTTAAAGCTTCTTTCTTATTCAAATATTCTCCTCAATGAATTCCGATGATCTGCTCTTCACCTCAGCAAATCAGACAATTTTTTTTCTACATTATCGAATTGTTTTGGATGTCCTGGCATCACTCCTTTTGATACCAACGCCACATCAAAGACCGTATCAAAAGATGGACAATTTCTATTTCATATTCGATATATTATACGAGCGTGGCAGACGTCGTAGCATCGATTCTTTGAAGTATCGAGAGGAAGATGGTTATGTGAACACAACCCGACTAATTGGCTTTGCATTTCGCCAGATGCGGGTTAGACTCTCAGAGGAATCTGGATGCGGCCTGCTTGTTGACTCATCAAAAAACTTGCGCTCTACTGCACTCTTGACCGAATTTACTATAATATCAACTACTTACAACATTGCATTCCATCACTATTAGAATTCAAGGCCTACGCAGACTTCTGACCAGTATAATTGCTTACCCGTAATTATGACATGACATCAGTTTCATTTTCATTAAGAAATTCAGTTAGTAGGAACAGAATGGGATGTGCTTACGCCCCTCAAATTTAAAACTGAAAAACTGCCAGGCTTTAGAATTAAACATTTCACATTCGATTGACTGTTTCGAACATTTATCAATGCTGCAGTCTCTCGGTAGGAATAGAATGAACTGTGCTTACACTCCTCAATTTTAAAACCGAAAGAACTGCCATGCTTGGAATTAAACATTTCACATTCTGTTGACACTTTTGAAGTTCGATCAATGCAGATCCTCGTTTTGAACATTAATTTGAAATTAAGTCAAGTTAAACTTATGTATATGTTCCGTTACTAAAAATACTGATTAAAATGTTTGGCTAATTCTATCGCTCCATGAAGTAAGTGATTCAGTCTTCAGTGATTCAATAATCCACCATTACATGTGTAAGATGAAACAGAGAATGGTGTATTCAATCCACGCCACAGACGAAGCTGCTAAATTTTCAAATTACAGCGTTGATAGAGTTCAAAGAAGCTCCTTCTAGTTTGCCACCTTTTTCCCATCGACGCAAATTTGCCAGGATATCAATACTCTATCGGCATTTTTAATGTTATTTAGTCAGATTTTATCCATTCTTTAGATCAGACATTACCTGGCAGAAAAATGCTGTGCTATATCCATAAATTCGAAACTGCTACAATACTACGATACTTAATAGACTATTGGTTGAGTGAGTGAGTTTTGTTTAACTGTATATCAACCTCTGTCGTTCATTTAATGCCAAAAATGTTGGGTATTAAAGTACTGTTTTTAATGTCTGGTTATAGTGAAAAGGTTAATTTAGTCAGATTTTAACGAAAAAAGATTTTTTTCTGTTTTATTTTAGAAAATTGAAAATGTATTTTAGTTGTGTATTCAAAAATGTTTTGCTGAGAATTTTTCCCTACAAAATTGTGTTGTGGTAATATTTTTGTATCTTCAAAAATGTATATTTTTCTATAAAAGTCTTTTTTATGTATATATATTTTTATAAAAGCATTTTTATATTTTCATAGCCTTTTGATCCCAGTTTGGGGGTTAACTATTTGCCCATAGCAGGGACCTTAACAGGTGCTACCACTCCGGGTCAGGTTAGACTTAGGAACAACAGTAATTAAGAGGTGGTTCCATGCTCCTCACAACTTCTCAATCAGAGGCCTTGCTGCCCGATGCAGTTTACCGTCATGCCCTACCGACTACTAGTTGAAAGCATACTTGAACAATATCACCATAAGTTATGTGTCAATCATTGTCTAGCCTCCTGAAACAAATAATTATTTAATAGCTTCGTATCGCATATTCTATTCATCACTAGCATTTTTACTGTAAGAATTACTTTTAATTGTAAAGTCTTGTATTGTAAGAACCTTTATATAAAAATGATTCCACCCTAAAGCTGAAGAAACCACAGGGCAGGATATTTATTTTTTTTTTTTTAGATATCTTGTTACCACAGAAAATTTCCATATTAGAAGAGAATCACATTGAGTCAATATGAAAAGTAAAATACGCCTAAATATTATTGGGATCTAAAAAGTCAGAGACAGCAAATCTCCGATAAGGCAATGTCGACATCATCTCAGCGCTTACCAAAAGTCAGTCAGTTAAGTGCCACACGTGATACACGCTTGGGCGACCATGTCTCGAAAGAGACATGACTGACTGGGCAGAAGATTATCCCGCAGTAGGTTGCCATTGCTTTCTGCGGTAGACTGGTTGCCAGCCAAGGCTATAGAACCCAATCTGTCCTGTTATTTAACCCATAACTGAAGGGATGAGACGGATTAATACCTTTCCCAAGAGTAATTGTGCGTAAGTGAATGCAATGAATTACCAAAAGACGATTATTAAAAGAATAAGAATAATTGCAATAACCTTGAACGCTCTCAAGAGTGAAAAAACAAAAAAACGAATTAAATACATATTTAAAAAGAAACAGGGGCCATAATTCAGTACTTAAAATGAACTAGGAAATGTAATTCAGTAATTAGCATTTGAAATTAAATATTGTTAATTCAACCACAAAAATACGACAAAAAATCATTTGAATGTAAAATGTAATAGGGGTCGCAGGTTCGAATCCTGCTGGGTAGCACACATTTTCGTAATAAAAACTTATCGTAAATAATCAGGCCGCTATACATAAGTATAAAAATACTGTTTAATTAAAAACAGAATATCTACTTAAATACGAGTATCGGTAAAAATAATATTCAAAATAATTCATTACAAATTGCTGGTTGCTTATAACCAAATTTCGTTAAAATTCGTTAATTTCCGTAACATGTTTACATTTGTTGACATTACTATACATTTCAGAGCAGATATGCTTGTTTGCGGTAAAATCGAAAATTGTGTTATATAAGCATGATAAAAACCTCGTCTGATCAAGAGGCTATCCATGGTCGAGTGGTCAAGACGGTACCAGATCAAATGGTATGCTTCCCCTATGTAATACGGGTCGCAGGTTCGAATCCTGCTGGGTAGCACACATTTTCGTAATCAAAATTTATCGTAAATAATCAGGCCGGTAGATATAAATATAAAAATACTGTTTAATTAAAAACTGAATATCTACTTAAATACGAGTATCGGTAAAAATAATGTTCAAAATAATTCATTACAAAAAAATCATTCTGTATCGGATTGAAGTTAAAATCTAAGCCTGTGCCAGTCATGAACCCAACCATCCCTTAATGTATCATCCGAACCCATCCAGCGAGTCTTGAGATATCTTGCCAACAGACAGACAAACAAACTCTCAGACGAGCGCGACCGAATACAATACCACAGCCTCAAGGAGGAAATAATCATTTGTTCTATATAGCCATGGATACAGTTTCAGGAGATAAACAAGGGTCTTGATCAGGAATAATCATTTGTTCTATATAGCCATGGATACAGTGTCAGGAGATAAACAAAGATCTTGATCAGGAAGCAGCAAAATTATTAAATATATAGGTGTGTTAACAGAAGAAGTAAAACGTGACACTTAAATCTGAAAGCGGCTTGTGATAATAAAATATGCTTCTTAAAAGATAAGTAAAATATCCAAAAACAGGAAAATTTCGTTAAAAACAAAGAAAAATATACTGACCTGTTATGTAAATCAGTGCTTCTTTATAGCAGTGAATACTAGATAATATCATCACAAAAGAAGAAGAGGCTTGAGTTAAAAGATACGTAGTTCTACAGAAGGATGCTGGGGCTTCAGTGAAGTGAACATGTGGGAAATTAAAAAAAATGTAGAGAAAATGTAAAGAAAAAAACTTATAATTAAAGTCAAAAAGACACAAACATAAGGCAAATAATGAGGAAAGAAAATTAGAAAGCTTGGCACCCACAAGGCTTACTGAAGAAAAATGGAAAAAGAAAGGCAAGTCATAACCTGACTAACACGCTTTTGTTGGCAGAAGGGCGTTTTGAAGAGTGAGCAAACGGGCAAAATTTACTAAGAGCTACAATAGATGGGAAAATGTTGAGATCCATGTCCTCGGCACATAGTCTACAGCTAGACGACAGATTGTATAAATTTGGATTAATCCAGATTAGGTCTTTAATTTAATTTTTCTTTGAGAATCAACATTAAAAAATCCTGGCATATTTGATAAGGCTTGACAGTCGACCAGTATATTATAATAGATCTACTTTTGACACTCGGCATACTTACATGAGGCAATATTGTAATAGAATGTGTAAAGAACAGAATCAGTTTATTTTTCTGGTTTTGTGCCACGTGCTTGTATATTTGTTTCTGTCGTCTTTTTATCTCTCTTTGGTAATTCTGGCTTCCGCTTCGTCTGACTTTTTTTTAACAAATTTCGTCTTCAGCACATGTTACTTCATAGCTTCTAGTGCTCAGAATGTTTTTTTTCTTCGCCTACATTAAACTCGTACATTCTTTAAAAAGAAAAAAACATATATATTGAATCGTAAGAAATTATTCCAGTCGGCTTTTATATATTTCACAAGTCTGCTTCATAAGTCCAGATATAAATCCGATCTTGCTGCATCTGAAAAAGAATTCAGAGTTTAAAATATTGATATCATTTAAATTTTAATGAAAGTAAACAAAATGTATTTGCCAAAATACAAATTGTGGTACAAGGCCTAAAAAGGGGCAGGTAGAGATTGGTGCTCACTAGCTATCCTATACCTAGCTAAACACTATCATGACGCTATCACTCATTAAAAATTTGCACATTCACCCAAAGAATCCATCCATCAACTCCCAATCCTTCACACACCACAATACCGCATATTTACAAGGGGAACCTAAAAAAGAGAAGACACACCCATGACACTTAAAATGCATCTATATAAATAATATAATATTTATTTTAAAAAATTAATGAAAATTGAAATATAGAGGAGGGGGATTAAATTAATTTTAATGAAATTAAACTACTGCACGGGTAAAATAATTATCTAAGAGTGAAGCATAAAGAATGTTTATCTTTTGACAATTGCAAATCTTTCAGAATGATGTATATTGCTACCCTACCTCAATAAAATGTTTTGCATGATTAGTTGGTCCTGGGCATGACGGTAAAGTGCATCTGGCAGCAAGGTTGGAAGGTTTTGAGGAGCATGGAACCACTTCTTAATTGCTGTTTTTCCCAGGTCCACTCTGACCCGGAGAGGTAGCACCTGTTAAGATACCAGCTATGGGCAAATAGTTAACTCCCAAACTGGGATCAAAACACTATGAAAGTATAAAAATAGACTTTTATAGAAATATATACATAAAAATAGACTTTTATAGAAAAATATACAATTTTAAAGGAAAAATATTACCAACAATATATTTTTGAAGAACAATTATTGTCGTAACACATTTTGAAGAAAAAAATTCTCAGCAAAACATTTTTTAATATAAAACTAGAAATACATCTGAAGTTTTCTACAATAAAAATGAAGAAAAAAACACATTCATTAAAAGCGGCCTAAATCAAACTTCACACTGTAACTGAACATTAAAAAAATAACTTAAAACTAAAAATAGAGTTTTATCGAAAGATTTACATTTTTGAAGGAAAAATATTACCTACAATAAATTTTTGAAAAAATATTGCCGGAACACATTTTTGAAGAAAAAAACTTCTTCTGAGCAAAACATTTTTGAGTACAAAACTAGAAGTCATCTTCAGTTTTCTAAAATAAAAATGAATAAAAACAAAAACTTTCGTTAAAATCGGCCTAAATCAACATTCTCATTATCACTGAACATAAAAATATACCTTAAAACACCACCTTTTTGGCATGAAATAACCCACAGAGGTGTTGATATGCCGTTAAACAAAACTCAAACGCAGCTGTGTCAACACAGCATATTTTCGTGTAAGAATTCGAAAATCAGTTAACGTTTCCCAAAGTTAAAACTAAATAAGAAACTGCTGAATAGCTTAGACTTAAATTGCCTAGCTTGAATAAAAGCGTTAATGAAACATGATGATGAATATTTTTGTTGTTGACATAGTTACGCCATTGTACCTATCTGTAATAAACCTATAGCTGACCACACGTTTCCAAGGATGTCTATCTTCTAGGGCGGCTAGCTAATACCCGTTCAGCACCATTAGAACCCAATTGTGGTTTATACTGAAACTTAGTTACTGTTTTTGGCTAAGAGCGTGTATCTAATTTGAAAATCCGTCTGAACAAGGCCAGAACACTGAATTAATCGGTCATGATGTGTGACTTCGGGTTCTTTCCAATGGTGCGACACGCTGGAATTGCCTCCTCCAGACTGATAACATCAATTCGGCAATAGTGAGGTTCGAATCCTTGCTTCATGGTTAGAAAGCCAAGCGAGTCGACCACGCACTAATCCTAACGTTACACTGGAAATATATCACTGCTTCTTTTCTTATTTCAGGATGAATTTCAGAAATGTGGGGTTTTAAACAAGCTATGGTTTACTTTAGATGTGCGCTGTGATGCAGTGGATATCGACAGGAAACCACAAATCGGGGTGCCGAGTTCGAACTCCAGTTAAATTTCTTGCATTCACTTACGCACAAAAACCATTGGGAAATGTATTAATCGATTCTTCCCTCCAGTTATGGGTTAAATAATAGGACAGATTGGGTTCTATAGCTTTGGCTGGCAACCAGTCTACTGCAGAAAGCAATGGCAACCTACCGAGGAATAATCTTCTGCCCAGTCAGTCATGTCTCTTTTAAGACATGATCAAACAAAACATGTATCACGTATGGCACTTAACTGACTGACTATATATAATAGTTGGAAACAATTAAAACTTCTACTGTACATAATTGGGGGACCGGTTTTCTATTGTTATAAAGTAATACACTGATCCCCCACTAATTATACTAAATATAATAATGTAATATAATCTGTCTCTTCTCACTCTAACTATGAGATAAATGGTACGACAGATTGCGTTCTATAGCATTGGTCGGCAACCAGTCTACCGCAGAAAGCAATGCCAACTAACGTGGGAATAATCTTCTTTACCAGCCAGTTATGCCCCTTGCGAGATATGATCGCCCAAAGCGTGTATCCGTTAGGTCACGTGTCAGCTGCTCATGATGGCTGCAACTTCCCATTTCCTGAATTCATTAATTACTACAGAAAAAGACGAAGAAGCATAAAATGATGAAAAGTGTTAACGCGTGGCTGAGTGAGAACCAGGTTCGAATCTCACCAATGTCGATTTGTCAGTGTACTATCGGCCTAGGAAAGTGATCGTAACGCGCGATGGCTTTAGAAAATGTCTGGAAACCATTCCATGGTTTTATTCGAGGTTTGTTCGCCAAATTACGTATACTGAAATATTCGGATTACGTCAATAATATTGCCAGCACAGTATCACATATCCTCGTGCTCGAATGTACAGGACTACTTTATATTATTGATCATGTCAAATATTAATTTCTCGAAGATACTGTACCCGAACTTATCTCAGTTGTTGTATTGCAAGCCACATGTGGGCTCTGTGAACAAGGAACAGACAGAAATATGTCTTCGCATGTGTTCTCAACAGATATTGACTAAGCTCGTTCGCAGACGGCTGTGTTAGTAAACAATTAGACATTATTATTCAAGTGACTCGCCAAAACTTATTTAGGCTTTCAACTAGCTAAAACTCAAAACACACTAATATACAACGACCAGTATAAAACTTTTACAGAAGCTTGTCCGCTTATACGAAGAATATGGAGACTTGATTTTTCTGAGCTTACGGCTATATTATGTCAAAACACCTGTTCACCTAAGATCACCAAAGTTAAGCAACATCGAATCGGGTTAATATCTAGATGGCTGACCACTTGTTGAGATGTAAGGGTGGTGTGATCCATAAATTTTTCATCTCCCTCAGCTATGGATTAATTAGTAATTTTCGTATCACCGAATCACTATTATCTCAAAAATCTTTCGAATCTAAAAATATCAGACTTTAAAAAATCCCGAAAAGTGTTGACAAAACTGAGAAAACGAATTAATCAAATGACATATCCGGTCAGACAATAACTGGGCTTTAAGTCCATCATTCACCGGCAATGCCTTATAGCCTGGACGAAAAGAATTTTATGAAACCTCATACAACGCAATTTATTCTATGTAGTACAGTGACTGCGATTGGTGCGCGGATGTGCAGTGGATATCGACTCGGATATTCGATTTCCAGTTGAATTTCTTGCATTCACTTACGCACAATAACCTTGTGAAAGGTATTAATCCGTCTCTTCCCTACAGTTACATGTTAAATAATAAGGCAGATTTGGTTCTGTAGTCTTGATTGGCAACTGGTCTACCGAAGAAAGCAAATTCAACCTACTGCATGATAATCTTCTGTCCAGTCAGCCATGCCTCGAATGCGTGTATCATTTATGGCACTTAATTTACTGAGTGAATATAATAACTGTAAACATAATTAAAACGTCTACTAGGCATAAAGTGGGGGATCGGGTTTCTATTGTTATAAAGTAAGACACTGATTCCCCACTAATTATACTTAATATAATAATGTAATATAATCTATCTCTTCTCCCTCCAGCTACGAGTTAAATGGCAGGACAGCTTGGTTTCTATAGTCTACCGCAGAAAGCAATGGCAGCCTATCGAGGAATAATCTTCTACCTAGTCAGTTATGTCTCTTTCGAGACATAATCAACCAAAGCGTGTATCACGTATGGCACTTAACTGACTGACTGAATATAATAGTTGGAAATATATTAAAACTTCTCCTGGGTAAAAAGAGGAGGGTCGTCTTTCTATTGTTATGAAGTAAAACACTGATCTCCCAAGAGTTATACTTAATATAATAATGTAATATAATTTATCTCTTCTCCTTCAAGCTATGAGTTAAATGGCAGGACATTTTGGGTTCTATAGCCTTGGTCAGTAACCAGTTTACCGCAGAAAGTAATGGCAACATTTCGCGGGATAATCTTTTGTCTAGTCATCATGCAAAGGAAGCATTCCAGAAGTTGAGTAGAGTATTAAGAAACAGGACAATTTCGCTAGAAACAAAGAAGAGAATACTGGATTGCTGTGTTGTCACTTCTTCAATATGGCAGTTAATGCTGGACAATATCATCAAAGATGAAGGAAAAACATGAAGTAACTGAAATGTGGTTCTACAGAAGCATACTGTATATAAAGTAGGGGATCAATTCCATATTACAATCATTATATAAACTGACCCCTCAATTTGTGGTCACAGCAGTTTCTATACATTTATATCCCTGAGATCCAAAGTGCGACACAGAGATTCGAAGGCGAATTGGCATGGCGAAGGAAGCATTCCAAAAGTTGAGTAATGTATTAAGAAACAGGACAATTTTGCTAGAAACTAGGAAGAGAATATTGGATTGCTACGTGATGTCCTTCCTTCAATATGGCAGTGAATGCTGGACTATATCATCAAAGATGAAGGAAAAACTTGAAGCAGCTGAAAAGTGGTTGTACAGAAGGATGCTACGAATCTCATGGATCGAGCATGTTATCAATGATGAGGTCTTCGAAATGATGGAAACAAAAAGGAAATTAATACTGAGCATCAGGAAGAGACAGCTGAAATTCCTGGCACACGCAATGAGGAAAGAGGGCCTGGAGAACCTGATACTTACAGGCCAGATAGAGGGAAAACAGACTGGGGAAAGCAACGGACAACATATTGAAGGACCTAATCAGGTGAATGACAGAACGAGGACTGCACGGTGTAACAAGAGAAGGCGTGCTCAAAGCCACCAGGGACAGGGAAACATAGAAAGCCCTGATCACCTACGTCCTGATAGGGCACATAGAAGAAGAAGAAGTTTTATATAAACAGTTGAGTGGATAATGTGAGCATTTTGTTGGTACGAGAATAAAATATTTCAGAATTACTACTAATATTGTAGTTTTCGTTATTTTAAAAATATATGTCATTTTTTATTAAAAAAAAAGCTTTTTTTGTTATGTTTTTATGGCGTTATTTTCTTTTTAAGCGTTTCACCCCAAGCAAGGAATTCCACTGCCACTATTGCGCTTGGGGCTATATAGGGGAAGGTAAATAGAAAGAGTGGTTAGATATAGGAAATGTCAGAAGTGGGGTGATAGGTAGTTGGGAGGGTGGGAAGAGTGTTTGAAAGAATGGAAGCGAGTTAGTGTGTTAGGAGGTGTCTATTGACCTTACATTTAAACTCCTGGAGATTCTAGTTGTCGGGGAAGCAGTCATGTGGAAGGGAATTCCACAGTCGTGAAGTGCGAGAAAAGAAGAGTAGAAGCTGCGGTTGCATTTTATCGGTTTCACTGTAAAAGGGTGGGATCTAGTTGCTAATCTAGTATCTCGTGCAAATTCGAACCTAGGGGGCACCAGTGATCTAAGTTCATCGGAGCAGAAGCCATGAAAGTATTTCAAGATTATTTAAAAGAATCCATCGCTATTAACCAAACATAAGAAGAAATTAATTTAGAAAAACTACAGGAACTGATTTTAATTTAGGGAACTCAGTGTTTTACTTGAGAACCTATTTTCATTACTGTTTTTAACAACATATTGAGTCTTTGAATGAAAAATTTGCAAATGTCGTAAAATGTTATTAGCAAAATGGCTGTGAATAATGAATCATAGGATTCACGATGTTTGTATTCATTAATTTCATATGCAGCATATATATGGTGATTGAAAAGACTTCCTATTTTAGGAATGATGGACTGTCCCGTCTAACTATAATTTTTACAAGACGAGAGATTCCATCATTCATATAATAGGTAGTAAATTTTCAATCACCCTGCACGTAAAAAAACGAAAAACAAAACTAAGATGTCAAAAATGTTAGGATGCAATCAGGAGAGTCTAGAGAAATGCAGATATCTGTTTGTTTCATGGATAGATCCTGTCAATGTGATTTCCAATTTATTGACGCTGAATCACTGAATGGCATGTATTCAGTTTTTGTTTTTTTAGATTCGTCTACCGTAAGAACGCTATTTCTATCGAATTCTAATAAAAATAAGTCATCAGTGAATTTCCAGGACTACTTAATCATGACACATGTGTTAATATGATGATAACTTTTCTAAATCATTCAAACCATATTCAGGAATTATTTTCTTTTAAGTAATCTATCACAAATGTTTTATGAATATTTAAGCAGCATTATTGTTTTTTTATAAACTCATATAGCAATATATATTTTACATACTCTGTAAATACGCTCCCATATCAAGGAGAGTCAAGTTACAACTATAGTAATCGATTAGCAGCTAGTTCTAGCCCATGTAAATTAAACTTTCGAAGGACGAGCAAATTAGAGTCATCGGAGAGCGAAACGAATAGAACTGAATTATGTAACCCTATGTATTATTTCGAGTAAGTTTATATGGAATAATTAAAAGGTCTAGGAAAATTTCAAGGTCTACCTTATGCATACAAAAATCAATGAAGTAGTTCCATGAGAAGTGATGTTAAAAAGGAAACATTATAAGAATGTAAGGAATTAATTTATTCAGACCTAATTTACTTACATAATATTTTCCGAAAAGCGTGAAAAAAAAAAACCTAATGTGCTTTGCAGTTTTATAATTATTCATGATCACCTGCTCAATCTTCGGAGGTTTAATCTTGTTTGCGTGCTAAAACATAGCGTGTTTGTGTTTTCCCCGCTTTTTCGATGGCGCCGTGGAGATGGTTGCAAGTTTAATCAGATCTCAGCATCGTAGAAAAGTGAAAAAGAAAATAAAAAATATTTTTGAAAGAATTTGAATAAAACCGAATCAAAAGAAATATGGAAATGAGGCTTATCTAGATTGGAAAAAGTTAGACACAAGGTTCGGCCATCTATTGATTTTCACTGAGATTAAAAAGAGGCAGCGCTCCGACTGACATATCAAATCCAAGTTGAGAAAATATGGTTCTGCCAGAGTTACAAAGCTTTATTTAATACATTTTAAACAAGGTTAAATTTCGCTGCCATCCGTATCAATCGAACCATACCAATTTACATTTTTTCTGTTTCATTCTCACACATATAGTATATGAGATACAAAAATAGAACAAAATATAGGTTAATCTAGAGTTGTCATTGTTGAACGCCGTAACACGATAACAAAACGAAATTACCAACCTGAAATTCGAGCAACTTTCAAAAAAAAACCTCGTCAGAGCTGTAACATATTACATTGAACGGCAGATGTAACTGACAGACACACCCGTCTTCGGGTGCGGTCAAGAAAATTCAAGTGTTGTTGACAGAGATATACAACAGTGTATAATGTCAGCCGGGTTCAACAAAACGAAACAAAACAAAAAAAGGGACAACTGGTTTGGACGGCAATAGCCGGCAGGTTATATTTGAGAGATACATCCAGCCATAGATAAAAGTCAACCGGTACAAAGGTGGTTGACAGACATATCCGACCGTTAATTACGTCAACAGAGCGACAACCCGAGAAAGCAAAAATGCGTAGGAGTTTTGAGGGTTTTGTTGGGCAGTGGATATTGGTTCGGAACGAGAAATCAGAGATCCGAGTTCGAATTGCTGTTGAATTCTTTGCATTCAATTACGCGTCTCTTCCCTCCACTAATGGGATAAATAACGGGACAGATTGCGTTATAACGCCTTGGCTGGCAAACAATCTACCGCAGAAAATAATGGCAACCTACTGCGGGATGATCATTTGCCCAGTTAGTTATGTCTGGAAAGAGACATGATCGACCAAGGCTGTATCACATATCGCCCTTAACTGATATAAAGTTTGGGATTTGGGGTAAAGAAACATAGAACTTCCGCTGGCTTCTGACACCTGGCACCATATTAGTTTGGCGCGAATCTATTAGGATGGCCTCCGGATTCATACAAGCGTCATTGAAGAGGAATAAAAATATAAAACCATATTTTTATATATGCATGTTTCTCGTTGTTAGTCCAGTTCCAGCGGCAGTAGATAACAAGAACTTTTTTTCAGTTTTTTTCTCGGTCATTAGAAAATTCTAACGAAAACGCGACTTCTTCTTCTTCTTTGGTACCAGTCAGTTATTTCTCACCATCTTTTTTGTCTGAATCAAGGTGAGTAAGTTGGCTTTTGAATTTAATGAGATATTAATTGTGAGTTCAAATCCATGTGCCGAGTACAGTAGAATTAAACTGAGTAATACTAAATAGAGCAATACGAGAAATCTCTCAGGAATATCAACGGAATGCAGGAAAACTAACTCAGTAGATTAAATAGAGTGGGGTGTGCAATTCTTTGAGGGCTATGCAAATCAACAAACTTTCAGAGTAAAAATAGTACAAATATTGTTTGCTAAAAGTAACCAATTACGAAGACATTATATTCTGTTTTTGAAATTATAAAGAATTTCTTAACGATTAAAATGTGCTTACTCGAATGAACTGTTATGGTTTATAAAATGGCGAGTGTTCTAAAAATAGAAAAAGATAGACACACTGACGCCAAGAATTCAAAATTGGGCGGCAAAATAAGGAACCGTTTCTTTTGGTAGGAGTAGGAGTAAGAGTGGGAGTAAGAAGTAAAAGTTAAGAACAGTAATTTTGTGTAGGAGATTTGAAATAGGAAAGACGCTAGTCAATTGACGACTAGAGTCCAGAAGATGGATAGGCTCGTTTACTACTATCATCCCACAGTGGAGAGAATTTAGCTAGTCTGTATCCACACAAAATTTAAAGGTTGTAACTTGATGTAAATACCTAAGTTTTATACCAAAAATAAACATCATTAATTCAAGTTTGTGTTATCTTCTAATTATACCATAACGAATCAACACAACAGACCCATCCAGGTCTGGAGGAGACCTTTCCTGGATTTGTCCCTATAGACAGGCACTAATAGATAATAAAAGCAGAAGTTGGAAAAATAAAAGTATATCAATAGCTAATTTAACTAGAATGGAAAATCATGATTTTGCTCTTCCACACTGTCTTAAGCAAAATGTTAGGAAGTTATCTCCTATCAGTACTAAAATGAATTGGTATGTTTATGTTCTTAAAAAAAGTTCTGTTATAAATGTTAATCGGGCATAATTTTAACATCGGTCAATGAACGTTCAGTATTTTTTGTATAGAAACATCTCTCAACATTGTACTATTAACATAGATCTAACATTTGTCGTAAACTTTATTGTCATATTCACTGTGACATTTGGATAGATTGTTGGCTGATAAATCTAAATGGGAATTGATCCAAATACTTGTGATCTGGTCGGATCAGAAAAATCAAAACGTTGATATTTATTAAAAGGTATTATCTAAAAAATAATCAATTTAATAATGGTACTTGAAATGAGGACAAGTTACTCTTGTGCACTAAATAGCTGGTTGGTTAGAAATATCACCTGGAGAAAGTTGGAGCGTACAATTACCTAAATATCATGAATGCAGCAATAAAGATGAGGCTGTCAGTTCCAACAATGTAAAATAGCGTAAATATGTTACTATATCTCATCTCAGAAATATAGAAAGAACTTCAAAAACGTCGTAAATACGTCAACAAATTTGAAGACAACAATGTAAACAGTGTAAATAGTTACAATACCACATCTCCGAAATATAACAAACGTATATTTTAAATTTGAAGTGCAGCGTTATTCATCATGGCTATCACTTGAGGTAGACAATGATGATCTTCTATTTGCCTTAATCAGTTGTGTTTGTTGACATTGAGGTCTATGTTCAGACATTATTTAATTTAAAGACCTTTCGAATTTGGGGTCATATTGTTGTGGATGGTAGATTAGGTTTTGATTTCTTTCATTTCGGCGTTTTTCCTCTAGTTTAG
Source organism: Ascarosepion bandense (assembly GCA_037127315.1). Taxonomy (NCBI): domain Eukaryota; kingdom Metazoa; phylum Mollusca; class Cephalopoda; order Sepiida; family Sepiidae; genus Ascarosepion; species Ascarosepion bandense. The sequence continues at coordinate 1,902,498 of JBBBDQ010002331.1, forward strand.
CTGATTGTTTGGATTCGAAGTTTGTTTTTCCGTCTCTGACAGTAGATCACCAGAGTTTCCTCTCCGTTGCACTAGATTCTCAGCATGGACTATTGATGTTACATTTCATCGGCCATCGTTCTGTTTTAGAGTGTTCTTGAATCACTTTTATGGCCTCTTTTTTTTCTGATTTGCTTCTTTGAGTTGGAAATAGAACATTTGCTTTGATCCTTTTGTATCAGATGACCACTCCATCGAATTCGATGTTTTTTTTTTCATGACGAAAGCTTCAATGCTGCTAATTTCAGTTTGTTTAAGTCCGCTGAAGTTAATTCTTCTCTTTTCCAAACTGATGTTAAAGATACCGCCATGATAACTGTTGAATCTTTTTCAAAAGATTTCATGTCGTCTATATATAGTCGAGTTCTCAGACTCACACAGGAAAGTTAGAATCACTACTGCGCTTAGTGTTTGTTAAAAATAATATAGCGTTAATTATAAAAGAGGTAACGATGAGAAAATAATCTCTGTACGATATTAAAAACTAACAATAGTTGATAGCTGGTGATGGTGACCAAGAAAGGAGAACAGTTCCGAGTATAAGAAAAAAAGCAAAATACAATTGAACAGATAGATATCGAATTAGCATGGTGAAAAAAGCATTCCAGAAATTGAGTAAGGTATTAAGAACCAGGACAATTTCGTTAGAAACAAAGAAGAGAGTACTGGATCGCTAAGTGTCGTCAGTTCTTCAACATGACAGTAAAAGCTGGACAATATAATCAAAGATGACGAAAAATCTACAAGCAACTGAAATCTGGTTCTACAGAAGGATGCTGCGAATATCATGGATAGAGCATGTGAGCAATGATGAGGTTTTGAAAAGGATGGAAACGAAAAGGAAATTAATACTGAGCATCAGGAAGAGACAGCTAAAGATATTGGGACATGCACTGAGGAAGCAGGGCGTGGAGAACCTGAGACTAACAGGCCAGATAGAGGAAAAAAGAGACAGAGGAAAACAGCGGATAACATATTTGAAAGACCTGATCAGGTGGATGATGGAACGAAGGTTGCGTTATGTAACAGGAGAAAGCGTACGAAAAGCCACCAGGGATAGGGAGATGTTGAAAGCCATGATCGCCTACGTCCTGAAAGGACAGAGCACATAAAAGAAGAATGTACCTGTTGGTCTTGGTATCTTTAAGAGCATTTTGAACAGAGCGTTTTTTAAACAAGCGTGGTATTTTTTCTCGATAATTAGACAATTCTAACCAAATGGCGTCCTGTTCTTTTTTGGAACCAGTCTGTTATATCTCACCATCTTTTTTGTCTGAATCAAGGTGAGTAAGCTGATTTTTTAATTCAATGAAATATTATTTGAGAGTCCAATCCATGTGCCGAGTACAGTAGAATTAAACTGAGTATTACTAAACAGAACAATACGAGATATGTCTCAGGAAAATCAAGGGAATGCAGTATAACTAACTCAGTAGATTAAATAGAGTTGGATGCAAAATTCCTTGAGGGTTATGCGACTCGAAAAACTTTTAGAATAAAAATAGTACAAATATTGTTTGCTAAATGTAACTAATTTAGAACACATTATATTCTGTGTTTATAATTGATATTATTAAGTGTAGTATATATCAGTTATGATCACGGCAACACTATGCTTACCATGTTCAGGATATAACATAAACATAACCAATTATACATAGATTTTACACATATTCAGTTACAGCTAAATAAAATTCACACTTGATAAAGGCTAAATGTTTAGATGAAAGAGCTCTAAAAAAATAAAATATTTGGACAATTCTTTATAACTTGTGTTTTGAAAAAATATGAGAGCATAAAAAATTATAGAAAAAATAATGATAACTTGAGCGTTATATTTAATGAAATATATATATATATATATATATATATATATATATATATAGTATTGCGCAAAAGTATTAGGAAATAAACTATTTTATCTTTAATGAGGCATCAAAATAAAGTTTAAAATCACCTCTGTCTTAACACTTTTGCACACTACCAGTAGTGTGAAAAAGTATTATGACAGGGGTGGTTGTCCTAAAAGCATCACTGGAATTCAAATACAGGATGAAAAGCCAAATCTTTTTAAGAATTATTTAACTAAAAAGGAAGAGGACGGAATGCTTCGGAAATTGAACTGGCTCCAACAAAGCCCTGATCTCAATCCACTTGAACATCTATGGAATATTTTGATAAAAATATTGATAAATCTAATGTTACTTCGCAAGACACACTTTGATAACAACCACAAGCTACTTGGCAGGAGATACCATGAGATACATTGAAGAAGCTTGTGAGGCCAATACCTGACAGAATGAAGGCTGTGATCAAACAAAATGCTATTATACTAAATATTAAATCTATTTTGTAACAAGTATTTTTTTCTTGTTAAAACATTTATTGGGTAACTCGAATAAAGTTACTTTATTTTTTTTTATTTTTTGTCCATATGCTTGATAAAATATAAAATATTTACTGTCCTAATACTTTTGACAGTACTATATATATATATATATATACATATATATATATATATATATATATATATATATAAATAGAAAGAGAGAGGGGGAGAGAAAGTTAGAAAGTAGGCGAGAGAAAGATAAAAAATGTAAAATATAATACATATAGACAGAGAGTTAGAAAGAATAAAAAGAACAGTTAGATATATAAACTATCAAATATTTTCAACAACTAGTATTAAATGCATTAGAATTATACAACAGCAAAATGTTCGTTATCTTTTTAATCACAGTATTCAAATCCAGATGAACGACGTATATTAGAAGGAATTAAGTTAAATTGCTTTCTATATATTTCGAATGTATTATAAGTAATAGAGATTTTAACAAGAAATTAAAAAAAAAACTTAATGAGTAAATGTTTTTAGGCACTCCACTGCAAATCTTTTAGGCATTTAAATTTAACATTTTTAAAACGAAAATCTAAATCATTACAAAAAATCGTTTAAAAACAAATAAAATTTCTATTTTAATCAATTTACATATGTTAATATCCAGTTGTACATGTTTTCCTTTAAGCCCGACAGAAAGCTGTGTTTCATGAGGTGAATAAAATCTAAATGGAAATTGACACTACTTGAAGAAGGGCAAGAAATTCTTATCTTAAATGCAAATTATAAGAATATAAGACGAAAGAACAAACTTTATTGAATCAAAGACATCAATAAAAACAACGAATAATGTTTGAACTATAAGTCAGTAATAACCTGGCGGATATCCTAGTCATCGATGAAAATGGTTCTTGACAAGGACTTTCTGGTGGGGACCGGTGAGGATATGGTGAAGCATCCGAGCAAGACTTGTCAAACAGCAGCTTAACCTTCTTGAAAAGTTAACGGTCATCTCACAAACTGGGTTCCATAGCTATAGATGCGGCTATTGTGGTATTTACACGGCGCCATGAACTTAACGTCCAGAGTAGCGTGATCTTCCAAAGGCCTTGTGAGCGTGACCAAGAAGTGACATCAAATTAGCTGGCTGTGGTGTGATCTGAAGGGGAATGGGCTCTTAAGGACTACTTCCTTCGACACTCCAGATATGGACCTATACCTTTCAAGCTTACAAATAAAAAAGAGAACTGATCTGGTGTTCACCAGTGCAATGATACTATGGCCACGACCTGCCCTGTTGATGATGTGAATGAAAATAAATAAATTTCGAAACTAATGGGCATTCAAACACTTCAAAAACAAAATCATTCATTTTTATCGCCGGTTTTATTTATTTATTTTTATTTTTATTTTTTTCACGGGGAGGGAGGGGCGTTTGTAAGTTTTTTTTACGTTACTTAACTATGGTCCAGATTTCGTAATTTATAAAATCCGGATAAAATGAACTTTCATTCAATGACTTGCAATGGCTTTAACATAACGGCTTACGGTCATATCACGTTGAATACACCGGTTCTCGTCCGATCGCTGAAGTTAAGCAACGTTGAGTCTGGTCACTACTTAGATGGGTGACTGCTTGGGAATACCAGGTGCTGTAAGCGTTTATTGACGGATGTGCGTTGTGTAGCAGTAGATATCGGCTCGGCAAGAGAAATCGTTGAGTCGATTTCGAATTCTAGTTGAATGCCCTGCATTCACTTACGCGTTAGTACACTTGGGAAAGGTATTGATTCGTCCCTTCCCTTCAGTCATGGATTAAATAACAGGGTAAGACTTGGGACCCTGCCCTTAAAAAATCCCAATGAGACTATTGGTTTTAAATTTATTCACGAACATATATACAACGCATTGGTAAACTTCGACGTGGTGTAAGGGTTAACAAGCTTATCTTGCTAGACAAATTACGACTGAATAATGAATTGGATCTCTACTGTGTTCCCCTTCGCTAATGAAATCACCAGGGCGCATCGACATGGTTTAATGGCTATGAAACTTCATTGCTCAATCAATTAGGATTGTATAGTGACTCTGATCTTCATTAAATGTCTCATAATTTCAGCCATGTGCTACACCTAAGGTACGCTTGGAAAGTTACTAGAGAATTTCGACGTGGAGTAAAGGTCAGCAAGCTTGTTTAGGTAAAGCAATTACAACTTGATAGTGAGTTCAATCCTGACTCGTTACCTGATACTTGAGGATTAAAGAAGCAAAAAAATTTTCGAGGAAGTATCGAACTCGTTCTGCGAGATTGTAAATTTAAAGACAGATCACGAACGGGGACTAGGTTGGGGTCGCCCAGTTCAAATTTAGACGCATTAAATATTTTCTTGTTGAGGGTGAATTTTCCCACTATACAATCTCATTTCCTTTGCTACAACATATCAGCCACACTATATTGAAACACCAGTTCCTGACAGTCACTGAAGGTAAGCATCGTCGATCCTAATCTGTACGTTGATTGGTTAACGTTCAAGAAAACCAGGTACTGCAAGCATGGGTCTGCGGGTTGGTTTAATTGGTAATGGCACAAAATTCATGTTGGGTTCGTTATATTCCCTTTCGCATGATTACTATTAGGAAGGCATGAAACCATAATTTCTTCTTCCTTCTTTACGTGTTCATTTGTAAGACTTGCATCATCAAATTATTATATAGCATTAAATAATCAGCAAAGTTTTGATAAACCGTAGATAACGAAAAAGCAATCAATCAAAATTTTAACCGGTAACAATAATGTTACTCTTTTAATGGCAAATGTTCAGATGTGCTCCATACCGTAGTATTATTAGTTTAGGCTTTTACATGAATTTGGTGTTATGTTACTTCCAAAGAATCGAACCACCTTCGTTCCTTACGTGTTCTAAATAGAAGAATCAAGGACCAGTCATAGAGCTTGTGCTGATAAATGCTATTATGTAAAACAAACTGTTTCGGCAGTGCTTCTAGCATTTTAATTCAGCCCTCCTGAAATCAAGGGATAATCATCGCCCATGACCCAGCACTATTTTTCTGTTTCTAATTCGTCATTTTTATTCTAACTCTCGACCTCTGTATTTAGTGGCCCTCAAGCCTTATACTTAATTCAATTTAAAAAGAAAAACGAATGTGATTGCGAAGTAAATAATGTATAGAGAAATAAGGTAGGCATTTGAAAGCAGAATGAATAATCTTGGACTGGTAAAAATGGTAAAATCTTATTTTCACAGACGAATGTCGGATTGAAATGTCTCCAGGTACGTGACAACCTGTGGGAAGACTTGCCCGCTCCATCGGAACGAAAAAAATATTCGGCCAAATTTTTATCATATTCAACGTCAATATCAGTATGAATAGTATTTAAAAGAGATGGAGGTATTTGGAAATATTATCTGCAATCAAAATTGTCAATTGTAAAAAATGCAAACTTGATAAAGATATATCCGAAATATACGAAAATACAATCAATTTTTTATTGCTTGGCGTGAGATATCATTTGCTTAGACGCTAATAATAAATCTAAATATATGTAAACTTATTTATAAATCGATCTTTGTCTGTGTGTGTGTGTGTATCAGTGTGTTTGCGTGTGTGTCCCCGTTACCTATAGACTCCGAAACGGCTGAACAAATTTTCTTGAAAATTTACACAGTTGTACTATAAGCGTGTGCGAGTGTTCTTAGCTAGGTTTTGTGTCGAGCTACCCCCGATAAGTATCGAAAATCGATAATCGAAAAAATCGAGTTATAGAAGGAGTGGTCCGATTTTAATCAAATTTAATTCACTCACAGACAAAGACATAAGAAACAATATTCAGATGTTTGAAGGTTGAAGTTCTTACAATAGTGCAGAAAATTTGATATTGATACCAGGAAATCAAAATTTGACTTACATCCATTCATTTTTCTTTCAGTCTACGGTTTCGCTTTAACTGGAAACAACTATTGATTTGTAGTCTTTTATTACACCCGAGCAACACCGGGCTATACTGCTAGTTTTAAATAAAAAGGCCTAGAACATATGTAATAGTCATTCACCTGAAATAAATATTATAGAATTATTTTGAATTTATGAATGAATAAAGAGAAAATAAAAAAGGCAGTATTGATCACCTTGAAACTGTCACGAAGAGAGTGGGTAAATATTGATTACAATTTTATTTTGAATATATATATATATATATATATTATGTTTTTTAAATTAAACGGAATCAGTAGGAAGTATTAGATTTTTTATAACTATAAGGTGCATTATGTGTTTCAAAGTTTATTTCTAAATTTATTTATTTTGTGGTGAAAATTATGGTCCTTAATTATTGTAGACGTTTCTTTAATATATATATATATATATATATATAAAAGGCAATCTGTGAGTGTGTGTGACTGTTCCCTATGCACGCCTACATTTTAAAGCTACGCCATTCAAGCTTTCTAAAGACACATATCTACAGGGAAGCCAGGTCGACATCATTTTTGAGTTTTAAGTTCAGCAATGGAGCCGATTGTTTACATTTGCTCCGTAAAACATCTAAGATCTAATATGATTTGCTGAATTACGTCAAAGACATCAAATCGCACGTGTCCAACGCGATTAGAATATTTTAAAAAAATTATCCTTTTTATATAATGTTTATACCGACGTTTTACGTCACAGAAATCAAATCACACGTGTCAAAAACAACTAAAATATTTTTATTTAAAAATAAAAATTAAGCCTTTATATTTAATTTTTATTCAGACGTCTTAAAAATTCATTTGGTCAACATAAACATGTGAATATTTTTCAGCGTAATTTTGAAACAAAAGAAATATTTAAAAAATAAAAGTTTGTTTTCAAATAAAAACAAAAAAGTAAAATAAAAGTCGCCTCTTCTCCTATTACTAAAATGTTCTGAGTTGCACGGGCAACGCCGGGCTATGATGCTAGTGTAATATAAATGACAAATACATATGAAAAGCTTGATTTATCGTAACCTGGATATAAATGTTAATTAAACATCGAATTAAAATCTAATGTTGTACAGTTTTTGAGAGCAGCTGATACCATTTGGCTAAATAATACTTCGATAATGTAAATGTGTGTGTGTGTGTGTGTGTAGGGGAAAGAGAGAAGTACGATTATTTATGTATATATATATATGTGTGTATGCGCAAGTGGGTTTGTTCACGAGAGAAAGAAAAATCGATTCGAATATGTATATAAATAAATGAACCGTCAGATATTGGAGGCCATGTACATTAAATCCAAACAACCCACACTTAATAAAATCACGTTTACATCTGGCCATAACACATTACATTGCATTTGAATACATGATTCTGTTGTCATTTCGCGCCATCACGTGGTGTGACGTCATAGAACTGCATTGCAAATTTGCGAACTGCGTTTGTTATTTTTGGTAGCTATTGCCATTGCCTAGCGGAATTTTATGTCAACACAAAATAAAATCATCGGTGATGGGGGATGTCATTGTGTTACCGTCTTAATAACCTCTCTGAAGATAGATCATGTGAGCCGAAAGCTTAGAACCAATTTAATAAAAAATTATCCAAATATTGGAGAATTTTTGTCTTTATTTTCAACTGAAATTAAAACCAAAATACGAAGTTTAGAACGGATTACGATTAAACATAACAGACATTCATTGTCTGTTATATTTAACAGTATATGTTTAGAAAATAAATAAATAAATATATATATATATATATATATAGGTACGTATGTATGTGTGAATAGGCATCTGTGAGATAAATAGAGAGAGTGAGTGAGAGAAAGATGAAAAAAGACGAAAAAGAATAAAATAGAACATTACTCTCTTCGGCGGTCATCAAGCAGCATCACGTATGTTTGGTGATGCTGAAACCGTTTATGCTAGATATTTAGAATTTTAAATACATTCCATATATATATATATATATATATATATATATATATATATATATATATATATTATAAAGACTCTGCTTACACACAAAAATATCCGGCTCCACCCACTACCGGCTCTTCTAAGAAATCCAAAGGATATAGTCTACTCTCAAGATAATAAAAACTTACATTCTAACTGCTAAGGTTAAATCTCTAGACATCAAAGACTTTCATTAATCAACCAATTTAACAACACTCTCTGCAAAATTTTAAACGGTCAGAGACTTATTCCCCTACCACTAACCCCCACCAACACTTCAAACATTTATTGACCATGGGGCATTGGTTGGGGTTTCTACAGTTACAAAGGTCGTTATCATGGGACGGACTTGTCTTAGTGTTGGATTTATTTTTGCTGTGCATTGAATACCAAATATAAAGAAATAAAAAACCCTATCCCGCTAAAATATAAATAGGAAAAAACAAATATAAAAAAAAAATATTCCATACCGGAAGAATCAAAATTAAAAAGAAAAAACACCCCAACGCCTATCACGTCTATCTAAGGAACCCCAAGGTGAAATCCTAGCCACAGGATCAAAATAAATAAATGAAATAGGTCTGCTGACAACAGACATTAATCAATTAAAAGATAGCCAACCATAAAGCCGCCCTGGAAATTCCTGGGGTCAAAAGGTAAGATGGGTTCCTAACCCCCCCCCACACACACACAAAAAGAACCCCCACACAAAATCACAAAACTGACCAAGTAGTCAAGCCACTCCACACACAGATTTCTTAGAAATTTTAACCAAAAGATATACCCGACCGTAAAACGTATACTCCAACAGATAATACCATTAATCAACAATTTCACATCTACACACCAGGCTCTTCAAACATGTAACGGTCAAAATGAAAGATACATTCCCTTAACTATCAATAACCCCAACCAACCCCACAACCACAACGAACCAAATATAAACAGAGGATGATTCCAATCTCTTATTCTTTCCATTCTCCTCATGAAATGTTGGACTCCCAACATTGAAACAAACATATGATTGTAGAGAAGAGGACAAATATAGAAAAAATTATGTACATGTTCTAAAACATAATCTATAATAAATATATATATATATATAGACGCACACACACACACACACACACACACACACACACACACATATATATATATATATATATATATATATATATATACATTCGAATCATAATGCAAACTCTTATCACTTTGATATAGTAAAGTTAGCAACTGAGCTTAAGAATATTCTACAATTGTTTGTTAATTGGGGCAAGAAATAAAATTGTTCATTGTCAGTCAGTTAAGTGCCATACGTGATGTACGCTTGGCCGATCATGTCTCGAAAGTGACATGATTGAATGAGCAGAAGATTATCCTGCATTAGGTTGCCATTACTTTCTGCGGTAGACTGGTTGCCAGTCAAGACTACATAACCCAATCAGTCCTGCTATTTAACCCATAACTGGAGGGAATAAACGGATTAATATCTTTCCCAATGATATTTGCGCGTAAGTGAATGCAAGGAATTCAACTGGAATTTGAACTCGGTACTCCGATTTCTCGTTCCGAGCCGATATCCAATGCACCACAACGTACATCCCAGTTAATTGTACACATCCATAACAAATATGTCCTCTGTTAATAGTAAGAGAGAATCTTTCTTTTAATTCCCTCATCATGATTGATATTAACTCTCATGAGGGTGGAATTTTGCAACTTTCCCTGTTAAACTTTTGCGTGCACAGAAGGAGAAATATATTGAAGCAATTTTTAGGTCTGCTGCTAGGGAAGTTGTTTTACGGTCTTGTTCTAGACAATTTGTCTCACCAGAATCTATTTTATTCATATACGCAGGACTGTGAAAAAGTATTAGAAAAAGAACTATTTTATCTTTTATGAGGCATATTGACAGAAATAAAAGACTTGTTACAAAATAAATTTAATATTTTACAGCGAAGAATCTGTAACGTGATTGATACCGACTTAGCTGACCGCCTGCATTCACTCTCTCACCGGCGTGACTGTGCCTCTTCTATAAATACTTTCATGGCTTCTGCTCTGATGAAGTTAAATCACTTGTGCCCCCTAAATGTGAGTTTGCACGAGATACTAGATTGGCAACTAGGTCCCATCCCACACTTTTACAGTGAAACCGATGAAATGTAACCGCAATTTCTACTCCAACAGCTTCTTTTCTCGCACTTCCCGCCTGTGGAATTCCCTTCCGCATGCTTGCTTCCCCGACGGCTATAACCTCCCGTTGTTTAAATGTAAGGTAAATAGACACCTCCTAACACACTAACCCTCCCATTCTCTCCAACTCTCCACCTATGTACATCCTAACTCCTCTATCGCCCTGTGTAACCCCATGCGCTGGGAATGTGGAATGCCTTGTTTGGGATGACATGATTAAAACAAAAATAGCATTTTGTTTGATCACAGCCTTCATTCTGTCAGGTATTGGCCTCACAAGCTTCTTCAATGTATCTCATGGTATCTCCTGCCAAGCAGCTTGTATTTGTTCCCAAAGTGTGTCTTGCAAAATAACATTAGATTTATCAATTTTTTATCCAAAATATCTCATAGATGTTTAATAGGATTGAGATCAGGGCTTTGTGGGAACCACTTCGAATTCTGAAGCCGTTCTTCCTCTTCCTTTTTAGTTAAATAATTCTTACAAAGGCTTGGCTTTTCACCCTGTATTTGAATTTCAGTGGGATTTTTAGGAAAATCACCTCGGAAAATCCTAATACCTATTCACACTACTGGTATTGTGCAAAAGTGTTAGGACAGTGGTGATTTTAAAATTTATTTTGATGCCTCATTAAATATAAAATAGTTCTTGTCCTAATACTTTTGCACAGTACTGTATATATACTAGTTGCGATTGGTAAATTGTCGCAATTATTTTGATGCCTCATAAAATATGAAATAGTTCTTGTCCTAATACTTTTGCACAGTACTATATATATACTAGTTGCGATTGGTAAATTGTCGCAATTATTTTGATGCCTCATAAAATATGAAATAGTTCTTGTCCTAATACTTTTGCACAGTACTGTATATATAGTAGTTGCGATTGGTAAATTGTCGCAATTATTTTGATGCCTCATAAAATATAAAATAGTTCTTGTCCTAATACTTTTGCACAGTACTATATATATACTAGTTGCGATTGGTAAATTGTCGCAATTATTTTGATGCCTCATTAAATATAAAATAGTTCTTGTCCTAATACTTTTGCACAGTACCGTAAGTCTGCCATGCCACCTGGCATTAAATATTGCTGTCAAATCTGATTTAGTGTTTATTATTTTAATTTTTTAAGATTTGCGATATGAGTTCATCGAATATACAGATGTACTATTTTGTATTTTCATGGGAATCTCTTTGAATGACGAGTTGTGCAGATATTGTCGTTGAGAGCTTTACAATTCTCGTTGAAAATATTCTGCTAAATTGTAAATCGGTGTCTGTGTTTACTCATATATTGTCACGTACATGGAGACAATTCAATTCTAGATTCGTCCGAGAAATAGAGTTTTTATACACCATGATTGGACGTGCGCTTAGCGACTGGTTTAGCAACACGAAAAATGAATGTAGGTCGGAGATCGAAATTCTGTCAGGAATGCTTCTTTTAGCATTTTTTAATAGAAAATAATGGCAACCTACTGCAGGATAATCATTGCCAAGTGATTAATGTCTCTTTCGAGACATGATCGCCCAAGCGTTTATTACGTATGACGCTTAACTGACTGATACTCTCCGATTCGCGAAAGCAAGCCACGTAGCATCTGTAGGAGGGAGGCTTCATAGGGTACGAACTCCAGGTGTAATTCTCATAGTTTTTGTTTAAATGTTTTGGCAGACTGTGCCCTCTAGATTTGGTTTTTAACAGTTATAATAGAAAGAGTTCAAAACTATCAAGATAGGCGATCTGTAAAATCTGAACATCTTGCCTTAACCACACCCTCTCCGCTATGACTACAGCACATATTCTGCCTTATGAACATAATAAGTTACAGGAATGTGACATGACGCGTCTAACTTTATGATTTATCTCCTGACGGCTACAACCTCCAGAAATTTAAATGCAAAGTCAATACTCATCTACTAACCACTGGACTCTAGCTCTCTCCCCACCCCCGTATAACCTTCCCTTTCTCTCCACCTATGTATCTGTCATCGCACCTGCTTTCTCAGCTTTCTATTGTTCCTTTCTAACTAGTTTGTACTCCTCACTCTTTCTAATTAATCTTTTTACATTTATGTAGCCCCCTGCACATCAGTGGCGTTTCCGCCTTGCTCTGGGTGAAATGATGAAAAAAAAAAAGCGTGCGTCATAAGATTCTGTTGCACTCAAATTCACTTCAACACCTGAATTTTTTTAGTCAAATTTCGCTTGGTATAAAGCTCGCGAGTTACTCAGGGTAGGAGTTTACAGATAGATTCGTAATGAAGAATCAGGTATAAAATATGAGTTGACTTGATATCTCGACTTCAGTCACTTTCTCACGTAATGTGACTTCTTTCTGACTTTTCTCCGATCACATCATGGTGACCGCGCTGCTAGGTTGGCATCTAGTTACCACTCATTTACTTTTGAAATAGTTAAATTTAACAGCCCTTCTACTGTAAAAGTCTCTTTACTCGCACTTCCCAAATGTGGAACTCCCTAACGTTTACTAACTACCCTGATATCTGAAATCTTCAAAGGTTTAAATACACCCACAATTACTATCTTCTATCTCCTTGAATCCCATCCATCTTTAAACTTTTTCTTCAATACGAACTGTAAGCAGTCTCACTTAGAACTCTATCTCACTTTATCTCACTTTAAACTCTGCGCATAAGTGGCGCCCCCTGTCTTTCTTGGGGTGAAATGATTAAATACTTTGTTGATAAAATGTAGAAATAATAGGTGACCATTAAAATAAAGAGTTCAATTCAGGTAGACAACAGACAACTGTTGAAAACTGATGGCCACAGACGTAACCGAAAATTTGGGGAAGACTTTCTGCATATTACGCCAATCCCCATGTTAGAGTTTCTTTGAAATGTCTGATCAATTAAAGCTCAAAATCAGTGAGTTGTTTAGCCATACGGAAAGGGCAGAAAGACGAAACATCTCTGCAAATAACCTTTAAATGACGAGTCACAAGGTCGAACAGGAATTAATCAATCATAAATGAACCAATCAGAGATAACTAATTACTACAACCTCCAGAAATTTAAATGCAAAGTCAATATTCATCTACTAACCACTGGACTCTAGCTCTCTCCCCACTCCTGTATAACCTTCCCTTTCTCTCCACCTATGTATCTGTCATCGCACCTGCTTTCTATTGTTCCTTTCTAACTAGTTTGTACTCCTCACTCTTTTCTAATTAATCTTTTTACATTTATGTAACCCCCTGCATATCAGTGGCGTTTCCGCCTTGCTCGGGGTGAAATGATTAAAAAAAAAATATTCTTGAATGATGAACAGGGATAATACCGTTGTCGCTTTTTTACTGTACACCTTGTAGATAACACTTTAACTGTAAAACAAGATTAATGTTTTCAAGGAAACAAACAAGTGGAAGTGGTAGTTTTTACTGGAGGGTAGCAGTTATTTTATGTAAACTTGGAATTGTGACAACTGGCTTAGTTTCTCGCGTTCAAATTGCGTTAGGAAAGTTAAATCTTTTCCATTCATATTCTTTTTTGATGTTGTGGGCTAAGATAATAAAATAGCAGTTATTACCTTCGACACGTTAAAGCGGTCGTAACTCTTCTCATTATATGCTGCATTACAACCAATAAAAAGCTTTAGATTCACTCAAAATAGATGTTTTCTCTTAAAAGACTTATGATAAATGAGCGTAAAGGCCTCAAGAAATGTGCGTTATAAAGATAAACGTAACGACTGATCCTTGATTTAAAGGCATTTATACTGTACGACATGCTTTGTGGTGCAGTGGATATCATCTCGGAACTAGAAATCAGGGAGACGAGTTCGAAATCCAGCTCAAATCCTTGCGTTCACTTTCGCCCAAATACCCTTAGAAAAGGTATTAATCCGTCTTTTTCATCCAGTTATGGGTTAAATAACATGAAAGATTGGGTTCTATAGATTGGTTGGCAAAAAATCTCCCGCAGAAAATAATGGCAACCTACTGCAGGATAATCATTGCCAAGTGATTAATGTCTCTTTCGAGACATGATCGCCCAAGCGTTTATTACGTATGACGCTTAACTGACTGATACTGTCCGATTCGGGAAAGCAAGCCACGTTGCATCTGTAGGAGGGAGGCTTCATAGAGTACGTTCTTTTCTTCGACAGGCTGAATTCATTGAACGAACTCTTTCTTCTTACACACACACACACACACACACACACACACATATATATATATATATATATATATATATATATATATAGTTAAATTACTTAAGTTATCTTTATAAAGAGTGCCCGATACAAAGTAGAACTTAATAATTGTAATTTTCTTTTATTACAATGGCATATAAAAGTATTATACTACTTGGATGTGCGTTGTGTTGTAGTGGATATCGGCTCGGAACGACAAATCGAGCAGCCGAGTTCGAATTCCCGTTGAATTCCTTGCATTCACTTACGCACAAATGCACTTGGAAAAGGTATTAATCCGTTTATTCCCTCCAGTTATGGGTTAAATAATAGGACATATTGGATTCTATATCCTTGGCTGGCAACTTGTCTACCGCAGAAAGCAATAGCAACCTACTCCGGGATAATCTTGTCAAGTCAGTCTTGTCTCGAAATAGACATGATCGCCCAAAGCGTGTATCACGTATGCCACTTAACTGATTTAACTACACAAAAATGTACTTGTTTCGGAACAATACTGTCTTTTTTAGCTGATAGTTTAAAATAAATTGTGAAAATGATTTATTTAGAAAATATAAGATGAATATGCAAAAGAATGAAAACGATTTTTATTTATAATTTATGTATTTTTATGCTTTTTTGCTTATTGTATAATTTTAATTTCATTAATTTATAACGCATTTGATAGATTTATCTATCAAAATAGGTATTTGTTTTAATTTTAAGATAACTCAAGTTATTCAACAATTGTATTCTTTTAACATAAAATAGGTGTGATTCAGCGACTTTATTTTATTCCTCATGGATCATGACCGTCCACGTCTTCCAATCTCTTGTTACCCCCCCCCCAAACATCGTTGTCCCATCCAACCGCTCAGGCTATTCAAATATGTCATCCGCTGTTTTCCCCTATCTCTCTTTCCCGCTGTCTAACCTGTGAGTATCAGATTCTCCAAGCTTTTTTTCTCGTTACATGTTTTAAGAACTTCAGCTGTCTTTTGCTCATGTTCAGTATTAATTTTCTTTTCGTTCTCATCCTTTCTTAAACCTCATCATTGCTCAAATGCTCAACCCATGATATCCACAGCATCCTTCTGTAGAGCTCATTTCAGTTGATTCAAGTTTTTCTTTCATCTTTGAGTATATTGTCCAGCATTCTTTGCGATATTGAAGAACAGACATTACATAGCAACTCAGTATTCTCTCAAGTATATGCTTTTGGTAGAAAAATGATTTCGAAAAACCTCTTCCCGATACTATAGATGAAATTCAAAGGCATAATGACTTTGCAATGATGAAAGGAAACTGACTTGCACCCCCTATATTTTTCAGGCCCACAACGATTCATTAATAGTTACAGTTATATCAAGATGACTAACAAACAAAAAGGAACTAAAGCAACATGGAAGAAGTAAATGGGTAAAGAAACGCTCGTCCGTATCCTAAAAGAAATTGATACAGAAAATTTGAAATTCTTTACCTGTTCTACCTCATTGCTTTCCTTGTGATGCTTTCCAAAATACCTGAAAGAGATGAAGAAGAAATTAATGCACAGTCGTAAACCCCCGCAAGGTATTAGATGCAAATAATAAGAATTATTTCTTATTGCCTTAAATACGGATAAAAGACAAGGTTGAATTCATCGATTAATCTGCTTTAAATTCACAGACGTTCTACCTAAAGAATTTTCCCCGATCACGGAATGTTATTAAAGCCGGTGTTTCTAAATCTCGCTTTACGTTATTTTATTCTGATTGTTGAAGGTGCCAATCAAATTTGATTGTGAATATTTACAACCCAGCGTTGAATGAGAAAATTCAATTATTGTTCAAAAATGTTGTTTTGTTGTGAGTTTAATATTTTCTTGCCTGGATAATACAATAATTGAATAATTCCATTTTATCTTTTTTTCATTACATTCGTCTCTAAAGAACTTGGAGATATTTTCACAGACAGAAATAGATTTGCTTTTCATAACATACCTGAATCAATTTTATATTTTGAGGTTACTTGATAAAATTAAAGGTAGTTGCTTCTGAAATTTATATCGTAGAAGTCATATTTATTGTCCACCTATTGGAGTATTCTTACTTGAAATTATTAATCTAAAAAGTCAGTTAGTTAAATATGTAGGCTTTAATTTGGTTGGTATTAAGAGAACAAAACAATTTCAAAGATATTTAAGCTGTCAGCGCTACCTAACCTCCTACTCGTATCAATGGTCAAACATTTATTTGAAAGAATGAAGACAATCGGTCTAGGCAAGGAAAATTCATCTTAAACCTGAGATCAGATATAGAATTAAAAATAAATACATCCACACAAATAAGAGAAACGACATCATTGAGTGTATTCAACAGTAGCAAAAACCGAAAAAGATAATACAATTACATCGAAGAGAAAATAGTAAAATTTGCAATAGTAGTTACTCGATTTGAGAAAATGCTTAGCTATCTTTATTTTTTTAATAATATATTTTATTATACCAAGTCCGGGGTAAAATTACGAGGTTCATTCAATAAATAAGTTGAAGTTTTAAGTATAAGGTCTTCTAATACAGATAGAAGCTTACGTTTTTTAATTATTCTTTATTTCTTTTTCAAATGGATTTCAAGTTTTTTGCTGATTTAAAAGAAACAGTTGCAGAGTTTCGAAGATTAACAAAGATGGCCGACCAAGAAGCATGCTCCAAGATTGAACAGAGATCAGTTATCAAGTTTTTGGTTGCTGAAGGGCGCAAACCACTTGAAATTCATATGAGAATATCAACTGTGTATAGTGAAACGTGTTTCAGCCAAAAGAAGGTCTACAAGTGGGCTAAATTGTTTAAAGAAGGACGGAGCAGTGTTGAGAATGAAGACAGGTCTGTGTGGCCAAAAGAAGTGAGATCTCTTGAGATGATCGAATCAGTCAATGACCTCATTCAGTCTGACAGAAGGGTGACAGTGGATGACATTGCAAGGACAGAAAGCAGGTTCATCAGTCATATGGAGTCGTCTTGCATCAAGACAACGCATGGTCTCACACAGCAGCCCAAAAGGTGCAGACCATCAACGAGCTGGACCGGGAACTGCACACTCATTACCCTTACAGTCCAGACCTTGCAACTTCAGACTTTCACCTGTTTGGTCCCTTGAAAGCGTTCACAAGAGGCACGAAGTTTAAAGTGACGATGAAGTCACAAGTAATGTGAGCGATTGGCTGAGACATCAGTCTAAAGATTGTTACGCTGAGGGAATACAGAAGCTTGTGCACAGATGGGAAAGTGTGTGACACTGCTGGGAGACTGCGTTGAAAGATTAAAAAAGTAAACTTTTATCTGTTTTAGAAGTCCTTATACCGAAAAATTTACCTTATTTATTGAAAGACACCTGTATCATTTGCAAAGGCCAGTTACTGTAAATCAAGAACAGTTTAGTAATGTTTGTAGTTTTTATATCTCCTTGTATCACAAGGCCCGGGTAAGATTAACTCCTGAGTGACGTGCAAGAAAAAGACCGCAAAGCATAGTTAATTGATTTCAAGATCAGTTTCGTACAGTTTGTAGTTTTTATATCTCCTTGTATCACAAGGCCCGGGTAAGATTAACTCCTGAGTGACGTGCAAGAAAAAGACCGCAAAGCATAGTTAATTGATTTCAAGATCAGTTTCGTACAGTTTGTAGTTTTTATATCTCCTTGTATCACAAGGCCCGGGTAAGATTAACTCCTGAGTGACGTGCAAGAAAAAGACCGCAAAGCATAGTTAATTGATTTCAAGATCAGTTTCGTACAGTTTGTAGTTTTTATATCTCCTTGCATCACAAGGCCCGGGTAAGATTAACTCCTGAGTGACGTGCAAGAAAAAGACCGCAAAGCATAGTTAATTGATTTCAAGAACAGTTTCGTAATGTTTGTAGTTTTTATATCTCCTTCTATCACAAGGCCAGGGTAAGATTAACTCCTGAGTGACGTGACAGGAAAAGACCGCAAAAAGTAGTTAATGGATTTCAGAAACTGCTTAACAGCGGTTATTTTTCTTAACATTCAATTTTATGCCGAGTCATGGGTAAATTCAACTCTTGACAGATATTCAAGGGGAAAAGCACCAGGAGCAGTTACTAGATTTAAAGAAAGCATAGCAATGTTTGTTTTTTATATGATATCTCGTATTATCATAGTAAATTAAACTCTTGATAGACGTTCAATAAAAAAGCACTAAGAAGTGTTAGTAGATTTCAAGAACTGTATAGCAACGTTTGTCTTTTTTATGTTATCAGCTATTATCCAAAGCCAACGGTTGAATTACTTCCTGACAGACGTTCAAGAAAAAGACAGCCAAAAACAGATGCAGGCTTTCAGGAATTGCTTAATAGTTGTTGACTTTTTTATAGTGACTCTTACTGTAGCAACTCCAGGGTAAATTTACATCTTGAGTGGTGTTGAAGGAAAATAACACAAAAAGAGTTACTGGATTTCAGAAAGGCATAGCAAGGTTTATATGTTGTATGATAAATCTTATTGCCCCAAGTCCGAGATAAATTTATCTCCTGATTGACGTTGAAGGAAGAGAGCTCTAAGAAGAGTCCCTAGATTTCAGGAACAGTTTGCCAGTGTTTGTCTGCTTAACAAAATCACCTTTTACCCCAAGTCTAAATTAAAATTATTTTCTGACAAACGTTCAAGGAACAGAGCGCCAAGAACAGTTTCTAGATTTCAGGAACAGTTTAGCAATGTTTGTCTGCTTCACAAAGTCCCCGTTTATCCCAAGTCTAACGTAAATTTATTTTCTGACAAACGTTCTAGGAACAGAACGCCAAGAACAGTTTCTAGATTTCAGGAACAATTTAGCAGTGTTTGCCTGCTTCACAAAGTCCTATTTTATCCCATGTCGAGGTAAATTTATTTCCTGACCAAAGATAAGTTTGAAGAGCTGGGCGGCGTTGAGATATTGCCACATCCAGCAAACAGTCCTGACTGTGCTCTATCAGATTACGGCCTTTTCCGCTCAATGCAACACTTTCTGAAGGGCCGCCGATTCAACTCGTTTGATGAAGTCGAAGAAGCGTGACAAGGAATTTTTGATTCGAAGCCGGCTGAATGGTACTTTGACCATATCCGAAAGCTTGCAGATCGATGACAGAAGATCTTGAAAAATGATGGTCTTTATTTGGAGCAATAATTTTTGTTGTTTTTGCGAGTAAATTTCAATATTTTGCAAGTGTTTTCTGGTAACCTTATATTATTTGGCGAGTAAAATTTCAATATTTTTGCAAGTGTTTACGAACTTTTGGGACAAACTAATATTACAATACAATGTTATACCCAACCTAAATTCCTAATAATATACTATTTTCCAAATATTTTACAGCAGTTGGTATGTAGATTGTTTACAATCTTTTTGTGCATCTGATCATACATTTACAGGCGTGGGAAAGTCATTTGACCCAAATTTAATTTTAACAGATGACATATGATTGATAACGGAATATTAGATATTTTCTCTATTTAAATATGTTTTACGTCATGACTCCCATTTGTTCATAAACATGCAAATATATCTAGATTTCAATTTGTTTACATAAGGTACTCCACTAAATCGCTAATGTTATACTCGTCTTCTCAGAAGAGTACTTGATCTTTCATGGCGAATCTACCCAACTCTAGAAATGATAAATGGAGACCTACAAAGAGTATCAACCTTAGTTCAAAAGTTTGCTGGGTATTGTGCACGTGCCACAGATGAACTTGTTTCATCGTTTCTATTATGGAGGCACCCATCATCTCACAATCGATCTCGTAAGTTAACCTTTCCAGACAGGATACATCTATCGCCAAGGAAGAACTTACAGGAGCTATGACAAATAGGGAATACTGGAAGGATGTAGTGAGACCGCAGGGTGATGATGATGATGATGATGATGATGATGTTGATGATGAAATTGCTGAAAAATAGCATAGTATGAATAAAAAAGACCCCAAACTCTCAAATTTTGTATAAAGGAACGTTTTTCATCAAAATTAAATATTTTATTATTAAGAGAAAATATCAAATTATTTTAAATTATTAAAAAAAAAACTAAATCTCGTCTAACGCATTCGAAATTTTAATAGATATCTTGTTTTGATTTGAGTTTGCGCGAAAACATATCATTAGGAGAGTTTACAATGGGAAACGTAATATTTCATAACTCATTTTTTTTCGTTTTTTTTTTTCGGTGACAAACACATTAATTGGAAATTCTTGCAAAAGTCAAATAATTATTGGATGTTAATTAATCTTTTAGGACTTATTTACAACTGAAGGAAATTATTTTTGAACTATCATTTTTCAAAAAATATGATAAAAATATTTCTTTTTCCATTGGTTATCCACCTCTACGTAAATTTATGAAATTTTAAGAAATGAAATTTTGTTGCGAAAAATGGTTTTATTAGTTAACCTAATGACTAATTGGGGAATGTAAGTCATGTATTATTTTTTAGAAAATTTGCCTATATTTCCGAAAATCTGCTGCTAATAGACAAAATAAAAAATGCAATATAACTATGGCGTTATTTCATTTGATGAGCTTTTAATTGCTTGAATTAAAAATTAAGGACATTATAGTCTGTAGAAAAATAAAATTCGACTACTAATGTAATTTTGAAAGAATAGTCTTCATCTTTTTAAATATAACAATTTATATAGTTTCGAAACTATTTTGAAAATACTGCAAAGATTTCTTGGGGTTAGTTTAAAAACTAATTAAGCGAATGTTATATTTAGCGATCGAAAATTTCAAAAATTAACAGAAATCATTGTCTTCCTATGTAATATAATAATCTGGCCCGACCGAAGAAGGCGATGAAGCGTGGGTGTTTCCGGTCATTGAAAGGAACGGATGTTTGTTTGACCCTATTTCCGACAGATGCGGAAGTGACTCTGAGAAATTACGTAGGCGTCGAGTAGGCGTCGCGAATCGAGGCAAAACTTGGAAGATATATAAAGGCCTCGAAACAAGAAGTCACAGACGAGTCTCCAGCCTCGACAGTAGAAGAGAAGTCGAGTCACAGTCGAAGTCAGAAGTCGAAACAGAGAAGTCGAAGAAGTCAGTCTCGACAGACAAGTCTCGAGAAGTCGAAGAAGAAGCTAGACGAGCTAAGCAGAGAGGCTACACTCACGTCGAACCCCACGTCAGCCCCTGGAAGCGCTCCCTCAACTCTCTGTCCACTAGGCGACACGGTCCATCGTCTTTAATAAAAATATAATATATATTTTTATATATACCCCCGTGTTTGTCTGTTTCTTGCTATATAACACCTATATTTAAAATAATTTCTATATTATACTTTTTGTGCATTTGAAATCTTGTTTGATAATTTCTATGTACAATTTAAAAGTTAATATTATGCAGAGTTTCAAACCCTCCCAAATATGTACAATTATGTCACTTGTGTTTGCCATACATTTATCCCTAATCTTACAACATGTCTACACATTGATATACGGCGGACATGTCAAAAAGTTCAAATTTATGAGTAAGAAATAGTTTGATTCTATATTTCTTGCTGTAAATAAGTAATACTTCTGTAAATCAGATTCATTTAACATTAAAGTTGGTAATTGTTAGGAACGTAATGTGTCACAGATGTATATTTTATTTTTGCAAGATTTAAAAAAAACGGGAATTAACTTTTGTTTACAAATGTTACGGTATCTCAAAAATAGCTAAAAATTTTAAAGATTAAAAAAAATTTGAAAGTTTTAAATTCCAATCAGTATAATTTCTGTTTGAAATACACCAGTGTATTTTGCTTACTAGAAATAGTAAATTTAATCATTTAACTTTAAATTAAAACTAAAAGAAATACAGTACATATGAAACACTTATTTTTTATTAAGCATATTACAAAATTATTTACGCATTGTACCCTACATTCTAAGAAAAAAGCGTTACAAATCATTCAAATTTAATACTTTGGGATTTTTCCCAGTAATATTAACACAATCATATTCTTCTTTTTTAACGGGTTTCACTTTATGCAAGATCCAAATAAACGATGGGTTATTTTTATTTTTTCTAAATCCATCTTTCACATTGAGAAACCTACCATCCGTCAGTGCATTGAACACTGCTGATATATTATGTCGCAAGTTTCTGCTATTCATCTCGGGCTTCTCGACAAAATCCAAAGATGAATCTGCAATGTGATAGATCCCGACCTGGCAACTCGATTCCAGGCATGAGAACTGGTTTCCCTCATTCTCTTCAACAAATATTTTCACGGTTACTGCTCTGACTAACTTAGCTCATTGGTGCCTCTCTACACGAATTTACTAGAGCTACTAGACTGGCAGCTAGATTCCCCATTTTACACTCAAACTCACCCATCACTTCTACTCTAACATGTTATTTTCTTGCACTTTACGCTTTTATAACTCCCTTTCGTACACTTGCTACCCTGGCAGCTACAACCACCAATGGTTTAAATTCAACGTCAATTGCCATATCTTCTTTCCTTGACTCCTATCCTTTTCCTATCCGTTCCTCAACACCATTTGAATCTTTTCCCTTTTCGCTCTTCTCTAATGTACGTCTCTTCACACCAGTATTCCCATCCTTCTCTCATCCATTCCCCTATAATGTGGTCCCATGGTCAGGAGTTGCAGTACTGCCTCGCGTGGTGTGAAAAATTATACACCCTGATTGAGCACTCTGGAAGAATGGTAGATTTTGAAAAACAGTAGCTACTCTGGCATTTACGCATCGTTCATTCAGCAATGAATTAGAACACTCTCGGTTATTGAGCGTGTATAATGATAATATACACGCTAAAAAGTATGCCTCCTTCTACGGAGAGCCAGTAGCTCAGAGGCAGAATCGCCTACAATTCGGTCGGGTTTCAGTCCTGGGTAAAAAGCATCGGCTGTCTAATCGTACTGATGAGCTGTGATACAGCGAAACGATCTGTGGTTGACTCTCTCTCTGTCTCTCTCTCTCTCTCTCTCTCTCTCTATATATATATATATATATATATATATATATACGGTCATATCGCGTTGAATACACTTGCGTTATATATATATATATATATATATATATATATATATATATATATACCTTCTGTTAATCTCGGGGATTTGAATTATTTTTCCTTATATATTTATCTCAGATACTCAATAGTAGGTACATCATTATATATGTTACCTTCATTTCACGGTTTTCAGCAAATGTTTTTTTATTATATTTATATATTGTTGTGGGATCTCCTCTTTTGCTATGATAATGGACTCGACTTGAGTATTCATATACTCATGCTATAGTGAGTACATGAGTACAGCGGAGTACATTGAGAATACCGTATGAGAACATTGACTGAACCGTAAGTTACCGAACGATACCGAACAATACCGAACTTACACAGAGAATAGCGCGTCAGTTGTAATAGTAGCTCTGATCTCCACTCATCCTAAATAGTATTACACCGCACCTGTCTCTTCCGACGTGGACATATTAGTTCTAGCACGGCTTTACTTCAAAGACTCGTATATATATATATATATATATATATATATATATATATATATATATTCCTTACTAATCGTATTGCTGGATTACTAACCTGCGTTCAAGATTGTATCTTTACGTTCAATATAAATTATTTTTCTATCTCAAATATTTGTTTTGTTATTCATTATTTTGGCCGGTTCTTTACCCGGAATCCACAACATATATCAATTATTTTCTTAAGAAATATATTAAAGAAATTTTGTATATTTGAATTCTGAGTTGACTATCTTTTAAATGAATTCTAGCTTTCACGACATCTTAATCTACTCTGTCTTAAATTTTGCACTGCTGTATTTAACCCAAACAGGTCAATGAAGAATATGTTCGTTCATAACATAGCACCAAGTGAGTAACATTTTATCGCCATCTCGCCTAGCTGATCTTTCTCTTATCATGATAAGTGATTGTACTCTAATAAGGTTCTTTGTTTGAAAGACTATTGGTATTCAAGTTCACTTCGGCCTTCAAATGGAACTGCTATATAGAAACCATTGCTAAAGACCATAAAGAAACGGTATGTTTCGTGGAAAGGTCCAGATGTTTTCTGAATTCACCTACCGTTCTCTATTTAAAAAAAAATCAGGTCAGACTAAAAATGGAATATTGCTGCCATAACTGGGCTTTTGCTCCATACTACATTTCTTTCTAGTTTTGATAGAGTTCCACAGCATCTACCTGGGGTAGGTTTAAGGGCAACCGTTATCAATCTAATAATCAGCAATTATTTTTTCCTTATTTACATACAAAACTATTTTGTAACACACTGCTTTGAATTACTCTCGGGCCAACTGATTGGTGTACATTTTTGTATGAATAATAATTTACCAATCCTGATTTTGTCTGGTACAAGTCAGCGGCAATAAGGCATTAAGTAAAACTACACAGAAGACAAACGAATTGTTAGGAGATGAATTGACATTTTTATCTGTCGTGTTCCCCCAGGAACTAGGTGATCATGGATTTGCAGAACATTCTCTTCCTTGTAACTTTTTTTTATAATGATGAATTGACAACATCGCAATAAAGTCCTACTAAAGTCGAGTGCTTTAGTCGCACTTAGCAGCTGTCTGGTTTGTAAATTCAAAACAAAGGATAAAGAAATTCAATATTCTTTTCTTGCCTGAATAGTTTTAATAGGATCAGAATTTAGATAAAGTTTCTTTGAAAACTTAATCTCTAGTCATATCTTTGTTATCATCACCTGACATACCTTCAGTTTTTATTGTCGGATAATTTTATTACAGAAAGTAAAGATTATGAGAAATATAGAAACACGGTGTGTAACAAACCTGTAGCTAAAACTTTATATAATAGTTCAGCACTTTTTTACTTCCAGCAAAAATCTTTTTGCGTTGTCTCTGCGAGCCATTTTACGCTTTTCTGAACAAACTTCTGTGTCATATTTTCCATCAGTTGATAATATACTTCTTCTTCTATGTGCTTTGTCCCTTCAGGACGTAGGCGATCATGGCCTCCACTTTTCTCTATCCCTGGTGACACTGAGTACGCCTTCTCCTGATACACCATGCAATCCTAGTCCTGTCATCCACCTGATTAGGTCCTTCAAATATGTTATCCATTGCTTTCCCCTATCTTTTTTCCCTCTATCTGGCCTGTTAGTATCAGATTCTCCAGGCCCTCCTTCTTTATTGCGTATCCCAGGAAATTCAGCTGTCTCTTCCTGATGCTCAGTATTAATTTCCTTTTTGTTTCCATCATTTCCAAGACCTCGTCATTGCTCACATGCTTGATCCATGATGTTTGCAGCATCAATCTCTGTAAAGGTGATTTAAATATTGCTCGATTTTCAAGTCTCTTAAAAGATGAGCCCAAACTGCGAATTGGAAGTTAGAGATATCAGAATAAAACAGGTGCGAGAATTTAAATATTTGGGAAATGTTTTAACATAAGTCGGAATGAGTGACACTGAAATCCTAAGGCGTATGGGGATAGTTAATGATATGTTCTAAATTTGAGAAACAAAAATGAAACACATATCCTACAGTTGAACCTAATATACCATGGTTTTTATTACAGTAGAGAGGATTATAAATCTAACAGGGTTATTTTTTTACATTTCAACTTCACATTCTACCGACACATCAAAAGTAAAAAGTAACCAAAAAAGTTCTGTCTGTTTTTAAAGGAAAAAAAGAAACCGCTTCACAGTATGTGTATCTTATGTAGACCTTGGAATTAAATTTTAATCAACAATGCAACGATATCCTGTCATTTTAAAAAGTAAACTAATGTAGATATCACGTGATCATAGATACGTAAATGTCTAGTTAACAAATGTATGAGTTAAAGTTTGACCAGGCAAACAAGATGGCAGCGTGTTGTTCATTTTGGTGTCGACTGCGGTGTGTGACTGAGCAGAAGAAGAAGAAGAAGAAGAAGAAGAAGAAGAAGAAGAAGAAGAGACAATGGAGAAGACAAAGGCTACGGAAAGATTACAATTGTTTGAAATAGTTTTAACATTTTCTATTTCCCTTTAATTACATGGAATCATTTTGCAGATTGTTCTAACTTTGGAAGCTCGATAAGTATAATTTGCTAGAATAGTTAACATCGTTCTCAAATGCTGCATATCCACTTTTTCTTCATCATTTACCCTGAAGCCGTAAACAGATGGTTAATGTTTATATTTTTATTCTGCCTTATGTCATGCTTAACAAAATTCCCTACAGCTTACATATTATTCAGAATTATCATCAAAATTATCAGAAGGTTTGTGTATGGTTGAAAAGTGTATATCTGTGGAAGAATAGTTGGTTGGTTGGTTGGTTGTTTTGTTTTATGGCATTTCAACATCGGTGGGTCATTTATTGCCAACTAAATTTTTATTTATGTATTGCTGGTAATACCTTTTTCTTTCAACAATTTGTTGTTGTTTTTTTTTAAGTAAGTTGTGTGCCTAGTAATACTTTTTTCTTCTCGAGTCTCAAGATTCATTGCGATTTGTTTTTAAGATCAGAGTCTCCAAGCGGCCACCATGTAAGAAAATTGAGATGCCATATGTAACCGCTTTTATGGCTGCCAACTCATTATAAAGAAAGAAAGAACATGATGGTCGGACTCTCCAAGTCCTACCCTGTTATTTAACCCATAACTGGAGGGAGGGGGCGGATTAATACCTTTCCCAAGGGTACCAGTGTTTAATTGAATGCAGAGTATTCAACTGGAATTTGAACTCGAATCACCGATTTCTCTTTCCGAGTCGATATCCACTGCACCACAACGCACATCCGTCACTAAACGCTTACAGCACCTGGTATTCCCAAGCGGTCACCCATGTAAGTACTGACCAGGCTCAACGTTGCTTAACTTCGGTGATCGAGCGAGAATTGGTTTATTCAACGTGATATGGCCGTAAGCTGGACGAATACTGTAGAAGAATATAATATACATTTTTACATTTTAAAAGAAAAATTTATTAAAAGAAAAAACAACACGAACAGGTAGTAGTAGTTAATGTTCACTGAGAAACAAGTAATGAGTTAAAGGTATCAAGAGGTGTAGAAATGTTCATAGTAGTAATTTGTTGAAAAGAGTTTATGCGTACGTACGTATGTATTTATGAGCGTTTGTTTGACAGAAATATCTTTGAATGGAGAAGAAAAAGTAAAATGAATCAGCACTGGAGAAAGAAAGAGAAAGGGGACAAATGTCTGGGTGACATGAAGCTTCTCCTGTTACATATTAGTTGTGTCTCTCACTGCTCCCATCCGACTGTCCTTTGAAAGGCAAAGGAATGTCCTTAGTAGTTACATTTATCACGTGACTGTCACCAGAGGGCATTTTCTGATTTAGGTGCGAAAATTTTGACTGACATCATGCTACATTTTCCTATTTTGCATCCAATCAGGATTCAGAATTGTGCTTTTTACTCTGACTTGTGAAATTTGCTATGCTTTTGTTTTTTTTTCTAAAATGCTTTTAGTCGTTTGAATCGACTTTTGCAGGTGTACAATTTTACTTTGTATGTTTCAGTTGTTTTTTACCAAAATGCTTTTAATTCT
The DNA here is from genome assembly GCA_037127315.1 of Ascarosepion bandense. NCBI lineage: Eukaryota > Metazoa > Mollusca > Cephalopoda > Sepiida > Sepiidae > Ascarosepion > Ascarosepion bandense. Next base: position 1,930,728 of record JBBBDQ010002331.1, read on the forward strand.
TAATTTCTTATTCACCACAATTCCAAGCAAGAATATTAATGCAACACGTACGCAGCAGGATAGAGGGTGTGTAATTAAAAGGGAGAAAAGGAGAAAAGATATAAGTGGCTCCAGAAGAAACAAAAATGGTGGTTGTTGTCGCATTTAACTTTTTCAACATTGTAGTTAACACGGTAATAAATAAATAGAGGATATTTTCAAAGTTGGAAAGTGTGGTAATATTAACAGTTGATGTCATCTCACCGCCCACAAACTGTTCTCCGACAGGCAATATGGATTCCGATTTGACAGGTCCACAGCCGACCTGCTAACAACTGTAACGGAGTACATGCTACAGGCCCTTGATGAGTCTGACGAGGCTCGCGCGGTTGCTCTGGATATCTCCAAGGCTTTCGACAGGGTTTGGCACCCTGGCCTCCTATGCAAACTACGCGGTTATGGTATTACCGGTCGCCTGCTTGACCTAATCCAATCTTTCTTAAATAACCGCAAAATGAAGGTCGTTCTGAATGGGCGTGCCTCTTCGTCCTACAGAACGAATGCTGGTGTCCCACAGGGCTCTATCCTGGGCCCAACGCTCTTCCTTATTTTCATCAACGACCTCCCAGATGAGATCAAGTCCCAAGTAGGCATCTACGCAGATGACACTACAATATACTCCCGCTCCAGTAAGAAACCTGTCGTGGCGGACAGACATAACCCCGCTGCTGACCTTGAGCGGGATCTACACTCTGTGGTGAACTGGGGCAAGAAGTGGCTTGTCAACTTCAATTCCTCTAAGACCAAGCTGTTGTCTGTCAACCATTACAGGCAACCTCTTCTGCCTCCCATAAGCATGGACCAGATGATTCTCCCGGAGAGTAATACACTACGCCTCCTCGGACTTACCCTGTCCTCAGACCTCAAATGGAAGCACTATATTGAATCCATAGCAAAATCTACTGCTAAGAAGATTGGGTCACTATGTCGATCCAGGATGTTTTTTCCACCTGAATCCATCCTGCATTTATACAAGTCAACCATCCGTCCGTGCATGGAGTACTGCTGCCATTTATGGTCAAGGTGCCCCTGCCGTTCTCCTCAGTCTTCTTGACAAGCTCCAAAGGAGAGTCTGTAATGTGATAGGTACTGATCTGGCGATTCGTCTGCAGTCACTTTCCCATCGTCGAAATGTGGCCTCCCTCTGTCTCTTCTATAAATACTTTCATGGCTTTTGCTCGGATGAGCTTAAGTCACTGATGCCTCCTCAACAGGTGTTTACCCGTGCAACCAGACTGGCAACTGGGTCCCACCCATTCACAGTCAGGTTAGCCAAACGCAGACGACAATTCTACTCCTGCAGCTTCCTCTCTCGCACTTCCCGCCTGTGGAACTCACTCCCGTATTCTTGCTTTCCTGACGGCTACGACCTCCAGAAATTTAAAAGCAAAGTTAATACTCACCTACTAACCACTGGCCTCTAGCTCTCTCCCCTCCCCTGTATAATCTTCACGTTCTCTCCGCCCATGTATCTGTCATTGCACCTGCTTTCTCAGCTTTCTATCGTTCCTTTCTAACTAGCTTGTACTCCTCACTCTTTTCTAATTAATCTTTCTACATTTGTGTAACCCCCTGCACATCAGTGGCGTTTCTGCCTTGCTCGGGGTGAAGTGATTAAAAAAAAAAAAAAGTGAGTTTTATTTAACGCTTTTATAAGTAAAAGGCTTGGACCCAGTCAGTCAGTTAAGAACCATAAGTGATACACACTTGAGCGACCATGTCTGGAAAAAGACATGAATAACTGGACGGAAGGTTTTTTCCGCAGTAATTTGCTATTACTTTATACTTTTTACTGGATGCCAATCAAGGCTTAAGAAATCAATTTGTTCTACTATTTAACCTATAGAAGTGGGGGGAAGCTAGGGATTAGTACCTTTCTCAATGGTAATTACTCGTAAGGGAATGCAAAGAATTCACCTGGCCCTCCGATTTCTCGTTTCAAGTCCATAACCACTGCTCCACAACGCCAATCGAGTAGTGCGCTTAAATTAAAGGATTTGAAGCACCAGATATAAAAGCTTTTAAAATCAGTTGGCATGAAATATTTCTATAAAAGACAGAGGGAAGCCAGGAAAATCTTAGTATTAGTTGGAATAACTATTTTCTCTTTATAAATAATTATCTAAATTTATTTATTATTGGAACTTTGTCTGTGTGTGTGTGTGTGTGTGTGTGTGTGTGTGTGTGTGTGTGTGTGTGTGTGTCCGTTACCTATAGACTGCGAAACGGCTGAACTGATTTTCTTGAAAATTTACACAGTTGTACTATAAGCGAGTCTTCTGAGCTAGATTTTTAACTGGAAACAACTATTGCTTTTAGTCTTTCGTGTCAACGTACAAAGAGTCTGAGCTCCAGGACCAGGGATTAGTTTTAAAGTTCTCATTACACCCGAGAAACGCCGGGCTATACTGCTAGTATATATATATATATATATATATATATATATACATATATATATATATCTATATATATAAGGCAAGATGTGTGTGTGTGTGTGTGTGTGTGTGTGTGTGTGCGTGTGTCTGTTTATCTGCCTGTATGTCTGTATTTTTTCAGCACTTTTATTTTAGTTTTTGCCTCAGGTTTGACATAGGTATAATAGATATAATTAAAGTTCTTAATCTCAGCCATGATACCATTTACTCAGAGGACTTATTTAGCCTACAGAATTCAGTTTACGACGAGAATACTTATTTGATATCGATACCAGGAAATCAAAATTTGACTTACATCCATTCATTTTTTTTTAGTCTCCGGTTTCTTTTTAACTGGAAACAACTATTGCTTTTTAGTGTTTTGTGCCAACGTCCAAAGATTCTGAGCTTCAGGACCATGGATTCGTTTTAAAGCTTTCATTACGCCCGAGCAACGCCGAGCTATACTGCTAGTAGAAATATAAAGTGAAATAAACTCAGAAGAAAAATATAAGGAAAATAGAAATAAAAGATTTCTGAAGAATGAAATGTGAATATTTATTTCCTTAATATTAAGTCATAGCAAATATATAAAAAAGAATTGAAAATTGAGATGCCATATGTAACCGCTTTTATGGCTGCCAACTCATTACAAATAAAGAACATGAAGTTACAAAGATATAATTCTACAGACGAGTGCTCAGAATTACAAAGACAAAAACATAAACAAAGTAAAAGCTCAAAAAAGATGGAAGACTCAAAGTGTATTTCTACTTAAACAATAGAGTTGATTGAAATGTACACATGAGGAAAAAAAACTTTAAATTGTTCAACACTCAAAAGGACATTAAAAGCCGGAGAGTTACAAAGTAACAGAAAATTACCTACTTAATGAATGAGAGGGAATGGTTAACGAGCACTAATAAAGAGCGATGGTAAAACTGAAGAATAATTAAAAATAAGAAAGAGAAATACAAGATTTTTTTTAATCGTACACCCCGAGCAAGGCGGTAATGCCACTGATATGCAAGGGGCTACATAAGTGTAAAAACATTAATTAGAAGAGAGTGTAGAGGAAGACAAACCAGTTAGAAAGGAGCAATGAAAGGATGGCAATACAGGTGTGATGACATTTGCAAAGGTGGAGAGAAAGGAAAGGATATACGGGGTGGTGAAAGAGCTAGAGTCAAGTGGTTAATAGATGAGTATTGACATTGTATTTAAATTCCTGGAGGTTTTAGACGTCAGGAAAGCAAGAATATGAGAGCGAGTTCCACAGGCGGGAAGTACGAGAGAAGAAGCTGCAGGAATAGAATTTGGCTAAATGTTGTCGGGAGAATGTCTAACTTTGCTCTAACAGGACATAAGGAATAAAAAATAGACAGACAATTCACCCAAACTCATTTCTTTTACGTAAACTTTTAACAAAGCAGGGACTATGAATTTTAAAGAGTAAAACTTAGCGTACAATCTAAGCCACTAGAAACTAAGCCACTAGAAAGTTAGCCTAGAAAACTTAGCCACTAGGCCATGTGTACTTATGGCCTAGTAGATATAGATATTAGTTAGTTACTGTGACTTGACACAACGAGTTCAATTCCAGAAGTCAGCAGTGGTGAACAAGTAAATTACAGGGTAAAAGGGAGATAACTCATTACTTACCCACGAGCCTTTACGCAAGGAATAATGATTACATACACCAGTGATTGTAATAAAGAGTTTTGTTCGAAATTCCATTCACCTGAAGAAGGCCGGAGTGTACAACGGCCGAAAGGCAGCACAAATGGCATCAAAGATGAAGACAATAGACCGAATAATGTAAATAATGTAAACTTATCCTACAGTAAATAAAAAAGAAAAAGCAGTGGAAGGAAATGATTTACACGTGTAAATTGTCGCCATCTTTTATTTTAAATTTCGCGCATGCGCTTTGTTTATGATTTTGTCGACTGCACAATATAACATGGCCAGTTGGGCTCAGTCTGCGAGAAAATGAGCAATTTGGAGCCTGTATGCTGTACTGTTTTAGCATTTGAACTGAAAACTCTAATACGAACATTGTTTGGGTATAAGACTGACGACTGTCAAGTGGATTTTGAATGAGATGGATGAGTTTGATAGTGATTACGAATGTACGGCAGCTCAAGAAACACACTTTGTTAGTTCTGATAAGGAATCATCTTCCCGTTATTTTTGTGATGGCCTCAGACTAAACACGAAAACCTATAATTGCTCTAAGAGGTTGGGTATTGCTGCCCTGGGTCAAGAAAGTGGCTGATGAAAGACACCACGTCTACATCATGCCACACAAGCAAATCCTAAAGAAAAGAGAGCTGGATTGCTATGTAATATTTGTCTTTCTGCATGAAATGGAGAGACCTTAGTCAGCAGAAATGCGGTTTTTCAAAAATATACAGAGAATACCAGGGACAGAGAATGTGTACAACGATGAGGTGTTGAAATGTATGCAAACGAGAAGAAAACTCAAACTTAATAGCAGGAAGAGACAAATGAGGTAACTTGGACATGTAATGAGGAAGGAAGGCCCGGAGAATGTAATATTCTATTGTCGAATAAAGGGAAGGAAAGCCAGGCGAAAGCAGCGCGAGACATATTTGTTAGGCCTGAGCAAATGGATGGCTGAGCGGGGTTTAGAAGAAATACCAAGAGAAAAGATTTGAAAGCGACCAGAGACAGAGCTGAGTAGAAATCCATGATTGCCTACGTCCTGAAAAGACACGGCACATGAGTTTGAGTTTGAGTTTTGTTTAACGGGATATCAACTACTGTCGGTTATGTAATGGCAAAAAGTAGTGTTCTAAGATATATAGTTTTAACGTTCGGTTATAGTGAGAAAGTTGATTTAGTTAGATTTTGATTAATTTTTTAAAATTATTTTAGAAAACTGAAGATGTCTTCTAGTTTGGTATTCAAATATGTATTGGTGGTAATAATTTTTTCCTTTTAAAATATTTCGTAGCAAAACATTTTCATTCCAAAATTTACATTTAAATACAGTCTATTTTATCTAGGTATATTTCTATAAACCTTTTTGTCTATGTTTATACTTTTATAGTTTGGGGGAATAACTATTTGCCCATATTTGGAACCCAAACAGGTGCTACCATTACGGTCATGGTGAAACTCGTAACAACAGCAATTAAGAGGTGGTTCCATGCCCCTCACAACCTCCCAATCAGAGGCCTTGCAGGATGCAGTTTTTCGTCATACCCAGGACCTGGCATGGCACCTGAAAAAGAAGAAGCGGGTAAACAATTTCTCTGACCAATATAAACTTATTTATATATAGAACATTGTCTGTGTGTGTATGTGTGTGTGTCTGTGTGTATGTCTGTCCGTTACCTATAGACTGCGAAACGGCTGAACCAATTTTCTTGAGAATTTACTATAAGCGTCTGCGAGTGTCCTTAGCTAGATTTTGTGTCGAGGTACCCCCGATAAATATCGAAAATCGAAAACTTCGGGTTATAAATGGAGTGATCCGATTTTAATCAAGTTTGATACACTCATAGACAAAGACCTAAGAAATGATATTCAGAAGTTTCAAGGTTGCAGTTCTTACAATAGTGCAGAAAATCGATAATATATATAAGGCAAGATGTTTCTGTGTGTGTCTGTTTATGTGCCTGTATGTCTGGAATTTTTTCAGCCCTTTTATTTTGGTTTTGGTTCGGGTTTGGTTCTAATTGGGTATAAATGTGGTTCTTAGTCTCAGCCATGATACCATTTACTCAGAGGATTTATTTAGCCTTCAAAATTCAGTTTACGACGAAAAAATCTTATTTGATATCGATACCAGGAAATCAAAATTTAACTGACATCCATTCATTTTTCGTTCAGTCTACGGTTTTGCTTTAACAGGAAACAACTATTGCTTTTTTGTCTTTCCCGCCAACGTCCAAAGATTCTGAGCTCCAGGATCATGGATTAATTTTCAAGCTTTCATTACATCCGACAACGCCGGGCTATATAACTAGTACCTCTTATATAAATGCACATAACTCTACAGGCCAACAAAAATTCTTGTAAGGCCAAAGATAAACTGAAGGCCATATTACTGCAACATTCACCAATTTAAATAAAGATAATTGCATTAGATTTGTAATTTTTCTGAAGACCGTAGTTGAAGATAACCGGGATTGAATAGGTGTACTCTTGAGCCTTTAAATATATTTTGGGCAAATTTATTCGTTAACCTGATATGTCAGTGTTATTTTCATTCTTGCGTAATTTAGGTATCAATTCATCGTTCGCACCCTGTAGTTTCTTTAATCATTTCACACCGACCAAAGCAATAAGCAATCAGCCTTGATCGGTGTGAAAGGATTAAAGGAAAACGCAAAAGATAACTGAGTGAGTATGAGAAATACAAATCATTTTTAAAGAGGAGCAAGAGAGTGAGAGAATACAATAAAGAACAAAAATGTAAAAAACCAAAGATAACGGTTGATATTTTATTTAAATTCATTGAAGATCAACATTGACTAGAACACAAAAAGCTTGAAGAGATTTTCATTAACCAAACAGGCAGGAAGTGTAACTGATAACAAAAACTTACGCTTACATGTAATCAGATCACTTTTAAAACGAAGAGATCTTGGCGCCAAGTTCTGGGTATGAAGATAAACTACATCCAAAAGAAAGGTTTCTGATTGGTAAGATTAAAATTCTTGAGGAGATTGAATTGCCTCTTAATTGCTTTATTCCTAGGTAAACTTCAATCCGGAGCAGTAGCAAGATTTAGGGTTCCAGTTATCAGAAAATAGTGACCCCCCCCACCAAAAAAAAAAAAAAAAAACAATCTGAAAGTATGAAAATACAAGCCATACCTTTTTATTAAATAAAATAACCAACAATACATAGTTGTAATATCATGATCAACATACGTTTTATCTGCAGAATACAATGGATAAAATTGCTTTCAATGTATATATAGCTGAAGCCATTCAAATTGTGTTCAAATTATTAAGATTTTGGCTTTAATTAAATCTTGATATGCCGCTAAACAAAATCCATCAACCAAGCAAAATTTTTGTTAGTCTTCTTTTATAAGCCCTATATCTTCAGGACGTAGGTGATCATAGTCTTTTAAATCTTCCTATCTCTTGTAGCTCTTAATATCTTTTGACATTTTGTTATTTCTCCCAACTATTTTTCCGCAATATATTAGCGCAAACCCATCAAATATATTACGCACTACTTCTCTTTGTCACTTATTCAGTCTCCCTTCCCTGTGAGTATCAAATTTACCTAGGTCCCCATTCTCATTGCGTGCCACAGACTTCGAAATTGCCTTTTTCTGGTGTTAAGTATATGTTTCCGTTTTTGTTTATATTCTTTCCAAAACTTTGTCGTTACTCACATGTTTAGTCCATGATATCCTCAGTATCTTTACATAAAACCACATATCTTTTGCGACAGGTTTCTTCTCCGTGTGCGTTGTGGTGCAGTGGATATCTGCTCGGAACGAGAAATCGGAGAGCCGAGTTCGAATTCCAGTTGAATTCATTGTATTCACTTACGCGCAAATACCCTTGGGAAAGGTATTAATCCGTTTCTTCCTTCCAGTCATGGGTTAAATAACAGGACAGATTGGGTTCTATAGCCTTGGTCGGCAACCAGTCTACCGCAGAAAGCAATGGCAACCTACTGCGGGATAACGTTCTACCCAGGCAGACATGTCTCTTTCGAGACATGATTGCCCCAAGCGTGTATCACGTATGGCACTTGACTGACTGTTCTTCTCCTTGTTTTTAGAAGATTGTCCAGTATTTGGTTCCATACACTTATCAGAGAATAGCAATTAGCAGAAATTTCATGAAAATATATTAGAACACTTATAATTCCTCTTTTACTAAAATTGCATTAGCACATCTTTGAGAATTTAAAAGATTTTAATAGAAAGAATTCCGAGCTAGGGGTAAACTTGATTCACACTCTTCAGAAAGGCGTCTGCGTTTAAGCGAACAAAACGAAACCACACTGGAACTCCATACACTTATTCCTCACTCCGAGGTGTTATTTATTATAGTATTCACGGATCCTTGTCATTAAAGAAGAACATCAATAAGCGAAATTTCAAAGAATTCTTCCTTTCTTTCTCAACATAATTTCATATTCTTGTGTCTATTTTGATGTCAATTATATGATAAATTGTTACAGACGCAAGGTCCTTTTTAGAATACATTTTATTTCATTACATTCCGACTAGGGTAATTTTTTTAAATATTTTCCGTCTTTGTTCCATTTAAAACGCCTTGGACTTTTTTTTAATAGAACCGGCATATGTCATTCAATAATCTTCTCGCCAACGATGCCTTTTCTGTCTAGACTTAAATTCACATCAAAAACACCATTTAAAAGAAGGATGCAAATCAGACGGCTCTCTTTATTTATTATTGATCGCAACGATCGTACACAATGACAATGGAATGGCGCATTTCTGATAATGGCTTTGCGTTGTACGGATTTTATTGATGAAATCAAGCTTCATTAGCATACTCGTATACTTACAGACATACCTACAAGTGTGTGTCTCTGTTTATGTCGGACATATTGCAAAATCAAACACACACAAACACACGCATATATATATATATATATATATATATATTCTGTGTCGTGAAAACTTTGAATTTGTTACTATATATATATATATATATATATATATATATATATAGTGTATTGAGGCAGCAAATAATTTTCGAAACATATACTGTTAAAAATAAGAGACAATGAATGTCTATTATGTTTAATAATGAGCCATTCTAAACGTCGTATGTTGGCTTTAATTTCAGTTGAAAATAAAGACAAAAATTCTCCAACATTAGGATAATTTTTTATTAAGTTGGTTCTAAGCTTTCGACTCACATGAGCTATCTTCAGAGAGGTTATAAGGAAATTATAGCCAAAATACTATGTTTAGAACGGCTCATGATTAAACATAATAGACATTCATTGTTTCTTATATTTAACAGTATATGCTTAAAATATATATATATATATATATATATATATATGTGTGTGTGTGTGTGTGTGTGTGTGTGTGTGTGTGTGTGTGTATAAATTTAAGCACATGTATATTAATATATATTTTCACATTCGCAAGAAAAAAAACCTGAGTTTGATTGCAAAACACAAAATTAAATGTTCTACTTCAGACGAGACGTATTTTGTATTCTTAAATAATAACTGAAAATTGCCTTTTTGGTCTAGTTTAATGCGCAAGAAACAATCATGAAATCTTTGAACAGTTCCGTTGAAAACTGTATATTCCTTTAAATTACAAGCTATATATTTCATTCAAAGTAATATTCATATCATATATTTGTGTAAAGTTAGATTTCCTATAAACAAAAATAAAAAAAAATAGTAAGGTGTTCTATGAATCAGAACATCTAAGAAGGATAATGAACAATTGAACTCCTTAATTACCATCAATGTAAGGGCAGGATGAACACCATTGAGTATTGAGAAGAAATGGTCAGATTCAATTTCATTGGTCAAAACGCAAAATGCTTCATCCACATAACTGTAGACAACCGTGGAAAGGGAAGAAACGTAAAAGTAGAGTCTACTCATAAAATTTCTTATAAACATTCACCAAAACAGGGACATTTATGACATCTTTCACACCTTCTTCTTCTTCTATGTGCCCTGTCCTTTCAGGATGTAGGCGATCATGGTTCTTAAAGTCTCCCTATCTTTTGTGGCTCCTAGCATGTTTGCTCCCGTTACTGTTGTCAACCCCCGTTCCGTCAACCACCTGATCAGGCCCTGCAAATATGTTATCCCCTGCCTTCCTCTGTCTCTCTTTCCTTCTATCTGGCCATTCAGTAACAGGTTCTCCAGGCTCTCCTTCCTCATTGCGTGTGCCAGGAATTTCAGTTGACTCTTCCTGATGTTCAGTATCATTTTCCTCTTTGTTGCCATTCTTTCCAACACCTCACCGTTGCTTGCATGCTCAGTCCACGATATCCGTAGCATCTTTCTGTATAACCACATTTCCGCTGCTTCCAGTTTTCTCCTCATTTTCGATAATATCGCCCAGCATTCGCTGCCGTATTGAAGAACTGACATCACGTAGCAGTCCAGCACTCTTTTCTTTGTTTTCAGTGAGATTTTCCTGTGTGTTAGTATTTTACTCATCTTCTGGAACGCGTCCTTTGCCATGCCAATTCGCCTTCGGATCACCGTGTCGCACTTTCCATCTTCAGTTAGGACACTTCCTAGGTATTTAAATGTTTGTAAATATGAATGATCTTTATTAAAAATAAGCAGACACAATGTTTACAATTTATTTCACTGATGAACTTAATAAATTGAGTAAAGTTGTAAAGAACAGTAAGGAAAAAGTATCTTTAATTTAACATGTTTCACTTTAATAAGTTTCTTCCGAATATCTTTGAATATAAATGATTTGCAATGCTTGCTGTATTTTAAACATCAATGAGACATTATATTGATTGAAGTTCCATTTCATTGGTTAGATACGGGCCACATGTAATAAAGCAAGTGATGACCATTTTTATATGCAGAAAAAAAACTTATACCTGTATATATGTTTGCCACGTATAATAAATGCAATAATATGCTTATTTTAAATGTTTACGCTTTGCAATGTGCGTTGTGGTGCAGTGGATATCAACTCGGAACTACAAATTGGTCAAACGAGTTCGAATTCCAGTTGGATTCCTTGCATTCTCTTACGTACAAATGACCTTGGGAAAGGTATAAATCCGAGTCTTCCTTCGCGTTATGGGTTAAATAATAGAACAGATAGGATACATCTTCTGCCTACTCAGTCATGTCTCTTTCCAGACATGATCGCCAAAACATGTATCACTTATGGCACTTAACTGATTGACTGAATATGTAATAGTTGAAAACGTAATTAAAACTTCTACTGGGCATAATGTGAGGGGTTTGTTTTCTATTGTTATGAAGTCATAAACTGATCCCCCACTAATAATATTTAATATAATAATGTAATATAATCTATATCTTCTTCCTTCAGCTATGAATAAACGGCAAGAAAGTTTGGGTTCTATAACCATGGTCGGTAAACATTTTACCGCAGAAATCAAATGCAACCTACTGCGGGATTCATTTTGTGCCTAGTCAGTCATATGCCTTTCGAGACATGATCGCCAAAGCGTGTATCACGTATGGCACTTAATTGACTGACTGACCCTCTGCAAAACTAATCCACAAAAGTGGATACACTCAGAAATGATTTCATAATTTTTTCTAAGAATATAATCTTTACATTACCACTTAACTAACTATAAATTCGTAATTTTTCTTAGATATTACCTTCGACCTGAGCAAAAGCCTGTACAAACTATACACTAAGGGGTCACACAACCACTAATATATCAACATGGAATGACATCACTCCCAGAGAATCACTAACAACCTACAAAATTATATCCAATTTCGTTTAAGTATCAATTCAGCCAAACCAAATTGTTTTGAAATCTCTAAAGTTAAATACATTAATTCTTTTATTGAAAGACGTAAACTCAAAACTAGTTTAGAATACTTTGATAAAAACAAAGCAGGCCGTGAGTCCAGCATAAGTAATGTTTTATCCATACATTACTGGATATTAAAAAACAACAGTATAAACCAATTATTATCTGGATTATTTTAGCTAAAGGGAATCAAATGAAAATATTTAAAGAATCAATGAAATGTAAGATTACGGAGAATATTTTTCTAATTAATTAAGAACACTTAAAATTTAAAAATTATGTATAAATGTTGCAAACGTTATTTTAGTTACATTTTTAAGGGCTACAGCCGCTATAGAACATCATATAAATATCAATTTTTCATGAAGGTTTCATACATGCAAACGTTTTAGATTAGCATGTACTGTTTGGTTAAAAATGCATTTTTCGGATATTTTAATCTGAATGTAAATAATGTTTGACTTAAATAAGATTGTTTATCCACTAAATCAGCCAATATTTCCAAATAAAATTTCAATAAGGTACGTATTTGGTAGAGTTTTTTAATAAAGAGAATCAAATTGCGATGACAGACTAAAAGTGGCGTTAATCAGCCAGAAAAGAAATCTGGCTTTTTAAATCGGTTTGTGAAATACAGTAAAGAATATTGTTCATTTTGATGATTCATTTCAAACCTTGGGTAATGTAATTTGCTTTTGTATTCTTGTATTGATCACTTTTTTTAAATGAATTATACGAACCTTTTTTTAAATGAATTATACGAAAAAATATATATATATGCGTGTGTGTGTGTGTGTATGTATTAGTCACCCACATACAAGCCTGTTTCGCTGTAACAAAGCTCATCCGAGTGGCTAGACACATCCACTTGCTTACGTATTGAATATACGCTGTGTATACACACTCGCCAGTCACCGAAATAACTAAATTCATTTCTGAAGAGTAATGCATATATCGCAGAAGTGGAATCTGTTTCTAAAATTTTCTTCGCTAGAAAGCTCAACAGTAATGAGAATATACAGAGAGAGAGAGTGAGAGAGAGAATGAGAGAGAGATAGACAGATAGATATAGTGCTTTTATACCTCGTCTTTATCTAAAGATCCCAGTAATCGAAACTTCATTATTTTTTTAAAAAATACTCTTTATTTCTAGCATTCAGCACACTTCCGATTATATGTGCTATGCAATTTAGTTGTTGCTGCTGTTGAATTTCTTCAAATGATGAGGTTTCAATAGTTTGTTTCCTTTCTTTGATGTTTTCTATCACCAGATCTGATAACGATGAAACTTCAGTAACATATACACTTTTCATTTACTTGAATTTATTTTTAATAATGTATCTAAGAAAACTACTGTGAATCATTGTGCTTCGGATTCAGATGAGAGTTTAAATCTTACGAAGCTATTTAAGAACACAACTCGAGTTTACAGCTTAATATTTTCCTTTTACAGCCTCTGGTGTTGTTGGATAAAACTGCCCTTCCACAGCTTATTCTGTGTTCCGTTTCTCCACCTCTTATAATAACTTTGTTAAAATTGATAATAAACAGCGGTATTTCAGTTGCTTAGTATTTACTAATTTTGCATTCTAAATTTGTATGGTAGATTCGAATGGATCAAATATCTATTCCAATTCCATTGTTTTGGAATGGTTTCTCTTGAGTCCTACTTTTTTTCTTGTTACATTCAGCCAAACCGAATTTTTTTGACAATTCTAAAATTAAATACATTAATTCTTTTGAAAAAAAAGTAAACTCAATAAGAGTTTAGAATACTTTGATAAAAACAAGGCAGGCCGAAATAAGCAGAAACCACGTAAACGTAACATTATTTGTTTCAACCCACTCGTCAGTCGTAACGTTCAAAGTAACATTTGTAAACTTCACCCACATTAAATACAACTACAACAAAAAAACAATGTCAAAATTATAGTTGCGTTAAAACATTACATTAATATATTGCACAAAATAATGTTATGGTATCAGATAAATACTTGACCCACATAAACAACATCTGTCACACAACTAATAGCAAAAATGACCTTTCTAAAATAATCGCAACTGCCGGAAAAATAAAACCTGCCAATTGAATGGAGAGTGTATGCCCAAAAAGAGTGTTTATAGAGCTCGAATTCATTCGTATAATAATTATGTTAAATTTTACTTTAAAAGTACTTCTAACAGGTGGAATATAACATTTATCAACTAAATGTTGTTTCTAAACAACAGTGAATCAAGAAAAAGTAATGCTTTATCCATACATTATTGGATATTAAAAAACAACATTAAGAACCAATTATTTTCTGTAATATTATAGCTAAAACCGGGCGATCGAAAATATTTTAAAAATCAATGAAATATAAGATTACAGAGAATATTTTACTAATGTTGCTGTTCCTGCAGCTTCCTCTCTCGCACTTGCTGTGGAACTCGCTCCCGTATTCTTGCTTTCCTGACGGCTACAACCTCCAGAAATTTAAATGCAAAGTCAATACTCATCTACTAACCACTGGCCTCTAGCTCTATCCCCTCCCCTGTATAACCTTCCCTTTCTCTCCACCTATGTATCTGTCATCGCACCTGCTTTCTATTGTTCCTTTCTAACTAGTTTGTACTCCTCACTCTTTTCTAATTAATCTTTTTACATTTATGTAACCCCCTGCACATCAGTGGCGTTTCCGCCTTGCTCGGGGTGAAATGATTAAAAAAAAAAATTGGTTTTTTTTTGTTTCTTTTTCTTCCAAGCTAGAAATACCTTTGTCATGTGCACAGACTCTTTCATTATAACTATTCTGGATAATAGAAATTATCTTTTCATTTCATGTCAGTCACAGAAGGCAAAATGAGTTACTGGAGATTAGCACCAGCTTTGTTGATGGGAGGCAGAAATACGTCTCTCAGACGTTTAATAATGAGAAGCTTTATTTTTGGATGCATTAAAATTAAGAAACCGTTCTCTGTCCCAGTTAACAGCAAATATTTAAAGAATTTGCAATAATTTTACTTCAAGTTAGGTGGCTTACGGTTCTGAATACACCGGTTCTTGCTTGATCACCGAAGTTAAGCAACGTTGAGCCTGGTCAGTACTTACATGAGTGACAGCTTGGGAATGCCAGGTGCTGTAAGCGTTTATTGACGGATGTGCGTTGTGGTGCAGTGGATATCCTTTCGGAAAAAGAAATCGGCGAGCCTAGTTCGAATTCCAGTTGAATACCCTGCATTCACTTAAGCACTGGTAGCCTTGAAAAAGGTATTGATCTGTCCCTTCGCTCCAGTTTGTGTTAAATAACAGCGTAGAAATTAGGGACCCTGCCCTTAAAAACAAACCCCAATGAATCTTGATAAAAGAAAAAGTATTACTAGACACAAAAACTTATATAAAAACAACTATAAATTAGTGAAAAAATAAGTATTACCAGCAATAAATAAATAAAGATTTAGTTGACAATAAATAACCCACCGAGGTTGATATGCAATTAAACAAACCAACCAATATCAAGTTCAATGTCCATAGCTTTGTCAATCACTTCACACCTGCTGATATCCACGCGCGAAGGAAGTAATGAAACGCGATTATATAACATGCGGCTCTTATTTTCACATTGTCAAAATATTGATGACTTTAATCATAATACATTGCTTAATTATTCAATTGACATTTACGGAACTCTGGAGAGATTAAAAAATGCATAAGCAGTCTTAATTCACTTAGACAAGATAAATTATATGGAGAAAACTGTCAGTTGATTTTTATTACATTTTTTCAAACTAAGAGCAGCCAAATATCAAGGTTAAAGATAAAAAAAGTTCATTATGTTTGTACGAGTATTTGAGAACTCCTAGACGATATTTAGCTTCTTGTTGATGTTGTCAGTCACAACAGATAAAATTTCGATTAATAATTTGATTAAGACAATCCTGACTTTTCTTGAGGAACCCTCATCATTTTAAGATAATTTAATGTGTCATTGAATGCGATGGTATGTCTAGAATATATTTTTTAAATATATTTTATGGTCAGGTAGTTTTTTATTTTTTACGTTAGTGTTTACATAACTCGACACCGAAGAAGGACAAATATCTTATTAAATTAACAATTAAACAGATAAGATTCATAGGCCATATTCAATAAATTAGTTTTGAATGAAATTTTGCTGGTATGAGATGATGAGAATTTTAGATATGATATGATATTAAATCATTTAGAATAATTTAGAAATGTTATTCAGGCAGCGAATGTTAATACATTCCATATAGCGTCGCAACAAAATAGAAAATTTAGCCTGTGACGTGTTAAAAGACGAAATTGTCACATGGAGGCTTTTTTACCTTTGTCATACAGCACTGTGCAAAAGTATTAGGACAAGAAGAATAGTATATTTTATGAGGCAACAAAATAAATTTTAAAATCACCCCTATGCTAAAACTTTTGCCCACTATCGGTAGTGTGCAAAAATATTAGGACAGAGGCGATTTTCCTAAAAACCTCACTGAAATTCAAATACAGGGTGAAAAACCAAATAAATTGCTAATAAATATTGATAATTTAAAACTAGGTGTAAAAGAAATGTATTAAAAAGAAGTGATATTTAATTTCTTCCTATTTTCTATTCAACAAGTTATTTTGAAACTACTCTATTGAACATATATATGATATTTTGGATAAAAAATGATAAATCTAATGTTACTTTGCAAGAAACACTTTGGAAACAAATTCAAGATGCTTGGTAAGAAATAACTTTGAATACATTGACGGGAACTTGTAGTTTATTCTGGGCTTCCCATTTGATGATAAATAAAATTCGATCAGGCTCACGAACAGGAATTTGATATTTGATTAATATTTGGTTTTCTGCCAGAACCTATGCGTGGAGCCGGGTGCGCACAGACCAGTTTTGATGATTTGCTTTCTGGTCATGAGAGTGCAAACATCCGGTTCCTCGCTTTGCTCGGTATCACGACAATGTCAATGCCTGACAGAATGACGCTGTGATTAAAGCAAAAGTCTATTATATTAAATATTAAACTTATTCTGTGAGAATTATTTTTTATTATTAAAGCATTTGTTGAGTAAATCCAATAAAAGTACTTTAATTAAATTGTTTATTTTCAGGCAATATGCCTCACAAAAGATAAAATAGTTCTTGTCCTAATACTTTTGCGCTATACTGTATGTCTTACTCAGTCACTGTCATTTTCAAATTGTTATTCTGCAATGAATTGAACATTCTTGGCTACTGGCGTTTGTTTACATTCTGTATATAACAAGTTAAAATCTCCTTTTATCAAGCACGCCGATATCATAGGAGTAGAATCTTTGAATGATGTCAAATCGGTCAAATTTCAAATCCGGCTGGAAGCAATCGGATGTCTAGCCGTACAGATGATCTGTGAAAGAGAACTTTATACTAATGTCTGTATAATTTCACTTTTTCGTCTGTTTAATATTTAATTTTTTTAATTTGTCTTTTTTCCTGAATTATTTTTTAAATTTAAGCTAAAAATAATAACTTTTTCTGAAGTCTCTGAGACATAGAATAACCTATAAATCATTTAAAAATCTCACAAGCTTGCAATTATATATATATATATATATATATTAAAATACACTTAAAATAAAAAATAGTTACGTTTTATGGAACCTATAAAGAGTATTTTATGAATTTTACACTGTTATTATCTTTTCATTCTCAGGCATTAATGTGCTGCCACATTCAACAAAAAATGAGTAATATATTTCAACAGAGCAAAACGAACTGTAGATAAAATGTAATTTAAATTTATCGAATGTGTCAAATTTATATTTCTAGTTATATCTTTCTGTGCTCTTTTGATGTGTAATGACTAATTTACTTTTGGCGATAAGGAAAATGAACATAGACGAGTCACCGCAGACAACTGTAAATTCAAAGATAAAACTCGAGTTTTGTACCTAAATATTTAGGTCAAATTGAGTTTTATTATATGCAGAGCGCTAAACACGTTAAGAAATACATAAACTTAAACTGTGTATTTTAATGGCTGAAAAACAGCCAAGTGAATGATGTCTGTGAGTCTTTTGCGAATAACGCGAGTATCGTGAAATGGAAATAGTGAGTCCAAAAATAAGGTTGCCAGATAGGAGTAGAGGATTTCAAGCGTCAAAAACTAAAATGCATATTACATGTATCTCGAATGGAAAATAATGACATGACTTTTTAAAAAATCTTTTCACCCCATGCAAGACGATAACGCCACTGATGCGCTGGGGGCTACAGAAGAGAAAAAAGATTAGATAGGGGGTGAGTAAAGAGAAAGACGAACCGGTTACAGGGGGGTGTCAGAGAAGGGAGCAAGAGAAAGATGGAAATACAGGAGTGATGATAGTTGCAAAGGAAGAGAAAAAGGAAAAGATATAAAGGGTGATGTAGAAAGAACTGGAGTCAAGTGATTAACAGATGGGTATTGACATTGCATTTAAATTCCTGGAGGTTGTTGGAGGTTGTAGCCGTCAGGAAAGTAAGAATACGGAAGCGAGTTCCACAGGTGGGGAATGCGAGAAAAGAAGCTGATGGAGTAGAATTGTCGGCTGCATTTGGTTGATCTAATTTTGAATGGGTGGGATCCAGTTGCCAGTCTGTTTGCACAAATAAACTCATGTGGCAGGGGCACCAGTGACTTAAGTTCGTCGGAGCAGAAGCCATGAAAATATCCATAGAACAGACAGAGGGAAGTCACATCCTGTTGGTTAGAAAGCGGCTGGAGGCGAGCCGTCAAGTCGGTACCTATCACATTACTAATTCTCCTTTGGAGCCTGTTAAGAACACTGAGATGAACAGTGGAGGCGCCTGACTATATATGACAAAAGTATTCTAGGCACGGACGGATGATTTATTTGTATATGTGCAAGACGGATTCAGGTAGGAAAGACATCCTGGCACGACACAGTGATCCATCCTTCCTAGCAGTGGATTAAGATGATAACATTATATATATATATATATATATATATATATATATATATATATCCTTCAAATAAATGGCCAAGAATGAAGCTGTCAACAATAACGCAGAGAGCGAGAAGTGTCAGTTGATATTGAAACCTAATTTACTGATATACAGTATTGTGCAAAAGTATTAGCACAAGAACGATTTTATCTTTTATGAAGCATCAAAATAAAGTTTAGAATTTACCGGTAGTGTGCAAAAGTATTACGACAGGGATGATTTCCTAAAAAATTCACTGAAATAAAAATACAGGTTGTAAACCAAGGGAAATGTTAATAAACATTGATTATTTAAAACTAGGTGTAAAAGAAATGTATTAAAAGGAAGTTATATTTAATTTTTCCTACCTTCTATTAAACAAGTTATTTTGAAACTACTCATTATTCTATTATCCCGGGATATGATTGACATTTTTCTTATTCCCACCACTCTTAGATTGATAAATCTAATGTTACTTTGGGAACAAATACAAGCTGTTTAGCAGGAGATATCATTAGATACATTGAAGAAGCTTGTGATGTCATGACTGACAGAATGTAGGCTGTGATCAAAGCAAAAGGCTATTATACTAAATATAAAATTTATTTTGTAACAAGTATTCTTTTCTTGTTAAAGCATTTGTTGAATAAATCAAATAAAATTACTTTAATCAAATTGCTTATTTTCTGTCAATATGTCTCATAAAATAGTTATTGTCCTAATACTTTTGCACAGTACACTATAAATAATTTTAATAAAAGAATTGAATAAACTGGAACCAAAGTAGCACAATCAATAAATACCAAAATGGTTTTATAATAAAACGACTAAAATTACATTACAATTTGATAATTTTCTAAAACATATGATTTCATCTTTGTTGTTTTTGCATTTTTCATTCGTCTTAATTCGCATATTTCTCAGATTATATTTCAAGATTTTCGCATATATATGTCCAAAATCTTGTTTTTATTCTTTTAAGCTATGTTCTTGCATGAGGCTGGGATGAAAGGGTTATAGACCTTCAACGAAGTTTGATAGTAGAGCTTCAAAATCTTGCATTAATCGCAACTCTTATTAATAAAGAATTTCTTCCTTTCCCGGTAAACTTCTATCTGACTGTTAAAAACAAAACTCCAAATTAAACAATTACTGACCTTGAAATGTTGAAATTATTGTTATCATGAAAAAGAATGCTGTTCTTAAGAACATGCTGACATAATCAGAAGACGACGCTCCAGCTTTATGAGGTCAGATAGATTTCAGAAGGGAAAGAGGAAAAACATTGATCGTGCTTACATCATGGTGATGAATCACAGGCGATTGATTACAAATCAAATAGTCAATTCTATTAGTATATTCTGTTAGAGAGTTGAGAATATTCTGCACAATGAAGTTTTCCAAGATAAATCTTTCTTCTTGCTGAGTTTTCTGACACTAGATCAAAAGCACACCAGGTTGATCAAATCACGGAAAATCTGGGATTGTTTCAGGCAAATCCAGCTGGTTTACTTGAACTTTTTTTAACCAAGAATTATTATTAGGTTTTTTATTGAACCAAAGACAATGAAACAATCCATGCAATGGAATTACACATTCTCACCAGATCCAGAGAAAGGCACGGTTCTTTCATCTGCTGCGAATGTGATAGTTTCATTTTTTGTGATGCTAATGACATATTGTTTATTTACCTTCAAAAAAGACATGCTATCAATGGGGAGTAATACGGCACCTTGCAAATGTAGTTATGAATGGCTATCAAGAAACACATACCAAGAAAAAAACGATGAAAGGCGTCTAATTACATCGGGAGAATGAAACAGCACATAATTCATAAGTTTCAATAGCTGCTACGCGTGACTGTTATATGAGCTGGTTGATCATCTTCCCCATTTACCTGATTTGATAAATCCCGACTTTGCAGCTCGGCTTGAGGCGCTATCTTACCGGCGTGACGTGACTTCCCTGTGCCTCTTCTATAAATACTTTTACGGCTTAGATCACTGGTACCTCCTAGGTATGAATTTACACGAGCTACTACATTGGAAACTAGGCCCCACCCTTTTACAGTGAAACCGATAATATGTAACCGCAGTTTCTACTCAAACAGCTTATTTTATCGCAATTGGAGTAGATAGATCGATCTATCGCCCGGTTCGCACTCCACCCATGTCTATTGAACAGGTTAAGAGGCTCATCCCTTGTTTCCTGTTTACGATGTGGTTTCCGGCTTTCTCTTTTCCAATCTTCTCACTTTGTTTTTTTTTTTTTCAATTGGAGTAGATAGATCTATCTATCGCCCGGTTCACACTCCACCCATGTCTATTGAACAGGTTAAGAGGCTCATCCCTTGTTCCCGGTTTAGGATGTGGTTTCCAGCTTTCTCTTTTCCGATCTTTTCACTATTACGTAGCCCCCTGCACATCAGTGGCGTTACCGCCTTGCTCGGGGTGATACGATTAAAAAAAAAAAAAAAAAAAATCTCCCGTCTGTGGAATTCCCTTCCATATACTTGCTTCCCCGATAGCTACAATCTCCAGGAACTTAATTGTAACGTAAATAGACATCTCCTATCTCACTAACTCGCATCCATTCTTTTAATCTCTTTTTCCCTCTACTCAACTCCTATTCTCTGTATTCTCATCCGTCTATGACCCTCCTCTTGATATTTCACATAACTAACCCCACTTTCTTATCACTTTTCCCTATGTAACCCCCTGCGCAACAGTGGCAGTACTATGCCTTGCTTGAGGGGAGAAGATTTTAAAAACAATCTCACTATCAACTCTTTCTCATCACTCAAAAACATCACTTGACCGAAAACCAGTATCACATGAATGGTGACGTCATATCTGCTTTTGATGTCTTTTCTTTCACCAACAAAAATAAATGTTCTTCACTAATGCAATCTAAGCACTGTAAACACCAATGGAAGTATATATGAACCGTAAGGAAGACTATGTTAAAAATAAACATCATATGGTCACATTCCATGACAGTAATTTGGTGAGTCTATGAAATCTTCAACCGACCTTCGTATTTATCAACCTTTAGACATCTACGGCTATATCGTGTTGAATACACCGGTTTTCGTCCAATCACCGTAGCTAAGCAACATCGTGTCGGGTTATTACTTAAATGGGTGACCATTTGGGAATACCAGTTGCTGTAAACGTAAGGACGAAGAATGGTTCACCGGTCCTCCAGGTTTGGGGCTTTGAGGGTTGGGCTCAGGCCTAACAACCCTGACCGTAAAAAACAGTTTGTTACAGTAACAAAAAAAGTTGCTACCTTTCGCACCATCTGGGTGTGATGATTAAATAATGATGATGAAATTTTCAACCGGCCTTCGTACTTATCAACCTTTAGACTCTTTTCCGCGTTTAGTCTGTCATCGGACATTCGACAAAATAAACATCACTTGCTTCGGCTTCAATTATTTTCGATCTCTCTGAGTATATCAAATGGTCAGTTGGTATGTTCAATTTTCAAGGTAATTGATCATTTTTATTCTCCAGTGTCAATTTGAAGCGCAGCTTTTACCCAATACAAGGCTTTAAAGAAGTTGTTTTTATATTTACTTACTAAATTGCTTTTCTTCACAGAACATTGAATTTTTTGGATTAACTCGGAGCTTATATTGAGTTTGCAGATAAGAAGCTATCCTAACAGCTTTTGGGTTTATTCTGAAAAATTAGCAATTCCTTGTAAATATTTGAAGAAATAGTGCGAAACTGAAATTCGTGATTCGTGTGTCAGATTCGACTCAAATTTCTTTGTAATATTGGTCTTGGGGAAAGCATGGACCTAACATTTTTGTAAATCTACAATAAATAGACAGTAAATTGTTCTTCTAAGACATTCGTAGAAATATTCATAGAGAGAGAGAGACTAATTTAAATTGAAAAAGATAGAAGAGATTGTCAAAGGACGTAACACTAACCTATTTCTTATGTCAGTCAGTTAAGTGGCCATACGTGATACACGCTTGGGCGGTCACGTCTCGAAAGAGACATGACTGACTGGGCAGAAGATTATCCCGCAGTAGGTTGCCATTGCTTTCTGCAGTAGACTGGTTGCCGGCCAAGGCTACAGAACCCAGTCTGTCCTGTTATTTAACCCATAACTGGGAGGAAGAGACGGATTAATACCTTTCCCAAGGGTATTTGCGCGTAAGTGAATGCAAGGAATTCAAATGGAATTCGAACTCGGCTCACCGGTACGCAATTCACAGAAAATAAAGAAAAATGATAAGACATATTCATAAATCCCGGGAAAGAATTAAATGACAATAAAATAAACAATTTTTCGTAGTTGAATGTTATAAATAACATCGACAGTAACAGAAAATGTATAGCACATGTACACCCTTGTAAAAATTAGTTAAAACAAAAGAATTAATGTTTTCTTAGAATTTTTTACGCTTTCTCTGATCACGTATAGGTCGTCTCTTGGCGTTGTTTTCTTCTGTCGATTGCATTTTTTTATGTTTTGGCCTTTCTTTATTTGCCTTGATCACACGACTAACAGATGAAAGGCTGATATCAACAATATCAGCGATCACCCTGTGAGGCTTGCCTGTGTGTTTTGTGCAGTATTATAATTTTGTACTGGTCTTCTAGTAACATCCTTCTTGGACAATGGCTGTAGGACAACTAATCGACAATCAAGACAATAATGTCTGAACGTGATAAAAATCTGATGGAATCACGAATGATGCAATATTTTTCAAGACCAAGCCGCTCTCACACCGGCGTGATGTGGCTCCCCTGTGTCTCTTCTACAAGTACTTTCATGGCTTCTGCTCCGATGAGCTCAGATCACTGGTGCCGCCTAAGCACGAATTTACACGTGATACTAGATTAGCAACGAGGTTCCACCCTTTTACAGTTAAACAAATAAGATGTAACCCTAAATTCTACTCCAACAGCTTCTTTTCTCGCGCTTCCCACCTGTGGAACTCCCTTCCACAAGTCTGCTTTCCCGACAGTTACAATCTCCAGGTGTTTAAATGTAGGGTCAATAGACACCTCCTATCACACTAACTCCCAACTATTCTCACAACACTCTCATCTACCCAACCCTCATTCTCGGTATCCTTACCCGCCTATCACCCACCCTCTGTCATTTCCTATATTTAATCAGCCTTTCTCCACTCTACGTAGCCCCCTGCACAGTAGTGGCAGTGACATGCCTTGCTCGGGGTGAAACGCTTATAAAAAAAATAAAAAAAATTCATTATATAACCTGAAAGTAGATAAATATTACTTAACATCACTGCAAATGATTAAATCTGAGGGAAAAATAGTAATATATTACACCTTGTCACTCCAGTCAGTCTATAACTGACCGTAGGTTGAAAGAAAGGAAAAGAAAGCAATTGTTTAAGTTAATTTCCATAAAGGTTTAACTGGAAGAAAAAATAATGACATAATAAATGTGCTGACAAATTCAAACTACTAACAACCAAAATTTAAGAGGAAGGAAGCCTTTATGAATTGTGGAAAGAGCAATGACAGTTGCTTGAAATAATAAAATTATTTTGATGAAAAAAATCTTTTATAAATATCAACCGACAGAAAGATTGAGTGATCGGTCAATGAGCAATGTATGTTTCCTCATGAGAAAATAAATATTAGTAAAATAACCATTAGCACATAAATGATTTCCTTCTTTTTTCTAAATAGTCAGTCTCTGATTTTAGAATATTTACCGTATCTTTTCAAAAAACCATTAATGCATACTTTTTATTCAATAAATCTATCAGGAAAATATCCACCGAATTAATTTGGGTCCGATAGCGTTATACAACTTGTGGGTCCTTTTTTCAAGAGTTAAAAGTTTTGATGAACGGCGTTTGCCATTCTTCTAGCCATGTTAAATTTGTATCATTAAACTTTAATTTAAATGCCGATTTCTGGCTTGTGTTTACACTATTTCTCTATATGATTCAATTTAAATATATCATTATTATTTCCCGTTACATATTGATTTAATTGTAAGATAATTCTTTTCAAAGTAATTAAGTTAAAGAAAGATCTTCTGGGAATATATTGAAAGCGCTCACAAGTATAATCTTGTATACCATATAATTGTAAGTTTGTCTCGCTCGCTTATGTATTTTTATTTTTCATTTGTTTTTCAAGTCAGTTAAGCTGTTATTTTTTCTTATTTTAATTGATCATTTCTCCATTATTATTATTATTATTATTATTATTATTATTATTATTAGTAGTAGTAGTAGTAGTAGTATACTCCTACCGTCAAAAAGAACAGCAAAATATTTGAGGGTATTATAAGCTGTTTCCACACCGATTATCGCTCCTGTACCTAAGCGGTGGGAATATTCTCTATTCTAATAAAGACCGTTGTATATATATATATATATATATATATATATACAACGGTCTTTTATATATATATATATATATATATATATAGGTTTAGTTGAATAATATAGACAAGTTTTGTCTATTTATTTTGTGTAGGATCGGTTCGTATCGTCTGATAAGCTTCGTGGTGCTATCGTTGAAAGACGACAAGAAATCCGGATAATTGTTGATTTTTTTATCAGGTCTAAGCTTTGGCTTACATGAGCCATTATGAAAGAATGAACATTAATATAGATAGCACCATCAAGCTTATCAGACGATACGAACAGATCATACACAAAATAAATAGACAAAACTTGTCTATATTATTCAACAAAACCTGTATTAATGAAACAAATGCTGCCAAAATACACACACACAATATATATATATATATATATATATATATATATATATATATATATATATATAATTAAAATAAATTTTCAATATTCAAAAATGTTGAATGAACATTTCAACATGAAATCCCTAAGAAAGATTTCACATCTCCTTAGCAACCGTGCATATTTCAAAATTGAAATAAATATAAGAATAAAAATAAATAAAAAATAAAATAAAAAATGACAGTTAAGATTTGAGAAATTTACGTCTCAAAATATTTTCGGAAGTAAATCTTGTCTAATTTTAGATTTTAACTTTTAGATAGAGTTGTAAGTGAAGAAATGGAAAATTTGGTTTTGTCTAGCTTTACAAAGGAAAGGGTGTAAAAAAAGGTGTTAAATTGAGAATAGGGTTAAACAAAACAAAAATGGGAAGTGGGAGGTAGGAAAAATAATAAAGACAAGGAAAGAGAAGAACAGAAAAGAAAAAGAAAAAAAATTCATATTAGAAACGCTCGATACGTGTCAAACAAAACTAACCTTATACATGGGTTAAAGTATTAGAGAAAAGAGACTTTTTAGAAGAAGCATATTTAGGGGAGAAAAGTAGATATAAGAATTTAAAAAAATTATATATATATATATATATATATATATATGATCTAAAAAAATTTTAGATACTATCCAATTTCATGGGTAATTCATATTTCGCAGCCAAACTTGCTACTCGTCAGACCCAAATGTATTACCCATGAAATTGTAGAATATCTAATTTTTTTCTAAATTATATTACTCTGTCAAATTAAATAAATAAATTTAAATTGAGTTCTTTTGATTTCGTTCCTATCGGAATTTACCTGACTTAAATACCAAATATTCTACGTTATATATATATATATATATATATTGTCATCTGCAGACAGATCTGTTTCGCTGTATCACAGATCATCAGTACGGTTAGACTCCGATTGCTACACAACCCAGGCTCAAAACCCGACTGATTTGGCGTCTACCCCTGGGCCACGGGGCGTTCGGTGGAAGAAGAGTCTTTTTTTTAGCGCATATCATATTACGCGCCCAATAGCTAGAGTGCTCAAATTTCATTTTTACTGAAATGAGCGATGCGTACACGCTAGAGTGGCTACTGTTTTTCAAAGTCTACCTTTCTTCCAGAGTGCTCAATCAGGGTGTGAGGGTGTAATTATTGTCATCCGCAGATATATATATATATATATATATATATATATATATATATATATATATATATGTATTTCCCTCCTGTCACACACGTGGAGAAAAAGAAAATAGCGACGCAGTTTCAGTTCGGTTTATTTTTGTTTCCACCAGTTATTTAACTTTACTATCAGTTATGAAAATTCTTACCACGTGTTTGCTCTTTTTGCAATAATAGTGTTTGTGAGTAGTAAAGAAGACACAAATTTAATTACCATTTTTTCTTATTTTCTTTTGTAAGTCTGTCTGCTCTTAAAAGATAATTCTTATCAATCGACCGAATTCGTAGCCAGAGGTCACGAATTCCTCTCCGTCATTCAGTAGTCTTAAAAATATTATCTATTATCTCTTTTTGGGAGGTCATTAGAATATGCCATCACTTACTCTCAGTCATTACCAAAACAAGCTGGTCTCTTTGTTTTTACCAATCCGCAGACGAAAACTTTTAATTACCATTCTTTCACTATTTTTCACTATTTTTTCTGGCGAAATTTAGGTATTAAATGCCTTCTATTTTTTTTATCATTTTACTATCGGATATCTAATAATGTCACAGGTACATTAATGTATATTTTGCCGTGAATTTAATCGGCATATCGATATAAATATTTTGTTTGCCATCATTTTTGACGGCACGGGCCCATTAGTATATAAATATAAAAATAAATACACAACTCTTTCCATAATAACACAGGATATATATATATATATATATATATATATATATATATATATATATATATATATAAGAAAACTCAATACGACATTTAAATTGGTTATAAACTATAATTCATTTTCATGAGCTAAATTAGATCATTTCATTAGACCATACAATATTCGTGTCGTTTGGTACAACAATTTTTTACCGGAATAATCTATCATATTGCTTTGGATAACATCGATTGAGCTCTCTGTATAGATATAGCACTTCATATTTTATATTAAGTTGATATTTTTGGATTATCCTCGCCGTTTACGGATTGGACATCTTTACACACGCACAAACACACACACACGCCCGGGCTTACGGTCTATCACGTTGAATACACCGGTTCTAGCTCGATCACCGAAGTTAAGCAACGTTGAGCCTAGTCAGTACTTAGATAGTTGACCGCTAGGGAATACCAAGTGCTGTAAGCGTATAGTGACGGATGTGCGTTGTGGTGCAGTGGATAACGGCTCGGAAAGAGAAAACGGTGAACCGATTTCGAATTCCAGTTGAATACCCTGCATTCATTTGAAGCACCTTGGGAAAGGTATTAATCCGTCTCCTCCCCTCCAGTTATGGGTTAAATAACAAGGGTAGAACTTGGGGACGCTGCTCTTGAAAACAAATCCCAATGAATCTTGATACTCGAAAAGAAAAATGTATTACTAGAAAGAAAATTTATATAAACAACATTAAATTGTTGAAAGAAAAAGGTATTACCAGCAATAAATAAATAAAGTTTAGTTGGCAATAAATGACTCGACGAGGTTGATTTGCCATAAAAAACAAAACAGCCAACCAACACACACACACACACACACGGCGGATATAATGATAATATACACGTTAAAAAGTTTGCGTACGTCTACCGAGCGCCCATTGCCCAGAGACAGTATCGCCGACTGACGCCAATTCGGTCGGGTCTCAATTATGGGTTAAAAGCAATCGGAGTCTAACCGCACTGATTATCTGTGATACAGCGAAACAGGTCTGTCTGCAGATGACTATATATATATATATATATATATATATATATATATTATTGTATGTATTCTGCTTTACTCCAGATCATGGTTATTGCAAAAGATTAATACGGTAGTATTAAAGAGAAAATATACAGCAAGAATTTTTATAATTGGCAGTAAAGAGAATGAACTAAGCCGACGCTGTCTCACTATTGTCTCTCTTTTTCTCTCTGTTCATGAACGTGACAAGACGGATATATATATATATATATATAATTACAACGGTCTTTGTTTCAATGGTGAGGTGTTATATTATTATTATTATTATTATTATTATTATTATTATTATTGTTATTTTATCACATAGCACATTATATATATTTGCGTCTACAATTCTTCCTATAACATTTATATTTATTACATCCGTCAGGAGTTTTTTTTTTTCAGTATTCATCAAATACATGGCTCAATTATGACACAAGATCAATATGCGCAAAAAAATTTGTTAATAAGAAAGTTATATAATTCAATCAGTTTATAAGAAGTGATGCTCAGTAGGATATATAAGTTTGATTTAACGATGTCGTGATTGTAGTCTTCGGTTAAGCAGTCACAAATTGGTAGTTTACTGGCAAACCTGATCAGTGAAAATTTCTTATTACATTAGTAACACAGCAGAAATAAGGGTAATTCTATTCCGTGGAAATAACAGGGCATGTTGTATGGCGAGCAGAAGGATCGGGTCAGAGATACGACAAGAACAATTTGGGTTCGTTAAAGACACTAGAACAAGGAACACGATATTCATCTGTGCATTATAAACTACGCAAAAACATTATCGAAAGTTCACTACAAAGACATAATAGAGACGCTCGGTTACATCGACATCTTCCTAAAAAAGGTAATAGAATAATCAAGAACACATATTGGCAGCAAAACTCTTGCATACGGACAGGAAATCAATCCACCAATCATACAAACATAGATGTGTTTTGTCCCCGGATCTATTTAACCTTTACAGCAAAACAATTCTGAAAGTGATATAGGTTTTTATGTGTTTCAGCATTTGCGGTCACAACCTCAACAATATAAGATATGAAGATGACACAGTGTTGATAGCAGACAAGGAAAAGTAATATAGGACCTCCTACATAAGATAGCAAGAAAAAGGGAGAAGAAAGGACTGAGCATAAACTGAAGAAAATACTGAAGACCCTCTCGGGGAAACTAAAATGAAATAAGTAACGAAATTTAAATACCTGGGAAGCGTTTTAACAGAGGATGGAAAGTTGGGCACTGATATTCGAAGAAACACAGCCAAGGACACATTTCAAAGCTAACCAGAGAACTGAGAGACCGAAAAATATTATTAGAACAAAAAGTGATGAACTCTTTAATATATGTGATATATGTTCTTCTGTATGACAACGATTATTGGACGATCTTTTTAAGGATGAAAGAGAGGAACGAGGAAAGTATAAATGCTGTTCTACAGAAGAATGCTGACTATAACATGGACCGAGTACGTGAGCAACGACGTGTGGTTGGCGAGGATGCAAACATGAATTAAAAAAAGTTTAACATTAGAAAGAGACAGTTGTGGTTCCTGCAACACGAAATGAGGAAGTATGACTTGGAGAAGCAAATACTAACAGGACGGATAGAGAGAAAGTAATATTGGGGAAAGCAGTACGAGACCTATATGATGAGCTCGAGCAAATGGATGTCTGATCGGGTTTTGGGATAGATACCAAGAGAAAAAATATTAAAAGCGACAAGGGACAGAACCAAATGGAAGTTGACGGCACATGAAGAAAAAGTAGAAGTATGATGAAAGTAAAATTATTTCTAACATTTTTCATGCCATTTCACTTTATAATTAAGTAAATCACTAAATATTTATTTTCCATGTTACTTGGAGCCACCAAAAGTTACAAGATTTTTATAATGACGCCTTTATAGTGAAACTAATAACACGATTCCTAAAAATTGTTATTTACAGTAAAAAATTGACTTAAAATTATTTTTAAACGGGTTTTGCTCATAAAAACATTGTCGAACTTAAAATAAATTTCAGTCGGCAAGTTTTTGAAATTGATCTATTGCCAGGAATAGGTTAGTATTTGTTTATTAGAATAATTTTTTAAGATTCAAACATCTGTTGACAGGAACGTTGTTATGAAGAGGTTTGGCATCAAAACTAGCCATGAGTTTATCTACCATATTTATTCGCTTTAGGTTTTTGGTCAGGTTGATGGAATTATATATGGAAAGAGTAATTTTACATTAAAAATCCCTACTCTTTGAAAACCATATGTTTTAATATTGTTATTGCTTGTATGGTTGTACATTGCGATGTAATGAGTATCAGCTCGGAATGAGAAATCAGAGAGCCGAGTTCGAATTCCAGTTAAATTCGTTTAATTCAATTTGGGAAAAGTATTAATCTCTCTCTCTCTCTCTCTCTCTCTCTCTCTCTCTCTCTCCCAACTATGGGTTGTATAGTACGACAAATTGGGTTAGCAACCGGTCTACGCATAAATTAATGGCGACCTACTGCAGGAAAATATTCTGCCTAGCCAGTCATGCTCGAAAGTGACATGGTCGCCCCAGGCGCACATCACGTATGGTACTTAACCGACAGTGAATGTCAGTTAATATAGCAAAGAGGATGAAAATCGGGCCATATCTTCTTCACTGCAAGACAGCATAGACGATTTTAAAATATATCATTGATGGAAATTCAGAATAGATAATCCCCAGCTCAGATAAGTATGGCAAGCTCTATATGTTCTTAAATATGACACCATTTTAAAGCATGTCATAAGTGTGCAGTTACGTCCTAAAATAACAGAATGAAAATGTTTGCTGGGTTATATTTTTTCGACATGAGGTCTAGAGTTAGTCTGAATCTTAGTTACCTTTCAAAGCATGCAGCCTCATTGAGGCTTCAAACTTTCATAGTGAATAGAAAAATTTGATTGCCATATGATTATGAAACACTACTGTCTTGCTTATTTTTTAATCATTTAATTTAATTTTTATATATTGAAAATTACAGTCTAGTAATAATTTTTAGCATATATAAATACCATTTGAAGGGAATTCTTGAGCAAATAATCGTTGTCAACTGGATATCGACCAATGTTCTCATTAACAAGATCATTTCGTCTCTCCTCGGATTGTAGCTTACTATGTCAGAAATACTGTCGATATTGTTACGAGGATATATAAAAATAATATAATGTCAAAAAAAGTTGTTGTCAGGGACACTATTGAGTCCTAGTTGTTATTATAAAAAGTTTTAATTCATGAAGTAGTCATAAAAATAGAGAAATTAGGAATAGAAGGTTTTGGAAGATGCGAGAATGTTCCAGCAAAATCGAGAGAATTTTAAAAGATTCTAGAATATGCAAATCAGGTGCTAGCCCCTATAAAAAGAGGTTTTAAGAAGAGAGTATTAGTTGTTAACAGGATTTGCTGACATTATCAACTCCGGCTTCGATTCAAGGATTTATATCCAGCCGAAAGAATTGCTAAGAAAAGTTGCCGCCCAACTAAAAACTGAAAGAGAACCTCATGGAACTATATGAGTTAATAGATATTTTTGACTCTTTCATTGATCGAACTATTAATCATTCTTTATATACACATTTGATGATTTTCAAAAAGTATAGCACTTAAACGTCTTCGCTGTTTTAACTGGGTACAGCTACTGACCTTTCCTACCACTTCGTAACACTTCACCTAACAGTAGTAAACACTGTGTTTCTTTTTCAATGCTAAAATTGCAAATTTTGTATATATATCATTTTTGTGTTTATCGTAAATTAAATATTTGTATGTGATTTAATTCTGAGTTTTGGTCAATCATTTGTGTCTTTTTGTTACACTTAAGTCATGAGAAAGAGTGACAGGTTATAGGGGTGTCAGAAAGTGGGTAAGAGAAGGATGAATGTGGTTATAAAGTGAGGGACCAGTTTATATATTCATTGCAATGTAGAATTGATCGCTCATTTTATACCCACATTATAATAGTATAATTTTTTTTTATAATCATATAGCCCCAAGCGAGACATTTTACAGCCCCTGTTTTGTCGGGGGTTACATAGGAGGAAAGTCATGAGAAAGAGTGAAAGGTTATAGGGGTGTAAGGAAGTAGATAAGAGAAGGATAACTGTGACCATAAAGTGAGGGACCAGTTTATATATTAATTGTAATGTAATATTGATCCCCCACTTTATAAGCACATTTTATATAACCATTCTCAAAACCTGAGATAGTCATGAAATAGATATCGCTTTAAGATGCCACTGTGTCAATAACTACCTAACTCATACGACAGGTAGAATAACATTGTGCTAAAATATAAGAAACGCCTGTCTTTCTGTCATTTTTTCTAGTTAAAAATTAATCGTGCTTTTAGTTCATTTCTTTTATTTTTCAGAAATAGTTTTATGTTTTCTTCCTGAAACGCAAATCAATACAAAATTATAAGAACTTCAAAGACACACATGGGTGTCTACATTCTTTCCATTGTATTCGAACGCGATATCATTCCCATAATTTTAACTCAACTGATATAACTTTTCTCTAATTATTTTAAACGATGTATTTAATGCGGGCACTTGAGTCACCATCCCCTTCTTTACTGGCATGAGAAAATGAAAGTTTTAATAAATTATCTCTTTTAGTAAAGACTGAACCGACATTCACTTTAAACCCTGAGATACACTTCGTTGATTTAGACTGTTTCTGAATGAATGTAACACATTTGCTAAAATTGTATGTCTTTTTGCAAACGTTATATTTTCAAATGTTTTTGAGTAAATACCTCTTTTTGTAAAAATGAAATCGACATGAAATGGAGCAGATAGATCTAAATGGAGTAGATAGATCTATCTATCGCCCGGTTCACACTCCACCCACGTCTATTGAACAGGTTAAGAGGCTCATCCCTTGTTCCCTGTTTACGATGTGGTTTCCGGCTTTCTCTTTTCCAATCTTCTCACTTTGGTTTCTTTTTTTTTTTTCAATTGAGCAGATACATCTATCTATTGCCCGGTTCACACTCTACCCACATCTATTGAACAGGTTAAGAGACTCATCCCTTGTTCCCTGTTTAGGATGTGGTTTCCGGTTTTCTCTTTTCCAATCTTTTCACTATTACCTAGCCCCCTGCACATCTGTGGCGTTACCGCCTTGCTCGGGGTGATACGATTAAAAAAAAAATTTGGGAAATTAAAACATTTATACAAGGAAATCTTCATATTAGAATAGATTGAACATATATGAGCTTTATGGTTGCCCTTCCATTAACTTAATCGTGCTTCAATTCTCAGCCACGAGACATCTAACATCCAATATAACCAAGATAAAGAAAATGTAATTTCGGTCCCTAGAAAGAGTCATATTATTTTTCTATATATATAATCATATTGCCCCAAGCAATGCATTTTACAGCCACTGTTTTGCAGGGGGTTACATAGGAGGAAAGTTATGAGAAATAGTGACAAGTTATAGCGGGCGTCAGGAAGTTGTTAAGAGAAGGAGGACTATGGCCATAAAGTGAGGGAACAGTTTATATATTAATTGTAATGTAGAATTGATCCCCCATTTTATTTTCACATTATAATAGTATAAAAAAAATTATAATCATATCGCCCCAAGCAAGGCAATTTATTGCCACTGTTTTGCAGGGTTTTACATAGGAGGAAAGTTATGAGAAAGAGCGAGAGGTTATAGGGGTTGTCAGGAAGTGGGTAAGAGAAGGATGAGAATATTGATGAGAGTGAAGTGGATGGAGAAAGGAGCACGAGAGAGAGGAAGGAGGTTAGTGTGATAGTAGATGACTATTGACTTTACATTTAAATTCTTGGAGATTTTAGCTCTCAGGGAAGCAAGTAAATGAAAGGGAATTCCACAGGCGGGAAGCGCGAGAAAAAAAAACTGCCAGAGTAGAATTTGCGTTTACAATTTATTGGTTTCACAGTAAAAGGGTGAGCCCTAGTTGCTAATCTTGTTGCTCGAGTAAATTCATATATAGGGGGCAGCAGTGAGCTAAGTTCATCGGAACGGTAGCCGTGAAAATATTTGTAGAAGAGACACAGAGAAGTCATATTGCGCCGGTGAGAAAATGACTGTATCTGTGCTGCCAAATCGGGATCGATCACATTACAGATTTTCCGTTGGATTTAGTCAAGGACACCTTGGTGGATAGCAGGAGCACCCGCCCATTTATGGCAGCAGTATTCAATGTACGGGCTGATGATAGAATTTCAGGATTGTTTCAGGCGGAAAAATCTTCCTGGCCCTACACAAAGAACCGAGTTTCTTAGGAATGGATTTAACTAGGGATTCTATATATTCATTCTACTTGAAGTCTATTGCGAGCGATAGTCATCAATATGATTACTCCACTTCGATAGATGTAAATTTCACTATTACAAAAGCGAGGTTACTGATGAAAAAGTGTACCTACGAAAAATAGTTTCCATACTGTTGTGGGATCTCCTCTTTCTATATAATAATAGACTCGATTGAGTGTACATATAATCCTGCCATAGAGAGAACAGCAGTTAAAGTTGAATCTGGAATCACCGTTGTATTTGCATGTTTACAGTAGAGTGTAATCGTAGACATCCGTTACGGTTATCAAAGAGTTCCGACAGATACCGAAGTTACCCAGAGACTAAACTAACTCTGGGCTCCACTCAGCTAGAACAAGTTACCCGGACATACTATTTCACTTCAAGACTTGTATATATTTATTTTCTACTAATAGTATTCCTGAATTGACTAACACGCGTTCCAGTTTGTCTATTACGTTCAATATAACCTATTTTTCTATCTGCATATCTGTTTTTACTGTTTATTATTTTGTGTGGTTCCTCATCGAGAATCTACAACACAGATTAAAAAGAAATAGTGGCCGATCAAGAAAAAAAAACAATTGCTTAAGAATTGCAGTACATCCTAGAAAGATGCAACATTTTCAACTAACAATATTAGTATCTGACATTTAAATCGTAATGCTACTGCCAAATTTACAAACAAAATCAGAAATTATCATAAGATTCATGCGCACTTGGAATAAGTAAGAAAGGAAGTGAGAAATTTCCGAATATGATAACTAGCAATTTTTTTTTTCCAGAAAGTTCCCCAAAATAGTATTGACTGGCATTGCCGGTGTATTATTAAGAGCATGATCGGCATTGATAATAGAAATATGTGGCTGAGTATTTTACGCTTAATTTTCTTTTTCCTGAATTAAATCTTGTCTGTTTTTTGCTCTGGGTCCGTGACTTGCAGGACCAGAGTCTTTTCATTGGAACCCTCATACATAACAATGTGGATCCAAAAAGCAGGTTCTGTGATAAATACCAAGAAACAATAAACCATCTAATTTCAGAATGCCCTGTACTTGCCCCAAATCAATAAAAAGAATTGTCACAATAGAGGGCAAAATTATCTCGGATAATTGGCAAACACTTTGAAAAATATGTAAATAAACACTGGTGTGAACATCACCCGGCACCAGTTACAGAAATAAATGTCGTTAGCATTCTATGGGATTAAATCATCTTTACAGACATAAGGATCAAAGAAAACAGGCCAGACATTATTGTCAAAACTGAAAAGAAAATACTTGCTCACTGATTGTTTTGGCTTGTCCGGTGGATTGTATCATAGCAACCAAGGAATTTGAAAAACTATCAAATATAAAGTCCTGGAAATTGAAATAGAAAAAAATGTGGATATTGAAAACAAGAAGAGTACCAGTGATAGTAGGTGTGCTTGGAATGATAAAAAATGGAACAAAACATTGAATAAAACATTGAAAAAATCTCAAGAAAAGCTTAACTTAATAGATACAACAAAACGTCTCTTGATAAGTACAGTCCACACAATAAGAACTTTGTTCATATAACGCTAGAGATATTACATAAGATAGAAAAACAAATGAAATGTATCCGTTAGAACACACAACAACCTGCCTTAGGTCTATTATCAGATTTGATAGGTAGTGCGACCATAGCAGAAAAAAACTATGATGAAAATTACACAATATAATAACAATAATAACAACATTATTATGACAATAATTATAACTAGCGGAACCCGTGGAATTTCCACCGAAGGTTAATTATAAATTCTTGGAAAAAATTTACTTTATCATATTACAAAGGATAGTAACGTCTTCAAACAAAGGTATGGGATAATAAAATAACGGTAACACAGAGTGTAATGTTTTAAAATATCTATAAAAAGAATGTACAAAGATGCTAGTTTACTGTAAAAGATTTTGAAAGAGAAACTATTTTTTGTTATTACTGAAAAATCATGGCTCCTGTATCCATTGTAAACATTTTATCAAGATTTTTTAAAAATAATAATTTTAAAAACAATTTCTTTATTTGTGAATGAGTACTGAGACTTTCATTAAAATCCGACAATTATTTGATTTTCGCGAGAATTTGTTTGTCAGCGAAAAAAAGTGTGTGATGCAATCATTACATTTCCATAGTAAAACAGTCGTAACGCTTCTTTAGCCGCTCACTCAAATCAAAACAAAACTTTCTGACAAAATTTCAAAAATATTAGAAGGGATTAAAAAAAATTTAAACATAATTAAAGATACTATAAAGGCTCCTGTGTCCATTGTAAACAGAAAAGACCAACTGAGTAATGGCCAAGGGTGTAGAGGCCAGAACTTTCGTTAGTAGGTCACGGGATACGACAACAAACCTACCTATGTTTACTATATTGCACAGTACAAACATATAGTTATACACACACACAATTACTCTACAACCACCAACTTAAGGTGCTACTGATCTCCTCCTACTCTCTAAATCTTTTATACTCTTACGTTTGATAAAGGTGAACAAAAGACCGAGGAGAGTAAAAAGATAGAGGGAAGGAAAAGCGCGTGTAGAGAGTGTGATGTAACGGACGGAGGAAAACGGACATGCCTCTCAGAACTACCATAAGAACGCAGGTGTCCCTCAAGGCTCCATCTTAGGTCCTACGCTCTTTCTGATATACATTAATGATCTCCCTGATTCCATAAGATACCAAGTAGGTATGTACGCCGATGACACCACAGTTTACTCTCGCCTCGACCAAAAATTGTGGTGTGGGTGACAAAGCTAACCTTGTAGCCGAGATTGAAAACGACCTCCAATCCGTAGTGGACTGGGGTAAGAAATGGCTAGTAAACATTTAGCTTCGTTTTAGCTTCGTTTTAGCTTCCTTGTAGCTTCGTTTTAGAAGCATTAACATTAATGCTTCTAAAACAAAGCTACTCTCAATTAACCATCATAGACAATCGCACCTACCTCCCATTAGCATGGAACTGGCTTGCCTCCCAGAGATTAAAACACTACGCCTCCTTGGTCTAACACTTTCAGCGGACCTCAAATTGAATGACTATATCGAATCCATTGTTAAATCCGCTGCTATGAAAATCGGTTCTCTGTGCAGGGCCCGGAGGTTTTTTTCGTCTAAATCTATCCTGCACATATATAAATCTAGCATCCACCCGTGCATTGAATACTGCTGCCATATCTGGTCGGGTGCCCCTGCTATTCTCCTCGGGCTTCTCGATAAGGTACAGAGAAGGGTCTGTAATGTGATAGATACCGACTTGGCAAACCGCCTGCAGTCTCTCTCCCACCGGCGCGACGAGGCTTCCCTGTGTCTCTTCTATAAATACTTTCACGGCTTCTGCTCCGATGAACTTAGATCACTGGTGCCCCCTAGATACGAATTTGCACGCGATACTAGATTAGCAACGAGATCCCACCCTTTACAGTGAAACCGATAAAATGCAACCGCAACTTCTTCTCCAACAGCTTCTTTTCTCGAACTTCCTGACTGTGGAATTCCCTACTACATGACTGCTTCCCCGACGGCTACAATCTCCAGGAGTTTAAATGTAAGGTCAATAGACACCTCCTAACACACTAACTCGCTCCCATTCTTTCAAACACTCTTCCCATCTACCCAACCCTCATCCTCGGTATCCTTACCCATCTATCACCTTCCTCCTGACATTTCCCATGTCTAACCACTCCTTCTCTTTACCGTCCCCTATGTAGCCCCATGCGCAATAGTGGCAGTGGAATGCTTTGCTTGGGGTGAAATGATAAAAAAAACCCCAAAAAACTAAGTGACTAACTAAGGAATAAACAAGCAGAATTATAATAATAATGATGATAATATTAATAAGCATAATAATAATAATGATAATAATTAGAATAATATTAACTGAATAAAGTATGGTGGTGCAATGAAAATACAAATATATAAACCGGAGAAAATGTTGTTCGCACGATTCGGATTTTACAGTTTATCAAAGTTTTTGCAGTATATTTAAAGCCAGAAAATATATTTAGAATGAATTAATTTTTGAGAAATCATAATGATTTTACTAATATAAGTTTTACTAATAAGCTGGGGGAAGCCGAGATGTAATCAGCCCTTCCCAAAGTATAAGTAACTGATAACGACCCGAGTGCAAATGAAATTGGGCTCTCCGACTTTCCAATTTTTATAGCAGTTAAATCTTGCACCACCCACACATAAACTTTTTCAACACCTGTCATTCCCAAGGGGCCACGCATCTAAATATATTTACCCTCCTCCCCCACTGGAAAGAGATGTGAAACAAGGTCTTTTTAACATGGGGAGCCCGACTGCGTATGGATGGGACAAGGAACAAAAATTCCCTAACCGCCCGTTGAGCTGGCCCCGGTGAGGAGCACCGGATCAACCCCTCTGTTGCAATGGGGTCGGGAGGCCGCTGGACACTTTCCCAGGTACCGGGCATCTACAGAGTGTAATTTTTCTTAGACGCAACCCTGCCCTCGCGGACGAAGTTACAACTGAGCTGCTCTGTCTTCCAGGACATAGACGCAACTGAGAGATGATATTTGGTCCCTACACGATGTGCCACGCATCTGAGTATATTTACCTTACTCCCCCACTGGAGCGAGATGTGACACAATGTATTTTTAACGGAGGGATCCCGATCGCGTACAGATGGGCGAAGGAATAAAAATGTCCCAGTCCCCTTAACCGCCGCTTGTGTAGGCCTCGGTCCCGGGCACCTGGTCCACGCCTCTGGTTCAATGCGTTGGCGCGGCCGCTGGACAGTGTTCCCCGAGATCGGGCATCTACACAATGTAATTTTTCCCAGATGTAACCCTACCCTCGCGGACGGACTACAACTTAGCCGCACTCTGTCTTCAAGTACAGTGACACAACTGAGGGATGATAACAAAAATCTGTCCCGCATATAAACACTGACAATGTTTGCCGTTGTTTAACTTGGTGCCTTTCCTATAAATACCTTGATTTAAACAATTCCCCAGTCCCCAAAACCAGTGGTTGAGCTGGCACGGGTGACGAGCACCTGGTCCAGCCCTCTGGTTCAATGGGATGGCGCAGCCGCCGGACACTATACTCCGGGGCCGGGCATCTAAACAATGTAATTTTTCTCAGATGCAACCCTGCCCTCGCGAACGGGACTATAACTGAGCCGCACTCTGTCTTCGGGTACAGAGACGCAACTAAAAGATGACAACTTGTCCCTACCCGACATAAAAATATGCCACGCGTATAAGTACTGACAATGCTTGACGTTGCTTAACTTCGTGCCTTTCCTATAAATACGTTGATGTAAATTTTAAATTCAATCGCTGTACTACACTGGCTGTTAGGATTGTGCGAGTGGATATCAACACGGAATGAGAAATCGAACTGCCGATTTCGAATTCTAGTTGAATTCGTTGTAATAATTTACGCGCAGTACAAATACAGAATGATCTTTATCTGTGCTTTATAGACTACGCAAAAGTACGACACAGGAACTTGATAGAGATGCTCAACACCCTCGACATTTTCAGAAAAGACATTAGGATAATCAAGAAACTATATTGGCAACAAAACACTCATATACGGATAGGAAGTGAATTCAGCAGCTATGAAAAACTATGTGTGTTCTCACCGGCTACTTTTGATCTATATAGCGAAGTAATTATGAGATAAATAAAAGCCTTGCCAGGATTCGTCATTGGCGGCCATAACCTCAAAAATATCCGATACGCGGATGAGACGGTACTGATAGCAGCCACGGAAAGGAAAATGCAGGATCTTCTGCAGAAGTTAGCAAAAGAAAGTGCAAAGAAAGGATTGAGCATAAACCAAAAAAAAAAAAACTGGATGTATGGTCATCAGCAAAAAGAGGAGACCAATATGCCAACTGGAAGTTGGAGAATCTAAAATAAAACAAGTAAAAAATTCAAATACCTGGGAAGTGTTTTG
The DNA here is from genome assembly GCA_037127315.1 of Ascarosepion bandense. Taxonomy (NCBI): domain Eukaryota; kingdom Metazoa; phylum Mollusca; class Cephalopoda; order Sepiida; family Sepiidae; genus Ascarosepion; species Ascarosepion bandense. The sequence goes on from JBBBDQ010002331.1 coordinate 1,971,593, forward strand.
ACAAAGGATGGACAATGCGACACGGAGATCCAAAGATGCATTGGCATGACCAAAGACGCATTTCAGAAGCTAACCAGAGTACTGAAAGACAGGAAAATCTCATTAGAAACAAAGGAAAGAGTGCTGGATTGCTATGTGACGATCACATCAAAGATGAAGGAGAGACTTGTGGCAGCAGAAATGTGGCTTTACAGAAGGATGCTGAGGATACCATGGTCAAAGCAGGTGTACAAATATGAGATATTGGAAAGGATGAAAACGAGAAGAAAACTGATAATAAATATCAGGAAGAGACAAATGAGGTTCCTGGGACATGTAATGAGGAAGGAAGGCATGGAGAACTTGATACTCACAGGTCAGATAAATAGGAGAAGAGACAACGGAAATCAGCGCCAGACGTACTTGCTAGACCTGAGCAAATGGTTGACGGAGCGGGGCATGGAAGAGATACCAAGAGAAAAAATACTCAGAACGGCAAGAGAAGGAGCCAAGTGGAAGTCCATAATCGCGTACGTCCTGAAATGACACGGCACATAAAGAAGAATTTACGCGCAAATAACCAGGGGAAAGCTATTAATCCATCTCTTCCATGCAGTTATAGGTTAAATAAAAAGGCATATTTGGTTCCAAATACTTGGTTGGCAACCTGTCTACTGCAGAAAGTAATGGCAACCTACTGCGCATTCACTTATGTCTCTTTCGAGACATGATCTCCTAAGTGAGTATCACATATGGCTAATTAGACTGGTGTCGATATCTCATCAATTTAGAGATGAGTGTCATTTGCGCGCAAATACTTTGTTGTAAAAGTATGAATCCATCTCTCCAGTTATGAGTTGAGTGACTGAAAAGATTAGGTTTTATAGCTTTGGTTGACAAGCAGCCTACCACAGAAAGAAATGGCAACATACTGTGGGAAAATTTTCTGCCTAGTCAGTCATGGATGGAAAGAGACATGAACTCCCAAGTGTGTTCATTTATGGCAATAAACTGACAGCATCTATATATAACTTTGTGATTTAAAACAGAAATCACTCGACCGGCGGGCAAGAGCGATTTACTCACCCCCAAATCATTTTACTCGACCAACTCCATGTTGTTAATAGTCGCCCTACGCAAACATATCGTGAATCGCTGACGAAAAACAAAAAACTGAAATTTTAATTAAAATATAAAGGATTTTTTAAAAATAATAACAAAATTTAATCTTTCCTCGTAATAACAGCATCAACATTTTGATGATAAACTTTTGTTTTTATTAAGTTTCAGCCCTTTTAACATCATGATATACTGTTTGTTTTTTTGGTTTTGGCAATTGAGTGGAGGTAGCTAAATTCGTAGTTTCTTTCTTCTGTTTGACTACAACCTCCATCTCATAGACGATAAAAACATAACAAATCTGATTTTCTCACCGATTTTGTATAAAAATCTAACTTGCATTATACAATTAAGTGTGTTTTCCGTTCCGTCGTTGAAAGAAGTATGCAGTTTGTTTGTTTTTTCTTTCTTTCAAATATTCGTTCTTACCTTTTGTAAGCGGGGAGGAAATATAGGATAATATTTTTCTAAATGGGTTTCTAAAATCTGTGAGCAATCGGGGTGACAAAGACATTTTGGCTCTACTCTGGAAGCGTTAATTAAACAAATGTTTACACTGACCCGGACGATAAAAGCCAATATTTCAGTAATGTTATTGTAGGTCATTCTAAGTAACTTGCGAATCTTCAAATGCATACTTTTGGTTTGTAAAAGAAATCAGATTTATTTTTATTTTTAACCGACCGCGGGCGAGTAAAGCAATAAATTTTAATCGCCCAGTTAAGTATTTAATCGACTGAGTCGATCAGGCGAGTGAAATCTCAAAGGCTATACAAATATATATATATATATATATGTGTGTGTGTGTGTGTGTGTGTGTGTGTGTGTGTGTGTGTGTGTGTGTGTACGCGCGGACGTTTGAGGTGTATGTGTGTATGCCCGCACACACATGCGTATGTGTGTAACTTCATATAACTTTAAACTAACGAAAATTCTCGTTTTAATATATACAAATAAAACTGTTTCGGGAGGATATTGATTTTATAAAATCTATCAATATATTTACTTGGCTAAAAATTCATAACTTCACCTTTGACGTAAGCCTATGACTTCTAGCCAAAAAGCAACGCTAATCAAATCGAAAAAATGAAATTATAATTTAACACTTAAATAAAACTCTTGTTATGTTCTATAGACAATCTGAGCTGATTCGTGTAATTAGATGATTTGCAAAAAGAGAACAATAAATATAAAATATCATTAACCTGAAACAGACAGATGATAAATTAATGATACAATGACATACAGTGGGTGGTAAAACCTATTAGGATCCTAGTTATGGGCAAGCAGTAAACCCCGAATTAAAAATGGTTATACTATAAAAGTGTTGGTCGGGTTTTGTTTTTAGTGCTTATCTTGAAATAGAAAGATCAAGTGCTTGTTGACGCATAAGTTGGAAAAAATGCGAAGTATTGCTTTTTGTTGTATTTGTAAGTCGGTGTTCATGCCTGGTTGATTTTGGCAATAAATTGGAATGATGTATGTACAATTAGAAAAACGATGGCGAGTGTTACGATTAGGCTGTAATGTGAAGCGTTTAGGCTGTGACGCAGTAGAAGTGGATGCATTGCCCCAACGACTTCGGAGGGGCTGGCAGCTTGTAGAAAACTTGAAATTGTTATGCAAAAAACTTGCCTTTTATGCCGTTGAAGAAGCTGTTTACACGTAACATGAGCCTATTCAATGCCTCTTGGTTTTAAATTGTACGGCACCGAATGTACTTGTTTTTGAATTATTCTTAATACTTTCAACCTTTTTGAAGTTGTTGATTAATTAACCCCTAATGATCCTGCAAGTTAAAATTTGCCAGACATGTGTCTCAGTAAGCAATACCCCAATTCTTCCTCTACAATATTTTCGGTGAGCTAAAGCGTTCTTTAAATTCAACATCAAAATCATTATTTTTTAAGCGTCTAAACCAATTTCTGCATTTTGTATCCGACAGAGCATTGTCACCTCAAGTCCCAACAAGAATTCTGTGCATTTCAGCTACAGATATCTTTTGAATAATGTAGTGCAGATAAATTTCCACAAATCGACTTTTTTTTTTACACAAAATCTGACATGTTTTTACACTATGAAAAACAAAGTTGTTTACATTTCACTTAATTTTAAGGCTTACGGCCATATCACCGGTCCTCGCTCGATCACCAAAGTTAAGCAATGTTGAGCCTGGTCAGTACTGAGATGGGTGACCGCTTGGGAATACCAGGTGCTGTAAGCGTTTAGTGACGGATGTGCGTTGTGGTGCAGTGGATATCGGCTTGGAAAGAGAAATCGGTGAGCCGAGTTCGAATTCCAGTTGAATACCCTGCATTCACTTAAGCACTGGTACCCTTGGAAAAGGTATTAATGCGTATCTTCCCTCCAGTTATGGGTTAAACAACAAGGATAGGACTTGGGGACCTTGCCCTTAAAAACAAATCCCAATGAATCTTGATACTCAAAAAGAAAAATGTATTAGTAGACACAAATCTTATGTAAAAAACAACAATAAATTGTTAAAAGAAAACAGGTATCACCAGCAATAAATAAAGTTTAGTTGGCAATAAATGATCCGCCGAGGTTGATATGCCATAAAAACAAAACAACCAACCAACTTAATTTGAATTTTCTTTATAGTATATCCTTATATATATATATATCTTTATAGACGCGTTAACGTCTAAAATTACACACACAGTTCTGGGATGCCATCTGGTATAAAACAGCAATAATTTATTCAAGGTCCTAATATAATATCGTCTATGCCATAGTATATCTATCTAAACTTATTTATAAATGGAACTTTGTCTTTGTGTGAGTGTGTGTCTGTGTCTGTGTGTCCGTTACCTATAGACTCCGAAACGGCTGAACCGTTTTACTGAAAATTAACACTGTTGTACTATAATCGTCTGCGTGTGTTCTTAGCTTGGTTTTGTGTCGAGGTACCCCCGATAAATATTGAAAACCGATAATCTAAAAAATCAGGTTATAGAAGGAGTTGTCAGATTTTAATCAAATTTGATACACTCATAGACAAAGACAAAAGAAACGACATTCAGAAGTTTCAAGGTTGCAGTTCTTACAATAGTGCAGAAAATCGATAATATATATATATATATATATATATATATATATATATATATATAAGGAAGATGTGTGCGTGTGTTTCTGCTTATCTTTCTGTATGTCCCTTATAAAATCCACAATTTTTTATCCGATTCTCAACAAAATTCACACAAATTTTCTTTAGAAGCAGTCTGAGTTCCAGGACCATGGATTATTTTTTAAGCTTTCATTGCACCCGAGCAACGCCGGGCTATACGGCTAGTATATATATATATATATATATATATATATATATTAGTTTCGAATGGTAAATTTTCGCAGTTATTTTATTATTTCAAATATTCTTTACGCTGAGTCTGAGCTCACGGACAATGGATTAGTCTTAAAGCTTTCATTACACCCGAGCAACGCCGGGCTATACTGCTAGTCCATACAGATGTAAAAGAGGCTTATAGCACCACAGAATGATGCCATACATACTATGGATAGAACATGTTAAAAGCATGGATCATTTAAAAGAACTGGAAGCAAAAAAGATATTTTAAATATTTGAGAAAGAAATGCGGAAAGAAAATTTGAGGACTAACTAAAAATATATTTGGGTCCTGCGGGATGACTGGAGGTAAAGGAAGAAGAAGCAAGTCATTAAACTAACGATCTTGTTTCATTGGATTACAGAAGAATGAATTAAAAGTATGGTAAGAAAAATAATTCCCAAAGATGCGGTGGTTAGAAAAAAGGTGAAGAGGAATGAACATCCACGCCATCTCAAGATCACAAAAATAAAATGAGAAAGCCAAATGAAAAAAGAATTAATGTAGGAAACGATAATATGACATGTTTTAAAATAAATATCAGGAAAGCAGTGAAAACAGACGTTGAAATTCTACTGTTCGGTTCTTTTATGCGTAGTGCTCTTTCAGATATTAGCTATCATGGCTTCAACAATTCCCTATCTTTTATTGCCTTTAGTATATTTTCTTGTCTTGTTATCTATTTACATAAGCTTTTTAGGTAGATTATACACTGTGAGTGTCAAGTTTTCCAAGCCTTATTTTCTCATTTATACCCCAGAAATACCAACAGTAATTCTCATGTTAAATATAAGAGTCATTTTTTTTCGTTTTCTTTAAAATGTTCCTTGTTCACATGTTCAATCCAATCATCAAGCAAAAATAATTTTGTCTGATTATCTGCCTTCAAGCGCAGCAGAAACCTGGGGAGGCTAACCGACGGTCAAAATCTCGTCTATGAGAAAAATACGACAGGTGTTTGACTCTGCTTTTGCAAGATTTACAGTAAATTTTTGCCAAGCATAAAGACTCGGATTTTTCACAAAAAAAAAAAGACGTTGTGTCACATCCGTCATCAGTGAGTAGATTATTGGTAAATATCTATTCAAGTCTCAGTAACTTTCTGTAGAATCACATTTCTATTGATTCATATATTTAATTCATCTGTGATGAGGATATCCAACATTTACTGCTGTATAGGATGATCGATGCTAAAGAGGTGTTCAGTAATCCTGGATGTGCGTTCCGGTGCAGTGGATATCGACACCGAACGAGAAATCGAAATGGCAAGTTCGTATACCAGTTGAATTCATAGCAGTCACTTATGCGCAAATACGTTTAGGTATCCAGGACAGATTTGATTCTATAGCCTTGGTTGGTAGCCAGTCTACCACAGATGGTAATTGCAACCTACTGCAAGAAAATAATCTGATCAGACAGTCATATCTCTTTTGAGACATTATCGCTGACTTTTATTTATTTCTAAATTTTCGTGTTTCTTGATATTCTCCTTAGCTTTTAGAAGACATTTTTCCATGTAAATATGTCATCTGAATTCACTGTAGCATTTACCGTCCTCTGTTTGCACATAACAGATTCTTAAATAGTTGTAATTGTTTCATTTTGATAATTTAAAGTTGGGCTTTTCATTTAACTGACAATCGTACATTCTGTTTTCTTTCAATTGACGTTTCTTTTCTCACTACAACTCACTGATTGGATAAATGAAAACTATCATGAGATTAATCTAAAACATGCTAAGTATGAGGACTTTATCGCGGATTTTATGAGTTGATGAATTGAGGTTATAAAAACGGTCAACGAATATGCTTAAAGAGAAGGTTTTATTTTAACTTCGACGGAAACTAGACCTATTTGTAAAATATGTTAGAACAATCCATAAAGTACACTAGGAGGAAACTGCTCACTTACGGATAAAAATTAAGTTGAGTAGCAAGACAAAAACAGTGGAGCCATGTGAGAAGGAAATGATTTTATCCAAAATATATTGAAGCCTAGCAGCGACCATATCCAAAAGGAACGACAGACTTTACCACATAATAATATTTGTATGAGTAGTTTTAACAATATAAAATACGCAGCTGACCCTGGAATGATGGTCGACTGGGTGAGGAAACTGCAGAATATCTTAGACAATGTGGTAAAAGGAAGCAAGAAAACGGGATTAATGATTAAGTACAAGAAGACTTAATAGACATCAGCATGTGAAATGACATAAGATATAAGTAACATATTGCAGATAACAACATTAAACAGGTGCAGGAATTTAAATATATGGCGAATGAGATCCTAAACACGCATAGCGCTTGACACGAATAAAAATTAAGGAAGAAGATTTCCAAAAGTTAAGCCAGTTATTGCAAAGCAGAAAAAATTATTAGGAACAAAAAATAGATAAATAGAGTACTTGATTCATATGTGTTATCAATCCTCTTGTATGGCTTTGAATAATGGAAAATATTCCATGGCAATGGGGAAAAATATGAGGAAGCCGAAAAGTGTTACTACAAATGGATACCGACTATTAAAAGCAGGTACACCCATTCTTTTCCTTTATGGGCTCTTCTCCCTTCAGGACGTTGGTGAACATGGCCTTAGACGTCATCCTCTCCCGTGTCTTCTTGTACCTCTCCATTTATAACACAGTTCCCGCTTCACCATTCATCTACTCGTCTGGCAGGTATATCATGAGTTGCTTCCCTTGTCTCTCATCTCATCTATCCTTCTTGTGAGCATCAGGTTCTCCAAGCTATCTTCTTCTTCTATGTGCCCTGTCCCTTCAGGACGTGGGCGATCATGGCCCTCCACGTTTCCCTGTCCCTTCTCCTGTTACACCACTCAATCCTCGTTCCGTCATCCACCTGATTAGCTACTTCAAATATGTTATCCGTTGCTTTCCCCTGTCTCTTATTCCCTCTATCTGGCCTGTTAGTATCAGGTTCTCCAAGCCCTCCTTTCTCATTGCATGTCCCAGGAACTTCAGCTGTCTCTTCCTGATGCTCAGTATTAATTTCCTTTTAGTTTCCATCATTTCCAAGATCTTATCATTGCTCACATACACGATGCATGAGATTAGCAGCATCCTTCTGTAGAACCGTATTTCAGTTACTTCATGTTTTTCATTCATCTTTGATGATATTGTCCAGCATTCACTGCCATATTAAAGAACTGACAACACATAGCAATCCAGTGCTCTCTTCTTTGTTCCTAGCGAAATTGTCCTGTTTCTTAATACTTTACTCAACTTCTGGAATGCTTCTTTCGCCATGCCAATTCGCCTTTGTATCTCTGTGTCACACTTTCCAGCTTCTGTTATATCGCTTCCCAGGTATTTAAATTTTTGTACCAGCTTGCTCCAAGCTATAGGAAGCCGTAATGAAAATTTCTTCTGAACGAATACATCTACACAAAATCAACATAAGACAGCGAAAAATACTTTCACATAATGGGGATATAGAGCATATAAAACCAACCACTCACAGAGAATATTAATTGTAAAAGTCATTTAGCTGACGATCTTTTTGTGAATCAATGGTGAAATTGTAGCCGGGATCGTAGTAATGGAATTTGGGAGGAGACTTTATGGTGTAATATACTACCTTGAACGGCAAATGTAATTAACAAGTACATCCGGCCTTGAGTGAGATCAATAAAAGACAAGGGTGATTGACAGATTCATCCGGTCATAGATAAAAGTCAACTAAGAACAAGGCTGGCAGAAAGGCATATCCGGCCGTAGATGACATCAACAAAGCGACTACCCCAAAAAGCTAATGCTTGGGAGGATTAAGATTGTATAAAGTATAGAACTTTGGGCTGTAGGCAAAAAGCTTCCGCTGGCTTCCAACGACTTCTTGTTGTACTCGAATCTGACCGGCTGCCCTTTGGTCTACACAAGAGTCACTGACGTAGAATAACAATATATATATATATATATATATATATATATATATATATATGTGTGTGTGTGTGTGTGTGTGTGTGTGTGTGTGTGTTACTCGTTGTAGTCTGTCAAGACCAAGCGGCGAAAGAATATAAGAAAGGGACAAGGTCCATAGAAAAAGAAAAACAAAAAGAAGAAAGTGGAGAAAGAGGAGGAGGAGGAGGAGGAAGAAGAAGAAGAAGAAGAAGAAGAAGAAGAAGAAGAAACCAGCTGAGTAGCAAGGAAGTATATGGTAAATAAATAAAAGAGAATCATGGAGAAGTAGAAGAAGAAGAAGTAAATGAAGAAGAAGAAAAAGAAGGAGAAAAAGAGGTGAAAGAAGAAGAAGAAGAAGAAGAAGAAGAAGAAGAAGAAGAAGAAGAAGAAGAAACCAGCTGAGTAGCAAGGAAGTATATGGCAAATAAATAAAATAGAATCATGGGGAAGAAGAAGAAGAAGAAGAAGAAGAAGAAAATGAAGAAGTAGAAAAAGAAGAAGAAGAAGAAGAAGAAACCAGCTGAGTAGCAAGGAAGTATATAGTAAATAAATAAACGAGAATCATGAAGAAGAAGAAGAAGAAGAAGAAGAAAAAGAAGAAGAAGAAGTAAATGAAGAAGAAGAAAAAGAAGGAGAAAAAGAGGTGAAAGAAGAAGACGACGAAGAAGAAGAAGCAGTAAATGAAGAAGAAGAAAAAGAAGGAGAAAAAGAGGTGAAAGAAGAAGACGAAGAAGAAGAAGAAGCAGTAAATGAAGAAGAAGAAAAAGAAGGAGAAAAAGAGAAAGAAGGAAGAAGAAGAAGAAGAAGAAGAAGAAGAAGAAACCAGTTGAGTAGCAAGGAAGTACATGGTAAATAAATAAAATAGAATCAAGGAGAAGAAGAAGAAGAGGAAGAAGAAGAAGAAGAAGAAGAATATGAAGAAGAAGAAGTAAATGAAGAAGAAATAAATGAAGAAGAAGAAAATGAAGGAGAAAAAGAGGTGAAAGAAGAAGACGGAAAAGAAGAAGAAGAAGAAGAAGAAGAAGAAGAAGAAGAAGAAGAAGAAGATAATAAGCTATTTAAAATTAATGCAAAAACCAATAAAGATTTATTTTGCCAACTGATAGTATCAGTCAAGTGAATGCTTGAAGACAACACATTGAAAACAAGCATTTACTGCAAATACAGATCTGCATAATAAGAGGAAGGGACCGCTAATAACATAATGATATAAAATCAAATGCTTGCAGATACCGGCAGCTTTCAGTGGAATTCGAATTATGTCTCCTTTTAATATCCAGGGATAGATGACACAGCTGACCTTATCTACGCATACCTCCTCTAGTTCATATTTAATAATAATCAGTTGTTAATCGTCCGTAGACATGATCAATGTGACGGTAAGTTTACATGCGTAAATTGATTTTGTTCGAAATTGCTCTGGAATTTACTTGAAGCAAAAAGCATATAATCAAAGCTTACTGACAAAACAAGGTGTAAATAATAATAAATATGCTTTCGCAAATGTTTTGGCAATCCCTTAAAAAAAGGATTTCTCACTGGTAAACCCTTTATTCTGACAAGGGAACCTTCTCTTCTGGCTTGTGGATCCTTCTTTCAAACATTTTGTTTCACAGTCAACTTAGATCAATAATTTTCTATATCTTCTTAATTATTTTGAATGTATGGTACCCTCGTCTTATTAAGTGTTTTCTTTTCGTATTCTTTAACACTCAGTAACCGTTTGTATTTTAGTGGTTTTATTGCCTTTCTTGGGATAAATGATTAATAAAGTTAGATGATAACTATAAATATAAAACCAAGAAAACCATGGCGAAAGAAGCAATTTTTTTCAACTAAGCAAATCTAAGTCATTTTCTTAATCGTTTAGTGTAAAGAAGGACTGTCATGGTGGAAGGTTAATTATTTCCTACTGACTGCGGTTGTTTTGTTTCCAAATTTATTTTCAAACTATGAAATTGTTAGTAGTAAAGATCAACGTTGATTCGTTGATCATTGTCTCAGAGATCATACATTTTTCAGTATCACACTAAATCCCTCAAACTTTCTCTTTTAAATGAATTTCTCTCGGTTGCTATGCAGACCTCTGTCTTTGACTGACAACACATCCTAGCATTATGAAAATATTTATTTCTCATCGCCAGTAGTAAGTTTGACCAAGAAGTGACCTTAATTTTGTCGTGTCTAGATTGCTCTGGCAGTGAATGTTAGAAAATGTCATCGAAGATGAAGGAAAAAATTGAAGCAGCTGAAATGTGGTTCTAAATAAGAATGCTGCGAATATCACGGATAGAGCATGTGAACAATGATGAGGTTTTGGGAAAGATGGAAACAAAAAGGAAATTGATCCTGAGCATCAGGAAGAGACATCAATGAGTGTTATGTAGCCAAGTATAAATGAATAACTGAACAACAGAATCAGGATATAAGTTGTATTCCGCGGAAAGACGGTTAGTATGTACAGAAGTAATTAGTAATATTTACAATAGAAAGATACAAGAGTCCAATCCGTCGTAAGACGTGTGTATACGTGATTACTTCCGGTACGGTCCCGGAAGTGTGACTAACTCTTCACTAACTCGCACTGACTCTTCAGTAACTCATTAGAGACTCTCAAGTGACTCTCTACGACTCATTATTTAGTCTTCCCTCCCAGTAAGGGCAACATATGACACATGGTCAGTTTATATCTGGGGTTTCCGGGCTATATGGCCCGGCCAAAAAATGTCTGTCTATTTTTGCCCAGTCGTGCTTCTACCCTTCGGCGGAACCACGACTGGGTTATTGCTCTCTGCTCAGAAGCAGAGAGCGCCCTCTACCCGAAGGCAGAGGGCTGACAGTGTCGTAGAGTCGTCAGTATAGTGACTCTGTACGATTCATTATTTAGTCGTCCCTCCCAGTAAGGGCAACATATGACACATGGTCAGTTTATATCTGGGACGATTGTAGAGAATCCACCATTGCTTTATATAGCATTGGGAACAGTTCATTTGTAGTCAAATAGGAGCGGCGCCCTAACAATGAGGAAGGAGGGCTTGGAGAACCTTGTACTAACAGGCCAGATAGAGTGAAATTGAAACAGGGGAAAGCAACGGATACTATATTTGGAGGACCTGATCAGGTGTATAACAGAACAAGTGTTGCCTATGTAAAAGGAGAAAGCGTACTAAGAGCCACCAGGGATAGGGTGATGTAGAAATCAATGATCGCATACGTCCTGAAAGAAAAAAAAACAGGGCAAATAAAAGTAAAAAAGAGACAATGTCTCGTAACAATCGACACAATTCTGGCCATTTTTTACTGGGAGATGTTTGGGAAATCATTTTCCAACTACTGAAACCTTTACAATCCTTTTCAATTCGACTATGACTGTTATCTGCCTAACATTAATTTTCTCAGTGAGTCCCTTTGATAGAGTGGTAGGATTCTCAGTAAATGCCCACTTTTGGTATAACCTTCATCGGCTACTTCTCTAGACTAAATTTCTCATTCTTTGAAAGGGACGAACACCCTGTGCAAAATATGTCGTTCATTGCTTCGACGCTGTAAGCCTGTTTATTTATTTTGCTAAAAGAACGTCAGATAACATCATTATAAAGTTCATAGCTTACAAAACTGAAACTATATATATATATTATTCATAGTAGCTTTACTAAACTTCATATATATATATATATATATATATATATATATATGTATATATATATATATATATATATATATATATATATATTATTCATAGTAGCTTTAGTAAACATATATACATTCTCGCTGTGTGTGTCTCTGTGTGTGTGTCCGTTACCTATAGACTCCAAAACGGCTGAACCAATTTTTTGTTTTAATCATTTCACCCCGAGCAAGGCGGAAACGCCACTGATGTGCAGGGGGTTACAAAAATGTAAAAAGATTAATTAGAAAAGAGTAAGGAGTACAAACTAGTTAGAAAGGAACAACAGAAAGCTGAGAAAGCAGGTACGATGACAGATACATAGGTGGAGAGAAAGGGAAGGTTATACAGGGGAGGCGAGAGAGCTAGAGTCCAGTGGTTAGTAGATGAGTATTTTCTTGAAAATTGACACAGTTGTACTATAAGCGTCTGCGAGTGTTCTTAGCTAGGTTTTGTGTCGAGGTACCCCCGATAAATATCGTAAATCTAAAATCGAATAAATCGGGTTATAGAAGGAGTGGTCCAATTTTAATCAAATTTGATACACACCTAGACAAAGACATAAGAAACAATATTCAGAAGTTTCAAGGTTGCAGTTCTTCCAATAGAGCAGAAAATCCATAATATATGTATAAAAGCTTTCATTACACCCGAGCAACGCCGGGCTATACTGCTAGTCAATAAAAAAGGAAAGAATATAATAAATTTTGTTCAACATCATAACCTTAAAAACTGTTCATTTGCCTGCGGTCTACTACAGTATTTCTAATTGTAACATATTTAATTTTATTTTTATTTTTATAATCCTCTCACCCCTATCATTGCAGAACAGGTGGGTTATATAGTAAGAGAGTGAACAGAAAGGAGAACTGGTCACAGTAGGTGTAGGAGAATGGGTAAGAGAAGGACGGGTACATTGGTGTAAAGAGGTCTGCGTGAGAGCAAAGTATAAAGGGAGAAGAAGGATGGCAATCAAGGAGAGAAATATATATATATATGACAGTTGATGTTGCATCTAAACTCTCGAAGATTGTAGCTATCAGAGTAACATGAATATGGAAGGGAGATCCACATGCGGAAAGTGCGAGAAAAGAGGCTGCTTGAGTAGTCAGTCAGTTAAGTGCCATACGTGATACACGCTTGAGCGATCATATCTCGAAAGAGACATGACTGACTGGGCTGGAGATTATCCCGCAGTAGGTTGCCATTGCTTTCTGCGGTAGACTGGTTGCCAGCCAAGGCTATAGAAACCAATCTGTACTGTTATTTAACCCATAACTGGAAGGAAGAGACGGATTAATACCTTTCCCAAGGGTATTTGTGTGTAAGTGAATGCAACGAATTCAATTGGAATTCGAACTCGACTCCCCGATTTCTTTTTCCGAGCCGATATCCAATGCACCAGTAGTAGTCGTGCTTATACCTGATTGTTTTACCAGTAAAATGGTGGAACCTTGTTGCCAGTCTAGTACCTAGAGGAAATTCGCGTAGGGGGACTAAAGAGCTACGCTCATCGAAGCAGAATCCGTGAATGTATTTGTAGAAGAGACAGAGAGAAGACACATCTCGTTGGGGAGAGAGAGAGACTGGACTCAGGCCGCCAGGTTAGGATCACTCTATGCAAAGGTTTCTAGTATAGAATGCGCTGAACGAAAATGTTACTCTCATAAAATGCACTCCATGAAAATGTTTCTAAATTAAATTGTACTCTATGAAAAGGTTTCTATTATAGAATGTACTCTCTGAAATTGCTTCTGTTGTATAAAGCAGTCTACCACAATATTTGTTGTGTAGTATGCAGTCTAACACACTGTTCCTAGTATAATACGCAGCCTACAACAATATGTTATAGATGATTGCATTGTATCAACGTTTTTATATTCTACTGTTAAGTAATTCAAATCTTTCTATTGAAGTGAGCATTCCAAATTAATAAAAGATTCTTGCTTTACCAGGAAAATGACAATATGAGTTTTAAAAATGCAAAAAAAAATAAAATAAAATACATAATTTATCCGTTATATTTAGTTAAACACTATAATAGAATTATAATCCTAGTAACTACGAATCAACTTTGATTTTAGCGGTATTGTACAATATACCTTTGTCTTAAAAATGCTGAAAAAACTATGAGAGATAGATTAATTCAAAAAGCCGTTAAGGTGTCTACGGTGTATAGGTATTTACAGAATTATATATATATATAAACTTTACTTTACTTTGCTTGTGCTCAACTTGAATTTAATGGAGTGTTAGAAATTCACCATAACTGAAATAAGGAATCATTTTCTCTCATCGTCACCAGCTGTGATTCATGACTTGTATTTGAAATCGGTGTAAAGTGAAACCTTGATATCCTACGTACACTCATTTTAGGAGAGTTACGTTATTTTATTAGTGTGTATTTAGTTTTGTATATGTAATCTAAGATTATATATATATATATATATGTATATATATATATATATATATATATATATATATATATATATATATGTATGTGAGTGTGTGTGTGTGTGTGTGTTATATTATAGGTCGCATATATAAATATACCCAAACATACATACGTACACGTTTACTTATATGAAAGTAAAACACGATATGATATTAAGAAATTTCAATGGTGCACCCGCCGCCAAGAAAAACGACTTCAAATACGAATATTGATCAGTTTTATTGTGATTATTTAGGCTTTTTAACATTCTTTAAGAAATCTGTCCAATATTTTCATATTAATATTTTTTTAAATTTTACTTGTATCTGGAAATTAATATCTCGGACAAATGAGCGCTTACGATCTTAACTCATAATGTTAGCTTTCTGAATATAAAAATGGGTAAATGTGTCATGCATATCCGATGATAAGTCATTCAGTTAAAGGCGATAGATGATACACGATTAGACGATCATGTCTCGAAAGAGACATGACTGATTGGTGAGAAAATTTTCCCACAGTAGTGTGTAATTACTTTCTGCGGTAGACCGGTTGGCAATCAAGGCTAGAGAACCCTATTATTTAACCCCTAGAAGGAGACGGATTCATACCTTTCCTTAGGGTATTAGCGCGCATGTGAATGCAAGGAATTCGAACTCAGATCTCCAATTTATTTATTCGGGACGATATATACTGCACCACAACGCGCATGCGCTATTCAAAGTAAGTATCATCGAAAAGGTCTTCGAGAAACGAAACAGAGAGCGATCCCGTATCGCTACAACTGCATCTGCTTTGTCAGTCCTAACAATGAATGTCTTTTTCTGTCCAACTCGTTTTCATTTCTGTCACCCTTTTACGTAACCCTGTAAAGCGGTTTCCTATTTCTTTCCTCTTTTCATTGACTCATGAGTGTCAAATTTTCAAAGTCCATTAAACCATTGTGTCACTTTCTAATTTTAGCCATCAGGTGAGTGCCATACGTGATACACGCTTGGGCGATCATGTCTCGACAGAGACATGACTGACTGGGCAGAAGATTATCCCGCAGTAGGTTGCCATTGCTTTCTGCGGTAGACTGGTGGCCGATCGAGGCTATAGAACCCAATCTGTCCTGTTATTTAACCCATAACTGGAAGGAATAGGCGGATTAATACCTTTCCCAAGGGTATTTGCGCGTAAGTGAATGCAATGAATTCAGCTGGAATTCGAACTAGGCTCCCCGATTTCTCGTTCCGAGCCGATATCCAATGCACCACAACGCACATCCCTTTGTAAGCATACGTGTCCTTTTTGTTATCTTTCTTATTAAAACGTCCCGTTACTCCCAGGAGTAATGGCTGCTATTTTTTGCATTGTTTTGCATAACAATATCTGTATTTCTTAATGAATTCTTTCATCTAAAATATGAAAGGTTTTATATAATATGTAATACAAATATTAGATATATAATATTACATTATATAATATTGCATTATTTATAATATACTATTATATTTGTATTCCGTAACAGCTGAACGATGTTCTACTAATTTACTTTGTTTATTTTACACGATGAAGACATCTTTTCTAATTCTAATCTGCCTTCGAATTTTAATGTGATATATATTTTTCATCCTTTGTTAAACGATTTCACTGATATTTATATTTTGTGAATGCAGACAATCATGAATTCTGTCTCCTTAGAATTTACATAGAAACTATCATTCAAAACAAAAAAAGTAATGAACGGCTTTTCTCTCTATAATGATCTCTCTCTCTCTCTCTCTCTCTGTCGCTCTCTTAATCTCCGTCTGCCTCCATCACACGCTCTGTCTCTGTCTGTCTGATGGTCTGTCTGTCTCTTTTTCTGTCTATTATTTTATACCACTGTTATATCTAACCGTAGTGATGAGCTGTGATACAGCAAAACACATCTGTCTGTGGATAACTATATATATATATATATATATATATATAGTGGTAAAAACTAATATATATATATATATATATATATATATATATATATATATAAAACATATATTTCTTAGTTTATATATACAGTACTGTGAAGATGTATTAAGACAAGATATATTTTATCTTTTATGTGGTATAAAAATAAAGTTTAAAATCACCATTGTTTTAACATTTTTGCACACTACCGGCAGTGAGAAAAAGTATTAGGACAGTGGTGATTTTTCTAAAAACCTTAGTAAAATTCAAATACAGGGTGAAAAGCCAAGTAAATTGCTAATAAATATCGATTATTTAAATTTAGGTGTAAAAAGAAATGTATTAAAAAGAAGTTATTTTTAATTTTTCTTATTTTCTATTAAACAAGTTATTTTGAAATTACGCTATTGAACATTTATGGGATATTTTGGATAAAATATTGATAAATCTAATGTTATTTCGCAAGACACACTTTGTAAACAAATACAAGCTGCTTGGCAGGAGATACCATAAGATACATAGAAGAAGCTTGTGATGTCAATGCCTTACAGAATGAAGGCTGTGATCAAAGCAAAAGGTTATTATACTAAATATTAAATTTATTTTGTAACAAGTATTTTTTTTGTTAAAGTTACTTTAAATAAATTGTTTATTTTCTCTCAATATGCCTCATAAAAGAAAAATAGTTCTCGTCCTAATACTTTTGCACAGTACTGTATATAAATGTAATAAATATATGTTTAACTTAAATCTAATTCCAATTTCTAAAATTATCCCAATATTTTTTCCTAACTCTAAGACCGCTGCCCAAAACTTGAAAGGGGATTATATCCAAATGCAATTAAAACAACAATATTTGAGATATTCGCGAAGGAGAGTCACTATGAACGCTATGTTCCAATGGCCAGGTGAATCGGAAGATTCTCTATGTACAGGACAACTTTGATTAAAGACTTAGGTGGATATATATGCCGCAACTTCTTCTTCAATGTTCCCTATCCTTTCAGAACGTAGGCGATCATGACATTCCACGTCTCCCTATCCCTGGTGACTCTTAGCACGCCTTCTCCTGTTACACCATGCAACCCCCGTTCTGTCATCCACTAGCTCAAGCCCATAAATCTAGAATATAAATATATAGAAACTAGCATGGCCACAAAATGAGGGATGAGTTTATATATTAATCATAATATAGAATTGATCCCCCACTTTATAACCACATTATAATTTCTTATAAACAGTTGGCATATATCTTCTTCTATGCGCCCTGTCCTTTCAGAGCGTAGACGATCACGCCTTTCCACGCCTCCCTATCCCTGGTGGCTCTTAGCACGCCTTCTCCTGTTACACCATGCAACCCCCGTTCTGTCATCCACTAGCTCAAGCCCATAAATCTAGAATATAAATATATAGAAACTAGCATGGCCACAAAATGAGGGATGAGTTTATATATTAATCATAATATAGAATTGATCCCCCACTTTATATCCACATTATAATTTCTTATAAACAGTTGGCATATATATTCTTCTATGCGCCCTGTCCTTTCAGAGCGTAGACGATCACGCCTTTCCACGTCTCCCTATCCCTGGTGGCTCTTAGCACGCCTTCTCCTGTTACACCATGCAACCCCCGTTCTGTCATCCACTAGCTCAAGTCCATAAATCTAGAATATAAATATATAGAAACTAGCATGGCCACAAAATGAGGGATGAGTATATATTTATCATAATATAGAATTGATCCCCCACTTTATAACCACATTATAATTTCTAATAAACAGTTGGCATATATATTCTTCAATGCGCCCTGTCCTTTCAGAGCGTAGACGATCACGCCTTTCCACGTCTCCCTATCCTGGTGTCTCTTAGCACGCCTTCTCCTGTTACATCACGTAATCCCCGTTCTGTCATCTCCCTGATCAGATCCTTCAAATATGTTATACGCTGCATTTCTCTGTTTTTCCTTCTATCTGGCTTGTCAGTGTCAGGTTCTTCAAGCCTTCTTTCCTCAGCGCATGTCCCAGTAACTACCTGATGCTCAATATTAATTTCCTTTTCGTTTCCATTCTTTCCAAAACCTCATGCTTGATCTATGATACCTACGTCATCCTTCTGCACAACCACATTTTAGCTGCTTCAAGTTTTTCCTTCATCTTCGATGATATTGTCCAACATTCACTGCCGTATTGAAGAACTTTTTTTTTAATCATATCACCCCGAGCAAGGTGGTAACACCACTGATGTGCAGGGGGCTACGTAAGAGTAGAAAGATTGGAAAAAAGAAAGCCGGAAACCAAATCCTGAACAGGGAAGAAGGGATGGGCCTCTACACCTGTAAAATAGACGTGGGTGGAGTGTGAACCGGGCGATAGTTTAGTCTATCTACTCCAATTGAGAAAAAAATGAAAAAAAAAAATAAGAAAGGTGAAAAGATTGGAAAAGAGAAAGCCGGAAACCACATCCTGAACAGGGAACAAGAGATGAGCCTCTACACCTGTACAATAGACGTTGGTGGAGTGTGAACCGGGCGATAATTTAGTCTATCTACTCCAATTGAGAAAAAAAAATCACATAGCAATCTACTACTCTCTTCTTTGTTTCTAGTGAAAGTTAACTGTCTCACTACTTAACTCAGCTTCTGGAACGCGTACTTCGCCATGTCAATTCGCCTTCGGATCTGTGTGTTGCACTTTTCATCTTTTGTTAGAATACTTTCTAGGTATTTAAATTTTTGTACTTGCTTGATTCTAGTATCCCCCACCCATATTTGGCATTACACATTCCGAAGACTATATCATACTGAATATATAGCAGCACCCACTAGTAGTGTATAGTAGTAACTCAATGTTTTACAGGAAATCTATAGATCTGTGATGAAGAATAACACGGGGAGAGTATTGGAATGTGAAAAATGCATTCTACTTCTGAAGTCTGATCACGTCTCCTCTCTTTTTTTAAAACAAAATATTGATTAAAATCCTATTCACCAATGTTCGTATTTTTGTGCTTCAAAATTTACGAAATAATTAAAGAATTCTAATTTTTTTAAAAATATTTCTCACTATTTTCATTCATAAACGTAACCTCTTAGCTTTGAGAGTGCTTTTTCACTTCTCCATCAAACGTTACTTGACTTAAAAAATGCTTCTGCAACAGGAAGATGATCAAAACGGTACAGCACTTAAAACGTTAATTGGAAATCTATTTGCTGGAAGAAAAATAAGATTTCTCTCCATTTTATTCAATATTTAATAATTTTCAAAGATTCGGCCGCTTCTTCTACGAAACCAATTGAAGTAATGAAGCAATAAAACCGACCAGAAATATTAGTGGAAAAATGGATATTTTTCAATCAAATCCGCAGATAACAATACGATGACTGAATATTTGATTTCATGATATGCTTCGAGAGCACTCAGTATCTGTCATTTTCGAAGAACAAGCAGAAAAAGAACCAAAATTACCAATTCTTACGTTGTATGTTTACTTTTGCCCGCGTTTCACTATATAATTCTCGGGCAAATTTTATCAGAAGAGTGGTTAAGTAATACATTTAACTGGATTCTCTGACGAAATATGAAATGAATCTAATAAGTTTTGTGTTTTGTATTTTTAAATAGTTTCACCCCAATGGAAGTAGGACTGCCACTTGGTGGCAAGGGGTTTCAGAGAGAGGAGAGGGAAGAAGAAATATAGCGGTAGAGGTGATGTCAAATAAAGTTTAAGACAAAGAGTTAGGCGTCAAAGAATTTGAAGACTTTAATAGATGTTGAATTTAAACTTTTGAAGTTTGCAGCTATCAGGGAAGCAAGCACGGGGCAGGGAGTTCTACAGACGGGAAATTCAATCAAAGAAATTACTAGACAACTGGTGGTTACATTTGCCTATTTTCACGGTAGAAGTGTGGAACCTAGTTGCCAATTTCTTTGCACGAGTAAATTTATGAAGGTGGGGAACCATGAAATAAAGCTATTCAGAGCAGAAGCAGTAAAATACTTGCAGAAAGACAGAGGGAAGCCACACCCTGTCAGTGAAAAAAAGTGGCTGAAGGTGAGCTGCCTAATCGTGTTTCCACCACATTACAGATTATCGTCTGGATTTTGTCAAGAACGCTGAGATAAATAGCAGGATCACTTGATCAGATATGGCCACATTGCTCAATGCACGGAGGAATGGTAGATTGCTAAATGGGCTAAACGGATTCTTATGAGAATAATGAAATATAGAGGCCAAGGACGCTCAGTGTATTGCTTTCAGGGAGATTATCACATACAAAAAATACAAAGAAAGGTAACATTGAACATATATGAATAATTAATATTATAATTGCGGAACGAAAATAAGAAAGAAAAACAAAAAATATTATTTTATTAGATTGCCACAAGATTGAACTCTGTTCGTGTTTGACCTTTCGGATGTATCATACTATTTAATGAATAGACACACTGAAAGTTCCACGATTACAAAAACAAAAATAAACGTGAAATTGTATATTTTAGAAAGTTAAATTTGCGAGCTCAACAACTTTAACCAAATAATGCAATAATAACCATAAATATAAATTCAAGTCATTATTTTAAGAACTAAGAGGATACAAATGCTAGCGTTTCAGTAGTAAACGTAGTTCTTTTCTCCTGAAGAAGACGTTAAACACATGTCAACGTTATCACCTTTACTATCTTCTTTTTCTCTGTTTGTTTTTTCTTTTTTCTTTCTTTTTGTTACTGAAACTAAGCTCCAGCTCTGATATCTTTCTTCTGTTTCCCACGTTATAAAATGGTCCTGGGCATGACGTTAAACTGCATCCAGCAGCAATGCCTCTGATTGAGAGGTTGTGAGGAGCTTGGAACCACCTCTTAATTGCTGTTGTTCTCGGGTCTACCCTAACCCGGAGTGGTCGCACCTTTTAGGGTCCCAGATATGGGGAAATAGTTAACACTCGAATTATGGGTCAAAACACTATGAAATTATAAAAGTAGACTTTTATAGAAAATGTACATTTTTGAAGGAAAAATATTAGCAAGAATACATTTTTGAAGGAAAAATATTAGCAAGAATACATTTTTGAAGGACAAATATTAGCAACAATACATTTTTGAAGGAAAAATATTAGCAACAATACATTTTTGAAGGAAAAATATTAGCAACAATACATTTTTGAAGGAAAAAATATTAGCAACAATACATTTTTGAAGAAAAAAATATTCTCAGCAAAAGATTTTTAATACAAAACTAGAAGATATGTTCAATTTTCTAAAATAAAAAAAGAATAAACACAAAAAATCATTAAAGTCTAAATCAACCATCTCAATATAACCGAACATTAAAAAATACTTTATACCCCCACCGTTTTGGCATTAAATGACCCACAGAGGTTAATATGCCGTTAAACAAAACCCGTCCAAACTCACCCACGTTATAAAACCCAATAATGAGTTATTCATGAGGTGTATATTGCTAATTTTTTAAGTAAAAAATGAAACATCAAGCAGAATTATAATATGATATTAAATTATGAAATATAATAATTTTAGTTTTACTTTAGTTTATAATGTGAATGACGGTATTATACGTTTTCTTATAAAAAATCAAAAATTTGGGATTCATTGACTGAGCAGCCAGTATTGCTGTCGGTTAAAATTTATAAAATCTCTCCCGTAAAATATTAATTCAGGTAAATAATTTTCAGCTTCTTCTCTCGCACTTCCCGCCTGTGCAACTCGCTTCCATATTATTGCTTTCCTCGCGGCTACAACCTCCAGGAATTTAAATGCAATGTCAATACTCCTCTATTAACCACTTGACTCTAGTTCTTTCCACACCACCCTGTATATCCTTTCCTTTCTCTCCACCTTTGCAACTGTCATCACACCTGTATTCCCATCCTTCTCTTTCTCCTTTTTAACTGATTCGTCTTCCTTTTCACTCTCTTTTAATTAATGTTTTTACTACCGATCTTTCCAGTATTGATACTGTTCTTTTGTAATGCCATTCCTGTTAAACTTTTCGGTTGTATCATAATATATAAGTTGCGTCTCATTACTGTTCATTTTATTTAAATGGTGTGTAATTTTAAGTACAGGGTTATATCCACAATATCTTATACATTGTAACTAATATCATTTTCTAATAATTTTTACCATCACTCCTAGGTTTTGCCATCGGTTTCTACAAGCTGGTTAGCAAGATTACTCGCTGATTCGATTGTCTCCTCTTTTCAAAATTATTTCTGTGATATAATGTCCAATGTCACCAAATTTGTAGATGCAATCAACATTTTCTGTTTGAAAAATAACATTGTTGGTAAATAAAAGATGGAGTACCCCAAGAAATTTATTTTTAATTTTGTGCGTTCTGGTGCAGGATGTGCGTTGTGGTGCAGTGGAATATCGTCTCGGAACGAGAAATTGGGGAGCCGAGTTCGAATACCAGTTGAATTCATTGCATTCACTTATGCGCAAATACCCTTGGGAGAGGCATTAATCCGTTTCTTCCTTCAAGTTATGGGTTAAATTTCAGGACAGATTGGGTTATATATCAGGACAGCTTGGGTTCTATAGCGTTGGCTGGCAACCAGTCTAGCGCAGAAAGCAATGGCAAAATACTGCAGTATAATCTTAACTGTGTATATTTGCATCAGCAGTCACAGCAGTAACAAATGCAACAAGAAAAAAATTGGCTGTAGTTTATGTAAATATTAAGAATAAAAACTATTTATTATCATCAAAACAAAGACATATAACCAATTCATGTTTAACATGCGAGGAAGCTGTAGCAGTCGTTATATATTCCCTGTTTCACTACTGCTGGATAAAACATCTTTGAAAAAACAGAAAAAATATAATAAAATTGTAATTACAACGACTTGAATTGATAAAAGTGAGTTGTTTTTAGATCAAAAAATTGTGTCGTGGAATAAAATTGCGGAAGAAACGATAGAAAACATTTGAATATATGTCACAAATATAGAAATGAGATCTGAAAATACCGTATCATCAAACAATGCTGATAATCAGGAATCGTTAATTATGCAGATTGTATGAGATTTATAACGAAGAATGAATATCTCAGATTACTTAATGAAAATCACAGAAAAATACGCGACTCTAAATTTGGCTAAAACGTTAAGAAGCACTTCAATTCATAGATTAATAATATATTTTTTTTAAGTTTTGAATCAACACACCAAGATTTTACTATAATTTAATTCTTCATTTGTTCCAAAAAAATGTCAGAAAATGTAAACAGTTTTTCGAAAGCCATGACTGGTGTACAAATTATATATTTGGAAAATTCCTTATCTGAATTTTAATTGTTTCTTTTCATTAGTTCTTCTTTTCAAAACATTTTATTTACAATGATGCTTACTTTGTAAACGGCCCAAGACCAACACGATGTTTGAGAGTTACTTTAACGCCACAAAGACGCCTTAATTCACCGGAGGTACAGAAAAAATAATATTTATAAGGAACCGGAAACACAATCTTAAAAGTTATACAAGGAATAAATCAGGTCAGAGACATATAAATATATGATTATGTATTATGTTCTAAATTATTAGTACAGCTATAACTTAATTTAATTCAATTTCTATTGATTATTTTCTTTAATTTTCACTTTTTGAGAAGTGTGTATTAATTAATTTAAAATTATGTGTCTTATTTTGAAATTTTCTTTAATTAAGTTAAACGGTAAGCTGAAGCAAATAATGTGTCGATTTCTAGTATTAATTGTCATTTGTTTTTTTGTTTTGTTTTTTTAACTGAGGTTTGTATTTCAATTTGCTTTTATGGCCACTTTCATTCAAGGTTCTTTCATAATCTGTTTTTCAAACCAAGAATAGTTTCTGAAAAGATTTTTTAATAGTGTTTGTTCTAGTTCTCTTATGTATGAGATTGGTTATGATAGTAGGATGTTTAGATCTAGTGTTTACGTATTTAAAGTTGTATTTGTTTTCATATATAAAAAAAAATTACAAGCTTGTAGATTTAATCCTACATCTGAATATTAGATAACTTTCTTATTTGTTTCAACTTATGTTCCAAAATCGAGGTTTTTAAAGAGTTTAAACGTGTTTTTCTTATTTTGTAATTTTCCCAGTGCTATCATATCCCAGTTCATATTTTATAAAGATAGACAACTAAAGGAGTTAAATTACTTCTTTAACGTTAAGATTTTGAGCTGTTTGAAGAGGTGTATTTAAATTTTTTTTATTTAAGTTTATTTAATTAAACCTTTTAGGTAGAAGCGAGCTAAATGCCAATTACAGGAAGTTATCAGTTTAAAAATTATTAGAGAAAAAATATATATATACATACATATATGTGTTAACCAAGGAAAAAGGAGTTTAGTAAAAGAATCCATATTTTCTAAAGATAGGCAATTAAAGGAGGTTGGGATAGGAAGGTATGGGTGTTAAAATACTTTTTAAGGTTAACGTTAAGGTAAAATTAAGATAAAAACTTAAATTGAATCCTTTTAATTTATATTCTAACATCTAGTCAACGCCGATTTAAATTCTAATTTTAAGCATTCAAAAAAATTCAATATTAAAATACCCCCACCAACATCGGCTACTGAATCTTAGGTGGGAATTCATCAGTAAGTGCTGCCACAAGGCAAATTTTTTGAATACTTAAATTTAGAATTTAAGAGATCCTATGTCGAAATGTACATCCGACACCTTTGAATTTTGAAACTTTTCTCTAAATTAATATATATATATATAGTCATCCGCAGACAGATCTGTTTCGCTGTATCACAGCTCATCAGTACGGTTAGAGTCCGATTGCTTTTTAACCCAGTATTGAAACCGACCGAATTGGCGTCAGTCGGCGGTTCTACCGCTGGGCTATGGGCGTTCGGTAGAAGAAGGCGGACTTTATAGTGTGTACATTGTCATTATACCCGCTCAATAGCCAGAGTGCCGTAATCCATTACTAAATGAGCGATGCGTACATGCCAGAGTAGTTACTGTTTTTCAAAGTCTACCATTCTTCCAGAGTGCTCAATCAGGGTGTGAGAGCGTAAATAATCATCCGTAGACAGATCTGTTTCGCTGTATCACAGCTCATCAGTACGGTTAGACTCCGATTGTTTTTAACCCAGGATTGAAATCCGACGGAAGTGGCGTCAGTCGGCGAGTCTACCTCTGGGCTATGGGCGTTCGGCAGAAGAAGGCATACTTTTTTAGCGTGTATATTGCCATTATATTGTCAGTTACATAAACATTCTTATATTATTATTATTATTATTACTTTGTTTTCCGCAAGTGCGAAACGTATACGTTCTACCCTAAAAATATTTTTCACATGTGGTTAGTTTTTGAGATTTCATTGCGATTTCTTTTTTAAGTTTTAGTTCAAATTTAATTAGTTTATATCATAAAAATTAAAAGAATATAATTCCTTCATTATTTATCTTACCAATATTTCTATAGCTATCAAGAACAATAACCACAGATTCAAATAGCAGAAGCGATAGTTTGTAATGAACACCTCTTGATTACATAAAGCTTTAAGTCGTGCTTTGGACGTAGGATAATATTTTTATATATTGATATAAAACTTGTAACTTTGTTATATTAAATTATATTATATTGAGCACTTTATATATATATATATATATATATATATATTATAAATTATATTTTAGAACATGTACATTTATATATATATATATATATCCCCTACAAATTGTCCATTTTGTTTCGACATTCGACATCATCACCTGATGAGACATTGAAAGTCCAATGTCGAAACAATATGGACAATTTTTAGTGGATATATATAAAAAAATTGTACATCTTCTAAAATATAGTTTATAATAAATATACATAGCTCTATATTATATATTGAGCCCTGTTTTAAATTAATGTTTTGGACGTTGTAAATTTCTCTTCGTTCCTTATTCACTCGAATTATATATATATATATATATATATATATTAAGATTTTAATATATATATATATATAGTAAGGTATATATGGGCAGCAACCTTCCTTTCAACATGCTTCGCTAAAAACGACTTATAAGAAAGATTTTAATTTTTTATTTAATATTTTTAATATTATTGCATGTTACATTTTTGCTGGAGATATGGAATGTAGAAAGGTCCTACAATTATTCACTTTCCAAGCGCTTTCATCTACTTTTTTGGCCATTATCAAGGATGTTATTTTTTTTCAATATTACTATTTTATCCCCACCTTTTGACAGAAACGTAATTTGTTTTGTATTTGTGAAAAGAAGCGTTCTTTAAGGCTCTTATATGACGCGCGCGACATGTTATTAAGTGAGCGTCTGTCTATTTTTTTTTAATTCAATACATTTGATATTGTGATTTAAATAGTATTTTTCTATTTTCCACTAATTATTTTATTAAGGGTTATTAGTCCGCATTAAATTAGACCAGTACAGTCAGTTAAGTGCCATACGTGATACACGCTTGGGCGATCATTTCTCGAAAGAGACATGACTGACTAGGCAGAAGATTATCCCGCAGTAGGTTGCCATTGCCTTCTGCGGTAGACTGGTTGCCGACCAAGGCTATAGAACCCAATCTCTCCTATTATTTAACCCATAACTGGAAGGAAGAGACGGATTAATACCTTTCCAAAGGGTATTTGCGCGTAAGCGTATACAATAGATTCAACTGGAATTCGAACTCGGCTCCCCGGCTTCTCGTTCCGAGTCGATATCCACAACGCACATCAAAGCGTTCAATACATATAGAGTGCAGAGTTTCAACATATTTTAATCTGGAATGCAACCGATTACACAATATTAACTTTTAACACTAATATTAATTAGGCAATGCAATAATTAGTTATTATAAAACGCATAAAGACACTCTAATGTTGAAATCAAGTTTCAAGTTTACATAATCGAATAAATTACAAATATATATATATATATATATATATGTGTGTGTGTGTGTGTGTGTGTGTGTGTGTGTGTGTGTATGTACGTGCGCACGCGCGTGTGTGTGTGCGTGTGCATGTGTGTGTGCGTGTGTGCGTGCGCATGTGTGTGTGTGTGTGCGTGTGTATATTTTTGCTCTACATTTGGGTTATATGCGGATTGGCTGAGTCTGCTTTGGACTCAAGTCCGTCGTTTTTGGCATCAAGTTCAAAAGGATAACGAGTGCGTTCTGTTTTATGTTAGGGTGGACAAATGAGAGACGAGTGGGAGGTGCTTGGATTTCTCTGAAACACTCTACTGTAGGCAGTGCTTTCACGTAGAAAATCTTAT
This sequence comes from Ascarosepion bandense, assembly GCA_037127315.1. NCBI lineage: Eukaryota > Metazoa > Mollusca > Cephalopoda > Sepiida > Sepiidae > Ascarosepion > Ascarosepion bandense. The sequence goes on from JBBBDQ010002331.1 coordinate 1,999,263, forward strand.
TTGTCCGCCTCAAAATCTACAAAGGAGCAAAGATTTCCCTTGTGAAAGTTTTAGAGGATTATTTTATTTTTAACATTTGTTTTGTCCTTCCTATCTATTTTGTCAATTCATGTTTGCAATACAAGTCATCATAGTTAAGCAATTTATTAAGATTTTTTTTGTTTTGTTTTTTATATATGAGCGTGTAAGTCTGCATTAATGTAAAAAGAAAATATTATGCGTACTTTTGCAAAAACATATATATATATATATATATATACATATATATATATATATATATAGTCTATCGAGGCAACAAATAAATTTCTAAACATATACTGTTAAATATAAGAAACAATGAATGTCTCTTATGTTTAATCATGAGCCGTTGTAAACGTCGTATTTTCGGTTTAATTTCATTTGAAAGTAAAGACAAAAATTCACCAAAATTTGGATAATTTTTTATTAATTTGTTTCTAAGCTTTCGGCTCACATGAGCCATCTTCAGAGAGGTTATTCAGACGGTAACACACTAACATCCACCATCAGCGACGATTTTATTTTGTGTTGACATTAAACTCCGCTACTCAACGGCAATAATTAACAAAAATAACATTACACCGCATTCATTCATTCATTCATTCATTCATTGTCTCTTATATTTAACAGTATATGTTCAGAAAATATATATATATATATATATATATATATATATATATATATATATATATCAATGTATAGAACATTCTCCCCCTTTCTGTCTTTCTATATACTCGTATATCAATCAATAAATTAATCAATCCGTCAGTCTATCTATCTATCTATCTATCTATCTATCTATCTATCTATCTATTGAGTAGTTCGACGTAGTGTAATAGTTAGCAAGCTTATCTTACTAGAACCTGCTTCAAATGAGTAGTGAGTTCGATCCTCCCTGGGTACCTCCATACTTTCGGCCTTGTGCCACATCTTAAGGCACTTAAAAATAGACTCAAACTTTTTTATATCTATCTAAGCCTTGTTATAACAGATTTTTTACCAAACGCAACACGCATTTTTGTAAACAAAAATAACATTTCTGCACATCAGAAGAGATTTGGCTAGTTATGTTTTCACTATACTAGCATAGACAGGCCAAAGTGATTTTACAACATGACAACCGTAGGCAAACATGCTGCAAAATGTATGAAAACCTACTTGGAAATCCATACAATGGCAAGTCTTACCCAACCCGCCGTATTCACCAGACATTGCTTGGTCTAATTATTATATCTGCGGATCGATGGCAAATGACCTCGTTGTCCAGGTCTTTCATTTTATGATGCTACCAAAGAATTGCTTCAACTTGTGTTTAACCTCAAAAGACGTGTCATTTATCCGAAGTAGAATTTAAATAGTGTCATAAAGATAAGTAAAAGTAGTGGCTAGCGATGGACAAAATTTTCAGTGACATGTTTTTTAATTTTAGTCAATAAATGATTATGTTCTTCAATGTATCTAATGTTATCTCCTGTCAAGCAGCTTGTATTTGTGTGTCTTGCAAAGTAACATTAGATTTATCAATATTTTTATCCAAAATATCCCATACATGTTCAGTAGAGTAGTTTCAAAATAACTTGTTTAATAGAAACTAAGAAAAATTAAACATATTTTTTTAATACATTTCTTTTCTACCTAGTTTTAAATAATCCATATTTATTAACAATTTACTTGGATTTTCACCCTGTATTTGAATAGCACTGAGGTTTTAAGGAAAATCACCCCTGTCCAAAATGTTTTGCTCACTACCGTTAGTGTCCAAATGTGTTAGAACAGGGGTGATTTTAGACTTTATTTTGATGGCTCATAAAGGATAAAATATTTCTTGTCCTAATACTTTTGCATAGTTATATATATATATATATTTATATATATATATATATATACTTTCTGCGTCATATAAATTGATACCCTCCATATTCTGAATTATTCTTTGAACAGAATATCTAAGGGATTCGTTCAACTCATACATTTTCCTGAAACTTTTGTATCCTTCAGCGTTTCCCATGAGTATAATGAAAAGGAAACTGGATATTAATCATTGGCCAACAACGTATAAAATTTGGCAAATGCGCTTTTTAAGAACTAGATTCCTTTAGCATTTTACAGTTAACTACTTGCATCAGGAAATGCTCTGAGCCTTCACTTTTTACTTTAATGAGAAACAGATAACCGGTGTCCAGGCTAATCGATTTGATATTCTCACAAAATCCCAACAGCAAATGTCTGCACGTTCTATCTTCTTATCGACTTACTTCTTTCATTCTCTTGTGCCGATGTTGATACGTGGACCTCTTCTGCGCATTCTGCCAGAATGCCATCGGGAACAGATTTAATAGTTTTCTATCTTGGTTTGAGACAGGGTTAAATGGAAATCAGGATTGCTAAAATATTTATTGCAATTCTTACCGGTTATATTCACGAAATAAATATTACTAACTTTTCATTATTTACACAAGTTTGTTAGGAAGGTTACAAAATTGTCTTTTGTCTTCAGTATGTTCTGCGATTGAGAAATTCTTCTATGTGTCATGTCTCTTCAGGATGTAGCACACTTTCCCCTGTTACCCCACACAAACCCTTCAAATATGTTATCCGCTGCTTCCCCCTGTCTTTTTTTCCTTCTGTCTGGCCTGTTAATATCAGGTTCTCCAAGCCCTCCGTCCTCATTTCATGTCCCAGGAACTTGAGCTGTCTCTTTCTGATGCTCGGTAATAATTTCCTTTTTGTATCCATCCGTTCTAAACCCTCAAAATTACTCTCTTGCTTGATCCAGGATATTTGCAGCATTCTTCTCTAGAACCGCATTTCAATTGCTTCAAGTATTTCCTTTATATATGATGATATTGGCCAGCATTAATTGCGGTATAGTTCTGATACTTTATTTTAATCATACAAGGCATATTTCGAAGTAAGAGTGCTCCTTCTGATTTTGCTGTAGCCGTCTTGAACTTATACAAATCTACCACTGAATACTCATGTCATATCTACTTGGCTCCCCTGATACTCATTTTAGGGTTCCCAACAAAATTCAAAGGAAAATCTGCAGTATAATCAATCCAGGTCTGCCAACTTGACTCCAGTGACTTTCTCACTGATGTGGCTTCCTCCTGCCTCTTCTACAAATATTTTCATTGCTTCTGGTTTAACGAGCATAGCTCCCTCTACATTAAATTAATCAAGCTAATAGACTGGCAACATAACCCGGCCCTTTTACAATCGAATCTAACCAGCACTTCTGTCAGTTTCTTACTCTCACTTCCCGCCCGTGGGAAACCCTTCTGTATTTCTGCTTCACTGATATATAAAATCTCCAGAACATTAAGTGCAACATCAATTGCCATCTTTTATATCCTTGACTCACATCTTTCTCTTGTTCTTTCTCCAGCACCCTCTGTATCTTGTTCTTATTCCTTTTCGCTCTACTGTCAGGTAACAGTCTTTACATCTGCATTAGCATTCTTTTTTTTTTTATCTATTCTCTCACTCACCCAGTAACTTGTTCATCTTACTTTTTGCGCTCCTTACATGTAGGCTCCTACGCACCACAGCTAATACTTCCTTGTTTGGGTTAAACGGTATATATAAAAATGTCGTATGTTTTTTAATACTTACATTTTTAAATATTCACTGAAGTCATTTTGACATCTGCAAAATTCTAGGACTTACTCTTACAAACAACCCAATATACTTTCTTCATAAAATTGTTTTTTGTTTTCTCTACGTTCTGCCCGCCAAGCTTTATAGACCTGTTTTTTTTTAATCATTTCACCCCAAGCAAAGCAAACATTCTACTGGTGCACTGGGGTTACATTGAGAGAAAAATAGTACAGAGGATGTCTAAGAAAAAAAAAGAGCTGAACGGAATTGAAGTAGATAAAAGATGGCAATTGATGTTGCATTTAAACTTTTGGCGGTTGTAGCTATCATGGAAGCAAATAAATGAAACTTAGTTCTACAAACGTAAACTACGAGTTAAGAAACTATTAAAGTAGACTTGGTGGGTAGAGCTAACTATTTCTACGGTAAAATGGTAGAATATTGATGCCAATCTAGCAGCACCAGTAAACACAGGTCGTCGGTTTACCAAGGAAAAAAAGGTCGGCAGAGCAGTTTCTATGAAAATACTTGTAAAAAAGTCAGAGGGAAGCCACATCACGTTGGCGAGAAAGTGACAGAATGCAGATTGTCAAATCAGGATCGATTATATTGCGAAAATCTTCCTTTGGATTTTGTCCTAAACGTCAAAAATGTATAGCAGAATCAGACATGTCAACAGTATTTAATGCACGAAAGAAAGGTAGATTTATAAATATGCAAAATGGATTCTGACGAAAAAAAACAAAGTTCCTGACCCGACCCAAAATTTTCTGAGAAAATCTTCCTGGTCCAAGACTTTATAACAGCATCGGTGGCATCTGAATATGTGAAATTTTAGGAATTTACCAACAAATAATGAATCATGGAAAGAGTTTTTTCCTCCCTCTGTCCTGTAACAAATGAAAATCTAATATTCTTAAATTGCAAATTAATTAATTCTTTCATTATGAAGTGGAATATTTTAATTAAAGTCTCAATTTTTATGCTATTAATATAGTATCTGGATTTAAACTATTTCTTTTCATTTGATAATTTGCATATTTTAAAACAAAATGACAAAATAAAAATGACGATGATCAAGATTTGGAAATCAAAACGATAATATTAAAATACAAATTTATGGCGGAGTAATTTGAATAAATTGACGTTCTATTAATAAAACTTATGTCAAATAATGTAAGACGAAATGAATTAAGAATTGAATAGTATCAATACTTGTATGTAAAATGTTTGTTCACAAGATATTTTAAATATCAACGATAGACTCCATTCCGGACTAAATCAACCAAATATGTTTTCCTATTTTGACTAACATGTTGAATTTATAAATTTCTTTTTCTTTGTTTTCACTTAAGAATCTTAAAGCGTAATAAAATCTCAATAATGTTTATTTGCATCTTCAAATATTTGATTGAATGCATGCAAATAAGTGCAGATTTATCTAAAAGCATTTGTTTTATATACTGCTTTGTCAACTTCCAAAGGTTTCTGCACGTTTTAGAGTCTATATTTTGCAACTAACTCAAATATTTTTATGTCCCAGTAACTTTTTCGCTGTTCCTTTTTTTTTGTTTCCTTTTGTTCCTTTACTCTTTCCTTTTTATTATATAGTTATTCGTTCTTTCAAGCATCAATTACAACCAACATATTAGCCAGTAAATAACTAATATACTTCAGTTATCCTTTGCCTTTTTATCGTCTTCTTTTTACTTTAGTAAATGTGTTCTAAACTTTGTGGACTCGCACAACTTTTTTATGATACCTGAAGAAAACTTTAAATAATAAATAAATAAATAAACAAATAGCAAACAATGCAGTAGGAGAGAAATGAAAAGTACACATAATTTTTTTCTTTTTTAATACATATGCATATTTTCTTACGTCAATAAGTTGTTACAAATAGTTTATAATATGTACTTGATGGTTGAATGCTACATTAAATTACGATTCGTGCTATAGATAGAGTTTATTCAATCAGTTTAGTGCCATACTGGATACACGCTTAGGCGATGATGTCTAAAAAGAGACATGACTGCCTGGGCAAAAAGACACCAGCACCTTCATATGAAGGGAGAAGGAGGTTAAAGTTAACGTCTTAAATCGACGCTGTTTATCAATATAAAACGTTAAATTTTAACCTCCTTTCTCCCTATATTTTTCATTCTCTTTTTCTTTTTCTTTTTTCCTTTAAATTTTTTATATATTTTCTGTATTTCTTTTTTTTTTTTTGCTCTTTCAATGAGCGAGGAAAATTTTTTGTAGGATACTGTTACAAATATCTATTCTCGTTATGGGCACGTGAGTGATTTTATGTGACGATTTTCTGGATGAGTTTAAACATTAATTGTTGTATGATTTTGGTTTGAGGAGCGACTGTTTTAGCTGCGAAATATTTATTTCCCATGGATTTGTAGAATATCCAAAACTTTTTCAAATATATATATACTAGCAGTATAGCTTTCATTACACCCGGCGTTGCTCGGGTGTAATGAAAGCTTTAAAACAAATACATTGTCCTGAAACTCAGACCCTGTCTAAAGAATATTTGGTGAGAATCGGATAAAAATTGTGGATTTTTATAAGGTACATACAGAAAGATAAACACACACACACACACACACACACACACACACACACACACACACATATTTACTTTCATTTTTGTAGCTATTGTCTTTCATTATCCCCATTTTTTCAGCTATACTTTTCATTAAGATAATAATGTTCATTGATTACAAGACACACTATCTACCCAGAGTAAATGGCATAAATGTTAAAACTGCAATAAATAATCATTCAACCACGGCAGTGGTTATAGATTTCGTAAGTCCGAAATTGAGTGAATATAGGCAGATGTCAAGCTTCACCACTAATTCAATTCTCAGCCAAATTTTAAACAGGTTACAAAGATAGATAGGCAAAATACTTAGCTATATTTTGAAAAAATATTGATTTTTGTTTAGGAGAAAAAAGTTACATCAAAACATCGAAAGATAAATTAACTACATCTAAACTTATTTATGAATGGAACATTGTGTGTGTTTGTCTGTGTGTGTCCGTTACCTATAGACTCCGAAACGGCTGAACCTATTTTCTTGAAAATTTACACAGTTGTACTATAAGCGTCTGCGTGTGTTCTTAGATAGGTTTTGTGTCGAGGTACCCCCGATAAATATCGAAAATCGATAATCGAAAAAATTGGGTTATAGAAGGAGTGGTCCGATTTTAATCAAATTTCATACACTCATAGACAAAGACAAGAAACGATATTCAGAAGTTTCAATCTTGCACTTCTTACAATAGTGCAGAAAGTCGATTGTATATATATATATATATATATATGTATGTATGTATGTATGTATGTATAAAAGGCAAGTTGTTTGTGTGTGTGACTGGCTATTTGCCTGTATTCTGTATTTTTTCAACCGTTTTATTTAAGTTTTTGCTTCGGGTTTGGCTCTAAGTAAGTATAATTGTAGTTCTTAGTCTCAGCCATGATACCATTTACTCAGAGAAATTATTTAGCCTTCAAAATTCTGTTTACGACGAAAAAAAACTTATTTGATATCGATACCAGGAAATCAAAATTCGACTTACACCCATTCATTTTTCTTTCAATCTACGATTTCGCTTTAACTGGAAACAACTATTGCTTTTTAGTCTTTCGTGCCAACGTCCAAAGAGTCTGAGCTCCAGGACCATGAATTAGTTTTAGAGCTTTCATTACACCCGAGCAACGCCGGGCTATACTGCTGGTAAGTACATAAGCGAGTAAGTGACACATAATAATAAAACTGTACATGCGGTTTTCAACAATTAAATTTTGATCAGATCATTTTTGACAATCAAAATTTACTTATCACTTTTTATTATCATTTTATTATCAGAACTGATTACCAGAATTAATTATAGAAAATATTATATATAATTGTGAAAGAGATTTCGTAAATTTTAAATTAAGTTTAGTATAAAAAATATATCAAATATAAAAACTAAATTTAAATACAAAAATGTTTTTAGCCGTATACTTGACTAATACAGATATGTTTACTAAATAACAATTCCTATTAGTTTTTATCCAATCCCCTACTACTTTCTCCCACCCCATACACATTTCCTTAAATTTCTTTCTTATTTTCTCTTTTTTTCTTTTTCTTTTTCTTCATTTGTTAAACCCAACAGACTAGCCATAAAGGCTGTAAAGGACCATACCTTATCATATACTGTTAAATCTGTCTATAAAACTTTCAACATGTCCATTAATCACCTCTCTCCACTTCTCCACTTTTCCTTTTGTTCAAATTCTAACTTACAACTTACAACTCTAATTTCCCATTTACAACCTCTCACACATGATTCGCTAATATAAGGTAAAATATTTTACATCTCTTTTCACACTACCTGATTTTATATGTCATTTCAATGTCGAAAATAAATGTACACTTTGTAGTAGATGATAATTTGTACATGTTCTAAACTATAATATATATATATATATATATATATATACTGTATTATTTTTTAAAATAAATGCATATAATTTCTTTTTTCTTTGTAATATTTTTGAATGCGGCTGTCAGCATTAAATTTACATTAATTTAACAGCAAGGCCTGGAAAAAGATCATGGATTATATGAAAATATACGTGCATAAAAATTAATATTCTCCAGATCATATTAAACCTAGAAAAATACAGGACACGTTACTAAACCTGGAAAAGTAATGGACAAGATATTCTAGTGATGTAAAACATAAGAAATTTCTTACATAAAATATTACAAGTAAAAATAAAATTAAAAGCAAATTTTAAGTAAGAAATTATAAATATTTGTGCGTTCATTTATCCATGTAATAATGCATGTGGTGTAATTCAAACAGGTAGTGGTAAGAAGTGAGTTTTATAATAGTTATCAGATTATGCCGTAGAATCAATAGCAACTTAAGCTTGACTTCAAGATATAGTTTACAAAGAAGTATCCTCGCTAAAAAAAAAACTGTTACAAAAAGAAAGTAGCTGTACTTTGGTTAAAAAGCATTTTTACTGAAAGGTACACTTTACACTTCATATACTAAGGAAATTACGTGGATTCAACACCGTGGACTTAACTGGTGTCTGAGCTGTTAAACATTTGAAATGGTGGAACAAGCGAACATCTGTCAGGGAAATAGCAACAGATAATAAGCTTGTCTAAATGCACGTTGTGGTGCATTGTATATTGGCTTGGAACGAAAAATCAGAGAGCCAAGTTCGAATTCCAGTTGAATTCATTGCAAATATCTTAAAGAAATTCATAAATATTTCGCTTCATCTTCCAGTTATGCGTTAAATAACCGAACAGATTAATTTTGGTTGGCAAACCAGTCTACTGCAGAAATTAATGGCATCATACTGCGGGAAATCTTCTTCCAAGTTAGTTATGTCCATTTCGAGACATGATCGCCTAAGTGTGTATCACATAACTGACTTATGGTATGGCAAAGAGTTTTCCTAAATGAGAATAAAATTTCCCCAAATGATATTGTGAACAATTCTACCAACTATTGCTGCACACTCTTCCCCCTTAAATATAGCAAGATTATAACACTATATCGATGAACACACCGACGCACACAATTAATGTTTATTATGTTCAATCATGAGCCGTTCTAAACCTCGTATTTTTGCTTTAATTTCAGGTGAAAATAAAGAGAAAAATTGTCCAAAATTTGGATGATTTTTATTATGTTGGCTCTGAACCTTCGGCCCACAATACTTTCATGGCTTCTGCTCGGACGAACTTAAGTCACTGGTGCCTCCTCAACAGGTGTTTACTCGTGCAACCAGACTGGCAACTGGGTCCCACCCATTCACAGTCAGGTTAGCCAAATGCAGACTGCAATTCTACTCCTGCAGCTTCTTCTCTCGCATTTCCCGCCTGTGGAACTCGCTCCCGTATTCTTGCTTTCCTGATGACTACAACCTCCAGAAATTTAAATGCAAAGTCAATACTCATCTACTAACCACTGAATTCTAGCTCTCTCCCCATCCCCGTATAACCTTCCCTTTCTCTCCACCAATGTATCTGTCATCGCACCTGCTTTCTCAGCTTTCTATTGTTCCTTTCTAACTAGTTTGTACTCCTCACTCTTTTCTAATTAATCTTTTTACATTTACGTAAATCAGTGGCATTTCCGCCTTGCTCGGGGTGAAATGATTAAAAAAAAAACACGAGCCATCTTAAGAAAGGCTACAGGGACATTAACATAAAAAACATCCAGCATCAAAAATGATCTTATCTAGTGCTGACATAAAACATTGCTAAGCAACGATAACAGTCACCGAATAGCAAACGCAATTCGTAAATATGTAATGTGGTTCTACGCTGTCACACTGCGTGAGAGACCGAAAAGTTAACAAAACCAAATGTCTAAATGCATTGTAATATGTTATGACCAGATTAAAATGTGATTTTATTAACTGTGGGTTGTTTGGATTTAATGTAGATGGCCTACAATATCTGAAGGCTCTTTTTACTGTGTGTATGAGTGAATTTTATTGGGTTATTTACTAATATCAGTCTAATTTTACATACATAGCTATCTTTTTCTAGGAAATGTTGTATAATTGAACTCTGATCAGAAAGGTGACAGGTACGTCTACGAGAAAAGACCTATATTATATAAGATGACATAATATAAAATATGTAATAATATTTTATTATTTAACTGAAATGTAATTACATTTAAATATTGGATATGGGAGATTTTATTGAACAGACTGCTTAATACCAGGAAGACAGAGCAACATATAGTGCATTGTTATATTTTTACATTTTCAGAAGCTTAAAAGAATGTGTTTTATGTGTCTGTCAATTAGGTCTTTCGAAGAACGAGTACATTCAATTTTATCATTAAATATTTATTTACGTCTGTGTTTAGAAAGATAAGGCCTAAGTTTTAAAAAAAATGCACTATACATACATAAAGGCACACACACACGCACACATGTAGATAGATAGATAGATAGATAGATAGATAGATAGATAGATAGATAGATAGGACAGACTGAGATAGATAGATAGATAGATAGATAGATAGATAGATATGAACAGACTGAGATAGATAGATAGATAGATATAAACGGACTGAGATAGATAGATAGATAGATAGATAGATAGATAGATAGATAGATAGATATGAACAGAGACTCGAATAGATAGATAGATAGATAGATAGATAGATAGATAGATAGATAGATAATTGTAAATTTATCACGATACTCGTTTCGCAAAACACTCCGAGTATATACGCGGAAGGAAAAATAGTTTTAAAGAAAGAAAGGGCTAAGCACGTGAACATCAAAGTACGTAGCCCCCCCCCCCAAAAAAAAAACTCGAGACGATTGATCTATAACAAAAAAGCGTTCAATACGTAAGCAGAGCAAAAGATTAAATAACCTAAAGAGCCAACAAACCCACTAAGGTTTCACTTAACCGGATCTTCAGTGACGGTTGGCTCCCTAAGGTTACACACTCCTAAACTTCCCTGAAGATCCGGTTAGGTGAAACATTTGTTGGTTCTTTAGGTTATCTATCTATCTATCTATATATATATATATAGAGAGAGAGAGAGAGATTATCTATATATATATAATATAGATATATATATATATCTATATTATATATATAGAGAGATAGAGAGATATAGAGAGATTATCTATCTATCTATCTATCTATCTATCTATCTATATATATATATAGAGAGAGAGAGAGAGATAGAGATAGATAGATAGATAGATAGATAGATAGATATGAACAGACTGAGATAGATAGATAGATAGATAGATAGATAGATAGATAGATTTGAACAGACTGAGATAGATAGATAGATAGATAGATAGATAGATAGATAGATAGATAGATAGATTTGAACAGACTGAGATAGATAGATAGATAGATAGATAGATAGATAGATAGATAGATTTGAACAGACTGAGATAGATAGATAGATAGATAGATAGATAGATTTGAACAGACTGAGATAGATAGATAGATAGATAGATAGATAGATAGATTTGAACAGACTGAGATAGATAGAATAGATAGATAGATAGATAGATAGATAGATAGATAGATAGATAGATAGATTTGAACAGACTAGATAGATAGATAGATAGATAGATAGATAGATAGATAGATAGATAGATAAATAGATAGATAGATAGATAGATTTGAACAGACTGAGATGAGATAGATAGATAGATAGATAGATAGATAGATAGATAGATAGATTTGAACAGACTGAGATAGATAGATAGATAGATAGATAGATAGATAGATAGATAGATAGATAGATTTGATAGATAGATTTGAACAGACTGAGATAGATAGATAGATAGATAGATAGATAGATATAAATTGGCATCATACTCTATTTGAAATTATTACAGACCCTAAATGAATTTCCTGAGGTGTCAAATAAAGAGTAACACATAGATTGTTGTAGTTGGGAATATATGTAAAACGTAATATTTCGAATCATCCTACCACAATAAATCTTTTGTTAAGTTGGCTTCAAACAGCGTTTCATTTTCATTAAACTTTCTGTCTAGAAACAATTCCCGAAGAGCATTATCGATTTAAAAGATGGCGAGACCGAATCAGTTTTGTGGTTCACAACTTGGGAACTGACTGTCTTTTCTTTTACCGATTGATAATCGAAACTTGTGTGTGTTATATATCGGTTCTCATCCATTACGTATAGTCTTTTTCTGGTTGTGTCTAGGCATTTGAATAAGTATTTCTGTTGTTACACTTCGATAATTTTGAAATTGATAATTTATATTGTTGAAAGCTAAATTCGTTTGTCGCATAACGTTGTGTTTCTTTCTTAACAGAACGGCATTTAGTCTATTTAAATAGAGTCCTTACTCACTTTCTCACTTTTTAACTATTTATCATGTATTTGTCTATATTTCTGAAATGAGGTAGCATTTACAATATTTACATTATTCGAACTGTTGTCCTCATCTTTCTTGCTATTTGTACGACGTTAGGACATGTTAAGAACACATGGCCAAATGTATATAGACGTTGCTTAGTTCCTGACTGAATTTTTTAAATTGTGAGTTCAATACCAGGCTACAGCAGGGGTGAACAAGTAATTTACAGGTTTAGAGGGAGATAACTCATGACTTTCAATCAAAGATTTACGCCAATAATGGAATTCATATACCCCAGTGCTTATAATAAGTTTTAATCCAGAATCCCCTAGCAGCTGAAGAAGGGCAGGGCGTACAACGGTTGAAACATCATACAAATTGCAACAAAGATGAAGACAATAGTCCGAAAAATATAAATTATCTATCTATCTATCTATCTATCTATCTATATATATATATATATATAAATATATAGATAGATATATATAGATAGATAGATATATATATTCTAAACATATCTTCTTGGATGGTGGCTGTTTTTATGTTAACGTCCGTGTAACCTCTATGAAAATGACTCATTTGAGCCGAAAGCTTAGAAACAATTTAATAAAAAAATATCCAAATGTTGGAGCATTTTTGTCTTTATTTTTCCCTGGATTTAAGATAAAATTCTATATTTAGTATGTCTCATGATTAAACATAATAGACATTTATTGTCTCTTATATATAACAGTATATGTTTAGAAAATTATCTGCTACGTCGATACACTATATATATATGTATACTGAACAGTTCTAGGTCAAATTCAAATTAAATTCAACCAGTTAAGATTTTATTAAAAATTTACCAATACATTTTACATGGTAAAATGTTACCCATTGAAGGAGGATGGAAATAGAACATGTAAAGCATTTTGGTATTTTAGTAGTTTAAATCAGTCGGTCATGTTGCCATGGTGTGGACCAAGAAAACGTCGAAGCCATGGTAGCGTAACCGACTGATGTAAACTAATTCTCTCTCTCTCTCTCTCTCTCTCTCTCTATATATATATATATATATATATATATATATATATACTAGTAGTATAGCCCGGCGTTGATCGGATATAATGAAAGCTTTAAAAGTAATCCATGGTCCTGGAGCTCAGACTCTTTGGACGTTGGCACGAAATACTAAAAAGCAATTTACAGTTAAAGCGAAACGGATGTAAGTCAAATTTCGATTTCTGGTATCGATATCAAATAAGTTTTTTTTTGTCGTAAACTGGATTTTGAAGACTAAATAAGTCCTCTGAGTAAATGGTATCATGGCTGAGACTAAGAACTACAATTACACCTACTTAGAGTCAAACCCAAACCAAAAACTAACATAAAAGGGCTGAAAAAAAAACAGACATACAGAGAGATTAACAGGCACACACATAAACATCTTGCCTTATATATATATATATATATATATATACATTATCGAATTTCTGCACTATTGTAAGAACTGCAAGCTTGAAACTTCTGAATATCGTTTCTTATATCTTTGTCTATGAGTCTATCAAATTTGATTAAAATGGGACCGCACCTCCTATAAACCGATTTTTTCGATTATCGATTTTCGATATTTATCGACACAAAACCTAGCTAAGAACACTCGCAGACGCTTATAGTACAACTGTGTAAAATTTTAAGAAAATCGGTTCATCCGTTTCGGAGTCTATAGGTAACGGATACACACAGACACTCACTCAGACAAAGTTCCATTTATAAATAAGTTTAGATTTAGATTATATATATATATTTTTTAATCCTATCACCCCAAGCAAAGCAGTCCACTGATACTATAGCGCATAGAGCGATTGGGTATAGGGAATGTCAGAAGGATGGTGATAGACGAGTTAGAAGGTACGTAGGGAGAGCGTTGGAGGGAATGGGTGCGAGTTAGTGTGTTAGGAGGTGTCTATTGACCTTACATTTAAACTCTTTGGAGGTTGCAGCCGTCGAGGAAGCAATCATGCGGAAGGGAACTCCACAGGCGTGAAGTGCGAGAAAAGAAGCTGTTGAGTAGATATTGCGGTTACATTTCATTGGTTTCACTGAAAAGGGGTGGGACCTAGTTGCCAATCTAGTATCTCGTGAAAATTCACACCTAGTGGACACCGGTGATTTAAGTTCGTCCGAGCAGAAGCCGTGAAAGTGCTTATAGAAGAGGCACAGGGAAGCCATGTCACGTCGGTGAGAGAGTGACTGCAGGCGGTCAGCTAAGACGGTATCGATCACATTACAGATTCTCCGCTGTATTTTGTTAAGAAGCCCGAGGAGAATAGCAGGGGCACCCGACCAGATGTGGCAGTAGTATTCAATACACGGGCGGACGGTAGATTTATATATGTGCAGGATAGATTCAGGCCGAAAGAATTTCTGGGCCCTGCACAGGGAGCCGACTTCATAGTAGCGGATTTAGCAATGGATTCGACGTAGTGATTCCACTTGAGGTCCACTGAGAGTGTCAGGGCAAGCAGGCGTAGTGATTTGCTGTCTGGGAGGTAAGCCTGGTCCATGCTAATTGGCGGGAGGTGCGGTTTTCTCTGGTGGTTAATAGACAGCAGCTTCGTTTTGGAAGAATTGAATTCTACGAGCCATTTCTTAACCCAATCCACCACGGATTGGAGGCCCTTTTCAAGCTCGGCAGCGAGGTTCGCCTTGTCACCAACACCAGATTTCTGATCGAGGCGAGAGTAAACTGTGGTGTCATTGGCGTACATACCTATTTGGGGTGTTATGTCATCGGAGAGATCGTTGATGTAGATTAGAAAGAGCGTAGGATCTAAGGTAGACCCTTTGGGGGCACCCGCGTTTGTAGGATAGTTCTGAGAGGCATGTCCGTTCAATACCACCTTCAGAGTGCAGTGAGAGAGGAATGACTGGATTAGGTCCAACAAAATCCAGTTATGCCGTAGCTTCGCAGTTTCCGTAGAAGGCCGGTATGCCATACTCTGTCGAACGCTTTAGAGATGTCCAAGGCCACGATTCGGGCTTCACCATTCTTGTCGAGAGGCTGGTATATATACTCGGTGATGGTCGTTAGCATATCTGCAGTAGACCTTGTGTAGCGGAAGCCATATTGCTGTGGGCTGTGAGATGTTGAACGACCTCGGCGTTGATAATGGCTTCGAGCACTTTGCCAAAGATCGGAAGAAGGCTGATAGGGCGGTAATTTGCGGCGTCCGAGAGATCACCAGTGTTCTTAAATATTGGAACCACAGTAGAAGACTTCCAACAGGCAGGAAAGCAGGAGGAGGATAGGCAGAGGTTGTATAGCTTAGAAAGGACAGAGGAGAGTTCAGGGGCACATATCTTCAAGACTATGATTGGGATTCCGTACCCACAACTCGCTTTGTGTGGATCAAGTTTTGAGATTATGTTAGAAATCAGCGAGGGCGTGATGTAGACGTCATTTAATTGGGCCTCTGTTCTAGGTTGGAAGTCGGGTGTATAGACTCCAGACGAGTCCAGACACCAGTTGGTCGAGAATCTACGGGCAAAGCATTCAGCCTTGTCCCATGAGAAGGTGAGGACCTCAAACCCGTTGATTAGTGGGGCTATTGAGGACATACTCATATTAAGCTCGCTTTTACAGAGGCGCCAGTATTCTTTGGCTCCGAACTTAGAGGATGCTATGCGTTGCTTCATTCTGGCAGCAAACAGCATCTTAGCTTCACTAAGTACCTTCTTGCACTTATTACGAGCTGAGGCGAAAAGGCGCATGTTTTGGTCCGACGCGTGGTTACGGTAAAGCCGGAAGAAGTGATTCCTGTGGGCAATAGCGGCCGAGCAAGCGGGCGAGAACCAGGAGATGAATGGGATTTAAGCTGAAATTTCCTGGCAGGGATGGAACATCGATGCTAGCCTTAACCCAGGATGAGACCTTTGATGCACAGTCTTCGACGGTAAGACTAAAAACATTGTTCCAAAGGACGTCGCAGAGGAAGTCACGGAACGAATCCCAGTCTGCTCTTTGATAGCAGTAGAATATTCTGCTGGTCTGTGTTTGGGATTCTTGGGTAGTGGTGGAGTGGAACGAAATGTTGACAGAAACTACGGCGTGGTCAGAATTTCCGAGAGGGCGGAGCTGTCTGGTGGTGCAAGAAAATTGGAATGGAATTGAAGCAGAGGTCTAGTAGCGAGTCCCTTCCGTTAGGGCTATTGGAGAAACGCGTGGGGAAGTCCACCACTTGCGTAAGGGATTGGGCGATTG
Source organism: Ascarosepion bandense (assembly GCA_037127315.1). NCBI lineage: Eukaryota > Metazoa > Mollusca > Cephalopoda > Sepiida > Sepiidae > Ascarosepion > Ascarosepion bandense. Next base: position 2,016,047 of record JBBBDQ010002331.1, read on the forward strand.
AAAGATTAATGGTGTGGACACCAGCAGGCTCGGTGACAGAGTTTTCCAGCCACTTAGTGTGGTGGGTGTTAAAGTCACCAAACACAAAGATATGGGCAGATGGGTGAGAAAAAATGGACTTGTCGATATTGTCAGAGATGCTTAAGTACTGAGCAGTCAGAGGAGGAGAGGGAGCGGTAGAGGAAGAAAAGATAGCTCACTGAGCTATGAGAGACGGAAGCATATGAAAGACTGTGTCAGGGATTCAAGAGATGTCACTCTAGCTAGGGGGAGGTGTTCGCTGACATATACACCAAGCACATGCATATGGATATTGGAGTCCTTCCTGAAGAGGGGAAGGTAACCAGGAACATAAATCTCAGAGGAGGGGTAGAAGGGTCAAGGTTAGTTTCGCATAGGGCTAAGATATCAGGGGAGTTAGTTTGGAGGAAAGATTCTACGCTATAAAAGTTAGTGCGGATGCCTCGTATCTTAGTGAAAGAGACACAGACAGGTTTGGGCGTTTTCAGAGTAGCTGGTTTTGTTTTGCTATTTTGATTTTTTTTTTTCATAGTGTTTTTTTAGTTAAGGAGAGCAGTCTAGAGTATAATCAGTCAATCGCTGTTTGCAGCATGTGAGGGACGGAGACTGGCGCAGCCTGCAACATAATGTAGTCTCGGGTTTGCCCACCGGAGGTTCATGAAGGGACGCCCGTCCATGCGCGATATGGCACTACAGGAACCGCGTTATTATTCAACTGTTGATCAGAGCAGCCTCTCAAGACGCTACGCAAGAATTCGGGCTCCTAATTACCAGTCGGTAGTAGTAACCAGGAAACTGCCAACCCGGTACCTTCATAATGGAGAGACATTGCCACCATAGTCAATAACCGCAAAGAGCTTCCAACCGAGCTAACAGCAAGACCAAAGGAGGAGGTAGATGAACCGGGAACCCCTTCCTAAACAAGAAACAAGGTGATCACCTCTTCTCCTGTTTAAGAGAAGGTGGTCGAGTGTTAGACCGGGCGATAGTAGGAACTATCTACTCCAATTAAAAAATAAAAAATAAAAATAAATAAGCGAAATAAAGAATTTACTAAGTTTTAACTTAGTATAAGTACAAAAGGAATGTAGGTCGAAAAAAGTTAGTACCAAAAACAAATAATAATAAATTATTAAAGGCAGAGAGAGAAAAATTTAAAAAAAGATTTGGCTGCTTACCAGCAGGTCACGCTGAAATTTGAGCGATATATATATATATATATATATATATATATATATATATATATATATATATATATATACTGGAAAACTTATATTTACTATCTATATATATAGATATATTAATTTACTTATATTAGACTAGCAGTATAGCGTGGCGTTACTCGGGTGTAATGGACGTTTTAAAATTAATCCATCATCCCGGAGCTCAGTCTCTTTGGACGTTGGCACGAAAGACTAAAAAGCAATGGATGTTTTCAGTCAAAACTAAACCGTAAATTGAAAGAAAAATGAATGGATATAAGTCAAATTTTGATTTCCGGTATCGATGTCAAATAAGTTTTCCATTGCAAACTGAATTTTCAAGGCTAAATATGTCCTCTGAGTGAATGGTATTATGGCTAAGAACTACAATTTACCTACTTAGATCAAAACCTGACACAAAAACCAAAATAAAAGGGCTGAAGATCTGATTTTGATCAGATACCATAGGATATCAGGGTAACGATTTCCTATATCGGGGTCAAATAAGTCAACCAAAGATAAACTAACTTAAGTCCATGAAAACTAATCATACCCATCGGGAGTAAAATTAGAGAAAATGAGCCATATTGATGACTGAATATCGTTTTTTTATCGGATTCGATAGAATATCGGGCGTATCGATTTCCGATATCGAGGGAAAATGGGTCGTCTGAGAAGATCTACTAATGTTTGCGACTAAGAACTATAATTTTTCCAACTTGGAGCAAATTCTGCAACAAGAACTACGATAAAAATGTTGACATTCTGGTCTTGATCACACTTGATTAGATATCGGGTTATAGATGTTTAATATTGGGGAGAAATCCGAAAAAATAGCCCATAACCTGACCGAAAACCTAAAAATATTTGTGTGAAGTTACGTAAGAATCAGATAAAATTGTAGATTTGTTATAAGGACATTCAGACAGACAAATAGACAGACAGACAAACAGATAGACAGACAGACAGACAGACAGACAGACAGACAAAGAGACAGACACATACACACACACACACAAACATGTTGTTTTTATACACACAGTACTGCGCAAACGTATTAAGAGAAGAATATGTTATTTTTCATGAGGCATTAAAATAAAGGCGTAAAATTGCCCTTGTTCTAACACTTTTGCACACTACCTAATTTTCCTAAAATCCTCACTAAAGTTCGAATACAGGGTAAAAAGCCAAGTAAATTGCTAATAAATATTGATTATTTAAAACTAGGTGTAAAAGAAATGTATTAAAAAACTTGTATTTAATAATTCCTGTTTTCTGTTAAACAAGTTATTTTGAAACTACTCTATGGATCATCTATGGTATATTTTGAATGAAAAATTGATAAATCCAATGTTACTTCACAAAACACACTTTGGGAACAAATACAAGATGCTTGGCAGGAGATACCATTGATATATTGAAAAGGCATTTGATGGCAATGCATGACAAAATGAAGTCTTTAATCAAAGCAAAAAGCTGTTATACTAAATATTAAATTTATTTTGTAACAAGTATTTTTTCTTGTTAAAGCATTTGTTGAGTAAATCAAATAAAACTACTTCAATTCTATTGTTTATTTTCTGTCAATATGCCTCATAAAAGATAAAATAGTTCTTATCCTAATACTTTTATACAGTAGTGTATATATATATATATATATATATATATATATATATATATATATGCACATTTAAGTTTGTTTTATGTTTTTGCGTAAGTATATATTTATTCCCGCTGATGTGTTCATGCATTGAAATATGATTATGTCTATCCTGACCCCATTCATATGAGGCCAGTGATTTTATGAATCCGCCGTGACTGTATCCAATATGTAGCAATTTAGTCTGCCTAAAAGTTAACAGACAAATTGACATCTCGATAAAGACTAAATTTTGAAATTTGTGTATGTATATATACATGGGTGTATTACTATGTATATGTTTTTTCTTACTAATGTTTGTGAATATTTTTCCATATGTGAATGTTTGTAGGTTTATTCATGCATGCGTTCTTTTTCTCTCCCCCGTCTAATATATTAATAACTTTCTAAATCTACGAAATTGTTAAAATATATATATATATATATATATATATATATATATATGGTTATTTTTTTTTAGTAACAAAAATTTAGTAGATATAATAGTTAATTAATAATGCTGATCTTAATTTTATAAAATTTAATACCAATGCCCAACAAGATTAATTTTAAGTCTTCCCACATATTCTCCAAAGTAAAAGTTGCTTTACTCTGATTGGTCCACATTGTACATACAATAATGCCTCCCTGATGAAAGAGGTCTTGCTTATTCTTAACCTTTTAAAGCCATTCATTTTGAAATAACCACATCACTTGATAAGACACAAAAAGTGTCGAAACAAAATAGCTACTTTTGTAGTGATATTATAACATATCAATGTTATTTATTTATTTATATATTATTATATATATATATATATATATATATATATATATATATATATACTGTAATGGTTGTTACAATGTTTTTAAATTCATAGTATCACTACACAAAATTTCTCATATTTCGAAGCCAGCCCATTATGTTTTGGCTTCATCCTCAGGTGATTTTTTAGAAATGAGAATTATCTAGTTGAAAAGACCATTTATTTGTGTGGGATTTGTTATTTTTGGGTGTTAGAGAGGTTGGTCTGTATTTTGAGTTCTGTTGACCTTTTTACTGATCTTAGGGTCAAGTGTTTGTTTTTCATGATAGGTTAATCTATTAATCTTGAAAGGGCTGGTGGTGCTGGCGCCTAGCTTGTTTGGTTTAGGGTTTGGTAGGTGTTGTTTTGTATTGTGGTTGGTTTCTCCTTAATTTATGTTATTTTGTATTGGGGTATGTGCTTTTTCTTGTTTTTTTGTTTTTTTGTTTTTTATAAAATATACATTTTTCAAAGTATATCTTTCATAAAAAAGTATAGGGGTTGGTAGGTGTTGTTTTGTTTTGGGGTTGGTTTCTCCTTAATTTAATGTATGTGTTTTTGTATTGGGGTATGTGCTTTTTGCTGTTTTTTATTTTTTGTTTTTTATAAAAAATATTATTTACAAAATATATCTTTTATAAAAAATATTTTATGATATTCCATAATATTAAGCTATTTTATAATATTATAAAATATAACATTTCATAATATTCAAGAAATATATTTCGTTTATAAAATCTATCCTTTATACAACATATTTTATAAATATAAAATATATTTTTTATTTATTTATCAACTATTCTGTTGCAACTGCATTATTTTTTGTTGGTATAGTATAGTGTTTGTTTTCTTTTGGGGGGGTTCTGGTTGGTTTTTTTTTGTTTACTTAAATTTTAGCGAGAAATATTTGCGATGTTTGCATATTACTGCTAATTCGTCTCTACGGTTTAGTAACTCGTTGTTGTTAGGGTACTGGAGAATGTGTAGTTTTTCACTTAGACATAAAGGGCAGATGTCATTAAGTGAGTTGCATGTTCTAGTTTTTTCTAGGATTTTCCATTTTACTTTGGGTTTCTGTTTTGAATCCTTTAGCTCCCAAAAGTATGTGGAAAGGGATGTTTGGTTTCGGTATAAGTTGTTTTTAAATGAGGTTAGGTGCAAGTACCAGCGCTGCTTAAAGTATTATTAGTTGATCCGATATACACTTTATTTATGGTTGGATTTTCGATGGATGTTATGTTGCTTAATAGATTATTGAGGTTGTTTTGCATTTATTTTGTAGTGGGCAGTTGCTAGGGTTTCTACAATTACACATGTTTTCGTTGTTGGGTTTAGTTGGGTTTTGGTTGCCGGTTTTATTTTGGTTTACATGCTGAACCATTACAGTATAACGCCCTACATTTTTATCGAGCGCTCTTTATAAAAGTAAATGCATGAACAAAAAGGTAAATAAACCTACGAGTTCAACAACTTAGTTACAATATATATATATATATATATATATATATATATATATATATATATATATTTGTTAAATTGTCGCAATTATTTTATTATTTCAAAGCGAAAGGCTATTATACTAAATATTACGTTTATTTTATAACAAGTATTTTTTTTGTTAAAGCGTTTGTTGAGTCAATCAAATAAAACTACTTTAATTAAATTGTTTATATTCTGTCAATATGCCTCATAAAACAGAAAATACCGGCTACATTCACTCTCTCACCGGCGTGATGTGGCTTCCTTGTGCCTACAAGTACTTTCATGGCTTCTGCTCCGATGAACTTAGATCACTGGAGCCGACTAAGCACGAATTTACACTAGATACTAGATTAGCAGCTAGGTCCCACCCTTTTACAGTTAAACAGATAATATGTAACCGTACATTCTACTCCAACAGCTTCTTTTCTCGCGCTTTTTAAACTTTATTTTGATAATAGCTGTCTGACCTCGAGTAGTTCATGCAAGTTCTTTTTATTTTTGAATTTGGCAAATAAATTATTTTTAAAGCAGCCCACAATCCAATGGTACCAGAGCTAACAATTGCTTTAATCAAAAATTGCTTTAATTAAATTATTTTGTGTCAATATGCTTCATAAAAGATAAAATAGTTATTGTCCTAATACTTTTGCACAGGACTGTATTTATTTCATACTTACTGATACATTATTTTATAATATTTAAATACATTATATCCGAAGCTGAGCAGAGTATTGAAAAACAGGAAAAATATAGTCTCTGTTCCTCAATATATTAGCGAAGGCTGGACAATCTCACCAAAGATGAAGTGAAGTCTTTAAGCAACCAAAATACTGAGGATACAATGGACCGAACATTTGAGCAACGATGAGGTTTTGGGTAAGATTGACCTGAGAAGGAAATTGATGTGAAAGGTCATACATCCAGAAGGGAGACGGCACATAGGAACAGAGTTTTCGTGAAACATTAATAAACGGGACACCTTAGTAATCGAAATGTTATATATTATCTATTTAATGTTTAAATGCTTAATCTATGAAAGCAGAACTATTTTGCACAATAAATCATATACGCTATTTTTTTAAGAATGAAATCAATTTTAAAACCTGCTTAAAAATTACTGATAATATTTAACTAAAATTTGAAAATTATATTAATTAACATTTTAAATAACTTCTGTCAGTTTTTTTATTTAATGACAAAGATTAATATTATATAACAAATATAATACTTATCTAAAATTACTCTTTTAATCATTTATTTAATTTAACATTATAACAAGTGGTTTTATTTTAATTATACGCAGAAATTAATGTAAAATTCCGGCGAAAGATTAATTAAATCTTTGAAATTTTTATTATTTATTTTAATCATTTTTAATTCAAGTAAGGATTTAATTCACAAAGAATTAAGTGGTTACTGAGAATCAAAGAAAATAAAAAGAGTTTAAAAAAACAATTATAATATTACTTACGGTTACATTATCAATTTCAACAGTAAAATAGTGAACCATAATTGCCGATCTAGTACTGCGCTCTAATTTGGGGTATGAATGTAGAAATCTTTTAGGTAGACAGCGCATTGAAGCTGTATTACGCAGTCAGAAATTTATTGAAACCGAGATACCTAGTCAGGATCGATAGCATTGCAGGTTATTATTTGGAATTTGTAAAAAATATCTAGATTATAGAGCAGACGCAGCAGACCAGATTTCATAAAATTATTCATCGCACAGAGGAATGGTAAACTTGTAAGATAGATTTAGTTCAGAAGGACTATCCAGCACTACATATTAAACCAACTTTCTTAACAGAAGCAGTTATCCAACAATTGGTGCAAAAGTTTTCATTGATTTTTGTCAGTTATATATCATTCATGGAAATTATTTTAACTGAATTGATATTTAAATAACAAAATGTACCAATTACACCATGCAGTTTCGTTTAATTTATTTGATCGAAGCTAAGCATCTTTCATATATTTTGTCGAATGGCGCTGTTGGAAATAAGGTATAAAGTTTGAGATACATTAACCTGTTAACTTCGAAAGATGTGAGTTTTCATCATTCCAGTTGTATGGCTACATTGCGAATGACAAAATGCTTCAGTTTATGTGTTAATGATATATTCTAGCAAGAGATAAAACCTTTTCCGTGATTGTGAAATATTCGACAGTAGAACAATAAAGAATAAATGATCAGATTAGTGAGAAGTAAACGGGCAGAATAGGAAATATTACGGCCTAATAATAAAAACATCAAAATGGTGAAATTGAAATCGATGTTCTTCTAGGAAGGGCGCTGTCTGATTGCTTACCTTAATTTATTACCTTTTACCTTTAAAAAAGAATAAAAACGTAGGAATGCTTCCATTTTCTGTAAACGTATTCTTTAAAAAACATTTGGCATGGTAGTTGTAAAAGGGTTTACATCCTACAGAAAATTGACGTTGCCATTGCTGAAACTTTAGTGAGCAAGATTCTTCTTCTATGTTACCTGTCTTTTCAGGAAGTAGACGATCATGGCTTTCCACGTCTCCCTATCCCTGGTGGCTCTGAGCACACCTTCCCCTGTTCCACCATGCAACCACCTGATTAGGTCCTTCAAATATGTTATCCGTTGTTTTCCCCTGTCTCTTTTTCGCTCTATCTGACCTGTTAGTATCAGGTACTCCAAGCCCTCCTTCTCATTGCATGTCCCAGGAATTTCAGCTGTCTCTTCCCGATGCTTACTATTAATTTCTTTTTGTTTTCATCATTTCCAAAACCTCATCATTGCTCAATTGCTCAATCTATGATATTCGCAGCATCCTTCTGTAGAACCACATTTTAGTTGCTTCAAGTTTTTCCTTCATCTTTGATGATATTGTCCAGCATTCACTGCCATATTGAAGAGCTGACAACACATAGCAATCCAATATTTTCTTTTTGTTTCTAGCGAAATTGTCCTGTTTCTTAATACTTTACTCAACTTATGGAATGCTTCCTTCGCCATGCCAGTTCGCCTTCGGATCTCTGTATCACCCTTTTTTGTGCTTGCTTGATTTTAGTATCTCCGAACTGTTTTTGGCATATTGGGCTGCCCTTAGAATTATTGGGTGGAGTTTTAGCTTTATATACAGTTCAAAAGTGAGCAGGAAGGGAATGATAAGACTTAAAATATCTGGACGTCTTGTATGTTACACAACTAAAGAAAACCTACAGCAGGAAAACATTCTGCTAAATCAACCATGTCTCTTTCATCCAAACTTACCATGCCGACAACAGACTCATTTGTTTGATGTGAATTACTGTAAGTAAATTCTGGTCTCCCTACTGTTAAAATGGTGTGCATGAAATACAATGCTGTATCTAAGTCGCTATGTTTGGTGAAAATAACATGGATGATTTTTCGAATAGATTATAAATTATACATATTACTAACCTCTGTGTAAACCAGCATATATTATAAAAATTGAAATACAAATCCGGGTCTAATTATAGATTTATAACTTCTGTCTAAAATTATTTTTATCTAGAGGCTGTTCTTATTTCTAAATATAATCTTTAATATAGACCATCTAAATTTTAGCTTAAATGTTTTGATATCTATAATTTAAAATTTGGTAATTTTGGTTGTGTAACTTTATGTTTTAACGGCTTAATTTGTAACAACGGCTACACCCAGTTTAGCCAGAAACACACGCATAAAAAAAACGTATTAACCGCAGCTTTCACTTTTCAGTATTGCATATTTCCGAAGACTATCATTATTTGAAATATCGTTTCTAATAGTGATTTTCTAAGCGTAGTTTAGATGTGACACAAGGCCGAAATAGTAAGTCACTCAGTGAGAATCAAATTCACTACTTCTTGTTAATGCGCAGTGTCTTTTCAGAACGTAGGCAGTCAGTTTTTTTCCACTTGCCCTTTCTCTTGTTGGTCGCAATATTTTTTTCTCTTGGCATCTCTCCCAAATCCCGCTCCACCATCTATTTGCTCAAGCCTATCAAATATGTTTCGCGATACTTTCCCTGCCCCTCTTTCCTTCTAATCATCCTGAGAGTATTAGATTCTTCAAGCCCTCTTTTCTCATTACGTTTACCAGTAACCTTAGCTGTCTCTTCCTGATGTTAAGTTTGAGATGTTTTTGTTTGTATTCTTTCTAAAACTTTGGCGTTGGTCGTGTGCTCGGTCCATGGTATCCTCAGCATCTTTCTGTAGAACATCTATGCTGTCTTGAGCCTTTCCTTTATCCTTAAAGAGCTCGTCAGCCATTCACTACCATATAGAAGGGCAGATATCACATTGCAGTCCAGCACTCTCTTCTTTGTTTCCAAGTGGATTTTCTTATCTCTCAGTACTTTGCTGCCTCAAGCCTCTTTTTTATTCTAGATGAGATCGTCCAACATTCACCTCCATACAGAAGGACAGATATCCCACAACAATCTAGTACGTTCTTCTTTGTTTCGTATTAGATTTTACTGTCTCTCACTACTTTGCTGCCTCAAGCCTCTTCTTTATTCTAGATGGGATCGTCCAACATTCACTTCTATACAAAAGGACGGATATCTCATAGCAATCCAATACTCTTTTCTTTGTTTCCAACTAGATTTTCCTGTTTCTCAGTACGCTGGTTAGCTTTTAAATGCGTCTTGGACAATATCAATGCGTCTTCGCTTATTAATGTCGGACTTTCCATCCTCTGTAAGAACTTTTCCTAGGTATTTAAATTTCTTTACATCTTTATATATGTGTTTCTCTGACCTGTATTTGGCCTTATGATGTTTCTTTTTCCTGATGACCATACATTCAATTTTCTTGAAGTTTATGCTCAGTCCTTTTTTCTCTTGCTATCTTTTGTAGAAGGTCCTGCACTTTCCTATTAGTGTCTGCTATTAGCACCGTGTCATCGGCGTATGTTACGTTGTTGAGATTATGGCCGCTAATGACGAATTCTGGTAATGAGTTTATTTCTTTCAAAGTTTTTTCGCTATATAAATTGAATAGATCCGGTGAGAAAACACATCCTTGTCTTATGCCTCTTTCTAATTTTGCATGACTGCATATTTGATGCTAATGTACGATCTTGATTATCCTAATGTAGGTACCTCCACTCATTTTTCTACACCAAAATTTCAATTGAAATTTTAAAAATAAATAAGTGATTTTCAAGCTTTAAAATTAGCTTTAATTGAAAGTCAAGAGATTAAATTTAGTAATTCCTGTAAACAAAATACACTGTCGTATTTTAAAGCGAAATTATATTGATTGGAATCTAAACATTTTCAGATTAAAAAAAATTTAAAAGTACCGCCATTTTTCTGATTGATCGACAAATTTCAAAACAGTAGCCATATTCCTGTTTTAAAAATCTGGCAAAAATAAAATATACGTCGCTGACACGTTATTGAAGTCAATTTTTTAAATTAAAACTTACCTTTATCTGATTTCAAACATTGTGCTTGCTTACTCTAGGAAAAGTTCCCTGTAACTTGTTATTAGATTAGGTAGCCCGAGCCTGACAGCTTGTCTCAAGTGTTGAAATAATTAATGACAAGCGGAAGGAGGGCTCGAAGGCGACAAAAACATATGAATGTCATTTATAATGTAAGGAAAGACAATCCTTGAATCTCGCGACCATTTAATGCTAAATATAACGTATGGGCCCCCGTAGGAAAAAATACGGGCAATCAAAATGCACACAATTAAAATGGTTTTAATTATTTTAAAAACTGACGGGGTCAATTATTTGTATTAATCTTTTAAATTTTCGATTAGTAATTGTAGTCTTCATGCATTAATTACATACCCTAGTCGGCCCATTAGAGGAAGAAATTTAACAATAATTTTAAACTTTTTATATATATTTTTTATATATAATAAAAAAAATGAAAAAACATGAACAGAACTATTGTAAAAATTAATTAGTCATTGAATTTATTTTTCTTTTCAGACTATGATATGCTTAATTTATATTGTTCATAAAAGCAATCAGAAGTGTATCCACATAAAAATTGGCATAGTTATTGCATTTTTCGCAATTCGGACCTACTTTTTAGAAAGACAGGAACTATTGAAAAAAAAAACCAGTGAATCAGAATACCCCGATGACTCCTGAATTTTTTATATTAGTTTTAGAGTGGCTCGTAGTCGAATTGTTACACATTTCTGGAATTTAATTGGTGGGGGAAGGGTAACATACTTAAAAAATATATTTTTACCAATATTATCAAAATTGATTTCATTTAATTATAAATAAGTCCTGAAGTTTTTATCAAAATCCAACTATTATTTGATTTATGCAAAAATTTCTAAATTAATCTGTCTTTAACGGCCAAAAAAGTGCATTGCGTAACAATTACGTTTGTTTACTTAATAGAATAGCGGCAATTTGGATATCGCAATGACGTAAGAAAAAAAAGACTTTCTACAACAATTTCAAACGTCTTAGAAATAATTAAAAAAATTTAAAGATATTTAAAAAATGCTTTGTTCTATCCTCTTAATAGTAATATAAACTTTTTGCCGATAGAACTTTGTTTTTATTTAGTTTGGGACTTTTTGCCTTCTGACTATGCTGTTTTTTCAGCGATTTTGTGAAGGTACCTATCCTAATGTCTATTCCGAAAATGTGGAGGTTACCGAACACAGCGTGGCGTTATCATGTATGAGTTAGGATGCATATTTCTACACTTCCAGGACACACCCTCCTAGTCCTTTACTTAGCAACAGGTTTATATCAACCAAATATACTCTTTTTTTATAGTTACTTTGTTATAAAATTTCCTCAGTTCATACATTCCTTTAGAAATAGTATTTCTCCACTCTCTATTGTAAAACTTGCCGGATGAATAAAAAATTTTTACGGTATTTTGTTTATCCCGGTGTTATTTATATAAACCAATTCGTCACGTCGAAATTCTGTTCAGTGTCCCACGGCACAGAGGTACATAAAAAGCTGGGCAAAAAAGAAATAAAATAAAATAAAAAAAACAAAAATAACACATTTAATGCCAACAAAAAAAATTACATAATATACTTCTTGCACCCTGCGTGTATGTGCTTACTAAAATTATTTTAGTAAGTTAGAAAATGACAAAAAAATAAAAACGTTAATAGTCACAGTAGAAGTCAAGCGAACATCTTACGAATCATTCGTTAGTTAGATTGAAATTTCCCGATGCGATGTTTTTTTTTTATTTCAACAACTGAGAAAACAATTATTCTTAAGCTTAAATTATAAAAAGTCCAAAAATGTGTAGTACAGTTAATAGGAAAGGAAATGAAATTGTTAAAGACACAACAAATTTATACCAACAGTAATGTATGTAGTCGGTAGTTAAGTGACTCCAGCGCTTTAGTTGTAGGTAGCAAATGGGTTCATGCAAATTTAACAGGGTTCTAAAGAAATCTGCGTTAGTTTTTATGGACGACGAAAAGGGGAAAAGGAAGATAAAGAAATAAAAGAAAAATTATCTTGTTGATATTGTTCTTTGCGCAACTTTTCATGTACCTCTGTGTCGTGGAGCACTGAACAGAAATTCGACGTGACGAATTGGTTTATAAAAATAACAACAATAGAGAGTGGAGAAATACTATTTTTAAAAGAATGTATGAACTGAGGAAATTTTATAACAAATTAACTATAAAATTATTGTTAAATTTCTTCCTCTAATGGGCCGACTAGGGTATGTAATTAATGCATGAAGACTACAATTCAGTCAGTCAGTCAGTTAAGTGCCGTACGTGATACACGCTTGGGTGATCATGTCTCGAAAGATACATGACTGACTGGACAAAAGATTATCCCGCAGTAGGTTGCCATTGCTTTCTGCGGTAGACTGGTTGCCGACCAAGGATATAGAACCCAATCTGTCCTATTATTTAACCCATAACTGGGGGGAAGGGACGGATTAATACCTTTCCCAAGGGTATTTGCACGTAAGTGAATACAATGGATTACAGCTGGAATTCGAACTCGGCTCCCCGATTTCTCGTTCCGAGCCGATATCCATTGTACCACAACAATTACTAATCGAAAATTTAAAAATAATTAATCAACATCAGAATACTTATATAAAAATCCTTCCACCTATACAAATACCAATCCTTATAAAAGTATTTATACCAAGCTATATACTAACCTTCATTCCTATCATTATACTAATCCGTATACCAACAATGACACCAATCTTTGTAACAATTCTTATACTAGTACTTATAGCAATCCTTGTACTAATTCTCATACTTATCTTTTTACTAATATTTATACCAATTCTTAAATCAATACTTATACAAATATTTAGCAGCACAACAAAATTATACCAACAGAGAGGAATGTATATATGCTTTATTCAAAGTCAGAATACTTACACTAACTTCTACCAATACTTTTAACAATTCTTATAACAATCCTTATCCCAACATTTATACCAATACTTGTACGAATCTTTCTCCCAATAGATACACTAACCCTTATAACAATCCTTAAACTAATCTATATACCAATCTTTATAACACTCCTTATATTAATACTTATACCAACGCTCATACTAATCTTTTATCTAATACTTATACCAATCTTTATACCAATAATTATACAAATATTTAGCGACACAACAAATTCATACCAAGAGAGAGGAATGTATTTATGCATTAATCAATGTCCGAGACAACCAAAAATATGAAGACAAAAGCCCGAATAGAAATAGTGTAAAGTATGATGTTAGCCAACTCTCGAGATTTCGTCTTTGGTATTTCGCCGTTTCCATATAAGCACAGCGGTGAAATAGATAACGGCTACGATTGAGGAGTCGTGGTTATTACATTCACTTACGTAGATAAATTGCTGGGAAATATAAGAATCCATCTCTTCTAACTATGAGAAACTAGCAGTATAGCCCGGCGTTGCTCGGGTGTAGTGAAAGCTTTAAAACTAATCCATAGTCCTCGAGCTCAGACTCAGCCTAAAGAATATTTGTGCGAAGTTTGGTGATAATCGGATAAAAATTGTGGATTTGTATAAAGGACATACAGACAGATAAACAGACACACACACAAACATCTTGCCTTTTATATATATATATATATATATATATATATATATATATATATATATATTTTATCGATTTTCTGCTCTATGGTAAGAACTGCAACCTTGAAACTTCTGAATATCGTTTCTTATTTGTTTGTCTATGAGTGTATCAAATTTGATTAAAATAGGACCACTCCGTCTATAACCCGATTTATTCGATTATCGATTTTCGATATTTATCGGGGGTACCTCGACACAAGACCTATCTAAGAACACTCACAGACGCTTATAGTACAACTGTGTAAATTTTCCAGAAAATCGGTTCAGCCGTTTCGGAGTCTATAGGTAACGGATACACACACACACACACACACACACACACACACATACAAATTTCCATTGATAAATAAGTTTAGATTTAGATTATCAGGTCAGAATGGATTCTATAGCCGTTAAAATCTGTTATTAGAAGGAAATCTGAATACGAACGAACATATAGAGGGTTAAACCCCGTCAGTTTTTCTTCTTTAATACAGACGACTACGATGATAATTTCTGATGCGACATATGGTTCGGTAATATATTTCGGTTTCTTTTCGGATTAATCACAAAATCGTCGCAGACTGTTAGAATATCTAGTAAAATATAGTTTTGTTATTTTTTATGTTTAGCAAGGTTTACCTGAACCGAATACTTTTATCCCAGTCTCACTAAATGATTTTATTAGTTTTAGGGTTTTCTCATCAATTTTAATTCTGCTGAAGAAAAACTGTAGCGAAGAAATACGACGAACCCAAAATTTCACGATCTGATGTTAAATTAATTTTCTAACCAATCAAAGAAGAGATTTGCAAAACTCAAAGAGGTTAATAAGCCGATGGCGAAAAGTATTTAGATATTAAAAAAAAAGTCGAATCAGTCAGATGGAAGCAAGATTAAGATACCGGCAAGGTGTAACAAAAACAACTTCCATCCACTGACCCGGACATAAGGTTCTGACACACATTCGTTCTCCTTCTCCTTCCCGTGTGCTATTTTTTTACCTGTCCTAATTCGGTCTCAACATTCTCGAAGTTATCAAAGATGACAAGAACAGCATCAACAAGATAATTTTTCTTTTATTTCTTTATCTTCATTTCCCCTTTTCGTCGTCCATAAAAACTAACGCAGATTTCTTTAGAACCCTGTTAAATCTGCATGAACACATTTGCTACCTACAACTAAAGCGCTGGAGTCACTTAACTACCTACTACATTTTCTCTTAGAAGGTTTAACAAATTGAGGTTATTCTGTTCCTCATGTTATTCCACTTTAACATAAAACGAAATAATTGTATTTTTCCAAATTTCAACACTCTATTAATAATTTTAAGTTGGGGAGATTGTCAGTTATGTTTGTGAATTGGCCTTCTACCGAACATGACTGACTATTCCTTCATCAAACTGATTCATTTATATTCGCTTTATAACTGCATTCGTACACTTTACCAAATATTCGTTTTGTTGCATAACTGTTGTATTTTTCTTGACACTCAATACAGATTTCACTTTAGCTCTGTCCTGGTTTTCTGATTTCACTTATTTATTTATATCTTCCGTTAGTTCCTGGTGCCATTATCAGTCTATCGTTTACTATGGGAAACATCTGTCATTTTTCTTTGTTGCATTTCTTTATTTGGGTTTCTCTAAAATCTTACATCAAAATCTCAGCTAGTATATTGCTATTCCAGAATTCATCCATCCACTTATGAGGGCGAAACAAATCATTTCAAGGATCAATGATATTCGAAGAAATGGTGTTTCTTATTGATTCAGTTCTTCTGTAGTAGAGAACAAGATGTGAAATAATACTTTTTCTTTTTTTGCTCTAAGCTTGGACACCGACCAATTTCTTTGGTGTCAAATAATGCAAGCATTTATTATAATTAAATAAGGGCATAAACATATTTGCTACCCACAACTAGAGCGTTGCATTCACTTAAGTTGATATGCAGTTATGGCAGAATGTATATATATATATATATATATATATATATATATATATATATATATTCATCATCATCATCATCATCATCATCCTTTATCCATCACGCCCAGATGGTGCATAGAGCAGCAACTTTTTTTTTCCTGTTTCTGTATCAAACTGCTTTTTACGGGGCAGGGTTGTTAGCGCTGCACCCAACCCGCAAACCTGGAGGACCGGTGGACCATTATTGATTCTTACGTTTACAGCACCTGGTATTCCCAAATCGTCACACATTTAAGTACTGACCAGGCTCGATGTTGCTTAACTTCGGTGACGGAGGGGAACCGGTGATATATATATATATTAGAGTAGTATAAACCTGGATGAAATGATTCCCAATAACAAGCCCCTCCCTTAAAATGTTAACCGACAAAACAATTTTCTTGACGAAACAGAAAATATCGAAACCGTACTAAACGAATGAGTTTATATGAAACTTTAATCAAATACGAATTGCATGATTGGTTGTGTTCTTTCTTAACTAGAAATATAAAAACATACTAGGAATTAGTGGGGCTACTTCCTGTGCTAATATCAATTCTAAATTCTAGTAGTTTTAGACCATTTGTCTACCACGACTTCTAGGATATATAGTCATCTGTTTGTAGAAATTCTATTCATTGAGTATGTATAAAATTTTATTTAAACCTTCAAAGAATGAATTTACTTTAAAAATGTATTTTGACTGGGTTTTCTTGTTGACATTTAAAGACATTATTAATACTAAAACAGACAACTAACCAAAAAAAAATAAAGTTGGAGTCACATTTAGGAAAATAATCAACATTCAAAAAATATATAAAACGCATTGACATTGGAAAGGACGCATTTAAAAATTGCCAGATTTATAAGGGACAGTTAGTTGGTTGGTTGTTTTGTCGCATATCAACCTCGGCGTGTCATTTATTACCAACTAGATTTTATTTATTTATTGCTGGTAATACATTTTCTTTTTCAACTATTGATTGTTGTTTTTTAATATAAGTTTTGTGCCTAGTAATAATTTTTTCTTTTTTTTTTTCGAGTATCAAGATTCATTGGGATTTTGTTTTAAGGGCAGGGTCCCCAAGACCTACCCTTGTTATTTAACCAATAACTGGAGGGAAGGGACGGATTAATACCTTTCCCAATAGTACCAGTGCTTAAGTGAATGCAGGGTATTCAACTGGAATTCTAACTAGGCTCACCGATTTCTCTTTCTGAGCCGATATACACTGCACCACAACGAACATCCGTAACTAAACGCTTACAGCACTTGGTATTCCCAAGCGGTCACCCATTTAAGTACTGACCAGGCTCAACGTTGCTTAACTTCGGTGATCGAGCGAGAACTGGTGTATTCAAAGTGATATGGCCGTAAGCATGTACATCCGTCATTAAACGCTTACAGCACCTGGTATTCCCAAGCGGTCACCCATCTAAGTACTGACCAGGCTCACCCTTGTTTAACTTCAGTGATCGAGCAAGAACCTGTGTATTCAACGTGATATGGCCGTAAGCCTATAAGAGAGGGGAAAATCTAATTGGAAATAAAGCAAAGAGGTGGGCTACTCTGTGATATCTACCCTTCTGTATGGCAGTGAATTTTGGACAGTCAAGGATAAAGGAGAGGCTTGAGGCAGCAGATTCATGGTTCTACAGAAGGATGCTGAGGATAACATGGACTTAGTACGTTTACAACGACGAGGTATTAGAGAAGATGCAAACAAGAAGAAAACTTATACTTAACATCATGAAGAGATAGCTGAGGTTCCTGGGACAGGTAATAAGGAAGGGGGTCAGAAAAATCTTCTATTCGCAGGACGGATTGAGGTAGAGCGACAAAAGCGAAAGAAGCGCGAGACATATTTGATTGGTTTCAGCAACTGGGCATAGAAGTATATACAACTGTCGTAACACAACACCACATAACGATGTCGCGTTTATAAAACGTTTGAGTGCGCGTCTCCGGAAACCGAAAAAAGGAATCAGAGTGGCTACTCATTGACAAAACTTACCAATGCACAAATAAGGATATTCTTCTTCTTCTTCTTCTTCTTGTGCCCTGTCATTTCCGGACGTAAGCAATCACTGCTTTCCATGTATTCCTGTCACCGGTGGCTCTTAGCATGCTTTCTCCTGTTACATCACGCAACCCCCGTTCTCCTATTGACATGCTCAGGTCCTTGAAATATGTTATCCGCTGCTCTCCCCTATCTCTTTTCCCTCTATCTGACCTGTTATTATCAGTTTCTCCAAACCCTTCTTCCTCATTGCATGTTTCTGGAACTTTAGCTGCCTCTTCCTGATACTCAGTATTAATTTCATTTTCGTTTTCGTTTCCATCCTTTCCAAAGACCTCATCATTGCTTACATGCTCAGTCCATGATCCCCGTAGCAGAACCATATTTCAATTGCTTCAATTTTTTAACCTTCATCTATGATGATATTGTCCAACATTCACTGCCATATTGAAGAGCTGACATCACATAGCAATCAAGTACTCTTTTCTTTCTTTCTAGCGAAATTTTTATGTCTCTTAATATTTTACTCAACTTCTGGAATGCGTCCTTTGCCATGCCAATTCGCTTTCAGATCTCTGTGTCACATGATTATGAAAATCGAAAAAGTAAACATTACTCCAGAGAATCTGTATTCAAATTCTCCACAATTGAACGACATAATCTCAAACAAGTAATATTAGTTGATATTCGTTTCGGCGGAATGTATTATAAATAAATATTTGAAGCTGTATAGTTTATGGATTAAGTTAATAAACAAAATTATTTATATGTTGCTTGTTAATCGAATTTGAATTATGTGTACAAAAATTATTTATTTCTTATTCATGGGTGAGAAACGAAAGAAGCCGTTGGCGCAGGAAGATAGAGTAGAAGAAGATATAGAATAAGTAAAAAGGAAATGAAGAGGAAGAAGAAATAGAAGATTATTACAAAAAAGAAACCGCTGATGAAGAAGTCAGAGAAAAAGAAAAGCAAGATATAAAAGAAGAAAAAGAAGAAGATGAAAAAGTAGAAGAAGATGATGATGATGATGATGATGATATAGAAGAATATATATAGATGAAGAATAAAATAATACAGATCTCACTTTCCTGACGGCTACAACCTCCAGGATTTCAAATGCAATGTCAATACGCATCTTTTAACTACTTAAGTCTCCTTCTATCTACATCACCCTGCATATCTTTTCCTTTCTCTCTACCTTTGCAACTGTCAAAATACCTGTATTCCCATCCTTCTCTTGCTCCCTTCTTTGACACTCCCTGTAAATGGTTCGTCTTTCCCTTTACCCTCCTATCTAATATTTTTCTCTTATGTAGCCCCCTGCGCATCAGTGGTGTAACCGCCTTTCTTGAGGTGAAATGTTTAAAAGAAAAGAAGAAAAAGATGACTAAGAAGATAAATAAGTAGAAGACGAAAGTGATGAAAAAGAATATATAGAAGAATATAAAACGTATTACATGATATATTTTTATATAAGTAATTTAATTTTATTACTAAACAAAAGTGTGATGAATATTTTGTTACCGAGTTCGGTCTGGACGGATTTGTATCTAGCGTTTCTTGCCGAATTAAAAAAAAAAAAGTAAAATGTTATTTTGTGTCGGCTTCCATCTAAGTCTCTGATGCCCCTGCAACAGGTGTTTACTCGTGCAATCAGAATGGCAACTAGGACCCACCCATTCACAGTTAGATCAACCAAATGCAGACGACACTTCTACCCCTGCAACTTCTTTTCTCGCACTTCCTGCCACTGGAACTCTCTTCCATATTCTTGCTTTCCTGATGGCTAGGAATTTAAATGCAATGTCAATACCCATCTCTTAACCACTTGACTCTACTTCTTTTACGCCACCCTGTATATCTCTCCCTTTCTCTTGACCTTTGCAACTGTCATCACACCTGTATTCCCATCCTTAACAGGTTCTTCATTCTCATTAGTCTCTTCCTATCTACCCTTTTTTTACTCTTATGTAGCCCCCTGCACATCAGTGGCATAACTGCCTTGCTCGGGGTGATACGATTAAAAAAATCTCTTTGAAATCACTATAATGAAAAGTTGACGTGTCATTTCCACAAATATTTTCATGTAATTATTCTTATATATCCTTTAATAACTCAACTTCACAGATTCTACCGTAGATTGATAGCTAATTCTCATCATGCTATTTTTTCAGATGTTTATTGTAACCGTAAGTTCCATGGTAATAATTTCTCTTCTTTCACATCTCACCAATATAACTATCATCCAGGTTCTTACATTTCCGCCCACTACAAGATACGAAAATACAAATGTAACCTCAAACTTCATCTTGTGTTTTTTTAATTGTGTCTTTTATTGTCATTTATCCTTAGTAAATTTACTCAGTGCCATTCACATTATCTTGACTTATTCATAAATGGAACTTTGTGTGTGTGTGTGTGTGTGTGTGTGCGCGCGCGCTACCTATAGATTACGAAACAAGAGAACATATTTTCATGAAAATTACACAGTTGTACTATAAGCGTTTGCGAGTGTTCTTAGTTAGGTTTTGTGTCGAGGTACCCTCGATTGAAAATCGATAATCTAAAAAAATCGAGTTATAGAAGGAGTGGTCCGATTTTAATCAAATTTGATACACTCATAGAAAAGACATAAGAAACGATATTCAGAAGTTTCAAGGTTGCAGTTCTTACAATAGTGCAGAAAATCGATAATATATATATATAAGGCAAGATGTTTGTGTGTGTGCGTCTGTTTATCTTCCTGTATGTCTGTATTTTTCAGCTCTTTTATTTTAGTTTTTGCTTCGGATTTGGCTCTACGTAGGCATAATTGTAGTACTTAGTCTCAGCCATGATATCATTTACTCAGAGGACTTATTTAGCCTTCAGAATTCAGTTTGGAACGAAAAACTTATTTGATATTGATACCAGAAAATCAAAATTTGTCTTACATCCATTCATTTTTCTTCCAGTCTACGGTTTCGCTTTAACTGGAATCAAATATTGCTTTTTAGTCTTTCGTGCCAACGTCTAAAGAGTCTGAGCTTCAGGACCATGGACTAGGTTTAAAGCTTTCATTACACCCGAGCAACGCCAGGATATACTGCAAGTTGACTATAATTCTCAGGAACCCACTGTGTCTGAGAGGCTTTTGTTTTCTTTGTCTAGGAACTATTAAAAACATGAGATATAGTCAAAATTTGACGAGAATTTACATTATTTTCATTGTTCGGATTGCTGTCAATATTAGTATTGCCATGTTTAAGAGGTTTCGGACATTGACCTTCTTCAGATGCAAAAAATTTTAAACTGAAAGCTTTATTTCAATTCTTCTTTTTCATGTGCCGTGTCTCTTCAGGATGTAGGCGATCATGGACTTCCACTTGGCTCTGTCTCTTTTCGCTCTCAAAGATTTTTCTCTTGGTATTACTTCTAAGTCCCACTCCGTCAACCATTGCTCAGACCTAACAAGTACGTCTCACGCTGCTTCCCCCTGTCTCTTCTTCCATTTATCCGACCTGTGAGTATCAAATTTGCCAGACCTTTCTTCATCATTACGTGTTCCAGGAATCTCATTTGTCTCTTCCTCAAATTTATTATCAGTTGTCTTCTCGTTTTCATCCTTTCCAACAACTCATCGTTGCATATGTGCTCTGTCCATGATATCGTCAACATCTTTCTGTAAGACCACATTTCCGCAGCCTCAAGCCTCTCCTTCATCTTTGAAGAGCTCGTACGGCATCCATTTCCGTACAGAAGGACAGATATCACATAGCAATCCAGTACTCTTTTTTTTTTTTTTGTTTCGAATGAGATTTTCCTGTCTTTCATTACTCTGGTTAACTTCTGAAATGCGTCTTTGGATCTCCGTGTCCCATTTTGCATCCTCTATCAAAACACTTACCAGGTATTTGAATTTTTACATGTTTTATTTTAGATTCTCCAAATTCCAGTTGGCATATTGGTCTCCTCATTTTGCTGATGACCATACATTCAGTTTTCTTGAGGTTTATGCTCAGTACTGGGCTATACAATTACATTTCCATGTTTTCTTCTACATTCGTATACCATGCAGTTATCACCCATTAAGTTAAATATCTAAGTTATTTGTTCACCCCTGGATTAGAAAGTTGAGTTAATGGGATATAACTATATAACATCCGAAAGTGGCATCGTATATGCAATGAGAATTATAAACCCCAGACATAGAAATAAGGGGTTTGGGTAAAATTCTTGGCACCTGAAGATGGTCGGAGAGTACAACAGCCTAAACTAACCAATGCCTATATCCACTGTAATATGTGTCTACAATCACCTGAGGCAAGCTGGAGCGCACAAGAGCTGAAACGTCGTAAACATGTGAATAAAGATGAGGAGAGCAGTTCGAACAATGCAAATAATATAAACACTTCAATATCTATAGAAGATGGAACATGTTTGAAAATATTTGAAGCAAGTATAATAATAATAATAATAATAATAATAATAATAATAATAATAATAGAGAAAAAAGGCAACAAACCTTAAAAAAAACAGGGAAATCACTCCAAAAATAGCCTCAAAAGACAATAATGACATGTTTAGCAGTCTATGACTGTTATAACATGATACAAACAAAGATGGCAAAGCATAAAAATAAAGAAAGATGAGTGCCAAATCAACAATCCATTGTCGTAGAATTCTTTGTCGGAGAACTTGACCCAGAAAACACAGCAAATATCGGGCAGAGTGGTTTGTCAGAAAATAGTGAGAATTGCAATCAGCTGAGGATCACTTACGCTTCTCCTCAGTCTAGAAATTCACATCAGCACAATAGGCAGCTCTCTTCTCGCGCACAATACTAAAAAATAACAAGAACAGCATTAGCGTTATTCTTCAAGTGGCTCCTGAAAAAAAAAACACATTGATTAGGAAGGCCGGTACACAAACGAAATATTTGAACAATCACCAGACGAGATTATATATTGGCGCCATACATGTATAGAGAGAAATGACTGAATTAAAATAACAAGCCGTTCTTTGAGTGCCAACGTACATATCAGCCTAAGTTAATACTTTTTCGGGATTTTCAATGATGATTTGTCAACCTTCATCTCCACATTATTTTCCATGCCTTTCAGAATTAGTTATTCATTGTGTTCATATAAAACATATATATTTAAATGTTTATTCGTTATTTTATAACTTTGATTACACCAGTTGACAGTTTGTGTCTCAATTGTTGTTGGGTAATGGCTAATATGTTGCCGGGCTATTTTTCACTCTAAATCAGTAATACAAGTCTATTTTCCCCATCACACCACCTTAACTCAGTACAGATAAATTCTGTTTGACTTAAAATAGGCCAAATGCTTAATCCACATAGGTATGCCACGGCTTAAATATGCGTGTGACATGTTTTGAAACATTTTGTTTCATGTTAAAATCATCTATCATTCAAGAAAAGATATATAAATAACATTCAAAAGCTACTTTAGTTTAAATAAGTTGACCTGAAAACGCTTGATTTTATAGGAGATATCACACTAGAAAATGTTCTTATGCCTATAATGTTCTTATCTTTATTTTTTTTTTAATCATTTCACCCCGAGCAAGGCGGAAACGCCACTGATGTGCAGGGGTTTACGTAAATGTAAAAAGATTAATTAGAAAAGAGTGAGGAGTACAAACTAGTTAAAAAGGAGCAATAGAAAGCTGAGAATGCAGGTGCGATGATAGATACATAGGTGGAGAGAAAGGGAAGGTTATACGGGGGTGGGGAGTGAGCTAGAGTCCAGTGGTTAGTAGATGAGTATTGACTTTGCATTTATATTTCTGAAGGTAATAGCCGTCAGGAAAGCAAGAATACGGAAGCGAGTTCCACAGGTGGGAAGTGCGAGAGAGGAAGCTGCAGGAGTAGAATTGTCGTCTGCATTTGGCTAACCTGACTGTGAATGGGTTGGACCCAGTTGCCAGTCTCGTTGCACGAGTAAACACCTGTTGAGGTGGCATCAGTGACTTAAGCTCATCCGAGCAGAAGCCATGAAAGTATTTATAGAACAAAGGGAGGCCACATTTCGACGATGGGGAAGTGGCTGCAGTCGAGTCGCCAAATCAGTACCTATCACATTACAGACTCTCCTCTGGAGCTTGTCAAGAACACTGAGGAGAACGGCAGGGACACCTGACCATAAATTGCAGCAGTACTCCATGCACGGACGGATGGTTGACTTGTATATATGCAAGATGGATTCATCTTAAAACTTTGCGAATTAAGTTTCTTCTCTACTTTACATAGAAAAAAGCAATTTAGAAGTCATTCAAGAACAGCGACTTTAGTTTTTATTTGTAGTTTAAGCCTGGAACCGTTCTAAGATTCTATTCTTCTTCTTCTATGAGCCTTGTCCCTTCAGGACGTAGGCGATCATGGCCGTCCAATTTTCCCTATCCCCGGTGGCTCTTAGCACGCGTTCTCCTGTTACACGATGCAATCCTCGTTCCGTCATCCACCTGATTAGGTTTTTCAAATATGTTATCTGTTTCTTTCTCCTGTTTCTTTTTCTCTCTATCTGGACTGTTAGTATCAGATTCTCCAAGCCCTCTTTTCTCATTGCGTGTCCTAGGAACTTTAGCTGTCTCTACCTGATGCTCAGTATTAGTTTCCGTTTTGTTTCCATCAGTTCTAGGACCTCATTATTGCTCACATGCTCGATCCATGATATTCGCATCATCCTTCTGTAGAACCACATTTCAGTTGCTTCCAGTTTTTTCTTTACCTTTGATGATATTGTCCAACATCCACTGCCATATTGAAGAACCGACATCACAGAGCAATCTAATACTCTCTTTGTTGTTTCGAGCGAAATTGTTTCTGTTTCTTAATACTCTACTCAGCTCCTGGAATGCATCCTTGTGCTTTTGGATCACAGGAATATAAATATACAGAAACTGCTGTGACCACAAAGTGAGGGGTCAGTTTATATATTGATTGTAATATGGTACTGATCTCCCACTTTATATCCAGTATACTTTGATAGAACCATATTTTGGTTGCTTCAAGTTTTTCCTTCAACATTGATGATATTGTCCAACATTCACTACCATATTGAAAACCTACATTACTTAGCAATCCAGTAATCTCTTCCTGATTTCTAGCAAAAATGTCTTGTTTCTTAATACTTTACTCAATTTCTGGAATGTTTCTTTCTTCACTCCGTTTTATTTTTGCTAAAATCATTATTAGCTACAGCATCTTTCCTTTTTGTGAATCATAATAATTTGTATAATAATTATTTGCATTCATTTTTATTATCGTTATAATTTGTTCTTTATAGACAATGATTATGATTCCTATATCGTTATAATTTGTTCTTTATAGAGAATGATTATGATTCCTATATCGTTATAATTTGTTCTTTATAGAGAATGATTATGATTCCTATATCGTTATAATTTGTTCTTTATAGACAATGATTATGATTCCTATATCGTTATAATTTGTTCTTTATAGACAATGATTATGATTCCTATATCGTTATAATTTGTTCTTTATAGACAATGATTATGATTCCTATATCGTTATAATTTGTTCTTTATAGACAATGATTATGATTCCTATATCGTTATAATTTGTTCTTTATAGACAATGATTATGATTCCTATATCGTTATAATTTGTTCTTTATAGACAATGATTATGATTCCTTATAATTCGTTATTAATTTGTTCCTTTATAGAACAATGATTATGATTCCTATATCGTTATAATTTGTTCTTTATAGACAATGATTATGATTCCTATATCGTTATAATTTGTTCTTTATAGACAATGATTATGATTCCTATATCGTTATAATTTGTTCTTTATAGACAATGATTATGATTCCTATATCGTTATAATTTGTTCTTTATAGACAATGATTATGATTCCTATATCGTTATAATTTGTTCTTTATAGACAATGATTATGATTCCTATATCGTTATAATTTGTTCTTTATAGACAATGATTATGATTCCTATATCGTTATAATTTGTTCTTTATAGACAATGATTATGATTCCTATATCGTTATAATTTGTTCTTTATAGACAATGATTATGATTCCTATATCGTTATAATTTGTTCTTTATAGACAATGATTATGATTCCTCAACTAAACATAGATTTTGTTATTTGGTCTCGAACTCACTCATTCGTTTTATGCCGGTGTCTATTTATCCTCTTTTAGAACAGTTCAGAAAAGCCTGCTTCCTTTCGTTACCATTTTTTATTTTTTACTTTCCTCAGCACCGTCGACAGAAAATTCTCACCAGCCACATTTCCTGTCTGCTGAGCTCATATCCATTTAGTCAACCAACATGTCGTCATCGGACTTCCTTTGTTGTCTCTAACGTGTCCTTAACGTGATGCAATTGCCTAGAGGTCATTTCCGAAGCCCTGACATTTAGTAGTCAAATTTCATTTCCTTTCGATCTCGATCCAGTCAAGAAAACTTAAATTTAAATAAAAGTGAATCTGTGGCGCCATGAAATAACATAACACGCGTATCTGTGCGTCTTTATCTCTGTATATGCGTGCTCATATGTGTCTGTCTATTTGCGAAAGTTTTATTTCATCTAACAATAATAAACAGAATTAACCAGTTAGATCTACTCATGTGAAATAACGTCTTCCTTTAAAACCGATTACTGGTCTTTTGTCACTTGACCCAATACGCCTGATACTGAATGAGGAGTGTGATACGAACAGTAAGAGGAGCAAACAGGAAGTGAATGTTGTGAGGACAACAAGTAACTCAGTTAAGTGTCATACGTGATACACGCTTGTGCGATCATGTCTCAAAAAAGACATGACTGACTGGGCAGAAGATTATCCCGCAGTAGGTTGCCATTGCTTTCTGCGGTAGACCGGTTGCCGACCAAGGCTATAGAACCCAATCTGTCCTGCTATTTAACCCATAACTGGAAGGAAGAGACGGATTAATACCTTTTCCAAGGTTATTTGTGCATAAGTGAATACAATGGATTCAACTGGAATTCGATCTCGGCTCCCCGGTTTCTGGTTCCGAGCCGATATCCACTGTACCACAACGCGCATTCTCAGGTAACTATCTGGAGAAAATGTTAAGATTGTGCTGTTAGAAGAAGCATCCGCAAAGTCAGTCAGTTAAATGCAATATGTGATGCACGCTTTGGGCGATCATGTCTCGAAAGAGACATAAGTGACTGGGCAGAGGATTATCCTGCAGTAGGTTGCCATTACATTCTGCAGAGAACTGGTTGCCAGCCAAGGCTATAGAATCAAATCTGTCCTTTTATGTGACTCATTGCTAGAGGGAGAAGAGGTGTATTATATTAGTTATTAGTAATTAGTGGGGGATCAGATTATTACTTCATAAAAATATAAAACTGATCCCCCACTTTATACCCATTAAGCCTTAATCGTGTTTTCTACTATTATATTCAGTCAGTTAAGTACAATACGTGATACACGCTTTGGGCGATCATGTCTTTTACGAGTCATGACTGACTTGGCAGAAGATTATCCTGCAGTAGGTTACCATTGCACTCTGCGGTAGACTGGTTGCCAGCCAAGGCTATAGAACCCAATCTGTCCTGTAATGTAGCCCATAACTGGAGGGAAGAGACGGATTAATACCTTTTCCAAGGTCATTTGTGCATAAGTGAATGCAAAGAATTCAACTGGAATTCGAACTCGTCACACCGATTTGTCATTCCGAGTCGATATCCATTGCGCCACAATACTTATCTATCCGCAAATTAATGTATTAGAAACAAGCATTAGGATAGAAATGGCAAACCTACCAAAAGAAGCCATTGAATATGAATGTAATTTAACTGTATGGACACAGCAAGGTGTAACATGGCTCTGAATGCCTGAATGGGTAGTTTTAAAACTAGACTACGTCTCATGCTTAATCAAAATAGTAAGGATAGAATTTCGATAGATAAACGACAGTGTGTCTATAGATAAGGGAATGGAGGGAAAGAAAGACGGTATCTCCCACAAGGCTGTGTTAAAGGGTTTGTGAAGTTTGTAAAGTTGTTACTGGGCAACTCCTACATATATATTACTGCAAATGCGCTATTTTAGTTCGAATCGGACTCTAGTACGAATAAATCATAGCAAGAGAGGTCGTATAATTTTACGACAACCAGTACAAGAACATTTTATGATTTAAGTCTATTTGAAACTTGGCGCTAAACATTCATCCTTTCGGTATTTTCACCAATTTCTGTCAAACCAGAAAACGATTGGTAACCTCCAGAATATATATGCATAATACATTATAATGTGCCATTTCATTTCATGGTGAAAATTATCATGGCCTTCTGAAAATTCTACTATAGCTTAATTTATTAAATACTAGCAGAATAGCCCGGCGTTGCTCGGGTGTAATGAAAGCTTTAAAACTAATCCATGGTCCTGGAGCTCGGACTCTTTGGATCATTGGCTAAATTTGTTGGCTTTCCATTGGCTAAATCTTTGATAAGAGATTTTATCCGGGTCTAACTTTTACCAACATGAGAAGGCCATGACACCCATCATTGCAAGAAGGCTATGATAGTTTACAAGGCAGCCATAATGTTCCCGGTAAATTACCTTGACTTCTACATCTTCCTCTTCTCCCCACCGTGTTGGTGTAGTGGCCGTTGAGGAGGGATCAGTTCCTTATGGCCAGGCCGGTTGCATGGGAGTAGCCTGTATAGCGCCCTAGATATGTTCTTATTGGCATTGATGGTGGGGTTGTAGGCGATACAGGCTCACATAGTGGGATAATTTGGAGGGCAGGCAATGCCCTTGGGATAGGGGATGGGATTGCGGGTGTTCCTAACTTTTTCAGGAATCTGCGATTCCGCGTGATTATTCTGCCTGGTCCTGCAGCTCTAATCCGGTATTGACGGTTGGGAAGTCGCTCGACCATTCGGCTCATTATATTCCCATCGATGGCTGTTCGGGTCTTGTATGAAGACGGGTCATCTTCATGAAGTGGCTGCAGGGTGTGTATCAAGGTAGCCATGATGTTTTCGGTAAGTTACATTGACTTCTACAGGCAGTAAGCAAAAATACGACAATGCAAATACATATCGATATAAATCAGGTAATATATATGGAATATAATAAATAAAAACAGATACAATGGACATAGGCGTTGGTTAGTTTTAGTGACTTGATCCAAAGTGTTGTGAGTTTAATACCATGCAACAGCAGTGGCGAACAATAACTTTAAAAGTTAAGTTGAGAAAATACTTGATTATGAGAAGTGGCGTCGTACATGGAATGAGAATGATATGTCCCAGTAATCAATATAAATGGTTCGAAATTCCTAGCAACTGAAGATGACCGGAGCGTATAACGGCCGCAACATCATAAACATGGCAGTAAAGAGGAGAACAACAGTCACAGTAGAATACAGGCAAAAATAATGACCATCTCAAAGGGGCGGCGAAACATATTAAAGCACTGTCTCTCTTATGCCCTAATTAATTCTTACGTGAATGTGATTGTTTGTTAATCTAGATATGTAGTATCTTTTTTATCAAGGTGTTGGAGAATCACATTTTACTCAGGCATGGAAGCTCAAAGACCAGTCGGAAATATTGTTATCTAAGGCTAACAATCTTAACTCAAGTATTTCAGTCTAGAACACAGCCTAACCTTCAGTGTTAATTTGTCATTAATGAGCTTGTATTGCGTATTCAAATGTTTTTCTCAAGTCTATGGAGATTTTACTAACCAGGTCATTTTCAAATAAAAGATTTCGACGATTCGTCGGACTACGGATGTCTTGATATGTGTCGTGTCGTTTGCCGCTGCTGTTTTTGATAATATCACAAATGGGGATGGAATGATTCTTTTCCGGGGTTTCTAAATCCGCACTGACAGAGAAATTGAAGCAAACAGATCAGAAAAGATTCATAAAACTGGTACCTGCGAAATAATTGATAGGGGTTGCCCAAAGGATTCCAGTTATTTTTTCAAAACTAAGTATATAGAAAAAAACTTTCAAATTGTAACGACTTGCAATCGAAGTAACAAAACATGAAATCTTAAAACTACAATTATCCCTGTTGTCATCGGCATATTGACTTTGATAAAGAAGAGTACCGAATATAAGTTAAAATTTATAGTCACATCAGCATCATAGAGCTAGAGAAATTTACTTTGAACGGAACTGTGTATATCATCAGAAAAATCATCTTCGCTTAAAGGAAACATCCCAAATATTCATATATAACACTCATATAGTAGCCCTTTTTCACAGAGCTCCCAGAGGGGATCTGATAATTAGGCACTTAAAATTGCTCTCTGGCAAGCTTATTCCGCAGACAATAGTAATGATATGGTTATTTGTGTAAATTAAAGATGCTAGATCAAATTGACCGTTTGGAGTAAAATTATAGCCGACGGTATTGGACGTTGTATAATCATCAGTTGTCTTTCGAATTATAGCGGACTGATTTCCCGTTGCATTCTCACAGGCGACTTTAGTATGACGGCAACCTTACTTGTCTGGCCATTTTCGTATTCATGCCACCTAGAGTTGCTGACCAAATTCCTTGCAATTTACTGAAAGAGAAGCCGGTTTAGTTGCCGACTAACTAACAAAGAGAATCTACTTCAGAGAAATAGAAAAATAGTGTTGAACTGTCTGCTAAATATTACAAGAAACGAGGATTTGGAAAATATGAAACTTTTTAGCCATAAGTGAATGAAAGTAACATATCTGAAAAGCTTTCCTAAATGTATAGAATATCAAGGACAGGGAGGGATAGTAAGCGAAAATAATATTTGGAAAACAAAAAGAAAAACTATCATTGCTCACATAAAATTGTTATTTCAATTCATCTGATCACAACTATTACTAACGTCACATTCGTGTGTCTCAGTTCTTTAAAAATATAGAGATATATTTATTCACAGCTATAGTTTATGACATATTTTCTCAGGTCCCATTTTTGTTGTTATCTATATCAAGTGTCAAGGTGAGCATTGCTCATCGAAATACGATTGTACTTGTTTTCTTTCTCTCGGCAAGTGTCAGGAACGCTTTTAGATGACCAAATATACACCATTCGACACAATTAGAAAAGATATAACGGGGAGTGTGGATTTTGATGTTTCAAATGATTATGGTTGCTATGTTTATGACATGCATTTCTGGATATACATTGTGAGGAAGTGAATATCGGCAATAAAACAAGAAATCGAAAATCCGTGTTCGAATTCCAGTCTGAATTTTTTGCATTCTTAGACTCATAAATACTCTTGGTAAAATATGAATCCGTCGTTTCCCCCTATGGCTTAAATAGCAAGACAGATTTTGTTCTATAGCCTTGATTGGCAACCAGTCTACTGCAAATAGTAATGGCAGCCTAGTTCGGGAAAACGTTCTGCTCAGTTAGTCTCGTCAGTTTGAGACATAATCGCCCAAGCGTGTATCACGTATAGCACTTAATCGATGGTCTTAGACAAATTTTCGACGAGTGATCTTGAAGAAAATATTCAAAGAGAGAGGACTTATAAATAAAATCTTTCGAAAATAGAATCTTAGAATTGAAAGGAAAGTAGTGATGGCGCACATTTGAGTCCATCGTAAAAAAACTTGGAGTAAAAACAAAAAGACTTCATCTCCCTCGCAGATCTCAAGTAGACATCTATTCAGATGACACCATTATTTTCTCTCCTCTCAATAAGAATCTGCCAAGGTTAACAAATTATACCTGACATTTGCTATTTGAAAAGACCACAAATCTGTGATGGTTTGGGGTAGGAAAATGTAAATTTGTATGATATAAAACGAACCCGCTATCTTTTAATCATCATGGAGAATATTTCCTAACTTCCATTTGTATGGATTACGATAGTATCCAATAAAGCAATACACAGCACCTCCTCAGCCTCCATCTCTCAGCCGACTTCAAGTGGAATGACTACATCAAATCAATAGTTATATCTAGTGCTTAAAAGTTTCGTTCATTGTGTCGGGCCAAAACGTTTTTATTTTCCAGTTATATCTTGCTCATTTATAAACCTATTATGAATCGTGGTAGGATTTCTAAAGATCTCATAATCGTCTCACTCTATAGGTTGAATAGATGAAATCGTTCCTCTCCGTATGCAGCTGTTTTGCTGCCAGCCCAGATTCTTAATTACTCTAAGTTCTTTCCCGAATGTCTGGGTTGCCGAACATCGGTATCGGATCTTTGTACCATAAATAGTAAATAATTCACACATCGAAGATAAAAACGTAATCATAATGTTTACATTATATTCTATTAGCGTTACAGAACCTACTCAATGTGGGCTATAATGAACTCTTCCCATCATTATGAATACCGCGAGAATATGCCTCTCCGGGTGGAGTTGAGTTTGGTTGAGTCACCCCGTGTAGCACTCTTGGATTTGTTTTCCGTTTAATATATATATTTCACTAATTCCCGAATTTGTGTCTTCTCCAGGACCTGGTTAAAAGCTAGGAATCCTAACCAATATGACAGAGTCCAAACGCATTTAGAAGCTTTTGTAGACGATAAACTATTTACCAACTCACATAACCAATTCTTCAGACATAATTCACTAGCCTATTGTTACTCACTCACTACCTACATGGTAAACGTTTATTCGATCTCCATCGTTTAATATGCCTTCATCATCGAAAGGTTTAATGGTAAAACAGAGAATATTAATTCAGGTACGAGCCTGTAGGGTGTGCGTTGTGGCGCAGTGTATATCGACTTGAAACGAGAAATAGTAGATATACTAATAGGATAACTTGCTTTGGTGTAGTTATATAGAGACAAATTCGTATAGGTTCTTAGAGAAAATAAAATATTCTTAGACAAATAGCTAACTGTTAAGTTGATGAAACTTAACCGAAAACCCATATTTCTTTGGACCAGAGAACAATTAAGAGAGAGAGCGAAAAATAAAAAAGAGGTCAAGTCGAAGTTGAAGATCAAATTAGTTCTTTAGAGGGTGATCGAATTCCCAATAAAAAAACATCGCATGATCAACAAAATAAACAGGGTTACTATCAGGTTAATATCGTTGATAGCGTGTTAATGGTTTGAGAAAATACATTATGGTTAGCCGAAAATAATTTTGGAATTATACATGACAAGTTAAAGATTTGATCTTTGTTGAAGAACAATATCGATGTCATTAACAGATGTGCAATGGCTGAGCATATCTCTCTATGTATATTGATTTTACCACAGAAATATCTGATAAACAAACACAGATTACGTTACAATTTAAACGTGGACCACCCTTAAAGCAACGTTCAAATTGACTCTTGCACTCTTAGTACTAAACATCTAAAAAGGAAATACTCAATTCATGTTAATATTTTGTGGCGTTTTCCTAAACAGTCACGTTTCCGAGTTTATTCAGCCCAGCATATTGAGGCAAACAAGAGCGACTACTGAAGATCGGTGTGATGCTAAGGTAATTCATTTACGAAAGAAGAGATCTCGTGCTTACAAAGACAACTACGGACTATTTTCAATCACACGATATCTTGTCAACTTGCCTGAACGTGTCCTTCGTGACAAAAGAGAACAAATTATGAATGTCGACAGAATTATACGTTAGCATCGAGGAGGCTTGAATTCAAATGTATCTGTATTAGCTAATTGCTGGACTATTTCAATGGTTGTAGAGAACTTTGATAACTGTATATAAACTGATGTTATATGCTTCAAATTTGCAAGTCGTTTCATACAATGCCCCATCAAATATCGCGGCTCAAGTTAATATATAAACAAGATTCCACGTTTAATAGGATCGTCCAGATTTTGAATTTTTGAAATTGTTGTGCCTCTGAACTCTTCTCTGTCCTATATAAACTCTACAACTACTGCCCATCTTCTTTCTGCTTTCCTGCCTGTTGGATGTTTTCCTCTGTATTTCCTATATTTAAGAATACTGGCGAACACTCGGACCTGGTTAATTACCACCCTATCAGCCTCATACCGAACTTTGGCAAAGTGTTTTTCCGAAGCTATTATCAACGCCGAGGTGGTTCAGCATCTCACAGCCCACAGACTTATCTCGGGCAAAGAATATGGTTTCCACTTCAACATGTCTACTGCTGATATGCTAAGACCATCACTGAGTATATATACTAGGCTCTCGACGAGAATGGCGAAGCTGGAACTGTTGCCATGGATATTTACAAAGCGTTTGACAGCCTTCTACACAAGTTTCAGGGCTATGGTTTTAACTGGATAATTGTTTCACGTAATCCAGTAATACCTCTCAAAGCGCACAATAAAAGTAGTATTGAACAGACATGCCAATAGTACCATACCAACGCGGGTGTCACTCAAGGCTCTATTTTAGGTCCTACGCTTTTCCTGATTTACATTAATAACCTCCCCCATGTAATAAGTTTGTTTCCTTTCTGGAGGTAAAAATCATTTAAAAATCACAAAGACAAATACTCTTGTAAGATAGTTTATCTTCTGACATGATCATTAATACGGTCTAACAAGATTTACTTTTAGAACCAGTCTTTATTTGATATATGTAAATTATTTGTTGAGGACACTAAACCATAACATTGCATCAGTGAAAAGAAGTGTGGTCCTGATTTTAACATTTTTACATTT
The DNA here is from genome assembly GCA_037127315.1 of Ascarosepion bandense. Lineage (NCBI taxonomy): Eukaryota > Metazoa > Mollusca > Cephalopoda > Sepiida > Sepiidae > Ascarosepion > Ascarosepion bandense. The sequence continues at coordinate 2,050,837 of JBBBDQ010002331.1, forward strand.
GTTTTGAGGTCTATTGTGCCATCAATTATTAAATCTGTGAAATTGAGTTGTAAGGAGTAATCGAAACAAATTGTAATGCGTATCCGAAATTTCTATATACTTAGGCATTAGATGAACATTACTTTAAGCAAGTAAAAGAACAATTCTAGTATTCTATTTTAACGTATTTGATCTCGGTTACCACATATTTCTTCAATCTTAGAAATCAATTATGCATGATCAAGCGACATTCTATGAGTCTTACTCCAAAATAAATATAAGAGTCATTTACACTAGATATGTTCAGTCAGTACTCAAATATAGGTTTGTAGTCTGAATCGCAAAAATCAGATAGAAACTTATTGTAATCTGCCCGACTTGTGTATAGTCCTAACTACAGGTGAAATGATATTACCATCTCTTCAGTCAAGACGCTATTTCCCCGATCTGAGTCAGACATTTCTAATTCTAAATAGTTCTTATAAATCAGATATGAACAACTTATTTACCTTCTCAAACTATTGGATGCGTGGCAATTCACAAAACATAATGAAAGAAACATTCAAAAAGTGTTGCAAATCCACCTCTTTTTGCCTTGGGGTTGTTGCAATTGCTTACCTGAACACATTAAATTCTTTTGTTTTGGTTATTTTCAAGAAAGAACTATGAACTGAAAGATTATCTACTCATTCAAAATTGTTAAATGGTTTAATATGAGTCAACCTTGCTAATACAACTTAAGTAAAAAACTAAAGAATTCAATTAACGTGTTCCAGAGATATGACACGTAATAAATTTAAATTTTAGAAAAAACTGTTCAGATCTGCCTTGAAAATATAACGATATATATGTCATCATAATTTTGCGTATTACTCTATTAAACATTCCGTACGGATGCAAAAGACGATTATCCCTATGGTGTGCGAGAAAGGCAAGAGGGTCACGAGTAAGCTTCTTCGTGACGGCAGTTCATAGACTGACAAAAAGGAATGGTCCTTTAGTTATCTGCCAGGAGACAAGACACTGCAGTTGTGAATTCGTTCGCGATGGGAGAGACTTATATCTGGATAGTTCACAAGATCCTAACGCACATTTACCACATACATAGAAAAGATTTCCGGCTCATGCGAATTATAGAAACCACCATTAGCTAGCCGTTTTGACGTAGAAACGACCAATGACTCGCCATTTTTACCAGATCCATAGATTGTAAATGTAGCTAGCTCAACTTGAAAATCTTAAATATAGCTTTTCTAGAAACGTATAAGATTCCCTCGATAGCTAGAATTCTCGTTGGGAATTATTAAAAAGGAAAATCTTTTATGTCTTTTTCAAATATACAATGCTTGTAATTTATATATAAGTTATATATAATATATTTATATATAATATACTTTCTTTGTGTATGATTGACGTGTTAAAATAACTTCATGTTTGTCACTAATTTATTTTCAACTTTTCAATTACGTCCGTGTATTAATTTTTTACTTTGTCATGGATATAATAATGACAATAATGTAGAAACTGCAAAAACGAAATATTCCTTTGTCGTGTATCAAAATCATTAATTCTAGAGAAACGGCTACTTCCAAATATATTTTGTTATGCTTCCAATGTTATATCGCGAATTAAGAAGATTAAATATCTGAATTTCAATTTCATTTTTAGCTAACTGCCAAAATAATCTTACACTTTTTAATTTTTGTGAATAAATATACATATTTATCATTACCATTTCTAATAAATTTTTATAAGAATGACGCTCAAGTGATCGAACCTTGGCTAAATTTGTAAATTTTCTATTTTAATTTACAGAAAATATATTTAATTAATAAGGAGACCATTGTGATTGTCTCTTTTGGATACTGATTGTAAGTCTTAAAATCAGTATGTAACTTTTTCTTGAGATCAGTATGTAACATTTTCTTAAAATCTTAAAATCTAAAAATTAGTATGTGACTTTTTCTTAAAATCTTAAAATTAGTATGTAAATTTTTCTTAAAATCAGTATGTAACTTTTTCTTAAAATCTTAAGTAACTTTTGCATACTGATTTTTAAGTAACTCTTTTACATACTGATTTTACGTTGTTAATTTTGTGAAACGATTGCCAAACAATTCAACTGATATCACTACTTGCTATTCAGAAGAGATACCTATATACATGACAATGTTGTTGCAAGCTAGGGTAGTACAATTTAAAAGACATTATATTTCTATTTACAATATAGTCAGAGATGATGAGCATGATATCATATTTACGAAATAAAAATTTAAATGGAACTGCTGCTGCTGATCCCCATCAATGATCTTCTGACACTGTTTGGTTGCTGGTAACTAATAATAGATTTTATTCCTCCGATATACGGAGAGATATACTGACACACACCTCCTGAAATGAGTTCTTCTTCTTCTTCTTCTATATGCCCTGTCCCTTCAGGACGTAGGCGATCATGGCTCTCCACGTCTCCCTATCCATTATGGCTCTTAGTATGTTTGTTCCTGTTACTCTTGGCAACCCCCGTTCCGTCATCCACCTGATTAGGCCCTGCAAATATTTTATCCGCTGCCTTCCTCTGTCTCTCCTTTCTTCTATCTGTCCAATCAGTATCAGGTTCTCCAGGCTCTCCTTCCTCAGTGCATGTCCCAGGAACTTCAGTTGTCTCTTCCTGATGCTCAGCATCAATTTCCTTTTTGTTGCCATTCTTTCTAACACCTCGTCGTTGCTTGTATGCTCAGTAAACGATATCCGTAGTATCCTTCTGTAGAACCACATTTCGGCCGCTTCCAGTTTTGTCCTCATACCCAGTATAAAAATATTTCCAGGGACTGAAAATCTGTTACGAGTTTGCTCTCTGGCCAGGGAAAAATCTAATCTTGGTGTTGACAGTTGGTCGATGAAAGAAACTGTAAAAACCCCTAAGTGCCAGTTAAAAGATGAAAAAAAAGGTGACTCGACGAAAAGTCAGGTGTTCGGGATTCGAATACATATGAAAGTATTTGGCTGGTAAAATTTATTTGGGCTAAAACAATTCAGATGTGTTGAATGGTTCACCTGAAAAAAGAAACCATATTTTTCTTCTTTTGGAAACAATACGGAGAAGGCGAAAGGAGGCCTGCCTGCAACCATTACCTGAGAGAGGGTAAAACATCCAATTTGGAAATATAGCTTACCAACCCCACCCCTTGCTTCTGCCGAGAGGACAGACAGAGATTGACCACACGTTCGTATTGCTTAAACGTAACCACGTCACACCAGCTTTCAGATAGACTTACCAAAAAATGACCAAAAATCAACTGGACAAACTTTGTGAACTATAGTCCACTTAACCTTTACCAGTTTAACCAAGTGTCGCGTCTGATTTAAGGACAATTTAGATTAACACACCTGCATGTACACTACTAACAAAGTCATTGTACAATATACTCGATATAAATCATGATATGTTTTCATTATTCATCATTTTTCTCCAAGTATTTATTTTGTCATTATTGTACGCATTCACTCCGTTCAGATCGGCGTTATATTGACGACAAATCTTGGCCTGTCTGCGATCAATTAATCACAACGTGGGGTAGAAAGGACCGAGAGATAAAGACATCAATTTACCGATCAACCAGATTAAAGATCCTTTCGGGCGACCGAAGAGAGAAGTGAAGCTATTTGTGATTTTGGTGAATCATAGGTTGATAGAAGAGGGTGTTACAATCTTCCCGATGTTGTCAGTTAAAAAATAGGTATTTATTCAGATGACACTATTATTTACTGCACTCTAAATAATAAATCCCTCAGATGAGACAAACTAAAAGTAATTGTTGCTCTTGAGAAAGACTTCAAATCAGTGATTATCTGGGGCAAGAAATGGCTTGTAAATTTCGTGTCACTAAAATTGCTTTTATTTAAAAACCCTAGAAGAAAGGTTTTAACTGACATCATCATCACTGACGCTAGATGCCAGGACAGCAATATACATGTTAATGTGTTATATTGACTGGATGTAGAGCGGCTTCTTCTAATCGATATCTACATTTACTAGAAATACAAGTGCGTCACGTTGTTGAGGTAGAAGTTTTTTTCGTCAGAACCCATGTTGCACATCTAAAAATATACCATTCGTTCGAGCTTTGAGTACTTCTGCCATATTTTTTCTGGTACTCATACGCTTTATCTCGAGATTCTTGAGAAAATCCAAAGTAATATCTGCAATGAAATTGGTCCTGCCTTAGTATCTCAGCTCCAGTGACTGACGTAACGTATCTTCTCTCTGTCTTTTCTAAAAACATTTTCATAGCAACTGCTTTGACGAGCTATTTTCTTGATGCCCCGATCACTTGAATTTAAGTATGCTGCTAGGTTCTCCTCTAGCTTCCACCATTTTGCAATTTAAATTGTTAAACGTAACCCCCTCTTCTACTCCAACAGTTTCTTTTATTGCATTTCGCCCCCGTAGAATTACCTTCCGTTTACTTTCTTGCCTACTTGAGTCGCAGTCATCTTTTACCCTTTTATGATATTACTACCTATACTCATTCACCGCTTACACTTTCATTTCCTATAGCCCCTTGCGTATTCATCGCATTCCCACGTTGTTAGAAGCGAAATGATTAAAAATATATATATATAAACCGTAAGTAGTGGTATGGGTGTCATCACAGGAATGGTAATAACATATTCAGGTTCAATTCGTGTTAATCTGCTGTGTTAAATTTCGCTCTGTCAATGTATATATATATAGAGAGAGATATATTATATGGCAGAGTAGATTAGTCAGCCCGAGAAGTGGAAGAGAAGTATTACACGGAATTCAATGAGTGTGGATCTACACCATTATATTTATTAAGATGTCATGACTTTTTGTATTATTACAGTAAAAATAAAAATATGAATTTCCAGAAAATTTTCATTTCTTTTATAAATAGTATTTAGCCATGGGAAAAAAATATAAAACTGGTCTTTTAAAATCTATCCAGGCATTACTACATAATGTTTAATATCTTGTCAAACAAATTAGGGAATACGTTTATGCATGGGTAATAAAGCCAATGCAGACTGGAAGATATTGTATCTGCTCATCTGCCAGTCAGCACGCGCCTTATTACGAATGCGTTAAGACAATCTCTCAAGTGGCTACTAAGTCGACACTAAGATGCTATTGATGGAGTTTGTTTATTGGGCAACAGTTTTATTTTCTTAAATAATTTGAAGATTTTCCATTTATCAAACCTGTTCATATTCTTTATTTAAATTTTAGCAAAATATACGAGTATTTTGATGTGACAGTAACTCTCTAGACCACAGATTTTCTTCCTGCAATTTCTTTTTCAAGTACAAACTTTAAAATTGCAGTGCAAGACTTTATGTCAACGCACCAGATGCTGTTTTCAGATAAAATATTTGAAGTATTTTTCATAAATAATGTCGTGAAGTTAAATGATTATTTTGAAGTGTACTACAGTGTTAATGGCCTAGGCCTGATATTGTTGCGTTAATGAAAATGTTCACCATATAATTGAATAAAAAAATAAAAATGATAGCGTCAGGCAGAAAATATTTTAATACAAACCGTAAATACATTAACTGAAATAATAATTGATTCTCTGATAACTGCAAACATTATGAAGTATATATATATATATATATATATATATATATATATATATATATATACTAGCGGACATAATTATTAGGCAACCTAAGATTTTTTTTAAAGAAATGATATATTTCATACTATATTAATATTTATTGTCAAGTGGATAATTCTAAATGAAAATGGAATGGTTCTTTTGTTATTATTAATTTCTTATTGAGTTACAACCTGCTTTATTTTTGTCTGCCAGCTGGACGCTAGCTGGTACCGTTGTTCTACAGCAAAACTTTACAAGGCAAAGAAGCAAAAATCAACTCCACCAAATCATCCTAAATGTTTGTAATTCTTTCTTTGATAAAACTGCAATATAGATAATTATTAAATGTGAATGAATTCATTTTATGCACATGTTATTGTGCAGTATTAACAAAAGAACCATTCCATTTTCATATACAATTATTCACTGGCAATAAATACTAAAAAAATTATGATATACTGGAGTGGCCTAATAATCATTGTCGGTAGTATATATATATATATATATATATATATATATATATATATATATATATATATATATATAAGCAAGTTGTCATTACCACGTCAAGCTATAATGCGCATTTTAAAAAAGTGATTATATTTTATTAATAAAAGAGACAAAAATATCACTAGAGTTTAAAATTTAAGGCGACTTTTGACCGACCTTTCTTCAGAACAAAATATCTTAGTAATTTAAGACTGAGCTAATTTTTTTTTATAATCGTGTCGCTCCAAGCAGAATATGTTACTTCCACTGTTGCGTAGAGGGTTACATAGAAGGAATGTTATGAGAAAGAGTGAGAGGTTGCAGGGGGTGTCAGGAGGCGAGTAGGAGAAAGAAGAGAATACTGATGAGAGCGGGGCGGACGAAAAAAAGCATGAGAGAGAGAGAGGATATAAATTAGTGAGAAAGAAGATGACTATTGATTTAACATTTAAATTCTTGGAGATTATAGCTGTTGGGAAAGCAAGTATGCGAAAGAGAAATCCACAGGCGGGAAGTGCGAGAAAAGAAGCTGACGAAGTAGAATTTGCGTTAACAATTTATTGGTTTCACAGTAAAAAGGTGGGACCTAGTTGTTCTTGTAGCTCGAGGAAATTAATATATAGGGGGTGCCAGTGAGCTAAGTTCATCGGAGCAGAAGCCGTGAAAGTATTTGTAGAAGAGACAAGGGGAAGCCACACTGCGTCAGTGAGAAATCGACTTTATCCTAGCTGCCAAATCGGGATCGATCACATTACAGATTCTACGCTGGATTTGGTCAAGTTCATCTAAGTGGATAGCAGGAGCACCCGATTAGTTATGGCAGCAATATTCAATGCACGGGCGGATGGTTGATTTGTATATGTGCAGGACTGTTTCGGTCGGGAAAATTTCCTGGCCCTACGCAGAGAACCGACTTTCTTAGCAGCGGATTTAGCTATAGATTCTAGATAGTTATTCCACTTGAGGTCTGATGTGAGAGTTAATCCAAGGAGACGCAGAGTTTTACATTCAGGAACAGAAGCCTGATCCATATTAATGAGCTGGAAGGACGATTGTCTGTGGTGGTTATTTGATAGCAGCTTCGTTTTGGAAGCATTAAAATTTACGAGCCATTTCCTTACCCCAGTCACCACGGATTGGAGGTATTTTTCAAGCTCGGCAGCGAGGTTTGTTTTGTCAGCTTCCGTATATTTTTGATCGAGAAGAGAGTAAATCGTTGTGTTGTCAGCATATATGCTCAGCTGGGATCTTATTACGTCAGGGAGATCGTTAATATTGATAAGAAAAAGCGTAGGACCTAAAATAGAGCTTTGAGGGACACTCGCATTCATGTGATAGTATTGGGAGGCTTGTCAGTTCAATACACCCTCATAGTAAGGTTTGAAAGGAAGGACTGGATTAGGACAAACAACTGTCCAGTTATACCATAGCCCTGCAGCTTGCATAGAAAGGCCAGCAAACGCTTTGGAGATGTAAAGGTCAACAGTTCGGGCTTCGCCGTTTTGTCGAGGTCCTGTTGAATATACAGTTATAGTCATGAGCATATCAGCAGTAGACCTGGTAAAGCGAAAGCCATGCTGTTTGTCAGAGAAGAGTCTGTGAGGAAGAGTCTGTGAGGAAGAGTCTGTGGGATGTATATTTTGTGCCAAAACGAAACTGCTATCCGTCAATTACCATAGACAAACCCACTGCTCCACCCATTATTATGGATCATGCTAGTATCTCCAAAGCAATACACTGAACATCCTCGGTCTCTCTCTCAGCCAAAATCTAGTGGAACTACTACATATAATCAATACCTAAATCTTCTAATAGGATTGTTAGGTCACTGTGTCGGGTCAAGAATATTTTCCTCATCTGAGACAATTTTGCAGGTAAACAAATCAACAGTTCGTCCATGTATTGAATAACGTTATTATATCTGGTCGTGCGGCCTTGCTATGTACCTCGGGGTTCTTGACAGGCTTCAGAAGAGCATCTGCAATGAAACCGATCCCGACCTGGCAGCCCGATTCCAGTCGCATTCTCACCGACGGGATGTGGCTTCTCTGTGTCTCTTTTATAAATATTACCATGTCTTCTTCTCAAAGGATCTTAGCTTCCGGCTGCCCCATTTACAAGAATTCACTCGCACAACCAGACTGGTAACAACTATTCACATACTTGATTCACTGCAGCAATCAAACTGGTAACAATCATACATGCATTGAATTGATGAATCAGTGCATGCCTCGTTACTTAATATACGAGGGTCATTCAATAAATAAAGTGAATTTTTCAGTATAAGGACTTCTAATACATATAGAATCTTACTTTTTTTAAAAAATTTAACGTAGTCTCCCAGCAGTGCCACACACTTTCCCATCTGTGCACAAGCTTCCGTATTTCCTCAGCGTAAAAATCTTTGGACTGATGTCTCAGCAAATCGCTCTCAGTACTTTTGTTTTCATCGTCACTTTCAAACTTCGTGCCTCGTTGATAGTCTGCACCGTTTGGCCTAATGTGTGAGGCCTTGCCTTGTCTTGGCAAGGTCAGCATGGACAATTTTGTATGCTGTCCCAACAGATATGCTCAAAGTCCTTGCAATGTTATCCACTGTCACCCTTCAGTCAGACTGAATGAGGTAATTGAGTGATTCGATCACCTCAGGAGACCTCACTTCTGTAGGCCTCTCAGGCCTGTCTTCATCCTCAACATTGCTCCGTCCTTCTTGAAACAATTTAGCCCACTTGTAGACATGTTTTGGCTGAAACATGTGGCATCATACACAGTTGACATTCTCCTATGAATTTTAACTGGTTTGTACCCTTCAGCAACCAACATCTTGATAACCTACTCCTGTTCAATCGTAGAGTATACTTCTTTGTCGGCCATCTTTGTTAATCTCGAAAAGACTCAAATGTTTTTCAATTTGCAAAAAGAATTTAAATCATTTTGAAAAGGAAATAAAGAAAAAAAGAAGATTCTATCTATATTAGAAGTCCTAATATCGAACAATTTACCTTATTTATTGAATGACCCACGTAGAAGTTCTTGAACCGAAAGCTTCACATTATTTATTGAATGATCTTCGTAGAAGTCTTTATACCGTAAGAGCTTTCCTTATATATTGAATGACCCTCGTAGAAGCCCTTATACCAAAAAATTCACCCTTTTTATTGAATGACCATTGTAGAAGTCCGTATACCAAAAAATTCACGCTTTTTATTGAATGACCATTGTAGAAGTCCTTATACCAAAACATTCACCTTATTTATTGAATGACCCTCGTAAAATTCTTTATACCAAAAATTCACCTTATTTATTGAATGGCCCTCATAGAATTCCTTATACCGAAAAATCCATTTAATTTATTGAATGAGCCTCGTAGAAGTCATTATACCGAAAAATTCACCTTATTTATTGAATGACTCTCATAGAAGTTCTTATACTGAAACATTCACCTTATTTATTGAATGACCCTCGTAGAAGACCTCATCCCGAAAAATTCAGCTTATTTATTAAATGACCCTCGTAGAAGTCCTTATACCAAAACATTCACCTTAACTTTTGAATGACAATCGTATTAATGAAGGAAGAATGAAAGCTCCCAAATAAGTTATGCTCAATACATTATTTTGAAGAACAAATTAAAAACAACAGAAAGGAGAGGAAAAGAAATCACATGCAGATAACTTCAAATACCCCAACTCCGTAATGTTTCAGCATAAATCCAAATAATCAAAATATTTTCTGTGCATACCTCATTACATAAATATATTAAGGGCTCCATGTACTGTTATCCTATCTATCTCTATCCATCACGGTTAGATGCTGTCACTAAACTTCTATTTATTCATCTATTAATGTTTGGGCTAAACAGTTGTTACATTGATTGCTATTGTTATTAAAAAAAATCATTGATTAAACAAATTTGTCATGTTGTCTTATACACATGGCCACTCTTTTCAACACATATTTTCTCCACGTTTTATAAATTGAATTCAGAGGTAGAATACTTCTAACATATTCTGTTATGTTTTTTATTATTGTGTTTCGAATCTTCAGAAATCTAAGAAAAGCAGCCTTTACTAACTTCGCCTAAATCCGTAATAAATGTTAAAATATTTTCTGAAATTAAATATTCCAAAATGTTTTATAATTCCTAGAAACGAATCAACTAATCAATGCAAGAATTATATCTATACCAACGTAGAACTTGTACATAAAACAAATAAATTTTCTAATATATAGAAAAATATAGCTGCTAATTCGTGTACAGATACATACAAGCATAGACACAATGTAAACAGGTCGAGTATTGCTAAATAAAAATAAATGAGTTACCTAGAATAGAATAATGCATTAAGACGGAAAGTGCGACAGATCCGAAGGCGAATGGGCATGACGAAGGATGTATTCCAGAAGTTGAGTAAAGTATTAAAAGACAGGCAACTTTCAATAAAAACAAAGAGAATATTGGATTGCAATGTGATGTCTGTTCTTCAATATGGCAGTGAATGCTAGACAATATCATTAAATAGGAAGAAAAAAATTGAAGCACCTCAAATGTGGACGCTGCAGATATCATGGACCGAGTATGTGAGCAATGATAAGGTTTTAGAAAGGATGGAAACGAAAAGGAAATTCTTATTAAGCATCAGGAAGAGACAACTAAAGTTCCTTGGACATGCAATGAGGGCTTGGAGAACCTGATTTTAACAGGCCAGATAGACGGAAAAAGAGACAGGGGAAAGCAGCGGATAACATATTTGAAGGGCCTGAGCAGGTGGATGATGGAACGAGGATTGCGTGGTGTAACAGGAGAAAGCGTGCTAAGAGCTACCAGGGAGAGGGACAGATAGAGGGAAAAACAGACGGGAAAGCAGCGGATAACATATTTGAAGGGTATGAGCAGGTGGATGACAGAACGGGGGTTGCGTGGTGTAACAGGTGAAAGCGTGCAAAGAGCCACCAGAAATATGGAAACATGGAGAACCCCGATCGCCTACAGTCTGAAAGGTCATGGCACATACAAGAAGAAGGAGGGTTCGGTTAAATAAATAAAGGATTCAATTTTAAATTTACTGAAAATTACGAGGATCGGTAAAAAAATTGATGAAGAGTAGATGACACGAAAGTTTGTAAAAACAACAATGAAGATGATAATCACCTGACAATAAATAATTAAAATAATGATAATTTTTCATTACATAAATATTTTTTCTAAGTGATATGAATATTAGAAAAGACTAGTATGAAACAATTGCTAAAATGTTACACTCTCAATCCACTAGATACCTTGCGGCGTATGGGACCACAGCTCCCAGTACGCTAATTATTGCTGCCGTAAGTTACTGAATGGAGACGCTCGTTTCATGTCCAACCATTTTGGAACACCGAGTCACCCACCTCCGAGATGAGCTACCTACCTCTGCTAAAATGCTATGTATGCTCTACTATTTAACCCAGGGGGTAGGAAAATGTTATGGTGAAACAAACGTATTTCTCAGATAATGGAGTCTCCGTCCTATATTAATAGAAGTTCTTAGAAATTCTAGATAGTTCTTAAAACTTCCATTGGAGTTCAGTAGAACTACTAGTTAGTTCCAGTTTAGACATAGTTGGACTAAGGAAGTTGATATTAGTCAGTAGTTATCCGAAAACTAAGGAGTCAGCTTTCAGTGGAATATTACCAAGTTCCTAGCATTTTGGGTACGTTATGTCGATTAGCAACCGTCCTAGCACGATTATAACCTTCAGTGCGAAAGCTACTACACAACAGAAAAAAAACATAACATTTTTCTTCCATAGCGTAAGTGAATGCAATGAACTAAATCAGTTCACAGAATTCATTGGCACCTGACAAAGATCAGATGGTACAATGAGCAAAAGGCTGCAAATATAACGATGAAGATGATGATATTCCGGGTGTATATAATGACAACTACAAATATTTTTATAGCCAATGCTCTGGGGAGCGTTTTTTATTTTTTATTGCCCCGGCCACAAGAACTTCAATGTGCGACTAGATTGGCATCTAAAATCTAACATTTTACCGTTTAAATATTCAAATCTAACCGCCATTTTTAATCGAAGAGTTTCATTTCTCTCACTTTGTGCCTATAGATCCCCCTTCCATTTATTTGCTTCGCTGATGGCTACAATTTCCAAAAATCTAAATTCAACGTCAGATTCTTCTTGAATCCTGTTTATCTTTTAGCCTTTTCTCACTCTACCCAGTTTAATTGCTTCCACCCTAAATCCCTCTGCAATAGATGCTGTTCCACCTTGGTTGGGGTGAAATTTAAAAATAAATGTCGAAGGGAAATAAATTTCTCAAGGGCGTGAGTATTTCAAACAAGTGTTTTAAAATTTTGGTCTTACAAGTCACGTAGTTAAATTACCTAAATAATCAATAGGACTCAATACTAGGAAAGATTTAAAACCTTAAAATATATATGTTCTATTTGTCATATTCAAACCTCTAATGTCTCCGTGTAAAGGATATTGTAACAATTCAATAGTTCTTTGATCAAAAATGCCGAAAGAGCAATTACTTTTGTATTAATTAAGAAAACTACTTAATCGAGTTTAACACTTCGAGGCTAAACTAAATGAACCTGCATGTATATTCGATTTGCTTTTCTCTTCTATAATAGTCAGGAAGTTAAAATGCTTCTTGCCCAAAGTTTTCGCAACTTTGAACGCTCAAGCAAAGAATTTATTGTCCATTAACGCGGAAATGCTCGGCTATTAAATAAAACGTCACAAAATTACACTTAAAAGAAGAAAACGTTCCGATTTACTCTTGGGCGTCGCGATCACAATGACGACTGGACGTCGTAAAAATGTCTGCTCTTAACCTTCTTTCTTTATGATACGCAGAAGAGACAGCTTCGCCGCATCTTCTAACAAAACGATCCAATGACTCGTCTTCTGTTCTGTTAGCGTTCCTGACATGTGAATGGAAATTGAAAACAGCGAGTAGAGTTCGAGTTTACTCTCTTCCGTTCTGTATACACACGTCGATTTCTTCGTTACCAACCGTCTTTTCAGTTCTGCTACCCTCGTTCTGGTGCAGTTGATATTAACTCGGAACAAGAATATGAGAGCCGAGTTCGAATTCCAATTGAAACCTTGCATTCTCTTACGCGCAAATATGTTTTAGAAAGGTACTAACTCGACTCTTCCCTTTTCAGTTTTCGATTTAATACCAGGACAAATTAGGTGCTATAGGCTTGGTTGGCAACAAGTCTACAGCAAAAATAATGGCAACCTTCTGCGGGATTTTTTCCCAATCAGTCATGATCGCTCATTGGTGTATCACGTATGGCACTTAACTGACTGACTGAACTTCGTAAAAGTTGGGCTCTTCTGTTGGCTAAATGAATAGTACAATAGCAGATTAATTATCTGCAAACAGAGCATTTGCAAAAAAGAAAAAATCCTGTATGATAACAGAGGAAGGATTCCGCGTGTGACGTCTTCTGGAAAAACCTTTGATTCTGTGGCTTTGAGAGTGTTCGAGTTTACAAATGCATCATTCATTTTTTTTTACTTAGCTCGAGAACAATTTCTTCTTTCTTGTAGCTCTAAATTAATTTATGATTTTTTGGTTCTGTTTATCTGTCCATATACTTAATTTCATAAAGTATGTTATTGTTTTTTTTCTGTCTTTCTTGTGCTGAATCCGGCCGTGAATAACGGATTCTCCAATCTCTCCTTCCTAATTATGGGCTCTACAAAAATTACTGCTTCTTCCTGGTGTGAAGTATGTTTCTTTTTTTTTTTTGTTGCATTTAACCTTAACATCCATCTGCAGAATCACATTTCTGTTGCTTCAATTTTCTTCATTATTTTGAAAGACATTTTTCAATCTTCAAACAATTAAAAAACTGTCATCTAACTCTTGATTAGCCATTTCGTTGTATCTAAGAGAGTGTTTATCGCTTAAGAATGTGCTTAGCTTTTCGACAAAATGTAATGAATCTCTATTCTCACTTCAAATACGAATTAGATATCAGCCCTCTAATAGTGTGGGCCATTTAGAATCTAAGAATTACTACAATGAATTTCAAACTAAAGAAAAGGGTACAAAAATTATCACATTATCACAGATACTGAAAGTTTTGGAGAGACACACAATCGACTATATACTGAAGGCACATGACGTTTACTAAAAACAACGAACTAAATTCCTTCCACACCCCTTTAAAAACACACTAACATGTCTTCCTCTCATGCACCCCAAAGCATTGCTGCCAAGGTTACCTATCTAGAATAACATTTCTTAACTGATTAATTCGGGAGCACTAATGGTGTTCTGAAAGTTAGCAAGGTGATCCTAAGTTAACAGAAGAGCGATTCATGAGTTACTTCCATACTTATTTTTTATTTGTAAAAAACACAGACATCAAGAATATGGCTATCATATCTAATTCAAAACTTATTTCAAATGATGGCGTTGTCTTATGGCTAACAGAAGCGAGTGAGCTGGCCGCTACACCTGTTAATTGTGCTTTACAAATAAACCATAAAAATGTCCACTGACATGTTTCAGATTTTCATTAAAGAAGAAAATTGTTCAATCGCTAGTAAAGCATAAAATATTTATCACAATTTTTTAAAATCCTCTCTGAATTTTCTGCTCTAATATTAAATACAGAAATAGAAAAATGTCTTTTTCTTTTGATATTTTCAATATGATTGTTTGAATGAGATCTTCCCTAAGGTACGAGATTAATGCGCATTGTGGTGCAGTAGGTATCGGCTCCGAACAAGAAATCAGAGAGGTGAGTTCGAATTCCAAATGCATTCGTTGGTTACGCCTGCCAAAAGGTATTAACACGTTATTTCCACCTCAAGCTATAGTCTAAATAGCAAAACAACTTGCGTTATTTGTTTATATTTTGATAACACCAACAAAGATGATGGTGTTGTGGACTGGACAACGCGGTTACCATTTGTTGTAGCTCGTACGTCGTGGTAGAAATTTTAAAAGTGGAGTCACCATATTAAAGTAGACTGGTTGTCCAATCCACTACACTTATAAATAAAATGACTCAGAGAACAATCTAACAAGAATAATAACAATGTATTAAACAAAGTTACAGGATTGATTAATTTGTGTATGCAGGATGTAGTGGAAAAATTCTCTGTTGAATGTTGAAGAAAATGTTTCAATGTTCATATTGGAAAAGTTCCTGAAATAAGGAAATATTATGCTTGTACTAATTAGCAGTTGAATATGATTATGCATGTAGTGAAGTATGCTTATAAGAGAGAGAGAAAACATTTTTGGTGTCGCTAATTACTGAAGGCAATTAGCGCAGTGTGTGAATTGGAAAGGAACTAACGGCATTCGGACGGTTAGCGCCGAAAAGCAGGAGCTAACTGGTCTAATCACGTGTGAACATCAGCCTATATATTTCTGAATAAAGCGCGGGAAAAAGAGGTTTCACGTGCGGTACTAAAGTAAGAGTATGTACGTGCATATGTATATACGTACATGACGATATGTATATGAGTATGTACATGTATGTAGAAATGATTCTACAATGGCATGAGGACGATAATCCGAGTGAAAATACATATTTGCCTTGCTCTATTATGAAACCAATGTGCTAACCACCTCAAATTAAAGGCAGTGGAATTAAAACAGTGATTATTTATTCTGTTTTCTCTAAATTTATATGTCTGTGGCATATTGTATTTCATCCATATTTCCTATATGATACGCTAGATTTTTGCGAACGAATATTTAGAAGATGTTTTATTAGAGAAAACTTAATGCAAGTTACACGACATGCAAAAGTATATGACATTGATAATTCTTTATATATCAAGAAAATAATATGGCGACTCTTAATGTAAAACAACAAAAAAGAAATTTTAAGTATATAACGAGAATGTTACAGAACAAACTCGCATCTTCTTCTATTACCTTTTTTTTAATCATATCACCCGAGCAAGGTGGTATCGCCACTGATGTGCAGGGGGCTACATAAGAGTAAAAATTAGCTAGATGAGAGTGAAGAGAGGGACGAACCAGTTAAAAAGGAGCAAGAGAAGGGAGGGAATATAGGTGTGATGACAGTTGCAGAGGTGGAGAGAAAGGAAAGGATACACAGGTCAAGAAAGAACTAGGTTCAGGGTGGTGAAGGAAGAACTTGGGTCAAGTGGTTAAGAGATGAGTATTGACCAAGTATTTAAATTCATGGAGTTTGTAGCCGTCAGGAAAGCAGGAATAAGGAAGCGAGTTCCACAGGCTGGAAGTGCGAGAAAATAAGCCGCAGTAGTAGAACTGTTGTCTGCATTTGGTTGATCTAACTGTGAATGAGTGACACCCAGTTGCCAGTCTCGTTTCACGAGTAAACACCTGTTGGAGCAGAAGTCATGAATGTATTTATAGAAAGACAAAGGGAAGCCATATCTCGTCGGCGAGAAAGTGGCTGCAGTCGAGCCGCCAAGTCGGTACCTATCACATTACTAATTCTCCTTTTGAGCCTGTCAAGAACACCGCGATCGACAGTGGAGGCACCTGACCATATATGGCAGCAGTACTCCATGCACGGACGAAACGAATATATTTCAACTCATGAGTGTGAATATAAAAGCGACATCAATGTGATGACCACGGGTTAGAAAATTGTTTTCAGATAATGGTTGCATCAATTCCAACAGGCACAAGCACTATTCTACATGTCAGATTTTAAAAAGAGGTTGTCAGATACAAATTTCCACGTCATTAACATTTCAAACATTTGAGCACTAATTTAATTTATTTGAATTTCTAAACTACTATGTCTGGGGACATGTCAGAAGCGGGAATAATAATATTCCTGACATAAGCAATGATTCTTTTCAAGGATTATTTAATGGATGTGAAGCCAACATGAACGAAAACAAACTACTCCCGCTTGAAATTGCACGTTGCTAATATTAATAACCAATTCGCGGCTAACAGTGGGTTTATTAATAAACCTTTTCAATAATACACCTGAATATAGGTATTGTTTCTATTTAATATCTCCGTTACCTGGTTAAGCCTATGTATGATTTGAAACTATGTTGGGCAGCAAGGCTTTTGATCAGGACAGTGGTGGTTTTGAGCGTGTAATTGCCGATATATATATTAGATCTCTTTACCACGAATGACCATCAGTCTAAACAACATTAAATCAAGACTATATAACACAATTTTCGATTCATCGTAATAACCATATCTGCTCCTTAAGTAGATATTCTGTTTTTTAATTAAAAAGTACAATATATTTCTATCTACTGACCTGATTATTTACGATAAATTTTCATTACGAAAATGTGTGTCCTTCGGCAGGATTCAAACCAGCAACCCCTATTCACATGGGAGAAGCTACCATGTGATCTGGAACGTCTTAGACCTCGAAACCACGAATAACCATTGGTCTAAACGAGGTTTTACTCAAGCCTATATAACACAATTTTCGATTCATAGCAATTACCATATCTGCTCTGAAATGTATCGTAATGTCAACAAATGTAAACATGTTACTGAAATTAACAAAGATTAACGAAACTTCGTTCTAAACAACCGATAATTTGAAATGATTTGTTTGAACATTATTTTTTTTTACCGATACTCGTATTTAAGTTGATATTCTCTTTATAATAAAACTGTATTATGTATTTATATGTTATATGTTATATAGGCTTGATTTAACTTCGTTTAAACCGATGGTCATTCGTGGACAAGAGGTCTACAACGCGCCAGATCAATTGGTGGCTCCCCCTATGTGGATAGAGGTCACAGGTTCGAATTTTCGTAACAAAAAGTCATCGTAAATAATCAGGCCGGTAGAAATAAATATATGATACTGTTTTATTGTCGGTTGTTTAAAACCATTTCGTTAATATCCGTGTTATATATATATATATATATATATATATATATATATATATATATACAACCGGTCATAATTATTAGGCACCATCAACGTTTTAGAAAATGAGATATGAATGACTATATTATATATCATTCATTCCATTCAGGTAAATATGATAAATTTTATTTTCGTTCAATTGAAAATCATTGCAATTTTTTCTACCATTATCAATTGATTTAAGTTAATATAGAATACCACAAAAGCCCTGTTCACTCTAGATATTTCTGGCAATTTAACAATGCTGTTATTTTGCTGTCAGCAAATGGAAAACCTAAGTAGAACTAAATCTTACATTGAGAAAGGCCGTAGATGTAATTTAGTTTTAGCTGAGAAACTAAAACATTTAGGCAACTGTAGCTTGCAAAAGAAATTAACTGATTCTTATAATATAAAAAATAAATATCTAGTTAATGCAGATGAACTAAAGTTTAGTTAATAGTGATGAATATATTAACAATTGATAACTGGTAAATAGTATTTAATTCTTTATGTTGATGTTATTTATTTTCAGAAAACATGCAGATAGTCTTCCTTTTTATAATATGAATGATCCATAATTAAAAATATATTTTTCTGCATATATATATATATATATATATATATACAAAGAATCTCAAGCTAGCCAAAACCTACCGGCCCTGACGAGCCGTAGTGTGAAACCGCGGTAGGTTTTGGCTAGCTTGAGATTCTTTGTGTGTCTTTGCTCTACTTTTGCATTTCGTTTGTACTTTGTATCGAGCACTTTTTCTTTCTTTTTTTTTGTGGTTGGTTGGGTTTTTTTTTCTTTACTGCGGAGTATCGTATGTCTTGTCCTTATTCCGCGGATTTCTTTTTTTTCTCCCCTCTTATCCAACGCCTTAGTGCACCGGATTGTAACGGAATTAGGTTCTGTTTGTTAATGGTTTTTCTTAAGGTTTATCTTAGTATAAATTTAAAACTTAAATACTTGCAGAGTCTATTGAGTTATTATTTTGAATATATATATATATATAGATAGATAGATATAGATATACAAGTCAGGTTTATTTTAAATAAGATATATATATAAATTAGAATTACTGTATAATATACAGCTACGCCAACAACCAGATATGTTTCTTGAAATTTGATTTACGTCGTAGTCTGTTTATACTTAGCACCTGATGATTTCGTTGTGCGTGAAAATCGGAGAAGTGCTATCGGCTTGCGATAAGAATACTTTAACTTAATAACTCGGTCGTATAACATCGAGCACTGCTTTATTAAAATTATTCGTCAGGCATAAGTAAAACAATGCTTAATGTAGTATAAGCAAAGCTATATATATATATATATATATATATATATAGCGTTGCTTATACTAGATTAAGCATTGTTTTATTAATGCCTGACTAACAATTGTAAAAAGCAATAAAGTATAAAGTATTCATATCGCAAGCCGATAGCATATATATATATATATATATATATAGAGAGAGAGAGAGAGTAATCTATATATATATATATATATATAGAGAGAGAGAGAGAGAGAGTAATCTATATTAATTGGAGTCTAAGATTTTAAGCAAATGTTTTTTCTGTGGCAGCATGTGGTTATTAAGTCGCTTTTCTCTTAAGTAAACTAGGATTTTTCAAATTGTTTAAGATGACAAGTTTTTCTAAAAAGCATAGGTTACATATATTTCCTTTTCCGTTGCAAGAATTCAAATTAGCCATACTATCTTCAGATTTCAAGTTGAAACATAACATTGAGTCAATAGCCAAATTCACTGAAATGAGGGTCGGGTCACTGTATCGAGCCAGGATGTATTCTCTGCCTGAATCCATCCTGCACATATACACGTAAACCATCCGTCCGTTCATGGAATACTACTGTTATATATGGTCAGGCGCCCCCGGTGTTCGACTCAGCGTTCTCGATAGACTCCAAAGGAGAATCAGTAATGTGATAGTTACCGACTTGACGGCTCGCCTTCAGCCAATTTCTCATCAACGGGATGTGGCTTCCCTCTGTCTGTTCTATAAATATTTTCATGGGTTCTGCGCCGAAGAACTTAAATCACTGGTGCCTTTCCCACATGAGTTTACTCGTGCAACCGAACTGGCAACTGGGTCCCACCCTTTCACAGTTAGATCAACCCAATGCAGCCGACAATTCTATACTAGTAGCTTCTTTTCTCGCACTTCCCGCCTGTGGAACTCGCTTCCATATTCTTGCTTTCCTAATGGCTACAACCTCCAGGAATTTAAATGCAATGCCAATACCCATCTCTTAATCACTTGATTCCCGTTCTTTCTACATCACCCTGTATATGTTTTCCTTTGTCTCTACCTTTGCAACTGTCATCACACCTGTATACCCATCCTTTTTGTTGCATCTTTCTCTGACACTTCCTATAACTGGTTCGTCTTTCTTTTTTTACTTCTCCTATCAAATCTTTTTCTCTTATGTAGCTCCCTGTGCATCAGTGGCTTTAACGCCTTGCTTGGGTTGAAACGATAAAAAGAAATATTCCAGGTAAAAATTGGGTCCTTGTTATCTTTTTTTATTTAAATAATATTTTTCTTTATTTAAATAATATTTTATATAAAAAATATATGGACAAAGCAGTAATTTTGCTGTATTTACTGTTGCTTAAAGTCAATGTGTGATTGTTACATCTCGGGTTTCACCTGTCACAAGCGTTTCCAAACTAAAATATTACATCATTAACTTTCACCTGAATTTAAGCTCTATACAAAAATAATTTCGGACATCTATTGGCCATTCGATGAGCTGGTTTTATTTCTGGGGTGTTGCAATTATTTTTTAAAGGTTCATTATTGTTAGAGGTAGAGTCAGTCAATTAAGTGCCATACGTGATACACGCTTGGGCGATCATGTCTCGAAAGAGACATGACTGACTCGGCAGAAGGTTATCCCGCAGTAGGTTGCCATTGCTTTCTGCAGTAGACTGGTTGCCGACCAAGGCTACAGAACCCAGTCTGTCCTGCTATTTAACCCATAACTGGAAGGAAGAGACGGATTAATACCTTTCCCAAGGGTATTTGCGCGAAAGTGAATAGAGGTAGAGTAACCCGATATTATACAGGTGGGCCAAGTATTTAATTCGATACCAAACAATTACACTGTAAAATATATTTCTCTTGATTTTTAACGCATCTATATCATTGTTTGTGATGAAAATAATCTAAGCGTGTTAATGGTAGAAATGTTTATGATTTATGTTTAGGAAGAATTTACTAATGTTTGTTTGGAAATAACGGATGAAGGGTGAGTTAAGACATTTCTTTGATTTATACTTACCTTATTTTTAACAGAATTTACGAAACTGGCCCTCATGACCTTCCTGTGATCCCGGTACATTTCAGCTTTTTATTGATTGTTTTTCAATTGAACATGTCTAGAGATCTGGTTGCGCTCTTATTTATTTATTGTACGGTGCGTATTAGCGCAGTGGTTATCGGCTCGGAACGAGAAAACGGGGAGTTGAGTTCGAATTCCACTTGAAGTCCCTGCATTCTCTTAAGCACAAATATCCTTGAGAAAGGTATTTTTTTAATCATTTCATCACAAGTAAGGCATTCCACTGCCACTATTACGCTTGGGGCTACATAGGGGGAAATAAATAGGAAGAGTGGTTAGATATAGAAAATGCCAGAAGGGGGTGATAGACAGTTGGGTGTGTGGGAAGAGTGTTTGAATGAATGGAAGTTAGTGTGTTTCAAAGAATAGAAGTTAGTGTGTTAGGAGGTGTCTATTGACCTTACATTCAAACTCCTGGAGATTGTAGCCGTCGGGGAAGCAGTCATGTGGAAGAGAATTCCACAGTCGGGAAGTGCGAGAAAAGAAACTGTTGAAGTAGAAGTTGCGGTTGCATTTTATCGGTTTCACTGTAAAAGCGTGGGATCTAGTTGCTAAGCTAATATCTCGTGCAAATTCGAACCTAGGGGCACCAGTGATCTAAGTTCATCGGAGCAGAAACCGTGAAAGTATTTATAGAAGAGACATAGCATCGCACCGGTAAGAGTGAGACTGCAGGCGGTAATCGATCTCTTCCCTCCATGTATGGGTTAAATATTAGGACAGGTTGAGTGTTATAGTGTTATAATATTCCGTCCAGTCAGTCATGTCTCGGAAAAGACATGATCGCATAAACGTGTATCACTAAACTGAAAGACTGTTAACATTAAGTCAATATTTGTATAACTTAGCACCGGGTATTTAATACTGTCAGCATATCCACGAACCATTGTTTGAATCTACTCTGTTATTGTTTTAAAAAATCTAATTGGAAACGGTATATATTATTCTTAGCTATTGGTGTATCATCCTTTTAATTACAAATGTTGTTAAATAGGCTGATACATGTCTTCAAGAAAAAATATTTTTCTAGGATTCTCGTCACTTACTATTGAAAGGGAATAGTACAGAAAATACACTCCTGCAGTTTGTGTCTCATACAAAGTATATTAAGTCCAGAAAAATGTTTCAAATTTGCAACTTGATTCAATGTCTGTAATTTTAAAACTTTGTTTGCTCGTGGTTTTGTCGATGTAATTCCCTTTTTTTTTTCTGCATCTTTTATGTAAAATTGCCTCTTTACCGGATAAAAATTGATAAAAAGAAGGAAAATGAAAAATAGACGAACACGATCTTGTGGGAAAATAACGGAAGCAATCAAATGCAAACGTTTGTCGACAGTTTAAGGCTTTTCCTCTGTTTTTGTTTGAGTTTTTTTTGGAAATTCTTTAGCATATTTGGGCCAATAATTCTTTTAGCTGGCGGGCTTGCAAGTCTGAATCCAACCATTAGTGTATCGAATAATCCGAGGAAAAATAATCAAGTGTAAAAAAGACACAAATTCTGGCAAAATAAAAAGTAAGAACTAAAAACAATACAAATGAGCTTTATAACAAAGTATATATATATATATATATATATATATATATATATAATGCGTGACTCTTCAGAAATGAATTGAGTTCTCTCGGTGATTGGCGTCTGTATACACTGCTTACATACAAGAGGTTAAAATTTCCCTTCTCTGACCCCATACGCTGATGGCTTATGGAGTAGAAACTCCGACTGACACTAAATCGGTCGAGTTTTCGATCCCGGTCAGAAGCAAGTGGATATGTCTACCCACACTGATGAGCTGTGATACAGCGAAACAGGCTTGTATGTGGATGACTATATATATTTATTATAAATTATGTTTTAGAACATGTACATAATTTCTTCTATATATGTCCTCTTCCCTACAATCATATGTTTGTTTCAGTGTTTGGATTTAAACACTTTCTCAGGGGAAATAAAGGTTTGGAATCATTCTCTGTTTATATTTGGTTCGTTGTTTTCGTGGGGGTTGGTTGGGGTTATTGGTAATTAAGTGAATGTCTCGTTTTGATAGACTTTTGAGGAATTTGGTGTGTAAGTGTGAAATTGTTGATTAATGGTATTACCTGTTGGAATGTATGTTTTATCTTTTTATCGGTTGGGTATATCTTTTGGTTAGGATTTCTAAGAGGTCACTGTTGAGTGGTCATTTTTATGGTCGGCTATCATTTAATTGGTTGATGTCTGCTGTTAGTGGACCTAATTCATGTATTTACTTTGATCCTGTGTCTAGGTTTTCATAGACGTGATAGGGATGGGGTGTTTGATCTATACACCATATATCGAGCACTGTTTTAAATTAATGTTTTGGACGGAAAACTTTTTTCTTTTTTTCTACTCATTCTATACTCACTCGGATATATATATATATATATATATATATATATAGAGAGAGAGAGAGAGAGAGACGCTATACACACATTTAAATAACGCTAGTGAGAAAAGATTGCGCAAAAATCAAGGCTAAAAAAAGGGAATGTTTATTGGACACAAGCATCGTTTATACTGTTTGATTTGGTTAAAACTCTAAAATAGGGCGAGTTCATTTAGTAAGGCAAACATAATACGTACAACATTGGAAGAAAAGAGTAGGGTAGAATCAAAATAAGGCCGATAGGCGGGAGGGTTTATCTGTTTTCATTCACCCAATTTAAAACGCCGACAGTTTGTTTTTTTCAAAGTTTTTTTAAAGGATATTGGCTCCCAGTCCTGTAAAGTTGAGAGTATTCCTAAAATTAATAAAGAAATATATTCACGCAGTTTATTTTATTAAATGATACCGAATACGTAAACATCATTACATCACTCACCATTCTTCGTTAAATTTCTGTAATATATATATATGATTGTACTATTGTTTTAGAAATATCTTTATAAAATTTTGAAACCGTGTTGCGTTTTCAAGTTCTTTTTAAATCATCAAATTAATTATTTTGATGAAATCATCCATGATTTTAAAATGTAATGAACCTCAATCAAACAGAATCATTTAAACTAAGCCCCGCTTCAAATTGTCTGCTCCTAAATGGATGACCGTTTAAAAATGCTAGTTGTAACTTTGGACATGTAGGTGGTTAAATTAGTAACATCTCGGAACTAAAGTAGTTGAAATCCAGTCCGATTTCTTAGATTTACTTACGCGCAAATAGCATTGGGATATATATGAATTCACATTCTTTCCACCGGCTATGGGTTAAGTAGTATTCTACGATCGAAAATATATTCTGGCGTTAACTCTCCAAAAAAAATACAAATCAACTATTTCAGCGATTGTATTCAAACACAAAATTAAAGTCGATGATCGCCATTGGACATTGGTTTTGGGTGACATACCAAGAACAGTTCTTTTTCTAAATAAGCTTCAATTCTAACTCGTCTTTTATTTACGAAATTCCCGCCTTTCATAGAAAATTTTATCCTCAACAATCGTTACTATGAGCTAGACACTTCTCTAAGACTGTCTTCTATTTATCCTAACGTCATAATAATAGTATTCACACAATTATTATTATGTCATTTTTTTATCATATTTCGATTTCTGCTTTGGTCTCACTACCTACCAAGTCTGCGGGGAGAACTAAGGCAGGTAGTGGCGTGTTGTTATGGCTCCATTTCATGTTTTTCTATCTTCCTATCATCCCCAGCATTACATAGATAAAGTTTTCCTTAGTGTGTGGGCTGTACTTAATAAGACAATTTTTTGTATGTCTCTTAAGCTGGGGTTTCCAGGGATTCTTTCAATGTGTTGTTTTGTTCCATTTTTTATCATTCCAAGTGCACCTACTATCACTGGCACAACTCTTGTTTTCAATTTCCACATTTTTTCTATTTCAATTTCCAGGTCTTTATATTTTGACAGTTTTTCAAATTCCTTGATTGCTATGTTACAATCCGCTGGACAAGCCATATCAATTAATAGACAAGTTTTCTCCTTCTGGTTTTTAACAATAATGTCTGGCCTGTTTGCTTAAATTTTTCTGTCTGTGTAGATGGTGTAATCCCATAGAATGGTTACATCTTCTATTTCTGTAACCGGTGCTGGATGATGTTCATACCAGTGTTTGTTTACAGCTTTTCCATAATGTTTGCACATTGTCCAATGTAAATATTGCCCAACTCTATCGTGGCGATTTTTATATTCGTTTGGGGCAAGCACAGAACAGCCTGAGATTAGGTGGTCTATTGTTTCTTGGTGTTTATCACAAAACCTGCATTTTGGATCCATATTATTATGCATAATATTTGCCTGAAAGTTTCTCGTGAAAAGACTTTGGTCTTGTGCTGCAAGTATAAATCCTTCAGTTTCAGACTTTAATCCAGATGCACGTAACCATCGATGAGTATTAACTTTGTCAACATTAGATTTATTGGCACGTACTGGATATTGGCCATGCAGAGGTTTGTCTTGCCAGCGCTGTTTCATCTTTTCAAGAGCTTTATCTTTGGCTTTCATTTTCATATTTTTTGCCGCAATAGTTGGTTCTTGGCTTCTGTTTTGCTTTTCTACAGAATCTACTAACTGTAAATCTTGTTTGTATTTACTGCCTTCTTTTATTATTGAATATTTTTTCTTTCTTTCTTCATGTTGCCTTACTAATTGTATCATCCAATCCTTTGTTGTTTCTATGTATGTTAGTAAGCCAATAGTTGTTGTCTTGTATGACAATTCCAGCTGAATAAGACCCCTTCCACCTTCTTTACGGGGTATGTATAGACGGTCTACATCAGCCTTTGGATGATGCATCTTATGCATAGAAAGAAGCTTTCTTGTTTTAGCATCCATTCGCCTGATGTCGTTTAGAGTCCAGTTTAAGATGTTGAAGCTATATTGGACAACTGGGATTGCAAGGCTATTAATGGCCATAACTCTGTTCTGTGAATTTAATTCAGTTTTTAATATCATTCGTAGCCTTCTATAGTACTCTTTACGCACTATTTCTTTCATTTTTTTATGGTGAATGTTTTCGCTCTCATTTACACCTAGGTATTTATAAGCTTCTTCTGGTTTCAATTCTTTTATTGTTACAGCAGGGTCTAAGCTAATTGAGGATGTTTCTTGTATTGATCCACGTAAAACTGTAGCTTTAGCACATTTATTCAAATTAAATTTCATTCCAATGTCTTCGCTGAAGCATTTTACAGTTTGCAGAAGACCTTCCAGCTCATTATCATTCTTAGCATATAACTTTAAGTCATCGATGTAAAATAGATGGCTTATTGTCTTTTGGCCTATTTTATAACCACATTCTGTCTTATTAAGTTGACTGGTTAGTGCTATTAATGATATGCAGAATAGTAAGGGAGATAAAGAATCACCTTGAAATATACCTCTTTTGATGTTTATTTCATCAGACTTATAGGTTCCATTTATATGATTGAGGTAAAGGCTTGTTTTCCATATAGACATGCACTGTTTGATGAAATTGATGATGACGGGCGATATCTTGTATATATTTAAAGTCTTTAAAATCCAGTCATGTGGCACACTATTGAATGCTTTTCGGTAGTCTATCCAGGCAGTATTAAGATTTTTCTTTGTACTGTAGCAGTTTTCCAGGATCATTTTGTTAATTAGCAATTGGTCTTTACAACCATAACAGCCACGTTTGCACCCTTTTTGTTCAAGCGGTATCATGTCATTTCTTTCTAAGAATAAATATGTCTGTTTTGTTAAAATAGATGTTAGTAGTTTTTATGTTGTCGGGAGACATGTAATTGGTCTGTAGTTTTTCGGGTTGTTTGTGTCACCATTCTTGGGTAGAAGAAATGTAATTCCTTTGGTCATCCATGCAGGAATTTTAGTGGGATCGTCAACCATTTCTTGGAGTTCTTTGGCTATTTTTTTATGTGCTGCATTTAAATAATATAGCCAGAAGTTAGGAATTTTATCTATACCTGGGGATTTCCAATTGTGTGCTTTTTTTAGTGCATATTTAACATCATCTTCTGTAATTCCAGACCATGTCTGTTCGGGTTTATTTTTCATTCGTTCTATCTCCTGCGTAATCCAATGTACTTCCTTGCTAAGTTCTTTAGGGCAAGCCTATATCTTTTCCCAGAACTGTGTGACTTCTTCCATTCTGGGGGGTACTGTCACTTCAATTCTTTTTTTACCTATTTCCCTGTAAAATCTCTTTGTATCAGTCTGAAAGATCTTGTTTTGTCTCTCATAGAAAAGTTTTATCCTCAACAATCATTACTATGAGCTAGACACTTCTCTGAGACTGTCTTCTACTTATCCTAACGTCATAATAATAGTATTCACACAATTATTATTATTATTATTATTATTATTATTATGTCATTTTTCATCATATTTCGATTTCTGCATTGGTCTCACTACCAACCAAGTCTGCGGGGAGACCTAAGGCAGGTAGTGGCGTGTTGTTATGACTCCATTTCATGTTTTTCTATCCTCCCTATCATCCCCAGCATTACATAGATAACGTTTTCCTTAGTGTGTGGGCTGTACTTAATAATACAATTTTTTGTATATCTCTTAAGCTGGGGTTTCCAGGGATTCTTTCAATGTGTTGTTTTGTTCCATTTTTTATCATTCCAAGTGCACCTACTATCACTGGCACAACTCTTGTTTTCAATTTCCACATTTTTTCTATTTCAATTTCCAGGTCTTTATATTTTGACAGTTTTTCAAATACCTTGATTGCTATGTTACAATCCGCTGGACAAGCCATATCAATTAATAGACAAGTTTTCTCCTTCTGGTTTTTAACAATAATGTCTGGCCTGTTTGCTTCAATTTTTCTGTCTGTGTAGATGGTGTAATCCCATAGAATGGTTACATCTTCTATTTCTGTAACCGGTGCTGGATGATGTTCATACCAGTGTTTGTTTACAGCTTTTCCATAATGTTTGCACATTGCCCAATGTAAATATTGCCCAACTCTATCGTGGCGATTTTTATATTCGTTTGGGGCAAGCACAGAACAGCCTGAGATTAGGTGGTCTATTGTTTCTTGGTGTTTATCACAAAACCTGCATTTTGGATCCATATTATTATGCATAATATTTGCCTGAAAGTTTCTCGTGAAAAGACTTTGGTCTTGTGCTGCAAGTATAAATCCTTCAGTTTCAGACTTTAATCCAGATGCACGTAACCATCGATGAGTATTAACTTTGTCAACATTGGATTTATTGGCACGTACTGGATATTGGCCATGCAGAGGTTTGTCTTGCCAGCGCTGTTTCATCTTTTCAAGAGCTTTATCTTTGGCTTTCATTTTCATATTTCTTGCCGCAATAGTTGTTTCTTGGCTTCTGTTTTGCTTTTCTACAGAATCTACTAACTGTAATTATTGTTTGTATTTACTGCCTTCTTTTATTATTGAATATTTTTTCTTTCTTTCTTCATGTTGTTTGACTAATTGTATCATCCAGACCTTTTTTGATTCTATGTATGTTAGTAAGCCAATAGTTGTTCTCTTGTATGACAATTCTAGCTGAGTAAGACCGCTTCCACCTTTTTTACGAGGTATATATAGGCGGTCTACATCAGCCTTTGGAGGAAGCATCTCATGTTAATTTTCATTAATAATAATAGTAATACTTATTATTATTATTATGTCATTTTTCATCATATTTCGATTTCTGCTTTGGTCTCACTACCAACCAAGTCTGCGGGGAGACCTAAGGCAGGTAGTGGCGTGTTGTTATGGCTCCATTTCATGTTTTTCTATCTTCCCTATCATCCCCAGCATTACATAGATAAAGTTTTCCTTAGTGTGTGGGCTGTACATAATAAGACAATTTTTTGTATATCTCTTAAGCTGGGGTTTCCAGGGATTCTTTCAATGTGTTGTTTTGTTCCATTTTTTATCATTCCAAGTGCACCTACTATCACTGGCACAACTCTTGTTTTCAATTTCCAAATTTTTTCTATTTCAATTTCCAGGTCTTTATATTTTGGCAGTTTTTCAAATACCTTGATTGCTATGTTACAATCCGCTGGACAAGCCATATCAATTAATAGACAAGTTTTCTCCTTCTGCTTTTTAACCATAATGTCTGGCCTGTTTGCTTAAATTTTTCTGTCTGTGTAGATGGTGTAATCCCATAGAATGGTTACATCTGCTATTTCTGTAACCGGTGCTGGATGATGTTCATACCAGTGTTTGTTTACAGCTTTTCCATAATGTTTGCACATTGTCCAATGTAAATATTGCCCAACTCTATCGTGGCGATTTTTATATTCGTTTGGGGCAAGCACAGAACAGCCTGAGATTAGGTGGTCTATTGTTTCTTGGTGTTTATCACAAAACCTGCATTTTGGATCCATATTATTATGCATAATATTTGCCTGAAAGTTTCTCGTGAAAAGACTTTGGTCTTGTGCTGCAAGTATAAATCCTTCAGTTTCAGACTTTAATCCAGATGCACGTAACCATCGATGAGTATTAACTTTGTCAACATTAGATTTATTGGCACGTACTGGATATTGGCCATGCAGAGGTTTGTCTTGCCAGCGTTGTTTCATCTTTTCAAGAGCTTTATCTTTGGCTTTCATTTTCATATTTCTTGCCGCAATAGTTGTTTCTTGGCTTCTGTTTTGCTTTTCTACAGAATCTACTAACTGTAAATCTTGTTTGAATTTACTGCCTTCTTTTATTATTGAATATTTTTTCTTTCTGTTTTCATGTTGTTTGACTAATTGTATCATCCAGACCTTTTTTGATTCTATGTATGTTAGTAAGCCAATAGTTGTTCTCTTGTATGACAATTCTAGCTGAGTAAGACCGCTTCCACCTTTTTTACGAGGTATATATAGGCGGTCTACATCAGCCTTTGGAGGAAGCATCTCATGTTAATTTTCATTAATAATAATAGTAATACTTATTATTATTATTATGTCATTTTTCATCATATTTCGATTTCTGCTTTGGTCTCACTACCAACCAAGTCTGCGGGGAGACCTAAGGCAGGTAGTGGCGTGTTGTTATGGCTCCATTTCATGTTTTTCTATCTTCCCTATCATCCCCAGCATTACATAGATAAAGTTTTCCTTAGTGTGTGGGCTGTACATAATAAGACAATTTTTTGTATATCTCTTAAGCTGGGGTTTCCAGGGATTCTTTCAATGTGTTGTTTTGTTCCATTTTTTATCATTCCAAGTGCACCTACTATCACTGGCACAACTCTTGTTTTCAATTTCCAAATTTTTTCTATTTCAATTTCCAGGTCTTTATATTTTGGCAGTTTTTCAAATACCTTGATTGCTATGTTACAATCCGCTGGACAAGCCATATCAATTAATAGACAAGTTTTCTCCTTCTGCTTTTTAACCATAATGTCTGGCCTGTTTGCTTAAATTTTTCTGTCTGTGTAGATGGTGTAATCCCATAGAATGGTTACATCTGCTATTTCTGTAACCGGTGCTGGATGATGTTCATACCAGTGTTTGTTTACAGCTTTTCCATAATGTTTGCACATTGTCCAATGTAAATATTGCCCAACTCTATCTATATTATTATTATTATTATTATTATTATTATTATTATTATTATTATTATTTCTTTCCTTTTCTGTTCTATACTGCTTTCTCTCCTCTCCCAAATTGAGAGATATATATAGTAAGGACTTCATGATTTTTCCGCATACACATTTGACATAGAACTTTTTGTAAGGTGTATATTCTATATTCCATTAAGGCACGAACTGGCAATGATCCCTAAAATGTGTCTATTCGAAAGGTTTCCCATTAAATCCACTAACACCATCATATTTGTAACTATGGGTGTCTTCACATTCTTAAAAGTTGCCACTCACTGTTCCTTGAAGTTAAAGATATTTATGCTAGATTGCAGTCTTCTGAGATGACATGTCAATATGAAAGCATGTTCTGTTATTATAATCATTGATCGCAATCTCTGGGCGGTTAACTTTAATTAACTTTTCAGTGTGTATTGTAAAGCCTGAAAAAATTAACCGTTCCTCATAATTATTAGGTGAATCTTTCTTCGCATAAATGTTGCAGATTTACCAGTTCAAATATTGGTCAATTCTGTCATGCTACGTTTTATATTCGGTGGGTGCTAATATCGGATGCAAGATTGTCGACGTTTTTTTACGATATTCCGAACTGAAATTGCATTTGAGCTCAACACAAATTTTCAGTATATTTGATTGATATTTTCTATTAAGCTAGTTCCTTAATTTTGTTGAGTTTGTTATTGTGGCTTTCACAGAGACGGTTTTAGATCTGGCAATTAATCCATAGATAAACTGCCTCGATTATAACTCTCACGTTTCATACAAGTATTTTTTTCTTACATTTTAATATTTTTTATGCAAGGTTTACATCATTTACATACTGATTATTGTCCTCAGCTATGTTTATATAATAGAGTTTCTATTGTTTTTTACCTTTTTGGTTTTCATCATCTCGTAGATTCGTTAGAGATACATGGAATTTTTAAATAACCGTTTATGTAATCTACAGTGATAGACTGTTCTTGTTCCAGTAAAAATCTCTAATATATTTTGTCTCTTTTTTCTCTTAAAACTGCTCCCTTATTTTTCACCTTTTTTATAACTCGCTACTAACCATTTTAATAGTATGTCATGAGGTCTAACGGTAGCCTAACGATCATTCTATCAGAACTCTCTCGGAACTCTGGATCATTATCCAATGTCTCCCCACTAAGACAGGACGTGTAACAAGGATGAGTGAAACGTATGGAACCTGAGCGCGTACACACGTGACAAGGGTCAAAATTTACCTATTCCCAGAGAAACTCGATTCAGGCACATTGCATTATCAAGTTTCTGAGACGTGTCTCCGTCAGTTGACAGAGTCCCAACTGAGTTGTATTTTGTCCGAAGACTGATAGATTGACAAGTGCGAGCACTCTCGGAAAAATCTATCAAAGTCTATGCACTTTGATGTGATACAAGTTCAGATTTAACACGAGCGTACAATCAAACTAAGGATCGAAATTTACCCTGCACCCGCATACACGGTATCTGACAAAGTGTTTGTGCATTTTTTCAACAGCGTCACAGTTGGTAGACCGGGCCAAGACCGAGTCAAACTCTGCCCGAAGAGAAAGAGCCGGTAATTGTTTCTTAGCCGTGTTACTGTTCGTAGAGAGATCCCCGATGTGCTCTACCCGAAGACAGAGAATTTGACTGACAATTACGAGTTCTCACGATTTTGTGAGTATTTACAAAACGTCTCCTAATTGAGACGGGATATGATGCATGGTCATGTTTAAAATTTGACCAGCCAACACATACGCTCGATCAGACCCAGAGACTAATAAAGTGTATAAATTTCAGTGCCCACTAGTAGACTGTGTTCTTATCCGAACTCAATTACCTATATTCGACAGACAACAACTTCTTTGAGAGACGCCTTTAATGGCATTTATCAAACCAAAGTGCCGTAAAGAATCTTTTATTAAGCCATAATTTACAATATGCCGAAAGGAAAATTCTGATAAAAGCACAAGAATTCTAGCAATATATATATATATAAATGTATATTTATTGAATAATATAGACAATTGTGTATAGTGGCATGAGGGATTGGTCTGGGAACTGCTGCTTCTATTAATGAAAAAATACTGCCAAAATACGCACAATATATATTATTGTCATCCGCAGACAGATCTGTTTCGCTGTATCACAGCTCATCAGTACGGTTAGACTCCGATTGCTACACAACCCAGTCTCGAAACCCGACCGATTTGGCGTCAGTTGGCGACTCTACTTCTGGGCTACGGGGCGTTCGGTGGAAGAAATCCGTCTTTTTAGCGCATATCATATTACTCGCCCAATAGCTAGAGTGCTCAAATTTCATTTTTACTGAAATGAGCGATGTGTGTGTAGGGGGTTGTATAGTGATGTCAAGTCCGGAAATGGACTGAATATTCGAAATATATATATTTAATATAAAATATTAAGCTATAATTTTTTTCTTAATCATTTCATCCCAAGCAAGGCATTCCACTGCCACTATTGCGCATGGGGCTACATAGGGGAAGGTAAAGAGAATGAGTGGTTATATATAGGAAATGTCAGAAGGAAGGTGATAGATGGGTAAGAATACCGAGGATGTGGTTAGGGTAGATGGGAAGATTGTTTGAAAGAATGGGAGCGAGTTAGTGTTTTAGGAGATGTGTATTGACCTTACAGTTAAACTACTGGAGAGTGTAGCCGTCGGGGAAGCAATCATGTGGAAGGGAATTCCACAGTCGGTAAGTGAGAGTGAAGAAACTGTTGGAGTAGAAGTTGCGGTTGCATATTATCGGTTTGACTGTAAAAGGGTGGGATCTAGTTGCTAATCTAGTACTCTTGAAAATTCTTACCTAGGGGGCACCAGTGATCTAAGTTCATCGGAGCAGAAACCGTGAAAATTTTTATAGAAGAGACACAGGGAAGCCACGTCGCGTAGGTGAGAGAGAGACTGCAGGCGGTCTGCCAAGTCGGTATCAATCACATTACAGACCCTCCGCCCTACCTTGTCGAGAAGCCCGAGGAGAATAGGAGGGACACCCGACCAGATATGGCAGCCGTATTCACTGCACAGGCGGATGTTAGATTTATATATGTGCAGGATATATTCAGACGGAAAAAAACTTCCGGGCCCTGCACAGAGAACCGACTTTCATAGCAGCGGATTTAGCAATGGATTCGATATAGTCATTGCACCTGAGGTCCGCTGAAAGTGTGAGACCAAGGAGGCGTTGTGTTTTACTCTCTGGGAGGCAAGCCTGGTCCATAAACTTAGTCTATCTAATCTAGAACAATATGATGTACTTAAATACTCGAAGCCATATACACAAAATATTTGTAACCTAACCTGAACAAAATTAACTACGAAATCCCCACAAACATTCTCAAATGTCTATAATAGATAACAGAAGAGATTGGTTATCTTAAAAGCTTTCAAAAATTCTCGCCTCTACTCTCGCGTGGTCATGTGAGACGTCACAAACTGTAGTGTCTCCGCGAAAGCGAGTTAGTGGTATGTCCAATGTAGGTATTATTTAGTTTGTTATATATATATATAAATAATACCTACATTGGACATACTACTAACTCGCTTTCGCGGAGACTTACATTGCACTTAAATGAAAATTCTTACATATTGCGACATTTCAAACACCACGGCTATCAACACACACTTCTTAGGAAAACACTTGTTGAAAATACGCTTATACTTAGACAAGAAAATAATAAACGAAAACTTAAAGTTCTAGAAGCTATCTACATCAAACAGTTTAAACCTAGCCTAAATAAATTAAATTTGGACACATCTACTAACATACTTCAATGCCTATAATCAACGGGAGAGGTCATAGTTATTATACTTACCCCCTACACCATAGTAGCAGCAGTTCCCAGACCAATCCCTCATGCCACTATACACTCAATTGAACAAAAAACCCACTACCACCATTTCTTCTCGGCCTACAGCCATGTGCGACACAAAAAATAGACCTGTCTAATTTTCTCTGTATAACTCCACTCTGTTAATAATAATTTAAATGTTCTATGTTCACTGAACATTAAATGTTCATCCTTTGATAATGGCCTATGTAAGCCGAAAGCTCAGACCTGATAAAAAAATCAACAATTATTGCGATTTCTTGTCGTCTTTCCATGACAACACTATCGAGCTAATCAGATCATACGAAAGGATCTTACGCAAAATAGACAGAACTTGTCTATATTATTCAATGAAACCTGTATATATATATATATATATATATATATATATATATATATACGTGTGTGTGTGTGTGTGTGTGTGTGTGTGTGTGTATGTTGTATGCTGACGATTTATTTAACCACTCTATTTGTATTTTCAGACGCAATGCCACGTGAATCCTGCCAAAAGTTTTCATTCTATTTTTAAAAATCTATTCTGTGAAATAAACAGCAGTTCTCTCGGCCTGCCAACGGATTTCAGTCGGGGTGTTTGGATTAACATGATATCCTAATTCTCTTTCTTTTGAAATACTATCCACTCATTCAACTTACAAAAGTTACATTTCTATAAACATATGTCTCATATTTATATCTGCATGCAGATGCACTCATGAATGTTGTTCTTTTCATTTGTATTCTTAAATAAATTGGTGCTCACTTAGATCTAAGTCATAATGCCAATAAAATAAATATCCTTTTACACCCGCATTCTGAAAGAAATACGAGATTTTGCTTATTTCACCTATCAAATGCAGCGAAAATAAATCAACATATATATCTTGAGAAGTGTCCCACCTGACCCAAAAAATATCAGTTTTGATTATTTTGTTATTTACCTACACTACCGGCCATAATTATTAGGCTACCCTAGTGTTTTTAAAAAATGAAGAATTTCATACTATTTTTATTATTTATTACCATATGAATAATTGTAAATGAAAATAGATGTTTTTTGTTAATATTGCACAATAATATGTGCATCACATATATTTATAAATATTTAATAATTAACTATTAGGTCGGTGCAAAAGTTTTTGGCGGTTTGTAAAAAGTGCATTTAAAAACATTGTAATCTATTTTATGCATATTGTTATTACTTAAACATATCACCATGATAAATGTATAACTTTTACTTTCAGAAGATTAAAGCATTATTCATTTTTTCTGCAATATTCTCACCCATGTTCTTTCTATCTAAAGAATACATTAGGCATGCTCTACTCTACGAGTTTCAGAGGTTTCAATGCAAAGGAAACGTGTTTCTTGTTGTGAATCTTTGCTTTCACGACTCCTTCAGACAACATTTTTGGGTAGGCTTGTCATAGATGATGAGAAGTGGAACTTGTACCATAACGTTAAACGTCGACGACCGTAGATAAATCGAGGAGAAAAACCAGTTCAGCAACCGAGAGCTGGACTCCATTTTAAAAAGAGACGTTCAGCAGATGGAATCAAGTCATAGAGAGCAAAGGTCATTATTGTTACGTATCAAGATTATCAAAAATACACAGCTTTTCATTTTCAAGATGAAATTTTACATCGGCAAAAACTTTTACAACGACCTGCTCTATTGCAGTTTAATCAATGAAAGAATGAAGAAAATGTAGGGTGATTTGGACGAGTTCATCTTTGCTTCCTTGCCTTGCAACATTTTGCAAAATAATAATAATAAAAGAACCACTCTAGTTTAATTTAGATTTATCCACTTCGTAATAAATACTAAAAAGTAGTATAAAAGACTTCATTTCTTTTAAGAAAACTAGGGTGGCCTCATAATTATTATTGTGCAAATGAACTGAAACAAAACGAATAAAGTCTTCCAAGGATCTTTCACGCTTTCCCTGTTCACGTATACGTCGTCTCTTATCAATTGTTTTCTCTTCCAACCTCATTTTTCATTGCCTTTTGGAATGATGAATTCAGTTTGTTTCTCCGCCTAAATGACATGTATGACAGTTGAAAGACTGACACCAACAATATCCGCAATCTCACGGTAAGACTTGCCAGTGTGCTTGTGCAACGTTACAATTTTTATTACGTTTCCTTGGAGTAACGACCATAGCAGACAATGGCCGTAGAACAACTACTCGACAGTCGAGACACTCTGGGCTTGATATAAATATGATAATATAAAAAAATGACAATAGTCTTAAGTCTCAACAAATTTCATCATACATCCTGAAAATAGATTCATATCGCTGGACACCACTGCAAATGACCTAATCTGAAGAAGAACAAAAATCGATTACATCCTGTAACTCGAGTGGTTCTAAAGCTGTCCGCATGTTGACCGAAAGGAAAATAAAGCAGTTGTTTCAGTTAATCTCTGCAAGGGTACATGTTATAAGGATCTGCGTTGAGTTGCAATGGATATCAACTCAGAACGACAAATCGGGGAGCCGAGTTCGAATTCCACTTGAATTCCTTTCATTCACTTACGCACAAATACACTTGGGAAAGGTATTAACCCGTTTCTTCCCTCCATTTACGGGTTAAATAGCAGGACAGATTGGTTTCTATAGCTTTGGCTAAAAACCAGTTTACTGCAGAAAGCAATGGCTATATACTTAACTGACAGACTGAATATAATAGTTAAAAACGTGATTAAGGCTTCTACTGATCACAAAGTGGGGGATCGGTTTTCTATTGTTATTAGGTACTAAACTGATCCCCTAGTAATTATACTTAATATAATAATGTAATATAATCTATCTCTTCTCCCTCCAGCTATGAGTTAATGGCAGGACGGATTGGGTTCTATAGCCTTGGCTGGTAACCAGTCTACCGCAGAAAGCAATGACAACCTAATGCGGGATAATCTTCTGCCCAGTCAGTCATGTCTCTTTTGAGACATGATCGCCCAAAACGTGTATCAAGTATGCCACTTAACTGATATATTATAGCTGTATTTATGTAACTGTAGTTTATCAGTCAAGCAGGCACTATTAGATCGGATATAAGCTATTTAAATATACAGACGTTTTGTTGATTTTAACAACGTGTATTTATTTAGGGCTCTTTGCATGATTACATGTGGACATATATCTATTTTATTAAATGTTTCAAGTAGGCTTCATGTTTTTCGTAGGATCTATCTCCTTTTTGTATTATTATATGTGGACATATCTATTTTATCAAATGTATCAAGTAGGTCTCATGTTTTTCAAATACCTTAAATTATTAAAAAGTGGGTTATTCATGCCAAAAAAGTGGGGTTTTAAGGTATTTTCTTTTAATGTTCAATCATAGGGAGAAGGCTTATTTTGTCAGATTTTAATGAATTTTTTAATTTTTTTATTTTAGAAAACTGAAAATGTTTTCTAGCTTTGTATTTAAAATATTTTTGTTGAAAATAATATTTTCTTCATAAATATATTGTTGGTAATATTTTTCTTTCAAAAATGTATATTTTTTCAGAAAAGTCTACTTTTATGTATATATTTCGATAAAAGTGTTTTTTTTATACTTTCATGGTGTTTTAACCCTAGTTCAGAGGTTAACTATTTGCCCATATACAGGTGTATGTGGGCAAATATATGGGCTTAACAGTATATGGTATATAATATATGGCAAGTATATGGGCTTAACAGGTGCTACCTCTCTGCGCAAGGGTAGATCTGGGAACAACAACAATTAATAAGTGGTTCTATGCTCCTCACAACCTCCCAATCAGAACCTTTACTGTCAGATGCAGTTTAACTTCATGCCCAAGACCTAGTAAATGCAATAAAATATGCAACCATTTCACTCTAAATGTTACGATATAATTTTGTTTTTCATATTCGGCATAAAGAATTTTCTTGTTCCCAATTTCTCTCCATATTATTCATAATATTTCTCGCAAGGACTAAATCTTCTTTGGTCCTATGTTTTTTTCCCTCATTATGTTAAATCTTTTTAGGGTTAAAATCATAATTGAGGTTAGATTTAACACATCACACTTCATGTAGATTTAACACATCACACTTCATGTAGATTTAACACATCTTTAACTGTCAGTCAGATAAGTGCCATATGTTATACATACTTCAGTAATCATGCCTCTTTCGATTCATGACTGAATATTATTTCAGCAATAAAATAGAAAAACATGAAATGATTTATTATTATAAAAAAATTATATATAACTAGCAGTATAGCCCGGCGTTGCTCGAATGTAATGAAATCTTTAAAACTAATCCATAGTCCTTGAGCTCAGCCTAAAGAATATTTGTGTGAAGTTTAGTGAGAATCGGATAAAAATTGTGGATTTGTATAAAGAACATACAGACAAACAGACACACGCACAAACATCTTGCATTATATATATATATATATATGTATATATATATATTATAGATTTTCTGCACTATTGTGAGAATTGCATC
This sequence comes from Ascarosepion bandense, assembly GCA_037127315.1. Classification (NCBI taxonomy): domain Eukaryota; kingdom Metazoa; phylum Mollusca; class Cephalopoda; order Sepiida; family Sepiidae; genus Ascarosepion; species Ascarosepion bandense. Next base: position 2,090,033 of record JBBBDQ010002331.1, read on the forward strand.
ATTGAAACTTCTGAATATCTTTTCTTATGTCTTTGTCTATGAGTGTATCAAATTTGATTAAACTCGGACCACTCCTTATATAACCCGATTTTTTCGATTATCGATTTTCGATCTTTATCGGGAGTACCTCGACACAAAACCTAGCTAAGAACACTTGCAGACGCTGATAGTACAACTGTGTAAATTCTCAAGAAAATCAGTTCAGTCGTTTCGGAATCTATAGGTAACGGACACACAAACACACAGACAAAGTTTCATTTATAAATTAGTTTAGATATAAATATATAATATACCTAAAATAAGGAAAATTATTTAAAAAAAGACAAAAGAGATAAGTTAAAATTTATATAAATATATTATATATATTTTCCCCGTAGTAGGTTGCTATTGATTTCTGCGGTAGACTGGTTGCCAACTAAGGCTAAAATCCCCATATGTCTAGCTTTTCCCCTTTTGGCCCTATCTAGAAGCGTTAATTAAATGAATGTTCACACTGATCGGGACGATAAAAACCAAGAGTTCAATAATATCATTATAGGTCCTTCTAAGAAACATGTGAATCTCCAACAGCATACTTTTGTGCTGTAAAAGGGATCTGCATTTATTTTTAATCGACCTCGGGCGAGTAAAGCAAAAAAAACTTTAATCACCAATTAAGTTTTTAATTGACTGAGTAGACTGGGCGAGTGAAATTTCAAAGGCTGGAGCCGACTAGCATCTGTGGCTTTTGTTGGTCATTAGTTCGACAATTCTGAATTTAAAACAGGCTGAGTATTGGGCAAGAAAATTTTTAGCAAGGAAAAAGTTTCTATAGAAACTCGCAACTGGTGAACCTGTTATCTTATTCTCCACAGGTGAATCTAAATTGTTCATATAAAAATTATATCTATAGATTTATTGAAAGATATTACATAAAATTTAAAATACGAAATGCATATATATTTTAAAACATAAATCAAACAATACATTGCACATGTACGTCACAATAGAGCACAAAGCAACAACCCAGTTGTAAAGTTAAAGTTCAGAAATTCAAGTATTAGGTAACATATTTGCATATTTTCTAATGTAACATTTTTATCAGATAACTGACACAAGACAAAAATATTCCAAATACAATAATGGACATTTACTTATGTAAGAGAAGAGTATTTATATAATATATGAAAACAGATATAGACCATTTCACAGCTATAAATGAAGAAGCACGCTTTATATATACTCATATATAAATTGCGATCAAATACCGATCATCTATGGACTTGAGTCCAACAGAATGTTATGATAAAAAGAGGAACTTTTAAATATCTTTGTTCGAATATGTTATGTGGATTTGTCATTACTTGAACTATTGTCCACATATTTTAGTGGCAAAATTACCACCGATGTGCACAACAAACCTCAGTTTATAAATATAGAATGTCCCGCTGTTGTTAAAGCTTCATCAGAGAATTACATATAGACAAATTATTTGAAAATTTATATTGCTTAAGCTAAATCCAGAGGCCATTGATTAGTCAAGAAGCTTTAGTATGTATCTATATTTTTAGAGATTTAGGGGGTTTATTTTTCATCCGATATGTTCTTTATTTCAAAAGTTACTTCACTGATTAACATGTTTTAAATAGAAAAGATATTTTAAAGAATATGTTTTTCGTCTAGCTGCCTTCTATTACCCAATTTTTTCGATTATCGATTTTCGATATTTATCGGGGGTACCTCGACACAAAGGCTAGCGAAGAACAACTAAGTGTCATCTGTTTTGCGTGTCATCTGTTTTGTGTCATATTTTGCGTATATATATGATTGTGTATGAATATGTGTATGTGTTCGCCAAACTTATGTATTTTTCTTAATTTTTTCGTTTAAGGGAGCGACCGTTAATTTTATTCGTATTTTAGGTTTTTGTGAATCACATTCATGTAAAATCCTTTGTTAAATAAGGACGGAAGCTGACGATGGTTCGTCCGAAAAAGGCCTAAACTTCCAATTCACCATAATTCACTTAATTTTTCTTATATTTTCTCTAAATGTATTTAGGCGATGTATGTAAAGGATACTGCATACTGATATATATATATATATATATATATATATATATATATATTTTTTTTTTTTTTAATCATTTCACCCCGAGCAAGGCAGAAACGCCACTGATGTGCAGGGGGTTACATAAGTGTAGAAAGATTAATTAGAAAAGAGTGAGGAGTACAAGCTAGTTAGAAAGGAACAATAGAAAACTGAGAAAGCAGGTGCAATGACAGGTACATGGGCGGAGAGAAAGGGAAGCTTATACAGGGGAGGGGAGAGAGAGCTAGAGGCCAGTGGTTAGTAGGTGAGTATTAACTTTGCTTTTAAATTTCTGGAGGTCGTAGCCGTCAGGAAAGCAAGAATACGGGAGTGAGTTCCACAGGCGGGAAGTGCGAGAGAGGAAGCTGCAGGAGTAGAATTGTCGTCTGCGTTTGGCTAACCTGACTGTGAATGGGTGGGACCCAGTTGCCAGTCTGGTTGAACGGGTAAACACCTGTTGAGGAGGCATCAGTGACTTAAGCTCATCCGAGCAGAAGCCATGAAAGTATTTATAGAAGAGACAGAGGGAGGCCACATTTCGACGATGGGAAAGTGGCTGCAGACGAGTCGCCAGATCAGTACCTATCACATTACAGACTCTCCTTTGGAGCTTGTCAAGAACACTGAGGAGAACGGCAGGGGCACCTGACCATAAATGGCAGCAGTACTCCATGCACGGACGGATGGTTGACTTGTATATATGCAGGATGGATTCAGGTGGAAAAAACATCCTGGATCGACATAGTGACCCAATCTTCTTAGCAGTAGATTTTGCTATGGATTCAATATAGTGCTTCCATTTGAGGTCTGAGGACAGGGTAAGTCCGAGGAGGCGTAGTGTATTACTCTCCGGGAGAATCATCTGGTCCATGCTTATGGGAGGCAGAAGAGGTTGCCTGTAATGGTTGACAGACAACAGCTTGGTCTTAGAGGAATTAAAGTTGACAAGCCACTTCTTGCCCCAGTTCACCACAGAGTGTAGATCCCGCTCAAGGTCAGCAGCGAGATTATGTCTGTCCGCCACGACAGGTTTCTTACTGGAGCGGGAGTATATTGTAGTGTCATCTGCGTAGATGCCTACTTGGGACCTGATCTCATCTGGGAGGTCGTTGATGAAAATAAGGAAGAGCGTTGGGCCCAGGATAGAGCCTTGTGGGACACCAGCATTCGTGCTGTAGGACGAAGAGGCACGCCCATTCAGAACGACCTTCATTTTGCGGTTATTTAAGAAAGATTGGATTAGGTCAAGCAGGCGACCGGTAATACCATAACCGCGTAGTTTGCATAGGAGGCCAGGGTGCCAAACCCTGTCGAAAGCCTTGGAGATATCCAGAGCAACCGCGCGAGCCTCGTCAGACTCATCAAGGGCCTGTAGCATGTACTCCGTTACAGTAGTTAGCAGGTCGGCTGTGGACCTGTCAAATCGGAATCCATATTGCCTGTCGGAGAACAGCTTGTGGGCGGTGAGATGATGAACTATTTCAGCATTTATTATAGCCTCGAACACTTTCCCGAATATTGGTAGGAGACTGATAGGGCGATAGTTGGATGGGTCCGAGGGTTCACCACAATTCTTAAAGACAGGAACGACTGAGGAGAATTTCCAGCATGCAGGAAAGCAGGAAGCAGAAAGGCAGTAGTTAAACAGTTTAGAGAGGACAGGGGAAAGTTCAGGGGCACACCTCTTAAGGACTATCACCGGGATTCCATCGTCTCCACACGCCTTATGGGGGTCGAGTTTTGAAATTACTCTGGATACTATTGTCGGGGTAATATACACGTCATGCAGTTTGGCCTCAGTTCTAATAGGGAAGTCGGGTGGGTGCACTCCGGACGAGTCGAGTGTGGAGTTGGATGAGAATCTGCGGGCAAAGCACTCAGCTTTCTCAGCAGATGACGTGAGAACGTCAAATCCATGGATTAAAGGAGGTATTGAGGATTTCCTATTGTTGAGCACTCGTTTACAAATCCTCCAATAGTCCTTGGAGCCGAACTTGCGGTCAGCTATGTGCTGTCGCATTCTCTCCGCAAACAACTGTTTGGCGTCATTTAGAGTTCTCTTGCACTCACTGCGAGCGGATGTGAACAGGCGCCTATTGTGATCAGTTGGCTGTCTCTGGAATAGATGGAAGTAATGGTTCCTGTGGGCAATGGCGGCTGAGCAGGCTGGAGAGAACCACGGAGGGGAATGAGGTTTTAAGCAATACTTCCTGGTGGGTATGAAGGCATCAATGCCAGCTTTCACCCATGACGAGACCTCAGAGGCACAGTCATCAACTGATAGGTCAAACACTTTTCCCCAAGGGACGTCGCAGAGGAAATCGCGAAAGGCTTCCCAGTCAGCTTTTTGGTAGAGGTAGGAGGTTCTATGAGTAGGGGGATCCTGGGGGGAGTGAGATTGGAAAGAAATACTGAGGGAGACTACAGCGTGGTCGGAGTTGCCGAGAGGGCAAAGCTGCGAGACTTGACAGGCGTCGGGCGCAGAGGTGAAACATATATCTAGCAGTGAGGAATGACCCGAGGGTGTGCTTGGGAAGCGAGTGGGGAAGTCCACCACTTGCGTAAGGGATTGGGAAATAGCAAAGTTCATGGCGTGAGTGCCCGCCGAATCAGTAACAGCGTTTTCAAGCCACTCAGAGTGATGGGCATTGAGGTCTCCAAATACAAATATGTGGGCAAATGGGTGATAGGTAATAGCCTTATCTATGTCGTCGGCAATGCTATCTAGTAGGGAGCAGTCAGGAGAGGAGGGAGAACGGTAAAGGAAGAATAGGTAGCTAACCGAACTGAGGAGAGACAAGCGGAGACATATGTATTGGTGGTCAGTAGATTCGAGTGAAGTCACCCTAGTTATGGGGAGGTGTTCGCTGACATAAACACCCAGCCCATGCATGTGGACAGTAGAATCCTTCCTTAAAAGGGGAAGATAACCAGGGATGAAGAGGTCAGAGGAGGGAATAGTTGAGTTGAGGTTAGTTTCGCAGAGCGCGAGGATGTCAGGGGACTTTTCATGCAGGAACGCTTCTACACTAGCAAAGTTAGTACGAATGCCTCGGATATTAGTGAAGGAGAGGTTAATGGGCTTAGGTGGTTTGGATTTAGCTGGTTTAGGGTCATTTCTGTTTTGTCTTGTCATGTTTTTGGTTTATAGAAAGGGACCTAGGGTAGAGGATACAGGCGGTCATTACCCACGATCTGAGCTGGGAGGGGGACTGGCTAGGGCTGCAACAAGGTGTGGCCTCGGGGTTGCCCACCGAAAGCGCTTGCAGGGACACCTATCCATGCGCGACATGGCACTACAAGAACCCCGATATTATACAACTGTTGATCAGAGCAGCCGCTCTTGACGCTACGCAAGAGTTAGGGCTCCTAACTACCAGTCGGAAGCAGCAACCAGGAAACTGCCAACCCGGTACCCTCACAGTGATGAGCCATTGCCACCAACCGGCCAGATCGCAGGAAACTCACGGAAGCACCAGTACCAAGGTCTGAAGAGAGAGAAGTGAAAACCGGAAACCACATCCTAAACAGGAAACAAGGAACGAGCCTCTACTCCAGTTCAATAGACGTGGGAGGAGTATAGACCGGGCGATAGTGTGACCTATCTACTCCTATTAAAAAAAAAAAAAAAAAAAAAAAAAAAAAAAAAAAATCGAACACGAACAATCCTTTGAAAAAAAAAAAAAAAAACACAAACTTACAAAAGTGGAGTTTAACTAAGTTTTAACTTAGTTAAAGTCCAAATGAACTCCAAAAAAGTGGGGGGGGGAGAACAAAAACATAGATATATATAAAAACAAAAAAAAAAAAAAAAAAACAAACGGAAAATACCTCACAGTTTAACACAGGAAATTTGAATTAAGATTCATTCTTCAATTCTTGCTTTTCCCAAATATCAAAGCGAGTCGGCCTGCTAGGTAAATTCCCATTCAAAGAACAACACGTGGCATGGAGCTGTAATGGCTGCTGATAACTTGGCCAAAGTAGCTTCGCATAACAGAATAAATATAAATTTCAAACTTTTTTTTTTTCCTCCTAAATGAAGCATGAACTCCAAAAAGGGGGGGGGGAGAACAAAAACATAGATATATATAAAAACAAAAAAAAAAAAAAAAAACAAACGGAAAATACCTCACAGTTTAACACAGGAAATTTGAATTAAGATTCATTCTTCAATTCTTGCTTTTCCCAAATATCAAAGCGAGTCGGCCTGCTAGGTAAATTCCCATTCAAAGAACAACACGTGGCATGGAGCTGTAATGGCTGCTGATAACTTGGCCAAAGTAGCTTCGCATAACAGAATAAATATAAATTTCAAACTTTTTTTTTTCCTCCTAAATGAAGCATGAACTCCAAAAAGGGGGGGGGAGAACAAAAACATAGATATATATAAAAACAAAAAAAAAAAAAAAAACAAACGGAAAATACCTCACAGTTTAACACAGGAAATTTGAATTAAGATTCATTCTTCAATTCTTGCTTTTCCCAAATATCAAAGCGAGTCGGCCTGCTAGGTAAATTCCCATTCAAAGAACAACACGTGGCATGGAGCTGTAATGGCTGCTGATAACTTGGCCAAAGTAGCTTCGCATAACAGAATAAATATAAATTTCAAACTTTTTTTTTTCCTCCTAAATGAAGCATGAACTCCAAAATGTTTTGTTTATTTTTAATTAGGTAATTTCCAATAAAGACAGACTTAAAAAAGAACTCAAAGTTAAAATTTATTGCTAAATTTAACAGAGTATTATAATCAGGAAACAAACATTTTTTGAAAAACGTCTTGAACCGCGAAATACCGAATTAGTAATGGATTAGTAAAAATTTCTAACTTTTGTTTCCTGATTATATATATATATATATACATTTAAAATTTATAACCAATTATAAATATGTTATAATATCACTGCAAAAAGACCCATTTTTTTACACTATCCGTCTTATCAAGTGATGAAGTTTTTTCAAGTTGAAGAGTTTTAAAAGTTTCAAAATTAAATACATGAACACAAACTGGCACACACACATGTACAGACTGATATACACACACATGTATACATACATAAATCTTAAAAATTTGTTTGAAAATAGTGATGTAAGAATAGTGGTTCCTTGGATACGGAATTTAATTCCATCCATGCCGACCATATATATATATATATATATATATATACGCATGTATACATATATATATATGAGTTTTGACCAAATATATATGAAAAATTGATTGCAGCCCAAAAGAATAATCGTTTATCAATCTAACATATTTTTATGATGGAATGTAGCATGGAGAAAGAGGAAGACTGAATTGTCATGGCTTTATTTTTGTGTTGTCTGATTTGAAAAAAATTCTTTCTTCCCTTTCTTTATGTGTCATTCCTTGATGATAAATTGATATAAATAAGTATTTTAAATTGATAAACGTTTCCATCTTGGGTTCATATATATATATATATATATATATATATATATATATATATATATATATATATATATATATATATATATATATATATATATATATATATATATATATATATATATATATATATATATATATATAATAAAATCAGTAAAGAACAGGTAGGAAAATGTCTTTAATCTAACACGTTTCACTTTATTAAGTTTCTTCATAGATTTGTTAATATAGCATTCTAAAGAAACTTATTAAAATAGAACACTTTAGATTAAAATATTTTCTTGATTTTTCTTTACATTTTCTATCATCTTGTCGGAGTTTAATCCATGTATTCAGGTCATTTTCATCGATATCAGTGATGACAGACTTTTTGCTTCATTTGTCGACTCTAAATTAATAATTTATTCTTGATTTACTGAGTATCGAAATAACTCGTTTAAAAATGGAAAATATTCAAAAGTTCTACAATATAACTGTATAGTATTGAACTCTAAATATATATATATATATATATATATATATATATATATACAGAAAATTGTGTATATACACATACACACAGAGATATACAGAGAATTGTGCATACACACAAACACACACACACATATATATATATGAGAAAAATTAAGACAAACGCATTATATCATGGTAATTCGGAAGTTTAGGACTATTTCAGGCGAGCCATCTTCAGCTTCCGTCTTTATTCAACGAAGGATTCTACATCAATGGGATTCACAAAGACCTAACCCGACGAATAAGAAAATAAAAATTAAAAAATAAAAACATATAAGACGATAAGAATATAAATGTGGCTCCCTTAAAAGAGAAAATAAGAACAATCCATCCGTTTGTTGAACCCACACACATTCATACAGAATCATATGTAAAAGTCGCATAGAACCCACACCAGATAACACGCCGAGACGCTAACTCATCACCCCTGAAACAAAGTTGATGCCGCCCATCGGTCAGTGTCGAAGAAAGTTCGAGGGTAGAGGGTGAGTCAGACGAGAAAGAGGGTGTGATAAAGAAAAGGAAAGAAAGGAGATATATATATATATATAAAGATTTACAACCTTAATTTAAAGGGACCTCATTATTCTATTTAGATTTATTTGTTTGAACTTGTATTTTTTCCTTTTTAAAAATTTATTAATATTAAAATTTTCTCGTTAAGAATATAGTGCTCGTCATAATTTTTCTGCAAAAATGTATTATCGGTAATATTTAACAGTGATGTGTGTCTGAAATTTTTATCATCAAAAATGTATTGCTGGTAATAATTTTCCTTCAAAAATGTATTGTTAAAATTTTTTTCGACAAAAAATGTTTTTTTCCCAGAAATGTATTGCAAGTAATTTTTACTAAAAGCCCTTTATGTTTCGAATAAATTCGCAACTTATTTAGAAATTATAGCTTTAAACAAAGTTTTAAAAACAGATTCTTTTAAATTTGGCTAATAAATAAATTTTGTAGTTTTTGTTAGTACAAGAAAGAGAATACAAAATTAGTCAAGGAATATTTTTTCATAGTGCTTGTATTATTTTTTCTCTAAAAATGTGTTACTGGTAATATTTGACACTAATGTATGGCGGGAATTATTTATCATCAAAAATGTATTGTTGGTCATAGTCTTCCTTAAAAAATATTGTTTGTAATATTTTTTTCCGACAAAAAAATGTAAATTCTTTCCCCAGAAATGTATTGCAGGTAAAGCTTTTTCTTAAAGCATTTTATGTTTCAATTACATTCGAAACTTATTCAGAAAAGCTGAAGATGGCTCGCCTGAAATAGCCCTATATTTCCGAATTACCATAAATAACGTGCCTATCTTCATTATTCTTATATTTGCTCTATATGTATTTATATACATATATGTTTAGAGCTCTCTTAGAGAGTTATCCTACCATTATATGTAAAGGATACTCCTTTGGATTGTTCTATACCCACAAGGCATGCTGATATATATATATATATATATATATATATATATATATATATATATATATATACTAGCAGTATATCCCGGCGTTGCTCGGGTGTAATGAAAGCTTTAAAATTAATCCTTTTCCTGGAGCTCAGACACTTTGGACGTTGGCACGAAAGACTAAAAACCAATAGTTGTTTCCAGTTAAAGCGAAACCGTAGACTGAAAGAAAAATGAATGGATGTAAGTCAAATTTTGATTTCCTGGTATCGATATCAAAAAAGTCTTTTTCGCCGTAAACTGAAATTTGAAGGCTATATAATTCCTCTGAGTAAATGGTATCATGGCTGAGACTAAGAACTACAATTATACCTACTTAGAGCCAAACCCGTAGCAAAACCTAAAATAAAACAGCTGAAAAAATACATATATACAGGCAGATAAACCGACACACACACAAACATCTTGCCTTATATATATATATATATATATATATATATTAGCGATTTTCTGCACTATTGTAAGAACTGCAACCTTGAAAATTTTGTATATCGTTTCGTATGTCTCTGTCTATGAGTGAATCAAATTTGATTAAAATCGGACCACTCTTTCTATTACCTGATTTTTTTGATTATCGATTTTTGATATTTATCGCGGGTACATCGACACAAAACCGAGCTAAGAACACTCACAGACGCTTATAGTACAACTGCGTAAGTTTTCAAGAAAATGGGTTCGGCCGATTCGGAATCTATAGGTAACGGACACACACATACACACACACAGACAAAGTTCCATTTATAAAAAAGTTAAGATATATATTTTCACTTCTGCTATATAAGCGTGACTTTTCAGAAATGAATTGAGTTCTTTCGGTGACTGGCGTGTATATACACGGCGTCTTACAACAAATCGGCCGTGTTTCGATCCCAGCAAGTGGATGTGTCTAGCCATACTGATGTGCTGTGATACAGCAAAACAGGCTTGTATACGGATGACTAATGTGTGTGTGTGTGTGTGTCTATATATATATATATATATATATATATATATATATATATATATATACATTTTATTAAAAGCCAATAAGTGACGCTTCTCCAAATGATGACTAAGAAAAACGCTTAACTAGTCACTTACGACTGTTCTTTTTATTTTTTGATACGTATTTATTGTCATCTTCATGGTGAAAAAATGTTAGTTAACCTCAGCTCCATTAACAGAGTGATTTCCTTTTACTTTTATGTGTAATGCGAATTAACATGTTAGAGATGATACGTTGTGTGCATTTAGAGTTAATTAGGTTTTCATATAATTATAATGTAAATCTTACAATCACAAAGTAATTGGACATCTAGCGGAGATGTTGCAAGGCAGCACTTAAGATACTTTTTATTAATGCGAATATTTCAGAAGAACAAGAGAAATACATGTTTTGATTTTGATTTTTTTTTTTTTGAGGGAAAAGAAGGAAAAACAATTTCTTAAATTTGATTGATGACATATTCCCTCTGGAGAGATGACAGTATAGTTTCAAATATTTTGGCAATACATGGCTTGTCAGGACGAAAAAGAAACTTAGCAGTCGCTTTGGTAAGAAGTAAAATGCTGTAGAAATTTTGGAAGCGTTCCTTGGAAAGTTCAACGTAACTTCGTAACGATCAATGCAAATGTGTTATTGAAACATTAATCTGTTTCCAGATCTGGTCGGACTGTTTCTGTCATTGCAGAACATTTTATATTACTGAGAAGACTTGCGTTGAATAGCAATGATAATCGGGGAGATGCTGGAAGAAAGCAAAGGATGAAAGCGGAATTAAATGTGAGACGGAAGATCTTAAAGGAGAAAAGAATATAAATACCAGCAAGTTACAAATATGAGGTATTTAAAGACAATTTGCTAAATAAGTTGGTAACTAAAGTTGATGTTAAATAAAACAGAAAGAGAGAGAGAGAGAGTGTGTGTGTGTGTGTGTGAAAGAAACAGTGAGTCAGGATAAGAGCAAAAGTTTATAGAATATATTGTCTCGGAATGGAGGTGGGTGCTTAAAAAGTAAGAATTAAACTCTTCTGAACTTTGTTGCTCTCGTTCACACGCACGCACACGCTCATACACATGAATACATACAGACAAACCTACATACATAATGTCATAGCGGCATCACCGACAGACTGAATGAATTCTTCCAACCATTACTTATACCTCTCCTCACAAGCGGTGAGAGGAAATAACCTGAGGAGAGCGCGCCCAGAGCGGGCCGAAATCAGCCGAGATTTGTTCTACGAACACTGCTACCTTAACGACTATTACTAGTCCCAGTTCTAAGGCCGAGGGTCGAATCAGTATTCCACACTAACTCGTATTATCGTTCTTATTAACTGAGTTCCAGGTATTGTATTCTTTCCGTATTTAGTATATACTCTTACTTACGTATTTGAATGTTTTTGCGTTATTCTAACCGGTCTTTTAACCGGGTCCACCACACACACACACACACACACACACACACACACACACACATATATATATATATATATATATATATATATGTGTGTGTATATGGATATATATATATGTGTGTGTATGTGTATATATATATGTTTTTTTTTAATCATTTCACCCCAAGCAAGTCATTCCACTGCCACTATTGCGCTTGAGGCTACATAAGGGAGGTAAATAGGAAGAGTGGTTAGATATAGGTAATGTCAGAAGGGGGGTAATAGATAGTTGTGTGGGTGGGAAGAGTGTTTGAAAGAATGGAAGTTAGTTTGTTAGGAGGTGTCTATTGACCTTGTCTAGAAGCCCAAGGAGAATAGCAGGGGCACCCGACCAGATATGGCAACAGTATTCAATGCAGGGGCGGATGGTAGATTTATAAATGTGCAGGATAGATTCAGACGGAAAAAACCTCCGGGCCTTGCACAGAGAACCGACTTTCATTGCAGCGTATTTAGCAATGGATTCGATATAGTCATCCCACTTGAGGTCCGCTGAAAGTGTGAAACCAAGGAGGCGTAGTGTTTTACTCTCTGGGAGGCAAGCCTGGTCCATGATAATAGGAGGTAGGTGCGAATGTCTATTATGATTAATTGATAGTAGCTTCGTTTTAGATGCATTAAAATTTACGAGCCATTTCTTACCCCAGTCCACTACGGATTGGAGGTCCTTTCCAAGCTCGGCTGCAAGGTTAGCTTTGTCGCCCACACCAGAATATATATATATATATATATATATATAAGTGTGTATATATATGTATATATGTGTTATATATATATATGTATATATATTTTTCGAAACATGTACTCTTAAATATAAGAGACAATGAATGTCTATTATGTTTAATCATGAGCCGTTCTAAACGTCGTATTTTGGCTTTAATTTCAGTTGAAAATAAAGACAAAAATTCTCCAACATTTGAATAATTTTTTATTAATTTGTTTCTAAGCTTTCGGTTCACATGAGCCAACTTCAGAGAGGTAACCAAGACGATAACACAATAATATCCACCATCAAGGACAATTTTATCTTGTGTTGAGATAAAACACCGCTAGGCAACGGCAATAGTTACCAAAAATAACAAACGCAGTTCGCAAATTTGCAATGTCATTCTATTATGTCACACCGCGTGATAGTGCGGAATGACGACAGAACACTGTGTTCAAATGCAATAATATGTTATGGGCAGATTTAAAAGTGATGTATTCATATATATATATATATATATATATATATGTTTATATGTGTGTATACATATGAATATATATGTGTATATATATATTTCTATATGTGTGTATAAATATATGTATATATATGTGTATATATATGTACATGTGTATATATATATGTGTGTGCATATATATATATATATATATATATATATAGGCTAGGGTTAAATAGGGACTTAGGTATTTTGAATCTTTATAAATATTTCGATAGTTAAACAGTTTTTATATACACTTAATTTTTTTTTCTTTAAAATAAAATTTAAAAGTATTATTACAGTCAGATTTACGTTTAAAAATATTCAGACTGTTGCTTTCTGCATTTCACGACGGACGCTTCTCGTGACGGACGCTTTTAGTTTAAATTTTAAAATCATTTGTTTCTGATGAAAGGCCGAGGCCGGTCTGAAATATCCAATATATATATACAATAATATAAATTAATAAATACAGTAAAAAAAAGAAAATTCTAACTTACAAGTTTTTAGTAGTTTTTCCTGTATATATATATATATATATATATATATATATATATATATACATGTGTGTGTGTGTTTGTCTGTTCATGTGTATATGTATATATATATATATATATATATATATGGGTGTGTGTATATATATGTATATGTATGTTTATATATATATAAGTAATATTCCTTGTCCAAAGAAACACTATTTTTGAAAAGTGCTCAATACAAAGTAGAGCTAATAAATAATATTTATTCAGAAATTTGTCCACATTGTACATACAACAATGCCTCCCTGATTAAAGGTGTTTTGCTTGTTTTTAACCTTTTAAAACTATTCAATTTAAATGAAACCACATCACTTGACCAGACACAAGAAGTGTTGAAGCAAAATAGCTACTTTTGTATTGACATTGTAACTTATCCATGTTATAATTTCTGAATAAATAATATATATATATGTGTGTGTGTGTGGGTGTGTGTGTGTATTGTGTTCAACAGTAAAGAAATAGTACCAACAGTATTTCTCTTTTGTATGATAAGAAGATGTGTGCGGTCATAGAGTGCTCAATATCAAGATAGAGGCAGAACGTTAATAGAATTAATGTGGAGGAATGTTCCATTTAACTGATCAGTGTTGTTCCTCTCATTGCCACTTTGAACTTTCCTGAAGGTATTTTTGGGATTTCTTCCATCTCTTAGGTTTTTGTTTTCTTCTTTAAGAAAATAGAAACGCCCTTAAAGATGGAAACTTCAAAATAATTCCTTCGCAAAAGCTTGAAGTCAGCAAGACTAGAAGAAATCTGCTCAGTTGGATGAAAACACCCTCTACATTAAATATACATTATTTGATAATACTTTTTAACAATGGATCGTCTCATTGAAAACGAGAAAGAAGTAACACAAGACCTTTTTGCACATATTTTCTTACCATCAAATTCGTGGCTTTTTTCGATTAAACGACGTCACTTTCAGTTCAATTTAAGTTTTGAACTTTGTGAATAACATATATGCATAACAATACAGTAAATTATATGGCAGATCGACATTCTATTACTTTCAAGGACGTTTAATCGTTGAATTTATTCTATGTTAAATGTCAAAGTATAAAAGATATATCTTATAACTTTCTTTCAAAATGAAGTCAGGATTTTCCTCATTGTCTCGGAGAAGCGTCATTCGTTATTTTTAAAACAAAATAATTACAGAATATTTGCCTTTAGTAACAATAATATCTATCTATCTATCTATCTATCTATATATATATATATATATATATATATATATATATATTTGAGAACAGATCAGACTTTAATATATATATATATATATATATAATTCTGCCTACTCCATGCCACAAACTGTGAGATATTTAAGGTTTTATAGAAAAAAGTGATTTCCTAAAGCTAAAATTATATAAAAAATCCAGCCATTAGGCCATAAAAGGCTACTACCTATCTTTTAATCTTTTAATTTTAAATCTGTTTACAAAATTTTTGACACGTTCATTAATCAACTCTATCATATATCCATTCCCCCTTTTTATAAATTCTAACGGACAATTCACAAGACTTATTCCCTTGTCACTAACTCCACCTACATCCCACACACAACTCGCCAAATATAAGAAAAGAGACTTTCCTTTATTTTCCACACCACCTGATGAGACATAGTAACTTCAATGTCGAAACAAAACGTACACACTTTAGTGGACATAAATTTGTACATGTTATAAACTTTCATTTATAATATATATATATATGTATATAGCTAAACAGATCTGTCTGCGGATGACATATATATATATATATATATATATATATATATATATATATATATATATATATATATATAAATATAAATTGATTGCGCCGGGACAGGGAAAATCCCAGGTTGGTGTCTGGGGGCGCGTTTATGCCACTGGACAAGATACCATCCTTAGTCTTTGTTAAGACAGGTATCTAGGAGAAGGAAACTCTGATGTAAAAACCTGAGGTCTTTTCTTGCTTAAACTGTGGCAATTTTTTGCACCGACTTGAGTTTATGAATGGATCCAAAAAGTGTGGATAGTATTTGCCCAGGCTTTCACCACTATAATCAAATCATTTGTGTGGGCTTCTTGACAACTTAAGTTTATTCAAAAGTCCTGCACACACAAAAGTCCACAGGCGATAGGGTGAAGGCGACCGGAACAGGTGAAATATATCACTGGAAGTTCCTAGCTGGATCTCTACACTGTGGCTACCGGTGGGTGATGGCCGTTCTGAACAAATACCTGAGCAATTGTGCAGTTCGTGTCCTCCATCGGTGACAAAGCAGCCTTATGTAGGGACAGCACTGCTTTCCCCATACTGGGGAGGAGGCGATAAAAGGAGCCCTAAACAAATTCTTGCTCAAAACCACCCTTGATAGCGTACTGCAGCTGCCTAGATATCCAGCACGCAGCCCCAATTATAGAAGAAGCAAAAGCTTTTATTTTGGATCTTGTCATGTCCGCACTCTACTTGACAATGATAATCAGCCAGAACGTAAGACGGCTCTTGTTGCACTTGAGCTGAAAAAGTTCGGGATTGATATTGCAGCCCTTAGTGAAACGCGCCTGGCTGGCATCTCGCAACTGAATGAAGAGAAAAGCGGGTATAACTTTTTCTGGAGCGGCAAAGGCCCAGAAGAGCCTCGTCATTCCGGAGAAGGATTTGCTACCAAGTCCAACCTTGCTAAGACATTACCAACCCTTCCAAAGGAGTTTTCGGATCGCCTAATGATATTAACCCTCAATCTAGAATGCGATACCCGTGTCGTATTAATTAGTTGTTATGCTCCCACGTGAGACAAACTAGAGCCGCAGAAAAATGAATTCTACCAACAACTGAGGGAAATTGTTGCAAATGTGCGACACAAGGAGAAACTTGTATTAATGGGTGATTTTAATGCTCGTCTGGGTGTGGATAGCGCATCGTGGGGTGGTGTTTTGGGTCATCAAGGTGTTGGCTGTATGAATGATAATGGTCTTCTTTTGTTGTCACTTTGTAGGGAGTTTAACCTGTGTATTACCAACACGGTATTCCAACAGAAAAACTCCCACAAGACTACATGGATGCACCCTCATTCAAGGGATTGGCACTTGATTGACTACATCATCACCAAAAGACGTGGCATTAAAGACTTTCATACCACTCGTTCATTTCATACAAGTTGCTATCTTTCCGACCATGCATTGCTCCGAAGTAAAACAACGTTGCATTTACAACACAGACGAATGAAATGCTCCTCTGTCCCCAAACAAATTAACGTCCCTCCATTAAAAAGCACCGGTCAACAAGCGGCACTGTCGGCCCACCTTCATCATTCATTAGATTCTGTTGAAATAATTGATGATATTGAATTTTCATGGAAATCATTACGTGACGCAATTCACACATCTGCATTGGAAGTTCTGGGTTTACCTATTCGTAAGAATCAGGATTGGTTTGATGATCAAAATGTTGAGGCACAGGATTTGATCAACGAGATGAACAAGGCTCACAAAATCTGGATTGAGGATAAGAACTCCACATTAAAGAAGAAAGAGTACAATGCATGCAAAAGCAAGGTCCAGAAAACACTACGGCAGATGAAAGAGGCATGGTGGTCGTCACATGCCAAATCAGTGCAAGAAGCATTTGATTGGAAGGACTCGAAAGCCTTTAATGAAAGTATTAAGAAAGTTTTTGGGCCACACGAATCTGGTGCTTCTCCCATATTTGCAAGTGATGGCACACTGCTGACTGACAGAGCGGATATTTTGAATCGCTGGAAGGAGCATTTTGAAGCAGTTCTAAACAATGCTTCTACAACTGACGAAGAAATAATTTCATCTATCACTGAGCGACCTGAAATTCCTGAACTCTCTTTCCTTCCAGCAGTACATGATGTTTTTGTTGCTATCAAGCAAATTTTTTCAGGCAAAAAATCTGGGAAGGACGCCTTACCTTCTGAGGATTTTAAGTACGGTGGTCAGAAACTGGTGAAGAAGCTGCATAGTTTCTTTGTGAAGATCTGGCTAACTGGAAATGTCCCTCGGGATTTCAAAAATGCACTAATTCAACACCTGTATAAAAACAAGGGCAATGGGAACATCTGTGACAATCATCGTGGCATCTCACTTTTATCAATTGCAGGGAAGATCTTGGCAAGACTTATTCTCAATAGAATAATCAAACACCTTGTTGACGATATCTACCCCGAATCTCAATGCGGTTTCCGTGCTGGTCGAGGTACTGTCGATATGATCTTTTCCCTCCGCCAGGTTACTGAGAAAGTCCGATAGAAGAACGAGGAACTGTATATGGTTTTCATTGACCTTAAAAGGCCTTTGACACAGTCAACCGCGCAGCTCTCTGGAAGGTTTTGAAAAAGCTGGGAATACCCGACAACATGCTGAATGCAGTCATGTCTTTTCATGATGGAATAAAGGCATCTGTTGTTTCAAATGGGGAGTCGTCAGAACCTTTCAATGTGACAAATGATACTAAACAGGGTTGCGTAATGTCACCTGTGCTGTTTGCTTTGTTCTTTTCAGTTATGCTGAAGTATGCTTTTGCTGATATTGGTACAGGCGTAGAATTCAAATTCAGAACAAGTGGTGGTCTCTTTAACCAGCAGCATTTCAAATCTAAGACACTCATTCGACAGACTATCATTAGGGATCGTTTGTTTGCAGATGACGCTGCACTTTGTGCAACCTCTCAGGAGGAAGCGCAACTGCTTGTAGATAGGTTTTCCGCTGCTTGCAAGGATTTTGGTCTGACAATCAGCATCAAGAAAACAGAGGTGATTTACCAATTTCGCCCCACACCAAAACAAGTTCTGGGTGTGAAGCAGCGGCCACCAGTATACAGCTTTCCCTATATACCAATCCGAGTAGATGGTAAAGATTTGAAATATGTGAAAAACTTTACCTATCTTGGAAGTAAGTTTAATTGGAATGCTTCTCTTGATGATGAAATCATTAATCGAATTGCGAAAGCAACTGGTGCTTTTGGGAAACTGCGCCATCGGTTGTGGGATGATAGGGGGATTAGCCTAAGGACTAAAGTACTCGTGTATAAAGCAGTTGTGCTAACTACGCTGCTTTATGGATCGGAATCATGGACAGTCTATCATAATCATATCCAGAAGCTCGATGTCTTCCACAAAAATTGCCTTAGAACAATTTGTAGTTTCACCCTACACAATCGGATGTCTAATGCGGACCTATTCACGCGCTGCGGTATTAGCGGAATTGAGAGCTTTTTGATGCAATCCCAGCTGCATTGGGCAGGGCATGTCTTACGTATAGAAGATGACCGGATACCAAAGCAAGTGTTGTACGGCGAGCTTAGCAGTGAACTGAGAAATGTGGGTAGACCTCTGCTTCGCTTTAAGGATAAGCTGAAAATGAATTTGACATGCAAAAATATTACTCACCGTGATTTTGAACGAATTGCCTCTCAACGAATTGAATGCCGGAGGGGCATCAACCAGTTCTCTGAGACTGAGATTGACCAACTGCACGTAAGACGTGAGAGAACCAAAGCATCTGCAAGTTTCCCGGCCGATCATTTGTGCAATCTCCCTTCTTGCCTCCACTGTGGACTTGTTTGCAAGTTTCTTGCAGCATTCAAATGCCATTTACGATTGAGTAAGTGCAGGCATGCTACGTCGAATTAAACAGTTGTCTAGACTTCATACGTCTAATTCGACGGGAGAGTCCATCAGATATATATATATATATATATATATATATATACCGATCATTTGTGCAATCTCCCTTCTTGCCTCCATTGTCGACTTGTTTGTAAATCTTTTGCAGGACTCAAATACCATTTACGATTGAGTAAGTGCAGGCATGCTACATCGAATTAGACTTTAGTCTAGACTTCATACGTCGAAATCGACGAGAGAGTCCATCATATATATTGATTGATTGTTTAATTACTTAGTTTATGGTCATAACAAAGGTAGACTAGTAGACATTTGTATTAAAAAATGTTCAATACAAATATATTGTAGAACGTTTGAATGTTTTCATTTGTAAACGAGTTACTACACGGCCTAGGTTTTTACCATGAGGGGTGTTTCAAAATAGAAAAATTTAAAAATGTACAAAATTAGCCACGTATGGAAATAAAATCAAAATAAAAAAAGACCAAGAAATAAAGTGAAGTATAGTAAAAACAGCCAAGCCTTACAACGGTGGCAAAAAATGTAGACTGTGCCAAGAAGAAAAATTAGAGATTATGCTATTCCCAAACAAAAACGAACTAATGAATGAAAGAACGGAAATTATGATTAAGTGTAACCATACTAAAAAGTACCCTTTATGTTCATACAACTATAGATGAAAACGCCATAATTCCTTGTAATTTTAAAAAAATACGCGTTCAAAAATTCCCTTCAACGTGAGCGTTAAAAAAAACACCGTCACGTGAACGTTGTTAAAAAAATAAAACGGTAAAATCAGTTCTTGTAAATCGACTGACGACACCACTTACGGTAAAAACCTAAGTCGCGTAATAAATCTGTAGAGACTCATCCCTTGTTCCCTGTTCAGGATGTGGTTTCTGGATTTCTTTTTTCCAATCTTTTCACTCTTACGAAGCCCCCTGCACATCAGTGGCATTACCGCCTTGCTCGGGGTGATATGATTAAAAAAATCGTTTAAAATAGAATATATTCAAAGGTTCTACAATGTAATTGTATTGAACACTTTTTAATAAAAATGTGCACTGGTCTAATTTTTATTATGATCAGAAATTAAGTAATTAGACAATCAATCAATATATATATATATATATATATATATATATATATATATAAATATCGACATATATTTATATATATAAAGTGATCACACTAATATATATACATATATATATATATATATATATATATATATATATATATACGTATGCTTATTTTTTCACTCTTTCTCTCTCTCTCTCTCTATATATATATATATATAAATGTGTATATTTACATATATGTAGATTATTAACTTTTATATAAGTTCCCTTGAATATACATATAAGACGAATTTTTCGCCTCTTTTGAATTATATGTTTCCACTCATATCTTTATTACGTATAATTTTCTAATACTGCCTTGGGTCAGTTTTGCTCTGATAAACATCTCAATATTTGGCATAGTTTTGACGATATTCTGGCAGCACTATTTCAAAATTTATATGCGTATACATTATACGCCAAGCTTCAATTCCATTATTTAAATTTGCCTTTTCGTACATTCAAACGGTACTTTATAAGACTGAAGTCTATTTTCTGTTGAGTCTCGTTTAACAAAGTAAATTCATATCTGTGTTCGATTTGCCACTATTATTTTGATTTATGGTGCAATACCCTGTGGTCACCAGAGGATTATGCCCCCGTAAAACATGACTTGATGTAGGTGGTTAACTTCTATAGATGCTGCATTTAAACAATCTTTTATTTCTACCAAGGGTCACAATATATGTCAATAAAATGTTTCTTCATATCATTAAATCAACATCAGCTATTTAAACCTTGGATACCATGCAGGTTGGATCGAAGCTTTCATTTTATATCCTCAAATGCCGCAATTGCCTTCGGAAGTCGTTTGACCAGGAAGTTCTTTTTCTTTTGATCACTTTCATCAACGAGTAATACTAAAGAACTGCTTATAATCTGAAAGTTTTCATGTTTTGATCAGGTTGTTATTCTTAAAAGTTTTGCGTAAATGTCCTTAAAGATCAGCAACTTTTGAAAGGAACACACACGCCTGTTAGGCATTAAAATGCATGGAGCATTCAAAGTCACTTAAATTACAATAATAATTTACACTACCGACCATAATTATTAGGCAACCACAGTTTTTTTTAAAGGAATGATGTATTTCATATTATTTTAGTATTTATTGCCAAGTGGATATTTCTAAAGGAAAATAGAATATTTTTTGTTAATACTGCCCAATAACATGTGCATCAAATGAACTGTTCTAATGTCCAGTTTTTGTGCTCTCTTCCCCATGCTAGTCTCTTCTTATTGTTTGACCGAAGCAAAAGCTTCCCGGCTGCCTTGTACAATTTTGCAAAATAATAATAACAAAAGAATCCTTCTATTTTCATTTCGTATTATCCACTTGACAATAAATACTAAAAATAGTATGAAATACATTATTTAAAAAAATAAATTGAGTCGCCTAATAATTATGGCCGGTAGTGTATGTATTAAAATACACAATGTGCTTGGGATATGTTTAAACGCCTATGCACACTAAGTTGTTGGTTTGTTTTGGACTGCTTGGAATAATGAAGGAAATGTATAAAGAACGTTTCTTGCGGAAAGTATATAAAATGATTACGACATACATTTTTACAAATATGATTGTTTTACTGTCATGTTTTTATTTGCAATATCTTTATTTATCTTTTGATGAAAGCAATAAGAAGTAATGTGCTTTGTGCTGCAATGGATATCGATTCGGAACGAGAAATCGGGGAGCCGAGTTCGAATTCCAGTTGCATTCATTTACGCACAAATACCCTTGGGAAAGGTATTGATCCGTTTGTTTTGATGAAAGTAAAACACTGTCCATTTTTCAAAGCGCTTTCGGGCACTTCTTTAGCCATTTTAAAAGGAGTTTAGTTTAAGGTTTGTGAACCTTTCTTGTTAATATATATATATATATATATATATATATATATATATATAATCATCCGCAGACAGATCTGTTTTGCTGTATCACAGCTCATCAGTACGGTTAGACAGCCGATTGACTTTTACCCAGGACTGAAACCTGACCGATTCTACCTCTGAGCTACGACCGCTCGGTAAAAGGAGGCAAACATTTTAGCGTGTATATTATCATTATACACATTCAATCGCTGAGAGTATTCTAATTCATTGCTGAATGAACGATATATTTTAAGAAGAATCCTTGGTAATTCGTAATTTTAATTTCACGAAGGTTCGAAATCCGATGAAAACTCATTGTTAGAATTTAACAGATTAACTTAATGGAAATAAACTGGAGAAATTTACAAATCCCTTAGTGAAAATTAATTTCGATTTCAAGTGTTCAATATATTTTATAAAATATTCACGATAGAAAGTATCACCAATATATATATATATATATATATATATATATATATATATATATATATATATATGAACGTGTATTTGTGTGTATATATATATATATATATTATAATTCAGATACTTTAATCGAAAGTGAAAAAAGCAGGAAGGTAAATTCCAAAAACCCGATCCTAATTAATATTAAAAATTTTATTTTAATATTAAAAAATGATACAGGAAGAGAGCTCTATGTAAAAAAAATATTACAGAGCAAATATATATATATATATATATATATATATATATATATGAACGCGGGTTTGTTTATATATATATATATATATATATATGCCTGCATTTTCCAATTATTTCCTTGTATTCCTGTATTCCATTTCATGTCTTGGCATCGTTTTCTGTCTCCTTTTCATCATGTCAAGGTTCTCTTCAGTTACCCATTCGTTTTTTTTCTTCTGTAGAAGAAAAAAATAACTGTTCGCTTCTTTTATTTTTGTTTGAACGAAGTTTTTCTCTTTGTTTATACTTTGCTTAACTTTTGGCAAGCATTTTTCTATCCCAATATGTTTTCATATTTCAGTGTCACATTTTTCATCCACTGCTAATATAGTTCCCAGATATTTAAAATTGTTGTACTTATTTGATTTCGTTCATTGCGTTAATACACAGACATTCTGCCAACAGGAAATGTTTTTTAGTTCTTTGTTCTTGCTTTTCTTCTTTGTCTGTAGTGTTTTTTTTCTTCTCTGCTATCAGTATTGTGTCATATGTATATCTTATGTTGTAAGAGTGTGGCTGCTAATATTAATGTTGGGTGGTTGTTTTGTTTTTATGGCATATCAACCTCGGCGGGTCATTTATCGCAAACTAAATTTTATATATTTATTGCTGGTAATGCCTTTTTCTTTCAACAACTTATTGTTGTTTTTGTAAGTTTTGTGTCTAGTAATATTTTTTTTTCTTTTCGAGTATGAAGATTCATTGGGATTTATTTTTAAGGGCAGGGTCCCCAAGTCCTATCCTTGTAAATATTAATGTGGATCGGAACTATGCTTAATGAATTTTGAATATTGTTTAGACTAGTTTTATTAACTTAATTGGATGGAAGATTGGCATCAGGTAGGCAGATACAAGAATGAAATATTATGGGGAGTCATGATCGCCACGTTTTGAAGGAACGAAAAACTTAAAAGAATATTTCTTGATGATAGAAAAAAACTTAAATTCAGCATGGGGAGTTCTTGTCTGAAATGCGTCTCTATGCCTCTCTGTTTAATCCGGGAAGTAACTCTACCATTTGTGACATTGTTTTTACATACTGTTGTATTTCTAATTAAAAAAATTAATAACACTTTTTGATTAATTGATTTGATTTTTTACCTATAATCAACTTTTTGCTGGTTATTTAAGAACAAAAAAATTTTAGCTTACAAAAATTTGTTTGGATAAAATTATGATTTAGTGATACAAATCCTATTAATTAACAATTAATGATACAAATCCTATTAATTAACAATTTAATGATACAAATCCTATTAATTAACAATTTAATGATACAAATCCTATTAATTAACAATTTAATGATACAAATCCTATTAATTAACAATTTAATGATACAAATCCTATTAATTAACAATTTAATGATACAAATCCTATTAATTAACAATTTAATGATACAAATCCTATTAATTAACAATTTAATGATACAAATCCTATTAATTAACAATTTAATGATACACATCCTATTAATTAACAATTTAATGATACAAATCCTATTAATTAACAATTTAATGATACAAATCCTATTAATTAACAATTTAATGATACAAATCCTATTAATTAACAATTTAATGATACAAATCCTATTAATTAAAAATTTAATGATACAAATCCTATTAATTAACAATTTAATGATACAAATCCTATTAATTAACAATTTAATGATACAAATCCTATTAATTAAAAATTTAATGATACAAATCCTATTAATTAACAATTTAATGATACAAATCCTATTAATTAACATCGATCTGTGATAAGAGTAATATAAATATAGTACCCTAGGTTATTTTAAGTAAATATAATGAACACGACTAGAATTCCAATTACAAACCATAATAGGTTACACCACCCACATATCCGAGCGTAAAACACCTGGTATTCTCAAGCGGTCATCAAACGTAATCGATGGTGCTGGGTATGATGGTAAACTGCGGCCGGCAGCATGGCCTCTGGTTGGGAGGTTGGGAGGAGCATGGAATTGCTGTTGTTCCCAGGTTCACCCTGACCCAGAGTGGTAGCACCTGTTAGAGTCCCAGCTATGGGTAAATAGTTGACCCCCAGACCGGACCCAAAATGCAACTAAAGTATTTACCAACAAAACCATTTTTGAATGAAAAATATTACCAACAAAGAAACGTTTCTGAAGGAAAAAAATTATTGCTATAATGCGTCTGATCTATAAACTTATTTCTTACAAAGGGTACATATTCTATTCTTGCGAACTTATTATAAACATATTATCGGCATTAAATTACCCGTTGAGGTGGAAATCAAATCAATGAAATCAAATCCAACGTAGTCGACGCTGCTTAACTTTTGATCACAATAAAAGAATAATTTTAAAATTCGGTTAAAGGATTATATTTCCGTACCACAAGGAATTTTTTTTCTGAACCATAAAGATTTTAGTGTAAGAGATGAAGGAATTGAATATTAAATATTTTGCGATAGGTATAGTTTTTCTCAAAATCACACGTTTCTAGAAAAATATTAGCAAAAGAACTCGAATCCTGTTCTTAAATAGACCCGTAATTCGAATCTTCCATTTGCAAGATTCAAATGAATCGTTTGACCATATTATGAAATTATTATATATGGTCAGTCAGTCCGTTAAGTTCCATGCGTGATACAGGCTTGGGCGATGATATCTCAAAAGAGATATGATTAATATCTTTTCCAAGGGTATTTGCTCGTAAGTGAATGCATGGAATTAAGCTTGAATTTGAACTTGGCTCCCCGATTTCTCTTTCTGAGCTGATATTCAGTACACCGCAACGCACATGATCTTATGCCACTTGATTCCTTGAGGAACATAGGGTCGCAGCGACACTCTTCCAACGCACTTAGGTTCCACCTGGTTCTCTTCAGCTCGGTCCATGCCATTCCAGCAGCGCACGTCTCAGCTTCAATGCTCCTCCGCCAAGTCTGTCTTGCGCGACCCACTTTTCGCTTTCCTTGACGAGCCTGTCTGGGGATGTTGGATGTAGGCTTCCGTAAAGTGTGGCCAATCTAGTTTCACTTTCTCTTCTTGATCTCGATCTCCACTGGGGTTTGGTTTGTCTTAGCCCATAGTTGTTCATTGGAGATAGTCTCTGGCTATCTGATGTTGAGTACGCACATGGTACTTGTCAGTAATTTCCTAATCGTGTCAGGTAATTAAACTGAATACCAGCGAATTCCTGATCTTTTGTTGTTTATTGATTGGATGTTTTTGTTTAGCGGCATATAACTCTTCATGAGTTATTTAATTACCGAATACTAAATATGATATACGCGATTATTCTTTTCTAGAGATAATAATGAATTTAGTGATACAATTCCTATAAATTAACACAGAACTGACGAAGAGGTGGATTCATAATCAATATATATATTATCGACGAAGAATTATCGAAACTTTTGGCTCTTTATCTGGTCACTTAATATAAATTATTTCAATTGAATTAAATCATGCTTGCAATTTCTTCGAATGACAATGTAGAATTGAAAAAAATCGTACGCAATGAGAGAAAATGCATTACATCATTGCTTTCAACATAAGCAACCAAAATGTATGTCCTAGCTAAATGTCAGTTCAAATAATTACATAATAAAGATGTTGACGCTATCTATTACTTTATAAAAAGTTAAGATAGAAGAATTTATCAATACTAGAAAGGTTCATAGCTGTTAGTACGATGGAAAAACGTACCTTCCTGAAAAATTATTTTATAGAAATACTAGCAGTATAGCCCGACGTTGCTCGGGTGTCATAAAAACTTTAAAACTAATCCATGGTCCTGGAGCTCAGACATTTTGGACGTTGGCACGAAAGACTAAAAACCAATAGTTGTTTCCAGTTAAAGCGAAACCGTAGACTGAAAGAAAAATGAATGGATGTAAGTCAAATTTTGATTTCCTGGTATCGTTATCTAATAAGTTTTTTCATAGTAAACTGAATTCTAAAGGCTAAATAAGTCCTCTGAGTAAATGGTATCATGCCTGAGACTAAGAACTACAATCATACCTATTTAGAGCCAAACTCGAAGCAAAAAATAAATTAAA
Organism: Ascarosepion bandense; assembly: GCA_037127315.1. Lineage (NCBI taxonomy): Eukaryota > Metazoa > Mollusca > Cephalopoda > Sepiida > Sepiidae > Ascarosepion > Ascarosepion bandense. The sequence goes on from JBBBDQ010002331.1 coordinate 2,117,057, forward strand.
AGGGCTGAAAAAATACAGATATACAGGCAGATAAACCGACACACACACAAAAATCTGGCCTTTCATATATATATATTGTTGATTTTCTGCACTATTTGTAAGAACTGCAACCTTGGAACTTTTGAATATCGTTTCATATGTCTTTGTCTATGAGTGTATCAAATTTGATGAATATCGGACCACTCATTTTATACCCCGATTTTTTCGATTATCGATTTTCGATATTTATCGGTGGTACCTCGACACAAATCCTCGCTAAAAACACTCGCAGTCGCTTATTGTACAACTGTGTAAATTTTCAAGAAAATCGGTTCAGCCGTTTCGGAGTCTATAGGAAACGGACACACACACAAACAAAATTCCATTTATAAATAATTTCAGATTTAGATTTTATAAATTTTAACCGACAGTTGAAATGGCTGTAGTGAAAATGCATCCAATAAGTTTTTTTTATCTAACAAACATTTTTCCCAACCGATCGTTTCTTTCAATGGCTAAAAATTAACTCGAGATTGCTTGCCATGTCTGAATTAGTTATTTAAACCTGTTAGTTTATTAGTTATTATTAGACCTGGCAAAGCGGAAGTCATACTGCCCGTCAGAATAGAGTTCCTGGGCATTAAGATGTTGAACTATTTCAGCATTAATTATGGCCTCGAACACTTTTTTGAAAATTGGTTGAAGGCTGATAGGGCGATAATTGGATGGGTCCAAAGGTTTACCACATTTCTTAAATACAGGAATTACTGAAGAGAACTTCCAACTTGCAGGAAAACAGGAAGCAGAAAGGCAGTAGTTATACAGTTTAGAGAGGACAGTGGGGGTGTTCAGGAGCACATTTCTTAAGGACTATCACCGGGATTCCATCGCCACCGCTCGTCTTATGTGGGTCAAGTTTTGAAATTACTCGGGATACTATTGTCGGGGTAATATATACGTCGTACAGTTTAGCCTCAGTTCTAATAGGGAAGTCGGGTGAAGGTACTCCAGACGAGTTAAATGTGGAGTTGGATGAGAATCCGCGAGCAAAGCACTCAGCTTTGTCCGCAGATGACGTAAGAACCTCAAATTCATTGATTAAAGGAGGGATTGAGGATTTGATATTGTTCAGCACCCATTTGCATAACCGCCAATAGTCCTTGGAGTCGAATTTGCGGTCAGCTACGCGCTGTCTCATTCTCTCAGCAAACAATCGCTTGGCTTCATTCAGCTTTCTCTTGCACTTATTACGAGCAGATGTGAATAGGCGCCTATTGTGATCAGATGACTGTCTCGGAGTAGTCGGGAAAGTGGTTCCTGTGGGCAATGGCGGCCGAACAGGCAGGAGAGAATCAAAGAGAGCAATGAGGTTTTAGACAATACTTCCTGGTAGGTATGAAGGCATCAATGCCAGCTTTAACACATGACGAAACCTCAAAGGCACAGTCATCAACTGGGAGATCGAAGAGTTTTCCCCAAGGAAAAGCATACGAAATCGCGAAAGGCGTCCCAGTCAGCTTCTTGGTAGCAGTAGGAGGTCCTATAGGTAGGAAGCTCCTAGAGGCAGTGAGTGTGGAAAGAAATACTGAGGGAGACAACAGCATGGTCGGAGTTGCCGTGAGTGCAAAGCTGAGAGACTTGACAGGAGTCAGGTGCAGAAGTAAAGCATATATTAGAGAGGAGTGACCAGAGAGAGTACTTGGAAAGCGCGTGGGGAAGTCCACCACTTGTGTAAGGGATTGGGAAACATTGCTGACAGCAGACACAGAAAGGAAACTACAAGACATCCTACAGAAAGTAGCTGAATGTAGACATTACCTGACGCAAGAACATTTTTATTTTCTTCTTTACAGCATTTGTTAAATCCTTTTAATTACTCGTTTTTCAACATCTATTGCGAAGAAAAGAAAAAATAGTGGTTATTTTATTTAAAAGGCCTAAAACTAATTTGGGTTTTCTCTGTTTAATAACATTAGACTGCAGATTTTAAAATAAATGCAATAATTTTAAACAGTTGAAAATTTATCCCGATCTTTTTTCGTTTGTCTAAAACAATTTATTAAAATTTAACAAATATTTTTCAAAGCAAATCTAATTTGTTGAAATTTATGTTTCTTTTTTCAGACTAACCACATGTCCTGTGACTGTTATATTCTCTAAAGCTTGTCTTTCAAGTGTCTCTTTATGAATTTAATTATGAGTTTTATTTCATTCCCAAATTCCTAGAATTTCCTCAGTGATCCTATAATCATCGGCAACAGGTTCATGTTAGTCTTGGTGGATGAAGGTTGCACAGGTACACCTTACTTCTATTGCAAACGCAGTGAGTGACTTGCACAGATCTTTAAATTTAAAGACGTATTATATACAATAGACTACGAGCAAAACCAGTAAAATACTTCCCATAATTCTATAAAAGATCAGTTGAATGTTAGATTGTACTGATTATCAAACAATTTTCTGAGCTTCCTCTCTAATGGCGCATCAAATCGTGTTCGCTTCGAGCCGCACTTTGTTTTATTATACTACATCAATAGAATGCACCGAGGAGGAATCAATATCATGAAATATCAAACGCAAGTCTGGCCGGTCAATATGTTCACAAGTTTAATATATCATCGCTTACGTGATGCACTTGACACCTGATTTACATCGTTGGTCCCGCTCGGTCGAACAACACCTAGCTTAAAGGAGAACTTGATGCACCTATGAACAAATCGATTCGACAAGACCTAAAATGTCTGCCCAAGATTTCGTTTTGCTGCGACGAAATCTGTTTGATTCGTTTCGTTAGGCTTTATAGCTGGCTGGTTCCATCGCGGTAACTACTTCATGGATTGTCTGAACAGAAAGTCCGTGTTTTTGCGTTCATCTTTCGCTGTACTCTTAATTTCTCTTCATGTTTGATCATTTCCTTTCTTTCATTATTCTTACATTGACTTCGTCTCTACCAGAGTTCCTTATATTAGCGTTTATCAAATATCAGTCTGTATTCTAAGTTGTCAATATTCTATTGACCATAATGTTTCCTTCTTTCTTTCTTTCATTCTTAAATCTCTGGTCTAACACGTTATCTTTCTCTTTCTATTTAACAAGTCTCAATTTCTCTAACCGGTTTTTACATATTTTTTGCCTTTTCCTGAGAAGAATTGTTTGCTAGAGACAAAGGCATTGGTGTTGAACTGGTATGTCTCATTTAGCATTTTGTACTGCAGTAAATGCTGGACAATTTTTTACAAATAAAGACTCGAAACGACGATGTGGCTCTGCAATGGTTGAGAAACTATTTCACCGAATATGGAATCACTGAGGAAGTTTCAGGAAATTAGAAATAAAATGAAACTCATAATTAAATTCATAAAGTGCGAGGAAAATTGTGAAAACGGCTTACTTTGGCAGCGCCAACGAGTCTGTGCGTTGTGTAAAATCCAGCTGCTCCGTTGTAAAAAGAACCAAAATAGCGGCCCTCATGTTTTATCCCAGGCGGTCTCAGACATTTAATGCGAAATCTCATTGTCTTGTCATTCGCATGCAAAATATGGTCGATCCTCGACTGTATAAAGCAAGCCGTTTTTGTTTCTTTCATTTTTTTGTGGGGGGGGGAAGAAACGGGGAGCGCGTTTTTTCTTGTGGAACGTGCCTATGTTGTTCAAGAAGAAGAAAAAGAAGAAAAAGAAAAAGAAAAAGAAGACACTCGCCTGATTTGTTTGTTTGTTTGTTTGTCTTTCATTTTTACCACATAGACAATTGAAAGACAAAGAAATTTACTGAGGTGAAAAGCCTTACAGAATGTAATACTCACAAGACATGCAGTTACTCTGAAAAAACATAAATTTCAACAAATTTGATTTGCTTTAAAAAATATTTGTTAAAGTTTAAATAATTCTTTTAGGCATTTAAAGAAAGATCAGGATAAACTCTCAACTGATTAAAATTATTCATTTTATATTAAAATCTGCAGTCTAATGTTATTAGCCAGACTAAACCCAAACTAGTTTAAGGCTTTTAAATAAAATAAACAGTATTTCTTTTTTCGTAATATATGTTGAAAAACGGGTAATTTAAACGATTCAACAAATGCCGTAAAGCAGAAATAAAAATGCTATTCCATCAGGTAATGTCGACATTAGAAAAGTCAAAGAGTTTCGAACAGATTATCATAGGGTAAGGATGACAGCTGAATTGGTGACAAACTTGAAAACAAAAGAAAGTAAGGCTTAAATAACTTTTCAACTCGAGAGAAGAAATCAAACCAAATGGACTTATAGTTAAACAACCACATTTTACCAATGCTCAGATCTTTGAACAGGTTAGAAATAATGGAATCTAGAGGGAAAAAAGGAATTTTAAATAACTAATTCAGACATCGAAAGCAAGCTTGAGTTAATTTTTAGGTAGCTTCACCATGTTTGATTAAAGATGTTGGATTGCTTATAACATCTCCATTCTGAAATTCTTAGACATACTAAACTAAAATTAGTTTAACGACTTTGAAATCTATTAAAATCAAAGAATAACTGGTGCTCAGATTTTTGAGTAGGTGAGAAAGAAATCCAGAAGACAAAAGACGTAATTTAAGGCCTTTGAAACTTGTTTTTTATAATTGTCTGACCATAAGCAATGCAGAACTATCACAGATGCACAGTGTGTTACCTAATAGGAGAGGGAGGAGAACGGGTCACAGTAGGTGTCGGAGAATGGGAAAGAGATGGACGGTCTAAAGAGCTGCGTGAGAGCAAAGTGTAAAGTGAGAGGAAGGATGGGAATCAAGGAGACAAGAGATGACGGTTGACTTCAAACTCTTAGAGATTGTAGCTATCAGAGAAACAAGAATACGGATGGGAGTTTCACATGCGGGAAGTGCGAGAAAAGAAGATGGTTGAGTAGAAGTTGCGGTTACACTTGATTGTCTTCACAGTAAAATGGTGGGACTTTGTTCCCGGTGTAGTAGCTCAAATATTTGTACAGGTGAGAATTAAGAGAATCCATATGACAAAATGCGTAATTCAAGGTCTTTGAAATCTATTAAAAACTAAAAACTAGTGTTCAGATTTCCGAACAGGTGGGATTTGAGAGAATTCAGAAGACAAAAACTGTAGTTTAAGGCTTTTCAAATCTACTAAAACCTAAATGCTAGTTCTCAGATCTTTAAACGGGTAGAAATTTAGGATCTTCAGAAAACAAATGATGAAGGATACTTTGCAACTTGTCATCTATCAAAATCTCCTCTAGGCATTCATTTCCCAGTAAAGAGTATTTTAAAATGCAGATATTGGGTCAAGAAATACATAAAAATTGACTTTTTTAAAGTAATTCTCACGGACAAATATCGGGTGACACTCGACAAACCTTGAGGATGGTCCAAATTATGCATTTTATCAGATACTTGCAGTATAGCCCGGCGTTGCCCGGGTGCAATGAAAGCTTTAAAACTAATCCATGCTCCTGGAGGTCAGACTCTTTGGACGTTGGCACGAAAGACTAAAAAGCAATAGTTGTTTCCAGTTAAAGCGAAATCGTAGGCTGAAAGAAAAATGAATGGATGTAAGTCAAATGTTGATTTCCTGGTATCGATATCAAATAAGTTTTTTCGTCGTAAACTGAATTCTAAAGGCTAAATAAGACCTCTGAGTAAATGGTATCATTGCTGAGACTAAGAACTACAATTATAACTACTTAGAGCCAAACCCGAAACAAAAACTAAAATAAAAGGGCTGAAAAAATACTGACATACAGGCAGATAAACAGACACCCACACAAACATCTTGCCTTTTTATATATATGTATTATCGATTTTCTGCACTATTGTAAGAACTGCAACCGTGAAACTTCTGAATATCGTTTCTTATGTCTATGTCTGTGAGTGCATCAAAGTTGATTAAAATCGGACAACTCCTTCTATAACCCGATTTTTTCGATTATCAATTTTCGATATTTATCGGGGGTACCTCGACACAAACCCTACCTAGGAACACTCGCAGATCAAGAAAATCGGTTCAGTCGTTTCGGAGTCTATAGGTAACGGATACACACACGCACACACACACACATCCACACACAGACAAAGTTCCATTTATAAATAAGTTTAGATTGATGTCCCTGTAACTAACTGAAGGCAGCAGAATTATGACAGTGTGATAGTGCGCTGGAAATATCGACCAGACTATTACTGGACAAATAAAAATCTATGAAGTATTTAAACTCAACAATATTAACTGTTGCGATTTCATGGACAATCATCATGGTTTCAATATGAAAAAAATATTTTTGTACGACAATACTCATTCTTATGCATCAAAGATTAACCGTGATTTTTTGCGAGTAAAAGTTCTTAGCGTATAAGATAATGAAATATTCACCGTCGAGTCCGAACCTGAATCCTATCGAAAATCTATGGCCAATTGTAAAGATTAAATTCCAAGAAGTTGACAAATAATATAACAGCAAAGTATAAACATTTAAAAGCACAATATCAGAAACTAAAACTGCTGTAGTAATAAATAAATAAATAAATAAATAAATAATTAAAGCAATAAATATTAAATTGATGCCGGTTATTGAGAAGACGGGTTACTATATTAAGATGAAGTACCCATTGCTCATACTACGTCTTACGACGGTTGAGACGATTAACCCTTATTCTTGTATTGGATACTAATAACCTTTGTAAATACTATTTTCACGGAATACAACAATTAACCTATTCCTGTTGTTGAGTTATTTATTCTTACTCACGACATAACACATATATATGTTGGTTTTTTATCCTATTGGTTCTGGATTTTATTACAGTGTCACCCTGATATAAGAGAGTTGTCGGGACCAGAGAAAATCTCTCTTATATTCGGCTTTCTCGTATATCATGATCTCTTATATCCGAGTTATCTATATATAATAGACACAACTCGGATATAAGAGAAATCAGGATATATCAGTCTTACACTGTACTTGTTTTTTTAAATAAAAAAAGTTATTTTCTTGTTATGCTTGAACAATGCAGACAGCATCTTTTATAAATTCAATCACTTGTAGAAACTATTCCAAAAATTAACTGAAGTTCGGTTTTTATTTTTAAATAAATCGTTTAAATTTTACAAAAACTTGAAAAGTGACTTGGAGTTATTGAAATTTAAGAAAGTTTTAATATGACACCTCAAGCAAGTCAGTAATGCCACTAGTAGGTAGGATCATACAGAAATTGTAACTGGAAAAAGAGTATTTTGAGAAATTGTTGTGGCGAAAGAAGAGACTTACCTCGTAGAGCAAAGCGTGCAAGGACTTCTCTCGCGTATAGGGCCATAATTTAGTTGAGTTTTGCCAACATGGCAGAGAAAGAAACATGGCTGCCTCTCGCGAGACTAGACGTGACAAAAACAGGTTCACGGGGGCATTTTCCATCTATATGAGTGGTTGATCGTGCTGATTGATTTGACCAGCCAATCAGAAATCAATCAATCAAAAACGACCTTGTGCAATAAAACTCAGCATCGCCTAAGACGGAGCAGGCGGAAAAGGATCTGACAGTGAGGCAAGGGTGATTTGAAATGAAACTTTAAGGAATTTTGCTGCGGTTCTTACAATTATTTTGAATTGTTTCTCTATTCTGTAATATTAAAAAAAACACAGCTGTAAATTGTTACAAACGCCAATGATTTTTGATTTACCATTCGTCTATTCTCCATGTGCTTTCTCTCTTTCTGACCATAATACACGGGTGGGTGCGAATCTCTTCATGGTCTAAAAAATTGTGAGTGAAATTGGATAATATATCCATTCGGAATGCGCCGATGGTTTTGGTAGCACGTAATTAAAAGTCATCGTGAATGAGATTTTGAGTTTGCCAAACTTGTTCAAACTTCTAATTACGTGAGATTGACTTCTTTTTTCTATCTGTGCACAATACCCGTAATATAAACGACAAGTGAGATGCGCGTGTGGAACAAAAACAGTTTGCCTGCAACAGTGTTTACCTAATGGGGTATGCTCGAAAACAAGTCGCCAGCAATTGTATATCTATATCTATACCTACCTATCTCTCTTTATCTCCCACTCTCTCTCTCTCTCTCTCTTTCCATATATATATATATATATATACATATATATATATATATATTAAATTATGTTTTAGAACATGTACATAATTTCTTCTATATATGTCATATATGACATATATAGAAGAAATTATGTACATGTTCTAAAAATATTTATAATAAATATTCACTGCTCTATACCTCATATATCGAGCACTGTTTTAAATTAATGTTTTGGACGGAAATTTTTTTTTCTCTCCTCATTCTATACTCACTCGGATATATATATATATATATATATATATATATATATATATATATATAACGGAAATTAACGAATTTTAACGAAGCTTGGTTATAAACAACCGTTAATTCGAAATGAATTGTTTGAACATTATTTTTTATCGATACTCGTATTTAAGTCGATATTCTGCTTGTAATTTAAACAGTATTATATATTTATATCTACTGGCCTTATTATTTACACATATTTTCGTAATAACAATTTATCGTAAATAATCAGGCCAGTAGATATAAATATATAATACTGTTTGAATTAAAACAGAATATCTACTTAAATACGAGTACCGATAAAAAATAATGTTCAAATAATTCATTTCATATATATATATATATATATATATATATATATATATATATATATATAAGTAAAAGATTTGTCAGTTAACTTCAGTATCTTGACTCTAGAGTTTGTAGAGGGACCCGTCCGTTTTCTCGTCAGAAGATATCATTTAATTGGAGTAGATAGTTCATAATATCGCCCGGTCTCACACTCCACCCACTTCTTTTGAATGAGTTTAGAGGTGATCACCTTGTTTCTTGTTTAGGAAGGGGTTCCCGGTTCATCCCCCTTCTCCGGTCTTAGTGTTAGTTCAGCTGGAAGCTCTTTGCAGTTACGGAGTATGGTGGCAACGTCTTTACATTCTGAGGGTACCGGGTTGGCAGTTTCCTGGTTGCTGGTTTCGACTGGTAGTTAGGAGCCCGAACTCTTGCGTAGCGTCTTGAGAATAATACCGGGGTTCTTGTAGTGCCATATCGCGCATGGACGGGCGTCCCTGCATGAAAGTTCGGTGGGCAACCCCGTGGCCACATTATGTTGTAGGCCGCGCCAGTCTCCATCCTTCACAAGTTACAAACGATTGACCGACTGATTCTATTCTAAGACCTCTTCTTAACTGAATCCCTATGGAAAAAAGCAAACATAATAGCAAAACTAAACCAGCTCATTTGAAAACGCCCAAACCTGTCTGCATCTCTTTCACTAACATACGCGGCCTCCGCACCAACTTCCTCAGCGTAGATTCATTCCTCCATAATAACTCAACTGATATATTAGCCCTATGTGAAACTAATCTTAACCCTTCTATCCCCTCATCTGAGTTCTACGTTCCTGGCTACCTTCCCCTCTTCAGGAAGGACTCCAATGTTCATATTCATGGGCGTAGTGTCTATGTCAGCGAACACCTTCCCTTAGCTAGAATGTCATCTTTTGAATCCCCAGATCATTCTTTCATGTGCTTCCGCCTCTCACTTCTCACCTCGATTAGCTATCTCTTCTTTCTCTACCGCTCTCCTTCCTCCCCTGACTGTTCATTACTTGACATCATTTCTGACAATATCGACAAAGCCATTTCTTCCCATCCCTCTGCCCATGTATTCGTGTTTGGTGACTTTAACACCCACCACACCAAGTGGCTGAAGAACGCTGTCACCGACCCTGCTGGTGTCCACACGATGAACTTTTCAATCACCCAATCCCTTACGCAAGTAGTGGACTTCCCCACGCGTTTCTCCGACAACCCTAACGGAAGGGACTCACTTCTAGACCTCTGTTCACTTCCATCCCAGACTCTTGCACTACCAGACAACTCTGCCCACTCGGAAACTCTGACCACACTGTAGTGTCCGTCAATATTTCACTCCACTCCCTCCCGACCCATGAAACCCAGACAAGTAGAATATCCTACTGCTATCAAAGAGCAGACTGGGATTCGTTCCGAGACTTCCTCTGTGACATCCCTTGGAAGAACGTTTTTAGTCTTCCCATCGAAGAATGTGCATCCGAGGTCTCCTCCTGGGTTGAGGCTGGCATCGATGCCTTCATCCCTGCTAGGAAATTCCAGCTTAAATCTCATTCGTCTCCATGGTTCTCACCTGCTTGCTCGGCTGCCATTGCCCACCGGAATCATTTCTTCCGACTCTATCGTAACTACGCGTCGGACCAAAACAGGCGCCTTTTCACTTCAGCTCGTAATAAGTGTAAAAGGATACTTAACGAAGCTAAGATGTTGTTTGCTGCCAGAATGAAGCAACGCATAGCATGCTCTAAATTCGGCGCTAAAGACTACTGGCGACTCTGTAAAAGAGTACTTAACGAGAGCAAGTCCACAATACCCCCGCTAATCAACAAATTTGAGGTCCTCACCTCCCCAGCAGATTAGGCTGAATGCTTTGCCGCAGATTCTCGAACAATTCAAATCTGGACTCATCTGGAGTTTTTACACCCGACTTCCCACCTAGAACTGAGGAACAACTGAATGATGTCCACATTACACCTTCGCTTGTCTCTAAGATAATCTTAAAACTTGACCCTCACAAAGCGAGCGGTGGTGACGGAATCCCAACCATAGTCTTAAAGAAATGTGCCCCTGAACTCTCCTCTGTCCTTTCTAAGCTCTACAACCTCTGCCTATCTGCTTCCTGCTTTCCTGCCTGTTGGAAATCTTCCACTGTAGTTCCTATATTTAAAAACACTGGAGAACCCTCTGACCCTGCAAATTACCGCTCTATGAGCCTTCTTCCGATCTTTGGCAAAGTGTTCGAAGCCATTATCAACGCCGATGTGGTTCAGAATCTCACAGCACACAGGCTCCTCTCGGACAAGCAATATGGTTTCCGCTTCATCAGGTCTACTGCTGATATGCTAACGACCATCACCGAGTACATATACCAGGCAATCGAAAGGAATGGCGAAGCCCGAACCGTTGCATTGGATATATCTAAGGCGTTCGACAGAGTTTGGCATGCTGGCCTTCTATGCAAATTGCGGAGCTATGGTATAACTGGACATTTGTTTCACCTAATCCAGTCATTCCTCTCTAACCGCACAATGAAGGTGGTATTACACGGACATGCCTCCCAGAACTTCCATACAAATGCAGGTGTCCCCCAAGGCTCCATCTGAGCTTCTACACTCTTCCTGATATACATTAATGATCTCCCTGATTCCATAAGAGCCCAAGTAGGTTTGTACGCCGATGACACCACAGTTTACTCTCGCCTTCTACAAAAATCTGGTGTAGGCGTCAAAGCTAACCTCGCAGCCGAGATTGAAAAAGACCTCCAATCCATATTGGACTGGGGTAAGAAATAACTAGTAAATTTTAATGCTTCTAAAACGAAGCTACTCTCAATTAACCATCATCGACAATCTCAACTACCTCCCATTAGCACGGACCAGGCTTGCCCCCCAGAGTGTAAAACACTACGCCTCCTTGGTCTCACACTTTCAGCGGACCTCAAATGGAATGACTATATCGAATCCATTGCTAAATCCGCTGCTATGAAAGTTTTTTCCGTCTAAATCTATCCTACACATATATAAATCTACCATCCGCCCGTGCATTGAATACTGCTGCCATATCTGGTCGGGTGCCCCTGCTATTCTCGTCGGGCTTCTCGACAAGGTACAGCGGAGGGTCTGCAATGTGATCGATACCGACTTGGCAGACTGCCTGCAGTCTCTCTCCCACCGGCGCGACGTGGCTTCACTGTGTCTCTTCTATAAATACTTTCACGGCTTCTGCTCCGATGAACTTAGATCACTGGTGCCCCCTAAATACGAATTTGCACGAGATACTAGATTAGCAACTAGATCCCACCCTTTTACAGTGAAACCGATAAAATGCAACCGCAGCTTCTACTCCAACACTTTCTTTCCTCGCACTTCCCGACTGTGGAATTCTCTTCCACACGATTGCTTCCCCGACGGCTACAATCTCCAGGAGTTTAAATGTAAGGTCAATAGACACCTCCTAACACACTAACCTGCTCCCATTCTATCAAACACTCTTCCCATCTGCCCAACTCTCAACCTCGGTATCCTTACTCATCTGACGCCTTCCTCCTGACATTCCCTATGTCTAACCACTACTTCTCTTTACCTTCCCCTATGTAGCCCCATGCGCAATAGTGACAGTCGAATGCCTTGCTTGGGGTGAGATGATTAAAAAAAAATCAGCAAGTGACAGCTTATACATCTCAATTATACACCGCGTACGTGTAGGATATCAGGATTATTTGTCTTTTTCGACGGTTTGCCCAGTTTACACACACACCTTAGCTATTTTACTTATATATATATCCCGGCCAGAAGCAAGTGTATGTCTAGCCACACTGATGTGATACAGCAAAACAGGCTTGTATATGGATGACGGTTGAGTGCTCTAGACAGAAAAATTTAAATAAAAACTTTTACTACTTCTGCTATTTATGCATAACTCTACAGCAGTGAATTGTGTTCTTTCGGTGACTGCAGTGTGTATACACCGCTTTTATATAAAACGCTAAAATTTCCCTTCTCTGATTCCATGAGCATATGGATCAGGGTGTAGCGACTCCGACTGACATAAAATCGGTCGAGTTTCGAACACGTCCAGAAGCAAGTAGATGTGTCTAGCCACACTGATGAGCTGTGATACAGCGAAACAGGCTTGTATGTAGATGACAAATATCTATATATAGATGGGCGTGTTTGATTAAAATGATGATCCGTGTGTGCTTCTTATAATTTGACATTTAACATGCCTACAGTCTTTACATTATTCCGACTACTGTCCGCATTTTTTGTTTGCCATATGTACGACGTTTCGGCCGTTGTACGCACCGGCCTTCTTCAGTTGCTAGAAATTTTGAACTGATCCCTTTTTACAATCCCTGAGGTATATGAACTCAATTCCTTGCCTAATGGCTCTTCTGGAAGCTATGAGTTATTTCCCTCTAACCCTGTAATTAATTTATTCACCACTGCTGTAGTCTGGTATTGAACTCACAACTCTCTGGGTCAAGTCACAGGAACTAAACAACGTTTATATCCACTGGACCATGTGTCCTTAAGGGGTTCAAAACCAAGCTACAGCAGTGGTGAACAACTAACTTGCAGGGTTAGGGGGAGATAAATCATGACTTCCAATAGAGGCTTTACGCAAGAAATGAGGATGATATACCCCAGTCATTGTAAGAAAGTCTTCGGTTCAAAATTTCTGGCACCTGAAGTAGGCCGGAGCGTGTAACTGCCGAACGTCATACAAATGACAACAAAGATGAGGACAATAGTCCGAATAATATAACTATTGTAAATAGTAACTCATCTTAGAAATATAGACAAATATTTAATATGCCTGTCAATGAAATTTGAGGAATATAAAGACAATAAAATGATGACAATACTGACAATAAGTTTGTTGATATTTATTCTATATATATATATATATATATATATATATGATATTATGTATTAGTCAGCGTTTTGATTAAATTGAAGCAAAGATAAGAAAGAGAAATATTATAATGTCTGAATATTTCCACACGCTTATTTCCTTCTTTTAATGAAACCAGAAATAAACAAAGAAGTGAAACTCATTCTTCCGTTGAATGCTATTATTGTTGGTTAGAAGAATTCTGGTGGAAACACAAATCCGTGTTTAATCCTTTAGTGTGTTATTCTATTATCAAAATGTATTTTAACTCCGATTAGCGTCTTTCTTGTCGGATTTTACTTGAAAAGACTAAAAGCATGCATCTGATGTTATGGAACGGTCGATTTAAGTGTGCAGCGACAAAGAAATTGTTGTTTATTACTTTAATGGTTATTGAGCCGAAGACGGATTTGAATCCTTCTTTCCCCAGAATAATTCCCTTCTCTTGCATTTGTGCCTAAAAATTAAATAAATAATGTGTGAACTATTAATAGCCAGGGTCGGTGGTTTGTATATTATGTGAGTGCAGATTGGTAGGGGTGAAGGTTGGTATCAGTGATGATATTTTTATGAATCTTGCATTGGATTCTATTGCATATGATGTTCTCTTGGTGAGGTGTTGAATTATGTATATATATATATATATATATATATATATATATATATATATATATATATACGCTCTCAGACTCTGATTGAGCACTCTGAAAGAAAGGTAGACTTTGAAAAAATAGTAGCTACACTAGCATCTACGCATCGTTCATTCAGTAATGGATTAGAAAACTCTAACTACTGGCGTATGTTTACATGGTATATCACACGCTAACAGTCTGCTTCCTTCTTCCGAGCACCCATAGCTCAGAGGTAGAATCGCCGACTGATGACAATTCGGTCGGGTTTCAATCCCGGCTAAAAACAGCAGGATGTCTAACCGTACTGATGAGCTGTGATACAGCGAAACAGATTTGTCTGCGGATGACTATATATATATATATATATATACATACAGGGTGTCCGTAAAGTCCGTGTGCACTTTGAAAATTTATAACATTATTTATATTTGTGATAGAATTAATCCGTAAAAACTGTTATAAAATTTAATGTACCTAGTTTTAAATGCAGCTATTGAATAATTCTTTACCACAAAATTTAAAACAATTTTTAGAGACTTAAACAGACAGATTGGAAGTGGTCGACCATGTCATTGTCCTCCACGTTCGACCGATTTGACACCATTAAACTTGTTCATGGGGGCACGTGAAAACAATTGTATCTGCAACCAAACCTAGTTAATTAGAGGATTTGCGAGATAAAATAACTAATACAAGTTCGTCCATGACTTTAAATCAGTTGGCAAATCTTCCGTGAACTGCAAAATCGTATTACCCTTTTTATTGTCAATGATGGAGGACATGTAGAAACTTAGAAAAATTCAATAAAACCTAAAAAAATATAGATTTACTTCTTTCTAATCCTTCTTAGAAAATATTTCTATTATATTATATTGAAATCAAGATGTAAATTTTATTCAAGTGCGCACGAGCTTTATGGACACCTTATATATATATATATATATATATATATATGTAAAACTATCAGTATACTCGTTTTGAAAAACCCTCCGACCATATACGCGGAAGGAAATAATGGTTGTATAAAAAGAAAGAGCTAAGTATGTGAACATCAGCCAAAGTACGTAGCCCAAAGAAAAAACCCGAGACGAGTAATCTATAACAATATACATACATACACACACACACACACACACACACACACACACACACACACACACACACACACACATATATATATATATATATATATATATATATATATATAGGTACGTCCATAAAATCGGTATCAAAAAAGCATAGTATGAATAAAAAGACTCCAAACATAATAAAAACAACATTTTTCCGTCAAAATGTTTTTATTATTGTTAAAAGGAAAGGAACTATTTTTAAAAATTTTTTAATGCCTTCTAACTTGTTCGAAATTTTGGCAAAAAGTCTTGTTTTGATTTGAGTTAGCGGGTAATCAAAACGTTACGACTGTTTACAATGAAAAACGTAATGATGATATCACTCAGTTTTTTCGGGTGACAACCACATTAATTTAGAAATTCTCGCAAAAATCAAATAATTGTTGGATTTTAATGAATCTTTGAGTACTCATTTACAAATAACTGAAATTGTTTTTGAAGTTAATATTTTTTAAAAATCTTACTAAAACTATTTTTATTGTGCAGTCACCCCTTATTCACACACTCTATGGACTCTTCCATGGTATACAAATAATCCTTCCTACACAGAACGGTTTGTTGTTGTTGTTAGAGTTGCTGAGACTCTTCAACTATAACACTGTCAGCTCTCTGCTTCCGAGCAGAGAGCAATAACCCAGTCGTGGTTCCGCCGAAGGGTAGAACCACGACTGGGCAAAAATAGACAGACATATTTTTGGCCCGGCTATATGGCCGGGAATACCCACATTAAAATGACCATGTGTCACATCCGGCCTTGCGTGGGAAGGCTAGTAAATACAGTTGTTGTTGTTAGAGTTGCTGAGACTCTTCAACTATAACACTGTCAGCACTCTGCCTTCGGGTAGAGGGCACTCTCTGCTTCCGAGCAGAGAGCAAAAACCCAGTCGTGGTTCCGTCGAAGGGTAGAAGCACGACTGGGCAAAAATAGACAGACATTTTTTTGCCGGGCCATATAGCCCGGAAATCCCAGTCAAAACTGACCATGTGTCACATGTTGCCCTTACTTGGAGGGACAACTAAATATAGTTATTGTAGTTAGAGTTGGTGTTTGTTAGAGCAGTTGAACCGCAGCTCGCTTGGTCAGCAAGAATATAGTCTATTACCTGGACATACTTCTATATATATTTGACGCCTACTAACAAGTATTCCTGAATCTACTAACCGTGTACAGGCTGTATATCTTTTATTCAATATACTTACATTTTTACTCTCATATCTGATTTTTTTATTATTATATTGTGTGGTTTTTTAAACAAAAATCCACAACAATTTGGCGACGAAGATGCGATGAAGTTCACGCGGAGGAAAAATACATTCGCTGCAAACAACAATTTGGCGACGAAGATTCGAACAATTTCACGCGGAGAAAAAAATACGTTCTCAAGTCAGTCTTCAAACAACAACTTGGCTACGAAGGATTCGTACAAGTCCACGCGGAAGAAAAAATACATTCTCGCCAAACAACAATTTGGCGACGAGGATTCTAACAATGGCACACGGAGGAAAAAGTACGTTGTCACATCAATCGTAAAGAGCAATTTGGCGTAAAAAAAACGAATATACGCATAACACCAAGGAAAAAAGCTTAAAGCTTAGCGTCGAGGATTTCGAAAATCACATAAGAGGAGTTAACAACGTCAAATTAGCGAAACAGATTCGCGCCCAAGCCATACAAAAAATTTTGACGAATTTCTCCACTGAATGACTTTATCAAAGTGTGCTACAACCTGACTCAAAAAAGTCGACCACAAACAAGTTGTGACACTAATACCGAAAAGAAAAAATGGAAAGATTTTCAAAAGAGAATACTCGAAATCATAAAGAGAACTGAAGAAAGACAATATCAATTACAAATGAAACAGATGGAAATGCAAAAGGCTAACAAAATAAGACAAACGGAAATGCAAAAGGCAAACAAAATAAGACAAATGGAAATGCAAAAGGCTAACGAGGAAAGACAAACAGAAATAAAAAAGAGACAAATAAAGATGCAAAAGAAAATTGAAGAAAGACAAATTGAAATGCAAAAGACAAACGAGGAAAGACAAACGAGGAAAGACAAACACAAATGCAAGAACTGTTATTAAAATTAACAAGCACAGCCCTAGATACGAACACAGAGAAGGAGGAGACAATTTCACATGATGCGATGTGGAACGCGATTGAAACTTTTAAATACTCACTTGAGATAGAAAAAATTTTGGAAAGTATTACAGGCGATACGAGGATATTTTTAATATTGACTGTCAGCACTGAAGTGAGAAGAAAAAATTAAGACTTCTACTTAGGAAATTAGGCACAGACGAACACACCAAGTTTGTAGACTATATTCTCCCTAAAAGCAAACGAATGAAACAGTGACAGGCTTCACAGAGCTATTTAGCCCAAAGATCTCGTTATTCAATAAAAGGTGGAAATGCCTTAATCTCAGAAAAGACGAAAACGAGGATTATTCTTCTATTGCAGCTATCGTCAATAAACATTGTGACGATTTTAAATTGTCGGAACTTACCCAAAACAATTTCAAGTGTCTCATATTTGTCCAAGGACTAGTTGCTGCTAAAGACATTGAAATGAGGAAACGCATGCTGATCAAACTGTAAAATGAGTCAGGTCTAACATTCCAAAATTGTCAGAAAATTGCCATAAATGCCTCAGCATAAAGAAAGATAGCAAGGACATTGAAAAGTCAGAAGTAGTGCACATTCGAAAGGTAAAAATAAATTTACGTTTTGTACCATTCCAACAAACAAAACAAAATTATAATGCCAAAGGGAAAAAATACAGCACTACGGTTGACAAGAATCTAGTAAAAAAAAGCCTCCCCATTCTGCATGTTACAGATGTGGTGGATGGCATTTGTTTAAGGATTGTTTTTTTTAAATACAAATTTTACCGATCATGTGCTAAGATGTGCCAGAAAACTACGTTATGCAAAAATGAAAAATCAACCAAGTAGAGTAAGGTCTAGTAGAGTGGAAGATAAAATGAGGGAAATACGTTGAAATAGAAATTCTTAATAAAAAAAATTAAATTGTAACTGGATTCGAGATCTGATTTGACGATCATAAACTAACAATAGATAGACTGAACTATCGCCCGGTTCACACTCCAGCCACGTCTATTGAGCAGGTGTAGAGGCCCATACCTTGTTCCCTGTTTATGATGTGGTTTCCGGCTTTCTCTTTTCCAATCTTTTCACTTTTCTTTTTTATTTTTTTTTCAATTGGAGTAGATAGACTGAACTATCACCCGGTTCACACTCCACCCACGTCTATTGAACAGGTGTAGAGGCTCATCCCTTGTTCCCTTAGTTGCAGATTCCAATTACGGAAGAAAGTTCCAAAATACGGTGCATAAATACGCACAAAAATCTATATAAATACAACAGGCTACAATTCGGGATAAAAGTAGCGCTTGCGATTTTTCAGTAGACGATGGATACTGGCGGGGCAAAATTTCGCCACCGCTTCTCTGGACAATAATTTAGTTAAAAGCGATAATTTCAAAGACCTATGCAACACACATCAAGGAAATTCTTAAATAGTTAAAGAGAAGAAATGCAATTTCTTCTTCAAAGAAACAAAATATGATCTTTAATTTAATGATAATACCTTGTCTGTCATTTTTAATATATATATATATATATTTTTGAATCTGAAACATACATCATTTAGATCCGGTTAGGACACATCATCTGTGATGTTACCCTGGTTCATTGACGGTTTCGGTCCTTTAAAAACATCACACCTTCTCCCCAGATTGACCCAGCCAAGGTTAATCAGGCCCCGGCCTGTGTCCTATATATATATATATATATATATATATATATATATATTGTGAAGCATTTTTGCTCTTTCTATAGAATCTTGCAGATTTCACTTCTTCGTATGTAGTGTTTGCTTTTAGGAAATTGAGATGGAATTCAGCAAGATTTACACCGTATTTTTTAATCGAAGTTATTTCGATATTTTGTAAGATTATCTTCAGGGAAAAATTATAATGACAAACATAATTCTAACTGGAAATGAAATATTTCTTTCTTTAAATTGATTTTAAGCATACTGCTAGATTCGAAACTAAGTCTCATCGTTTTACTCTTGAAAGATCCAATCATTTTACACTTAAAATGGCTTGATGCAATTTTAATCTTTATGCAGTTTTTGTCTCACACTTCTCACTTGTTAATCTCTCATCCAATTTATTACCTACCAGTCAAATATGATCTTCAAAAACACTAATACAATATCATTTTTTTCTTTTACTCTTAGTTAGTTTTTTTTGTTTCTCACTCCTTAATAACATTTTATTTTTTGTTTAAGATTGGGTCACTATGTCGATCCAGGATGTTTTTTCCACCTGAATCCATCCTGCATATATACAAGTCAACCATCCGTCCGTGCATGGAGTACTGCTGCCATTTATGGTCAGGTGCCCCTGCCGTTCTCCTCAGTGTTCTTGACAAGCTCCAAAGGAGAGTCTGTAATGTGATAGGTACTGATCTGGCGACTCGTCTGCAGCCACTTTCCCATCGTCGAAATATGGCCTCCCTCTGTCTCTTCTATAAATACTTTCATGGCTTCTGCTCGGATGAGCTTAAGTCACTGATGCCTCCTCAACAGGTGTTTACCCGTGCAACCAGACTGGCAACTGGGTCCTACCCATTCACAGTCAGATTAGCCAAACGCAGACGACAATTCTACTCCTGCAGCTTCCTCTCTCGCACTTCCCGCCTGTGGAACTCGCTCACGTATTCTTGCTTTCCTGAAGGCTACGACCACCAGAAATTTAAAAGCAAAGTTAATACTCACCTACTAACCACTGGACTCTAGCTCTCTCCCCTCCGCTGTATAATCTTCAGGTTCTCTCCGCCCATGTATCTGTCATTGCACCTGCTTTCTCAGCTTTCTATTGTTCCTTTCTAACTAGCTTGTACTCCTCACTCTTTTCTAATTAATCTTTCTACATTTATGTAACCCACTGCACATCAGTGGCGTTTCCGCCTTGCTCGGGGTGAAATGATTAAAAAAAAAAAAAAAAATTCACCCTCATTAAACCCATGCATCTACCCTGATCTGTTGCCTTGCGTGAATTGAATAAAAATAGTTAAAAATGCAGATTTTATTCTAATACTTTCTTTATTCGTACATTTTGCCTGTAGAATTTTAATCCTCTAATTTACTTATCTACCACCTAGAATTCTCACATTTTAAATCCAAAGTTAGATGAATTCTTCTCCCTATTAGTGATCCGTTTTTTTTTATTTTCTTTTCTTAAATATTCTCACTCTTTTTCAATTTCATTAACCCTCTGAGCGGTAGTGACATAATTACAGAAATAACAATGTATTTTTGCCTGAAAATAAAATATGCAAAACTAGAATTTAATTTAAAAATACTTTTATATATTGAGAATAGAAAACAATTCCTTAATTTCTTGGAAAAAAAATTTCTGCTTTACCATATTTTTATTCTACTGACTAGCAGTATAGTCCGGTGTTGCTCGGGTATAATGAAAGCTTTAAAACTAATCCATGGTCCTGGAGCTCAGACTCTTTGGACGTTGGCACGAAAGACTAAAAAGCAATAGTTGTTTCCAGTTAAAGCGAAACCGTAGACTGAAAGAAAAATGAATGGATGTAAGTCAAATTTTGATTTCCTGGTATCGATACCAAATAAGTCTTTTTCGTCGTAAACTGAAATTTGAAGGCTATATAAGTCCTCTGAGTAAATGATATCATGACTGAGACTAAGAACTACAATTATACCTACTTAGAGTCAAACTCGAAGCAAAAACTAAAATAAAACAGCTGAAAAAATACAGACATACAGGCAGATAAACAGACACACACACAAACATCTCGCCTTTTATATACATATATTAGCGATTTTCTGCACTATTGTAGGAACTGCAATCTTGAAACTTTTGGATATCGTTTCTTATTTCTTTGTCTATGAGTGCATCAAATTTGATTAAAATCGGACCACTCCTTCTATAACCTGATTTTTTTTATTATCGATCTTTGATATTTATCGCGGGTACCTCGACACAAAACCGAGCTAAGAACAGTCGCAGCAGCTTATAGTACAACTGAGTAAGTTTTCAAGAAAATCGGTTCGGCCATTTCGAAGTCTATAGGAAACGGACACACACAGAGAGACACACGCATACACACACATAGACAAAGTTCCATTTATAAATAAGTTGATTTCCTGGTATCGATATCAAATACTATTTTGCGTCTTAAACTGAATTTTGAAGGCTAAATAAGTACTCTGAGTAAATGGTATCATGGCTGAGTCTAAGAACTACAATTATATCTATTTAGAACCTGACCCGAAGCAAAAACTAAAATAAAAGGGCTGAAAAAAATACAGACATGCGGGCAGATAAACACACACTCACACACACACAAACAAACACCCTGCTTTATATATATATATATATATATATATTATCGATTTACTGCACTATTGTAAGAACTCAGACCTTGAAACTTCTGAATATCGTTTCTTATGTCTTTGTTTATGAGTGTATCAAATTTGATTAAAATCAGACCACTCCTTCTATAACCCGATTTGTTCGATTATCGATTGTCGATACTTACCGGATTTACCTCGACACAAAACCAAAATAAAAACACCCGCAGACGCTTATAGTACAACTGTGTAAATTTTCAAGAAAATCGGATCAGCCGTTTCGGAGTGTATAGGTAACGGACACGCACTCAGAGACACACACACAGATACACACACACACACACACACACACACACACACACACACACACAGACAAAGTTCCATTTATAAATAAGTTTAGATTAGATATATCTTATACTGAAAATAATTGTATTCATGTTAGATATCCAGAAAACCGAGAGACGGGTACTTCAACAGGTAAATAGGAATTGCCTCAGGATGTGCAGTTACGATGTTGGCAAGTTTCTGTTAGGCAAATTGCTTTTAAATTAAGTTTCCTCCATTTTGAGTGCGTTGGCATAATGTCGATGTAAGAAACGACAACGCTCTTTAGTCTTTGACTATGAACTCATGACATTAATTACACTTTTCTTTAAAGTAGAATAGAGATCGTTCTGTCTTTCTGACGTAATGTTCGACAAAATGCATATTATTGTCAATATCTAAATAGAATATATAATATTCAGATGTATATTGACATATAAACACCAACATATTCATCAGTCTAGACACACGCACACAACACACAGGTATAGGGACATATATTTTTCTTAAAAATAATAGACACGTTATGGCAACAACATTTGTTATCTTTCGAAAGTTTCTCTAATGTGGTCTTGTTTTTTATGATATACTCCAAATTCATGCTGTCTCATCAAATATTTTGGTTCCGACAAGCTGTTATCGGAACCAAAATATTATAATATTTCATATCAGAAAATGCTATACTCTATGATTTTGATAAATTTAATCGCAATGCCAATCGATATATTTTGAAGATAAGAATTTACGATTGGTTTATATATATATTTTTTTAAATCATTTCACCCCGAGCAAGGCGGAAACGCCACTGATGTGCAGGGGGCTACATAAATGTAAAAAGATTAATTAGAAAAGAGTGAGGAGTACAAACTAGTTAGAAAGGAACAATAGCAAGCTGAGAAAGCAGGTCCGATGACAGATACATAGGTGGAGAGAAAAAGAAGGTTATACAGGGGTGGGGAGTGAGCTAGAGTCCAGAGGTTAGTAGATGAGTATTGACTTTGCATCTGAATTTCTGGAGGTTGTTTGTCCCTGCTCACTTAAGATTGACCTATTCTAATATTATTCTACACTCACTAACACACGCGGTTAGTTAT
Organism: Ascarosepion bandense; assembly: GCA_037127315.1. Lineage (NCBI taxonomy): Eukaryota > Metazoa > Mollusca > Cephalopoda > Sepiida > Sepiidae > Ascarosepion > Ascarosepion bandense. The sequence goes on from JBBBDQ010002331.1 coordinate 2,140,163, forward strand.
TTTGTTGCCTTACTTGGGATTACAAGATTAAATGAAATTATATATTTTAGAAATCAAATTGCAGTGTTAATTTCAAGCGCCGTTTTTTTGTAAAGCAAAAATCCATATGATTGAAGGAGGTATGACGCTACTGTTCATTAATTTACGAAATAAAAATAAATGTTTAGTTTCTCACTCAAAACCCATGGAGATGGATCATTCTTCTTCTTCTATGTGGCCTGTACTTTCAAGACGTAGGCGATTATGGCTTTCCACGTCTCTTTATCCCTGGTCGCTCTTAGCACGCTTTCTTCTGTTACTCCACGCCACCCTCGTTCACTCATCCACCTGATCAGGTCCTTCATATATATTTTATCCGCTGCTTTCCCCGGTTTCTTTTTTCCCTCTTTCTAGCCTGCTAGTATCAGCTTCTCCAAGCCCTCCTTCTGCATTGCATGTCCCAGGAACGTTAGCTGTTTGTTCCTGATGATCAGCATTAATTTTCTTTTTGTTTCCATCCTTCCAAAACTTCATCATTGCCCACATGCTCTATCCATGATATTCTCAACATCCTTCTGTAGAAACACATTTCAGTTGCTTCAAGTTTTTCCTTCACCCTCGATGATATTGTCCAGCATTCACTGTCATATTGAAGAACTGACATCACATAGCAATCCAGTACTCTCTTCCTTGTTTCTAGAGATTGTTCTGTTTCTTAATACTCTACTCAGCTTCTGGAATGCAGCCTTGTGCTTTTGGATCTCAGCAATACAAATGAATAGAAACTGTGACCACAAAGTGAGGGGACAGTTTATATAGTGATTGTAATATGGAATTGATCCCCAAGTTTATATCTGCAGCATCCGACTGTAGTAGCACATTTCGGTTGCTTGAAGTATTTTCTTCATGTTTGATGATAATGTCCAGCATTCACTGCCATATTGCAGAAGTGACAACACATAACTATCCAGTAGGCTCTTCTTTGTTTCTAGCGAAATTGTCCTGTTTCTTAATACTTTACTCAACTTCTTGAATGCTTCCTTCGCCATGCCAAGTCAAAATTTTAATTACGCAATATGATTGTTTCCATTTATGTATGACCAAAAGCCATATGTAAGAATAATTATTCTCACACTAGTACATATGCGTAAAAACATATATATATATATATATATATATATATATATAGCTAAAATGATGTCAAGGTGATTGTTCTAGCTAAAGTGAAAATGAGAAAATTACTTTAAAACATTGAAAGTAAACATGCACAAAACACATTAATTAATTAACTAATTCAGAAATTTCATAGAGTTAATGAAAATTTATAAACTGAAATCGTCGATATTATATATATATATATATATATATATATATATATATAGACTGACAAATACTAAGACAAGATAGATAGATAGATAGATAGATAGATAGATAGATAGATAGATAGATAAGTGCAGAAAGTTTTAAGTAATGAAGTTTTGAATGATGAGAATAGAAATGAATGGTACAGATTTGGAGAGACGCGGACAGATTGATACGAAGAGGCACAGACAGAACGAGACGAGACTGGGCGTTGGAGAGTACAAAGGGGCGATCACACAATATATATATATGTATATATATATATATATGCACACACATTTTATTTTCATTTTACCTTCGTGTGTTCCCCTTTTGGATGTATGTTTTGGGTTGTAAAATAAATATAATTGCATTTAGAATATGAGATTTTCTTTGGACGGTATAGATATATTCGTCGTATATCTAAACTTATTTATAAATGGAACGTTGTCTGTGTGTGCGTGTGTGTCTGTGTGTGTATGTGTCCGTTACCTATAGACTCCGAAACGGCTGAACCGATTAATCTGAAAATTTATACAGTTGTACTATAAGCGTTTGCGAGTGTTTTTACTTACGTTTTGTGACTTGGTATCCCCGATAAATATCGAAAATCGATAATCGAAAAAATAGGGTTATAGAAGGAGTGGTCCGATTTTAATCAAATTTGATACACTCATAGACAAAAATATAAGAAACGATATTCAGAAGTTTCAAGGTTGCAGTTTTTATAATAGTGCAGAAAATTTGATATCGATACCAGGAAATCAAAATTTGACTTACATCCATTCTTTTTCTTTCAGTCTACGGTTTCGCTTTAACTGGAAACAACAATTGATTTTTAGTCTTTCGTGCCAACGTCCAAAGAGTCTGAGCTCCAAGACCATGGATTAAGTTTAGAGCTTTTATTACACCCGAGCAACGCCGGGCTATACTGCTAGTTATTTTATATAATAACCATTTGTACTGTTTTCTGTTAGAGGAGTGTTCTGTAGATAAGGAAAATTTTCTACAGTGTTTAAGATTTAAAATATATTTTCGCTACAACTTTAAATTCGGGTTGAATTTGGCGCACACACAACTAATTCGAATTGAATTGAAGCAAAATATATTTTCGTGGAAGTTTTGACAAGTCAATTTGATCTCTACCAAGCTCTGGCATTAATCCTATGAACTTTGTGACATGAGCCATTTTGGAGAGTGTGTTATAACACGTGTTCTTGAGGTTATGATATTAGTCTTGCATAGATACTGGTCGTGACGTCTGTGAGAAATATTCTGAAGACATTCTCCAACAAGATATATTTTGTATAAATACAAACATGTGGCACAAGGCCAAACAAAAGATAGGGAAAAGGCTGGTTTCTTCTGTCTTATAAATAAACACTGCTAGATACAATCACTGACCCAAACATACCTCAATGTTCCTTAGACTAAAACAGCACATTCGTACATACTATTCTTACTACATCCACCATAATTCCTCAAAATCACCATTAATTCTTAACTAGTTACTCTTTGTAAAATTCTTGTCTGTTGGGAATGGGGAAAATATGAATTCAAAATCGCCAATGAATATTACGAAGATAATATAGAATATTTACAGGAAACGAAATAAAATAGAGTTAGTAATAAGAAAATCCAAAATTTTTAACTTGTCTCAGAAACATCAGTTTCCTTAACAAAATCAAAACGGGACTTTGATATTATCATTGTCCAACTACTCACTCAAACACAAAAAACAAATAAGAAAACCATACCTGAAATACGAAAGACGCCCCGTATCTACCAGTGAACTAATATCTCTGATCATCTAAAAAGAGTGATAGATTGGGGAATTTAACTATGAAGAGTTGGAGCAGAAATAGACAAGTGCTAATGAGCTTAGTAATCTTTTGAAAGAAGATTCTAAACTCAATATATAAACCTAGTCTAAATCCTAATACCAAACTCGCATCAAACTATCAATCTAAGTTGGCCATTCTTACTCGACACGAACGTACAAGATACACACAATTTTTGTAACGTTTTGATGAAGTGGGATGCAGCCTTTCCCTCCTAAACTTGACTTTAAGCTGATCGTTAAAATACTAGACAAATTAAAAAGAAGTAAGCTTCTCCCTTATACAGATTTCTTTCTGGTGTGTCATTTAAATCACGACTTTCATAACGTATAGCAAGCGAAAGAACTCATCGTGTTTAGCTTTCGTCAGTGACGGTATCATATTGCTAAAAACAAATCTACCATTGAGGAGAAAAAACTTTCTGTGCAGTTTGCAAACTATAATATATTCCCCAAACCTTCAAAACGGTACTACGATTCTGCAATAGAGAAAGGTGTGTTCCAGGGTTTTCACCGTTCCATCACAATGAACACAGTTTAGAGGTTTTTCCAAGCCTGCTGCACAACATTTTTGCAGACACTGAAGGTTCTTTGAATCACCAGCCAGGTGAGTGATTTCTCATCATTACTGAGTCATATTAACCCAGACACCCAAGAGCCTCCTGATTCAAAACACTGAGCTCGCCTATCAGATCATCTTGAGCATCCCCCATAGCTAACACAAAATGTAATGTCCTACGAAACAACGACCCCCGAAAGTGCGTCAGAGCAACCTTATGTTCACTATAGAAAATCTCGGCATCGGGGTAAATGATAGAGATTCTCCTCACACAAGTGCACACTTAGGAAGGTTTTATAGTCGAATTTGTTCAAGAAGTCCCGGAAATTTTTCCCACCTGAATCTATTCTGCACATATACAAATCTACCATCCGCTCGTGTATTGAATATTGCTGCCATATCTGGTCGGGTGCCCCTGCTGCTCTCCTTGGGCTTCTTGACAAAATACAAAGGAGGATCTGTAACGTGGTTGATACTGACTTGGCAGACCGGCTGCAGCCGCTCTCACACCGGCGTGATGTGGCTTCCCTGTGCCTCTTCTACAAGTACTTTCATGGCTTCTTCTCCGATGAGCTTAGATCACTGGTGCCGCCTAAGCACGAATTTGCACGAGATACTAGATTAGCAACTAGGTCCCACCCTTTTACAGTTAAACAAATAAGATGTAATCGTAAATTCTACTCCAACAACTTCTTTTCTCGCGCTTCCCGTCTGTGGAACTCCCTTCCACAAGTCTGCTTTCCCGACAGTTACAATCTCCAGGTGTTTAAATGTAGGGTCAATAGATACCTCCTATCACACTAACTCCCATCTATTCTCACAACACTCATCTACCCAAATCCTTACCCGCCTATCACCCACCCTCTGTCATTTCCTATACTTAATCAGCCTTTCTCCACTCTACGTAGCCCCCTGCACAGTAGTGGCAGTGACATGCCTTGCTCGGGGTGAAACGCTTTAAAAAAAAAAAAAGTCGCCTTCACCATCCGATTGCCGCCATATTCCATGTATGTTATGGGGAAAGTCACCTATTCCTCAGACAATGGACTCTCCCTCTTATATTAATAAGAGTTAACAGGAAATTTCTAGAAGATTTTTTAGACTTTTATTTGAGTTCAGTAGAACTAATAGGCAGTTGATATTAGTCGGCAGTTAGCCGAATACTAAAGAGTCAGCTTTCAGTGAAAGATTATCAAGTTCCTAAGATTTTGAGTACGCCAAGTCGATTAGCAACCGACATAGCACGATTCAGTGTGGAAACTACTCCACAACAATGTAATAACACGATGCAAAGCGTCTGTTGACTAATTTTATGCTAGACATAACCGGATTATTTTCAGAATATTTGAGGGCACAGATCGTTTGATCTACCTTAGAGGGCTTGTCTTCCCACAAGAAATAGAACAGGATCCTTACTAATGATATAAGTTTAATAGACGGAAGACCAAGTACAGAAAGTCGCTAAAGGAGAAACTGTAAGATGTGCAAGAACCATGCTACCGCCCTTCCATATAATGAAAATAATCCCTCAGGGACCACAGACGAACCGCTTTCTCAACTTTCTCCGGCATTTACAAACAATTCATTTTTAACAGAAGATCAAGAATGAACCAAAATTCGAGTACCTTCAGCAGTCATACGTCCAACAGACCTTTTGCAATTGATCTTCGCCACGGTCACCGTCTCATACCCAACAATCTCTTTCCTGAATTCGTCAGTCTCGGCTCTGTTTGACCCAAAAAGTGAAACGCCGTCACCATAGGTGGGGTATCTAGATGAGGTGGTAGCATCAAGTAGTGGAATTCCGTGAATAAATAGATTCGCTTTTAACTTGCGAAGTATGTGTTCAGATCAAAGACGGAGCATAAGCAAAAGCAGACAAGCTTGATGAATAGGGCGAGAAAATAAAGCCTTCGATCTAACCCAATTTACTTCCACCATTGAAGCGTGATAAGCATATAGAAGTTGAATCAACAAGCAGAAATACGGTCGAAAAACGGATCTATTGAATGCCATGGATGGATGTAAATTGATCACCGTGACTTAACTCTCCACTTGCTCGAATATGAAGCTTACCATATAAAAACTGTCATAAATAGTTCTGCCACTCACTGCAAAAGTCTGTCCGGAGCCAACCCTTCTAGAGAAGACAGCTTGCAAACCGACGGCAAAGATATTTGCGTTTAACATTGTTAATGGCCGAAAGCTACTTATCCCCATCCCCACCGTTTTTGTCCTTGTGTAGTAAAATTGATCACATCCCTCATGAAGCGTTGAGGTATAGAACACTGCTTCATTCAGTTGTTGAAAATCTGCTTCGGCAGGGGTATAAGCACGGGTGACTGCCTCAGTTTGTTGGGTAGACCATCTAAACTGGTTATTTATCCCAGCCAGTCATCTTTCACGCTTTCCATAAATCTGATTCTGTAATGGGGCACTCGCGCATAACTGCTTCCACTGTCTCGCGTCGAGAACAGTCAGTCAAATTGGCGTCGAAGGGAGCTGTGCCCTGACCGGGTTCCCTGGAAAACAGCTTCAGAAAGTAGTCGCGAAAAGCCTCACTTATACCCAGTATGTAGTTCAGGTTGGATTATCCGTCAAAGTTATCCCTAGAGTTGATCATGGAAATGGCGTTGTAGTTGAGTTTTGATCTTGGAGATTTGGCAGAATAAGGCCCCACCGTTTAGCTCTTCCCTCCAAACGTCTCAACGACACGCTATTCCCCCTCTTCATATTCCTTGCTCACACTTGCAAGCAGCATAGTCCGAATCAATGATAACAGGCGCCGTAAAACTATCAGTATCAGCCAGATGGGGAATTGGCTTTTCTGAAGCCGGATTTCCAGAGCTTTCTTTTCTCTAGACAAGGAGAAGAGAGGTGTTCTATCTCTCCACATTTCCAACAAGTTAGTTTTTTACTGGTCACGATAACTGATATTATCCAAAGAGTACCAAAGAGCTCGAACATAATATCGAAGCTCTATTGCCTGTTCAGATTGTCAGAAATAACACCTAGGATTTGGCCATATTAACTTAAGTTGGCAGGGGCTCTCTTACCTAGAGGACGAGCCTCATATACTGCTAACCTAGTCCCGTGTCAACCCTCCTATTCCCTTTTTTTTGTTTCTATGAGTACTACTTTCTTTAATAATTCTCGACTTACCATCTCTATACAATCTTCCGTGTGGGCAGTAGTACATACCATTTGAAAAATTGGTTAAATGTTTTCAATCTATGGGGCTTAACCCGCAGAGACATCAGTGATAGCATTACCGTGTCATTTGGGGAACGACAAATTTTGCGTGCACGCTCGTCCACCAAGAAGACTGACAAAATTATTTTTCGTGAACTTTTGTAATTCTTTTGGAATTTTCCAAAAGTCCGTCTTCTTTCAGAAACATTTCGTAACTTTTGGTTCTTTTCAAACATTTTCAGATTTTAATAATATATTTTAGTGGGGGACTTCCAGTATGTGATTGATTTCCTGATGTCATTTTCTTTAGTGCCGCTCATGAGTTTCGAACATTCTCGTTAGTTTTACTGCTCATATCTTCCGTCACATTTTCACATTTTCTGTGTATTAGAGGTTGACATAATTCGCGAGCCTGCGTTTTGCTTCCTTTTATTGGGTTGGTCTACCTTAGTGGCAGACCCGAAAAGGTCCTTTCTAAACGACCGACTTTTGTCAGCCATATTGAAAATAAAATTCGTTCAGATAAACTCGAAGAAGAAAATTTTTTTCTATGCAAAATTATAAGTAGATTTGGCTGATTGTGTTAAATTTTGAATATAAAATAAAACATAAATTTTAAAATAAAAAAATAATGACTGAACGGATGAAAAATAAACGATAGAAAATAAGTAATAAAAAAATTATAAAATTGGAAAATAAACAAGTTCGACTTCGAAAATAAAAAGACAAAACAAATAAATGATAGTAAATTACAGTTTAAGATTGGTGCAACTATATCAAATTATCTGAAAGAAATAAAACGATGTCAAAATGAACCTATAGACAAAAACAAAAAAGCAAATAAAATTCAAAATATAAACTTCGTCGACAGACGTTGTCGTCTGACGGCCAATTTTATATTTTGAATATAAAAGGAATTAAATTAAATTTGCCGAAATGACGAGACTAAAAAGAGTCTAAACTAAAGATTCTAGCAAAAAAATTAAAAATCAATTTTAAACCAATTGTCTGGGAAATTCTTACTTCACCCGGAAAGTAAAAGTAAAATAAATAAAAGTTGTGGAGGAAAAGCTGAAATAAAAAATATCGACGACTGACAAGAAAAAAATTTCAAAAAATCAAAACAAAAAAATAATTCTTTTTTTAAAAACTTTCTTCAAATAAAAGTGATAAGTAAAGAAAAATTAAAAGTAAACTAAGAAATTAAACGAACAAAAAAAAACGGAATAAAACAGAAACAGTTGTCTGGCATGACTTACGTCAAATCAGAAAAAAATGGCGACCAAAGCTAAGGAGAAAAATAAAATAAAAGAGTGAAAAAGAAACGAATTCAAGAGTTCAATTCAAATGAAAAGATTAATGGAAAATAATTGAAAATAACTTAATAAAAGGTATTTGTGTTGCGATTAAATTATCCGTTGGTCTAATCCAAAAGATTTATTCGTAAATGTTCTTTCCGATATTTAAGTAAACTGTAAATGTCCAAATCACGTATTAGACGAGATTGGTGAAGATCCTACCAGAAAGACGTTTTCGAACTTTTTTTTTTTGGAGTACATGGAGTTCGTTACTTTTACCGAGTGTGTATTATTCGCTCCATATCATCAACTCTTTTTGAGATTTCTTTTCATTAGTAAATATTTAATTTTATTTATTGGTTATCACAACTCTTTCTGGTGACTTCGACAATTTGCTTAATTTGTATCTTTTTCGTTTAAAATCAACCTCGATCTTTTCTGCACGTTTATTTTGCTGGAATCATTGTTACAATGTTTTCTTTAGTAAAATCTTTCACTGTATGATTATGTTGTAGTGTACAAAACAAATTCTAAGTTTAAAATTCAAATCTGACTCCTTGATTTTGTTAGAATAAAACGAATTTTCTGGAATTTACAAACTATGCACAGAAAGCTCACCAAATTTCACACCTCGATATGAAATGTTTTTTGGCCAATAGCCAAAAAATAGGAAACATCCAAAATAATTCAAATAAACTTTAATTTCCCCACCTAAAAAATACAAAATGAATAAAAAATATATTAAATTCCTTTTACGGACCCATGTTGCAGGCTGACGTGAACTTTGTTTGTCGTCCAATGGGAAGCTCAGAATTATATCCGGGTGTGGATTCCCAAATAAGGTGTTTGGAGCCCCAGAAAACGAAATAAAAAGATGAGATGAGAAGACGCTCGCGGCGAGGAAATATACGTATAATTAACACGTCCCCCGACAGACCTCAAGCGATAGTATTATAAGTGTCTCTCTCTTACTCTCTCACATCCTTCTTCTTCAACGCTCACCAATTTACTTAATAACCGGCCGGTACCCTAAAGACTGAGCGAATACTTCAAAGACAGTCCTACCAAACAAACACATACATAGACGTATTTACATGCGCATAAATCCTTTCCAATAAAGTTCTAAACCTTTTAAAGAACTTGTACCAACCAAAAGACATTACATTTATTTGTAAAAACCTTACATGATATATATATATATATATATATATATATATATATATATATATATATATATATATATATATATATATAATTGTTGTTTCTATATACAATTTGATTTTCTTTTTTGTGGTACAGTGGATATCGGCTCGGAACGAGAAGCTGGGGAGCCGAGTTCGAATTCCAGCTGAATCCATTGTATTCACTTACGCACAAATACCCTTGGGAAAGGTAATAATCCGTCTCTTCCCTCCAGTTATGGGTTAAATAACAGGACAGATTGGGTTCTGTAGCCTTGGTCGGCAACCAGTCTATCGCAGAAAACAATAGCAACCTACTGCGGGATAATCTTCTGCCCAGTCAGTCATGTCTCTTTCGAGACATGATTGCCCAAGCGTGTATCACGTATGGCACTTAACTGACTGACTGATTTATAGTGGTCTATCTACTGAAAAGGCCAAACTAATCTGTTTCAACACACACACACTTCAATTTAACGGATAACCCACTATAATGTTTTTAAGTTCCCATTTTGGCTTTTACTATATGTAAAATATTTGATGATTTTATATTTGGTGTCCCGTTTTCTATCCGTTCTTGAATCGAACACTGATTTCATATTTCTTACTATTGTACTGCGATTTGGCATTATACGCTAAACTCATAAGAATCTTAGTAATACTTCTTCATTCAATTTTTTTACGTTTCTTTTATATATCTCTTACCCAAATGTTTTCCAGCTTGTATATTTGAGTACAGATGACCCGGTTGGGTTGTAATATGTTCAATGGAGAACTACTGTCGTGGTAATATATACGTCGTGCAGTTTGGCCTCAGTTCTAATAGGGAAGTCGGGTGGGTGTACAAGTCGAATGAGGAGTTGGATGAGAATCTGTGGGCAAAACACTCAGCTTTGTCCGCAGATGACGTGAGAACCTCAAATCCATGGATTAAAGGAGGTATTGAGGATTTCCTATTGTTGAGCACTCGTTTACAAATCCTCAAATAATCCTTGGAGCCGAACTTGCAGTCAGCTATGTACTGTCGCATTCTCTCAGCAAACAACTGTTTGGCGCCATTTAGGGTTCTCTTGCATTCATTGCGAGCAGATATGAACAGACGCCTATTGTGATCAGTTGACTGTCTCCGGAATAGACGGAAGTAATGGTTCCTGTAGACAATGGCGGCTGAGCAGGCCGGAGAAAACCACAGAGAGGAATGAGGTTTTAAGCAATACTTCCTGTGGGTATGAAGGCATCAATGCCAGCTTTCAAACATGACGAGACCTCAGAGGCACAGTCATCACCTGATAGGTCAAACACTTTTCCCCAAGGGACGTCGCAGAGGAAATCGCGAAAGGCATCCCAGTCAGCTTTTTGGTAGAGGTAGGAGGTCCTTTAGGTAGGGAGCTCCTGGGGGGAGTGAGATTGGAAAGAAATACTGAGAGAGACTACGGCGTGGTCGGAGTTGCCGAGAGGGCAAAGATGCGAGACTTGTCAGGCGCAGAGGTGAAACATATATCTAGTAGAGAGGAATGACCCGAGGGAGTGCTTGGGAAGCAAGTGGGGAAGTCCACCACTTGCGTAAGGGATTGGGAAATAGCAAAGTTCATGGCGTGAATGCCCGCTGGATCAGTAACGGCATTTTCAAGCCACTCAGAGTGATGGGCATTGAGTTCTCCAAATACAAATATGTGGGCGAATGGGTGATAGGAAATAGCCTTATCTATGCCGTCAGCAATGCTATCAAGTAGGGAGCAGTCAGGAGAGGAGAGAGAACGTTAAAGAAAGAATAGGTAACTAAGCGAACTGAGGAGAGACAGGCGGAGACATATGTATTTGTGGTCAGTAGATTCGAGTGAAGTCACCCTAGCTATGGGGAGGTGTTCGCTGACATAGACACCCAGCCCATGCATGTGGACAGTGGAATCCTTCCTTAAAAGGGGAAGATAACCAGGGATGAAGAAGTCAGAGGTGGGAATAGCTGAGTTGAGGTTAGTTTCGCTGAGCGCAAGGATGTCAGGGGACTTTTCATGCAGGAACGCTTCTACATTAGGAAAGTTAGTACGAATGCCCCGGATATTAGTGAAGGAAAGGTTAATGGGTTTAGGTGGTTTGGATTTAACTGGTTTAGCGTCATTTCTGATTTGTTTAGTCATGATTCTGTTTGTAGAAAGGGACCTAGATAGAGGATACAGGCGGTCATTATCCACGATCTGTGCTGGGAGGGAAACTGGCTAGGGCTGCAACAAGGTGTGGCCTCGTGGTGGTGATTCCAGTTAAAGCGAAACCGTAGACTGAAAGAAAAATAAATGGATGTAAGTCAAATGTTGATTTCCTGCTATCGATATCAAATAAGTCGTAAACTGAATTTTGAAGGCTAAATAAGTCCTCTGAGTAAATGGCATCATGGCTGAGACTAAGAACTACAATTATACCTACTTAGAGCCAAACCCGAAGCAAAAACTAAAATAAAAGTGCTGAAAAAGTACAGACATAAAGGCAGATAAACAAACACACACACAAACATATTGCCTGTAATATATATATATATATATATATATATATATATATATATATATTATCGATTTTCTGCACTATTGTAAGAACTGCAACCTTGAAACTTCTGGATATCGTTTCGTATGTGTTTGTCTATGAGTGTATTAAATTTGATTAAAATCGGACAACTCCTTTCATAACCCAATTTTTTCGATTATCGATTTTCTATATTTATCGGGGGTTTCTCGACACAAAATCTAGCTAAGAACACTCGCAGACGCTTGCAGTATAACTGTAAATTTTCAAGAAAATCGGTTCAGCCGTTTCGGAGTCTATAAGTAACGGACACACAGACACACACACATACACACAAACACACAGAAAAAGTTCCATTTATAAATAAGTTTAGATATTAGAAATGTTTGTGCGAGCATCAATACTTTACCACAGAGTGTGTAAATTTTCAAGTCTTGATTGCATTATTTCTTCGATACCTTTAGTTGTTTTTATTTGTTATTTTCGCAATAAACGTGTCTTTTTCTGTTTTGTTTCTTATTTCTTCCAGGATAACTAGTAATTCGTGGACTATATTGTATAATATATTTATAATTTCAATTTTACTTTCAATGCTACAATCGATGCTTCCGTTAAGCCCTTCTGAATATTTGGGATAATTCCATGCCATAAATGTTGAACGATTGGTATTCTCTCCTGAAAACGTCATTTAATAAGACGTCATTTTACAGCAGTGTTATCGATTTTCTATGTGCGTAGAAAGTCTTTTTTTTTAAATATAAATTGATAATATCTTTTCTATGATCACTTTACAGCCGAGAATTATTTAACTACAAATGTAACTGCTGGTGTTTCTTTTTCTATTTTCTGCAAAATAAATACAGTTTTACTCTTCGTAATTGTCTGCACCCCTACATACACATATGCATCTTAGTATTGATGTTTCAAAATTTCCAATAAAAATTTAAGAAAAAGAAAAAAACATTTTTATGTATTTAAGTGTTTGTGTTTTTTTTTACTGATGATAGCAAACGCGAAGCATGCGCATTGGCTTTCATATTACCGCCATCGAGTTTATGTAATATCACTGTTCCGATACCATAATTACTAGCATCTGAAGTCACTAAGATTTATGCCTTCAGATCGTACTTTCTTAATGACAAGTCTGACCTTAATAGTTTTATTGCTTCAAACGACTTCTGACACTTAATATTCCAGTTCGACTTCACGTCTTTTTGAAAAAAAACGTACCAGTGGTGTCCTCAAATTTTGCCTATTAGATACAGATATAATGCATATGTAATGAATATGTATACACCTTTGTTCCCCCTCACAGTAATACGATTGGCTGGTGTCAGCCATAAATACAGTCTAAGGCGAGGACGTATAGATATCTAGAGGTCTTCGACTAGAGGTCTATATCCATAAGTCTACGACTATTGACTACGCCTACGTCTCAGGATAATGCACACAACGAGTACCGTCAGTTATGTCTACGTACTAAATTGTCCTACCCGGTTACATATGACAAAACCGCTTGCGACCTCAAATCAGATATATTTCCGGGACATATCAAGTCTCTACACATCTTTCTCTCCTTTACAGCTTTTAACGTGCAATTCCTCAGAAATATTTGCCATTGATTTTGATTGCTAAGTACAAGGATGGTTTTCCACGTTTTTGTGTATATTATCTCTAGCATGATTCTGTAGAATCACATTGTCTTAAATAGAGTGGATAAAATAATCTGCGCATAGGATAATGATGATAAAAGCAATCTAACAATCCATGATGAATGTCCTCATCTGTAACTTTTAATAAGAAAACATACATTGTAATAAAAGTTTGAAATATGTGACCCGGATGGAAAATTGAAGATGGATACTTAGTAATATATCTGAGATGTTTAGGTAAAATTTGGGAAAAGTGAGATGCATTATTTTTTTTAAACTCATATAAAGGACATAAAATCAAGATAATTAATTATTATTCACATTGTTCAGACAGTTTCCCTCATCTTTATTTTCGTATTCACAACATTTCAAATCTTTATTTCTATTACTGGTGTATATCATTCTCGTTCCATGTGCAATGACACTTCCAAAGGTCATGTTGTTATCTTCCTTTCACTCAACTCTATAAATTATTTGTTCACCATTGCTCTAGTGAGTTATTGAACTCACAACTCTTTGGGTCAAGTCACTGGATCTAACCAACACTTTTACTTACTGGTCTATATGTTGTTTGAAATTTCAAACACCTGAAGAAGGATAGAATCTATAATGGCCGAAACATCAAGAATATGGCAATAAGTACGGGAAAAACAGGCCCAACAATGTAAAAGATGTAAATATTTAGGGTTAATGGGTAATAATATGTCTGTCTCTATCTAGTTTATTTTCATTGGTTTGTTGGCATTTTTATTTTTCATTTTTTTTAATCATATCACCCCGAGAAAGGCGGTAATGCCACTGATGTGCAGGGGGCTACATAGGAGTGAAAAGATTGAAAAAGAGAAAACCGGAAACCGTATCCTAAACAGGAAACAAGGGATGAGCCTCTTCACCTGTTCAATAGATGTGGGTGGAGTGTGAACCGGGCGATAGTTTAGTCTTTTATATTTTATTGTTGTAGATTTAGCATGCTTTTCTCTTAGTATTATGGATGTAAGGGCATTGGAATTTTTGAAGTTGTTTACAGTATACTTTTCGTCTTCATGCAAAGGTTAGAAGCTACAGATTATTAGTGTTTTTATATAAAACCCTATAATTGTCCTTTATTCCATTTTAATCTATCTATTATACAGCTTGAAGTTTTATATTCGACCAAAAGTTTGCCACCCTAATTATATCGAGAGGTTTTTTTAATTTAATAACATAAAACTGCGTGCAGAATACTTTAAATGTTGTTCACTTAATGCAGAGTTTAAATTTTAACTTGTTTAAATGCATTAATTTTTATTATTTTAATGGTAGAATATCTAGGTAAGTGAAACAACGTGTTCTAATGGAATTTATTTGTAATTTTGAAGTGTAATTACTTCAGAAAATGCCTAATATTTGACAGTCAGTCTGTACATCATTAAAACATGGCGATACTAGGTTATCTCACGATGACCGTTTTTCCATAATTGAGCATTGTTCTGTATTTTTAAAAGTCAAGAGTGAATGTTCTTGTGCTGGTGATTAATTTGAAAAGTTTCTATTGTCGCTGAAAGAAAAATATCATTGTCTAAAACTTTCAGGAAATAAAAAAGAAATTCACTGTGTGTTAGCCGACTGCGTTCATTTCGACAAATGGTTTGAGAATTAAACCACCCGGTGAACTACTGCCAGTAATCTTTGGTGTTTTTGTCTATTTTTGAATATTTTTTTTTTACACAGGCAATCTAAATATCGCAATAAATTCAACTTTAAGATATCAGTTTTTTTCTGAAAGTAAAAGTAGGCGTTTAGATCAAATGGTATAAGTATTGTTAAAATAGAGATGCTAACAATTTGGTTCTGCTTCTGATTGCATGAAATTGCATGTATTTACATTAAAATGAACTATGAGAAGATAAAATACACATAAAAATTGTACTTAATGTGTATATTATAAACAATATCCGGCAGCAAAGGCTCAGATTCGCAAGATTTAAGGAGTGTCCAACCTCCGATTTTATTAATTGCTTTGCTTTTCAGATCCATTTGAGCCGGCATAAAAACCTAGTTAAAATTCTAGCCTTACGTAAATAATGAATCCACAAACTGGGGATAAAAATAAATGGAATGTATAAAAATACATTATAGTAAAGTATATGCCAGCAATATATATTTTTTCATTTCCTCAGTAATATATTTTTTATAAAGAAAAAATTTACTCAAGCTCTGAAGAAAATTAAATTGCACCATAAATAACCCATAAGGAATTTATCTAAACTTATTTATAAATGAATACCTTGTCTGTGTGTGTGTCCGTCACAATACACTCCAAAACGGCTGAACAGATTTTCTTGACAATTTACACAGTTGCACTATAAATGTCTGAGAATGTACTTAGCTAAGTCTTGTGTCGAGGTACCCTCGATAAATATCGAAAATCCATAATAAAATCTATAATCGAAAAAATCGGGTTAAAGAAGGAGTTGTCCGATTTTAATCAAATTTGATACACTCATAGACAAAGACATAAGAAACGATATTCAGAAGTTCCAAGGTTGCAGTTCTTACAATACAAAATTGATAATATATATATATATATATATATATATATATATATATATATATATATACAAGGCATGATCTTTGTGTGAGTCTGTTTATCTGCCTGTATGTCTGTATATTTTCAGGCCTTTTATTTTAGTTTCTGCTTCGGTTTTGGGTTTAAATAAGAATAATTTTAGTTCTTAGTCTCAGCCATGATACCATTTACTCGGAGGACTTATTTAGCCTTCAAAATTCAGTTTACTACGAAAAAAATTATTTGATATCGATACCAGAAAATCAACATTTGACTTACATCCATTCATTTTTCTTTCAGTCTATGGTTTCCCTTTAACTGGAAACAACTATTGCTCTTTAGTCTTTCTTGCCAACGTCCAAAGAGCCTGAGCTCCAGGACCACGGAGTAGTTTTAATGCTTTCATTACACCCGAGCAACGCCGGGCTATACCATGAAACCACCAAAAAATAAAAGACTAAAAGAGTGCCTTTTCATTTGGGCCATCATATTCGTCTTGGTTGTTATAAAAACACCCGAGAAATTTATTTTATCTACAGAGAATGACCATTCTCATTCCACTGCTAATGTCAAGGGATATCTCGTTTACTTCTTATATCCTGATACCTGAGACGTACGAAATAACAACCGGACGAGATATCCGTAGAAACGTGAAGTGGAACGAGAATAAACATAGATTAAATAAAGAGCTCAGTTCGGAATTCCCTGAATATATCAATCTTGTTAACATACAGGGCGAGCAATAACTGAGCAGTATAAAAATAATGACTCGACAATGTCAGTGGAACGAAAATAATCTGTCATCATAGATTAAAAGAGCGTTCAGTTCAGATTTTCCTGAATATAAATGTCTCCTGACTTCGAAACACTCTGTGAAATTAACCTTAACTCTACAATCCCGTTTTTTGATTTCTCCATTCCTGGGTACTTTCCTTTATTTAGGAAGGTATCTCATATCCACATACATGTTCTGGTAGTTTATGTCTCTGAACATTTACCTCTGTATCTCACTTAAATCCATACTAACATGCATCTCCGTCTCTCCCTACAAAACTAATTCCGGTATCACTAACCCCTTTCTCTTCTGTTGTGTGTTTTATAGTATTTCAGACAATATACGAGGGACATTTTATAAATAAGGGGAATTTCTTTGGTATAGCGACTTCTAATACAGATAGAATTTTACTTTCTTTTATTTTTCAACGTAGTCTCCCAGTAGTGTCACACACTTTTCTTATGTGTGCACAAGCTTAAAAAATTTGGACTGATGTCTCAGCCAATCGCAGACAGTACTTTTGACTTCATCATCACTTTCAAATTTCGTGCCTCTCGTGAACGCTTTCAAGGGACCAAACAGGTGAAAGTTTGAAGGGGCAAGGTCTGGGCTGTAGATGTAGAGACACTGCTAGCATAACTCGACCCTCTTCTGTTTGCGCTCTGCAATAAGCATCTTTGGTAGCCACCAGTAGCTGACCTTCGACTAGGGAAGGTCATCATGGACAATTTTGTGTTCTGTCCCAACAGATAGGCTCAAAGTCCTTGCAATGTCATCCACTGTGACCATTCTGTCAGACTGAATGAGATCATTGACTGATTCGATCACCTCAGGAGACCTCACTTCTGTAGGGATCCCAGGCCTGTCTTCACCCTCAACACTGCTTCATCCTTCTTTAAACAATTTAGCCCACTTGTAGACATTTTTACCTGAAACATGTGGCACCATACACAGTTGAAATTCTCCTATGGTTTGCACACTTCAGCTACCAAAAACTTGTTAACTGACCTCTGTTTAATTCTGGAGCATGCTTCTTAGTCGGCAATCCTTGTTAATCTCCAACATTCTCAATTTCTTTTTCAATCTGCCAAAAAATTAAATACCTTTAAAAAAAAATTAAAAGAAAAAAATTAAAAATATTTAAGCTTCTATCTGTATCGCTACAATCTTGGTCCGTTCCTGCCTAGAATCAACCGTTATGCTTCTCTCCATCTCAGAACGCAACCCTCTACCTCGGGTGAGACCGTGCCTGGTACACGTAGAACCATACAGTCAGAAAATGAAGCAAAGTTCAATAGTAACTACAATTCTAGATTTTCCAAGTCGCAACATTTGAAGATCAACTGCAATTCCTGAATTTTCAAAAGCGCAGTTTGAACAGCAACTTAAATTCTTTAGTTTAATTTGTTTATCTTTCTTTACACATTCTATTTTCTTCATAAAAACCGATACGCCACCTGCGCTTCCGAAAATTGACCTGCTTTAAAATACCTCTTCAAAACATGTAAACTTGACTTGAACCTCGATCACGGTTCCCGGTGAGAAATACGTCATCAACCACATCCAAAAGGTGGAAAACTGTGTGTGTTTCCGATGTTAATCTTTATTGTTTTGTTTTCCCTTGGAAAAAACGAAAAAAAATCCCTTTCTAAGGTTAATCCATTTGAAAAGAAATTACATTTCATCTTGCCTTTTTTAATCTTCTGAGCTGTCAATATGTGACAAAGAATTCATGATTTACTTGTCCTTAACAGCAAAAACGCGGCAAGAACAAAGCGCGTGTTCTTTCATTGCTACATTGTAATTTCTGTCAAATCGTTTCTTTGTGGTCTCCGTGCCGTCGATTTGCTCCGATTATGTCTCAGACCCGACTCTGCTTCTGTCCTTTATATTTATGAATATAGATTTATCTACACAGTGAGATATCAGCGAAAACAATCCAGAATTTGAAAGAGACAAAAAATATCAAGAGAGTCTAACAAAAAAAGGATAAGTAAGGTATAAATAAATAATGGATATAGGAAATTTATTGTCTTCAGAGTTACGTTCATCGTTATCTCCTAGAAATGCATTAACTATTTAATATTTTTTCAAGAGATCTACCGTGCTTATCTATGCTACTTAAAATTTTATTTCAGTTGTTTATGGGAGGCTTGGATGGTGTTATGGATAGCGGTATGAGATTAGAATTCGGAGAGTCGAGTTTGAATTACAGTCACATTAGATTGAATTTCGCTCGAATAAACTTGTGAAAGAGATGAATACGTTTGATTTCCTAAGTATGGCTTAATTAGTAAAACTCTATTCCGAGAAATCAGTTTTATTATGAAACAATCTGAATGCAATATTCACTCGCAGAAAATAAAAATAATGATTCTTACAATTTTTCCTTGCGTAAATAAGATTGATATATTTAATAAACAATGAAAATAAAATCAGGTCATTTCCTGGAAGTGCGCAAATAAGCACGTGTTCAGCTCCCTCTGTATGTATCGGTATGTATTCATTCATACGCAGCATGTAATTTGAGCATTTTGACCTACAAGAGCCCATGCCACTTTTGATGAATCTGTGGTGATACCGAGCAAGTGAGGGACCGGATGTTTGCCTTCAGAGATCCAGAAAGCAAATGACCAAAACTGGTTTTTGCGCATCTGGGCTCCACGTAGAAGTTCCGGAGGTATACAAAAATAAATATAAATATCAAATTCCTTCTACGGACCTGTAGCGGAACTCTGGATCCTGATTAGTCATCAAATCGCAAAATTTAATATACGTCAAGAAAACGGCTTTCCATAGCTAGAAAAAGAACGTTTCTATTCAATATTTAAGGATGGTCTGTAGCCGGTCAGAGCGGTCATTTCAGATGAGGCAGTTTGCTGACACACATCAAAGATGTAACTCTCAACTTCAACTGACCCGGACTTTGTCCTCTCTCTCTCTCTCTCTCTCTCTGTCTCTCTTTCTTTCTCCTTCTCTATCTCAACGATTACTGCTACAAACAGTTTTTTACGAACTCTTAATTCTCCAACTTCATCATTGAATGCGAACTTTACCCTTCTTACGAAGGTTTATAAAATTAATTTCTACAACGCTTGTTGTTCCTTCTTTTAATAAATATCTGTTTTAGCATTCAAAGTGTATATTTTATTCTTCACTCTCCTACAATAAGCCACACATTCCAATCAACAACCAACCTTCTGATGAAAACCATTCTGATGAATGTCAACCCAACATAAATGCCGTAGGGAGTTCGGTTAAGAAAGACACAAGGGCGAACAAAAGAAACATAAACCATCTCCCTACACTTCAGAACCATGTCCGATGTCTTACAACGTGAAAGCATAGAAAAAGGTTATGTAATAATGAATTCCATCGGATAAACAACTATCCAGGTCGTTGAGATCTTTTGCTGCTATTGTTTTACTGTCAATGTTTCAATTCCATGTGCACAGACGGTTAAAAATTCGCTGTGTTTTTATTGTTTATCGATTGAACCTCTTACTGGTGAGAGCAGTGGAACCACTACATGTAAGAAATATATACAGAAAACAAAGAATAAAAAATCTATAAAAAGCTGTAATTATAAATGCATGAGAAGAAGCGTTATGAAGGCATTTGAAACATAACTAGAGTTGCAACTTCAATAATGTTCCGGAGAAAACTGATACAACACGGGCTCAGAAATATTCATTGGTGAGAAATAATTTTCTTTGTCTCAGCAATCTCAACTAAGTTTCTGAAATTTGACAATTAAACAACCGGAAAATGACTAGAACATATTTCTTGCTTTATGCAAATTTCAAAATAAAAAAAAGTTATGTTTCCTTTTATTAAGTGAGTTTAACCAATTAAAATCATTTGAATATCAGATTAAGCAATGTAAGAATATAGCACATTGCAAAACAATATGTTTCTTATTCTAGTTGCCGTGTCTCTTCAGGACGAGGATGATAATAGATTTTCATGCATTCCTATAACCCATGAACGTTAGCGGGGTTTCTCACTTTGTGTTGTAGGATCTCCGCTTTTTTTATGATAATGGACTCGACTTAAGTATACATATAATTCTGCCATAATGAGATCCTTGAGTTACAGAAGTGCTACAGTACGAGTAACGTAAAAGGTCCGTAAGTTACCGAGAGATACCAAAGTTACACAGAGAATACCGCGTCAATGGTTATAGTAGTTCTGAGTTCCACTCAGCCAGAATAGTATTACACGGATATGCTAATTCCAGCAGGGCTTAACTTCAAAGACTTGTATATATATATTCCTTACTAATCGTATAGCCTGGATTACTAACCTGCGTTCTAGTTGAATCTTTACGTTTAATATAACCTATTTTTCTATCTCAAATACCTGCTTTATTGTTCATTATTTTGTGTGGTTCCTCACCCGGAATAGACAACCCCTTGACAAAATGTCATCCATTCGCTCATGTTTATCAGGTTATTACTTTCTGAATTCCCCTATCTCTCTTGCTCTTCTTATGCCTTGTGGTAGCAGATTTGCTGGGCTCTCCTTTCTCATTAATTTACAGAAAATGTCAGATGTATCTTTCTGATTTTGAGTTTACGTGTTTTTTGTTATCGTTTACTTTTATGATTTCTTTGTTGTTTAATCAGTCCATCCGTGGAAATTTCAATATCCTTCTAGTAGAACAAAATTTATACTGCCGTCATTTTCAGCTTCATGTTTAGCGTGATTTTCCAGCCTTCATTACTATTATAGGATACAAATTCTATATCATCCAACAATTAGCTAAAACACAAACAGTAAAATTGCACACCTGCAAAAATGTATGTGAACAACTAAAGACATTAACAAAAAAAAAAACAAAAAAAAACAAACAAAAAATACAGACCAAGGCACATTTCTCAAGTCCGTGTGAAATTTAGGATTTTGAATTCTGATTGGATAAGAAATAGAAAATTAATCTACGACCTCTATCAAAATTTTTTAACACCATAGAAAAAAAAAGATCAAGATACTCAAACTGACTCCTAAAATCCAACATCCGATAAGTACAACGTCCTTTATTGATCTTCTTTTTCACTTTCTCGCTGGCCATATGAAAGTGAAGGGAAAACAGACTTCATTAGTAAGCTGTTAATATTTCTACATACACACGTTCTGCTAGTATGAACTACTAGCAGTATCCAGGCGTTGCTCGGGTGTAATGAAAGATTTAAAACTAATCCATGGTTCTGGAGCTCAGACTCAGCCTAAAGAATATTTGTGTGAAGTTTAGTGAGAATTGGATAAAAATTGTGGATTTGTATAAAGGACATACAGACAGATAAACAGAAACACACACAAACATCTTACCTCATATATATATATATATATATATATATATATATATATATATATAATCAATTTCCTACGCTATTGTAAGAACTGCAACCTTGAAAATTCTGAATATCGTTTCTTATGTCTTTGTCTATGAGTGTATCAAATTTGATTAAAATCGGACAACTCCTTCTATAACCCGATTTTTTCGATTATGGATTTTCTATATTTATCTGGGTTACCTCGACACAAACCCTAGATAAGAACACTCGCAGACGCTTATAGTACAACTGTGTAAATTTTCAAAAAAATCGGTTCAGCCGTTTCGGAGTCTATAGGTAACGGACACACACACACAGACACATACACACATAGAGAGACAAAGTTTCATTTATGAATAAGTTTAGATAAGGACTCATTTAACTCTATACTATTATTTCTCTGGAACATTTAACTACGTACATTTTTCTATTTGAACATCTTTTTTTATAAATTTGTTATTCTGATTAGTTAATAAAATTTTACTTTACCATGCAAAACGAAATATTTTATTCATTCTTCCACATTCCAACATCTAACCTTCAATCTTTTGAAATTTTAAATTGTTGGATTTCGGTTGTGTTTGGTATAAGGCCATCACCGAGGCCCCTACACTATAAAATGCTTTCCTGTTTCTTAATACTTTATTTATCTTTGGTTGTTTATTCAATGTATATTGATGCTAAAACTGTTAAACTTCTCTGTATATGCAGCGACATAGCAAACCGATAGAATTCGGTTTCCACAACCTTTTTTTTACTACTGGTGTTATATATTTCCTTGGCCAAGCTGGGTCAGATTGTTAAAATTTAATATGGCCAAGTTACGGTATAATGTATCTCCATGATGTACCTCTATTTTGATAGTGGACTATTGTTATTACCCGGCAATTGAGGCATCCCTGAATTATTTTCATTGTCGCATTTTCCATCCTATGAGAAATAATTTCAAATATAACGCTCGCTATTTTACTTGCCGTTGACACGTTTAAATTTAAGTCGTGTCCAGTAATGACGCTAATCTAAAACATAAATTATAACGACGAGGAATATATGGAGACTCATAATTTTGTACACTTTATATAACAGATACAAAATATAATTCATATCTCTTTCATATTTCGTTTTTAAGCTCCATCATAATTATTTTCAGTGGCTGATCAATAGCATTTTTATTAATTGTTGTGTGTTTCGACAATCTCACTTACCTCCCATTAGCATGGACCAGGCTTGTCTCCCAGAGAGTAAAACACTACGCCTCCTTGGTCTCACACTTTCAGCGGACCTCAAATGGAATGACTATATCGAATCATTTGCTAAATCCACTGCTATGAAAGTCGGTTCTCTGTGTAGGGCCCGGAAGTTTTTTCCGTCTAAATCTATCCTGCACATTTATAAATCTACCATCCGGCCGTGTATTGAATACTGCTGCCATATCTGGTCGGGTGCCCATGCTGTTCTCCTCGGGCTTCTCGATAAGGTTCAGAGGAGGGTCTGTAATGTGATAGATACCGACTTGGCAGACCGCCTGCAGTCTCTCTCCCACCGGCGCGACATGGCCTCCCTGTGTCTCTTCTATAAATACTTTCACGGCTTCTGCTCAGATGAACTTAGATCACTGGTGCCCCCTAAATACGAATTTGAACGAGATACTAGATTAGCAACTAGATCCCACCCTTTTACAGTGAAACCGATAAAATGCAACCGTAACTTCTACTCCAACAGTTTATTTCCTCGCACTTCCCGACTGTGGAATTCTCTTCCAAATGATTGCTTCCCCGACGGCTACAATCTCCAGGAGTTTAACTGTAAGGTCAATAGACACCTCCTAACACACTAACCTGCTCCCATTCTATCAAACACTCTTCCCATCTGCCCAACCCTCATCCTCGGTATCCTTACTCATCTGTCACCTTCCTCCTGACATTCCCTATGTCTAACCACTCCTTCTCTTTACCTTCCCCTATGTAGCCCCGTGCGCAATAGTGGCAGTGGAATGCCTTGCTTGGGGTGAGATGATTAAAAAAAAAGTTTAGGGTTCAATTTGGATTCTAAAAAACAAAGAAAAATTAATTTGTAGACGTCATTCGCATAATTTTCGTTACCACATTCACGACTTTTCGGCATTTTTCACGTCATTGGTAATTTGAACTGTCTGGCCTTCTTCAGGTTATTCGAAGTTTTGAACTGAAACCTTTATTTCGTCTACAGGAGTAGATTGTTCTAGTTCCATGTGTCATGTTTCTTCCTGATATTCCACTATCAATGATTCCACAGGAGACAGCAGAAGTGAACAAACAAATTCGGCAGGTGTTCAAAAGGATCATAACTGACACTGAGACATTTGGAAGTGGCATGGAACTAAAGCAATCTACTCCGGCAACCGAAATAAAGTGTTCAGTTCGGAATTCCAGTTATCTGATGAAATCCGAATAGTACAACGCCGAATCGTGAATATGGTAATGTAAATAGCGTAAATATAATGCCTCCTCCTAAAAATACAGACAGCCATTGAAGTTGAATATGGCAACGAAGATGAGGACGACAGTTCGAACAATGTAAATAGTGTAAATAATTACAACGCCTCATTTCAGAAATATAGTCTGATATTATTTCGCCGTATACAATTTGAACTTCAGATTAAGAAGCGAAAATGCAGCTAATATTACCCGTCATTTATTATTAATTTACGGCTGTATGACATGATTAAATATGCAAATAAATTTGCGGATGTCACATTTTCACCATTGGTACTGCTTCTAAAATTAAAACTGTATCGATTGCATTAATATATTTGCACAACAATCATAGAAAGTCGATGTTTCGTCAAAATACATCTAATATTTCTTTTGGTCTATCTATTTATTTATCGTCACTATGTCTTGTACATATATACACACGTAGGAATACAGCATTTATATGGTGATGGTAATATTAGCTTGTACCTTATAAAGAAATATTCGGCATTCTTCACCTCAACAGCCGATGCTTCTGTCAGGTGAAATTTTTAAAAACTTAATAAAAGGAATTATAAAAACTAGCAGTATAGCCCGGCGTTGTTCGGGTGTAATGAAAGCTTCAAAACTAATCCATGGTCCTGGAGCTCAGACTCTCAGACTAAAAAGCAATAGCTGTTTCCAGTTAAAGCGAAACCGTAGAATGAAAGAAAAATGAATGGATGTAAGTCAAATTTTGATTTCCTGGTATCGATATCAAATAAGTTTTTTTCGTTGTAAACTGAAATTTGAAGGCTAAATAAGTCCTCTGAGTAAATGGTATCATGGCTGAGATAAGAACTACAATTATACCTACTTAGAGCCAAACCCGAAGCAAAAACTAAAATAAAAGGGCTGAAAAAGTACAGACATAAAGGCAGATAAACAGACACACACACAAACACCTTGCCTTTCATATATATATTATCGATTTTCTGCACTATTGTAAGAACTGCAAACTTGAAACGTCTGAATATCGTTTATGTTTTTGTCTATGAGTGCATCAAATTTGATTAAAATCGGACAACTCCTTCTATAACCCTATTTTTCGATTATCGATTATCGATTTTCGATATTTATCGGGGGTACCTTGACAGAAAACCTGGCTAAGAACACTCGCAGACGCTTATAGTACAACTGTGTAAATTTCCAAGGAAATCGGTTCAGCCGTTTCGGAGTCTATAGGTAACGGACACGCACATACAGACACAGACACACGCAGCGACAATGTTCCATTTATAAATAAGTTTAGATGTATGCCTAGTACCTGTTACCATTGTTTAATATTCCTTTATATGGTCTGATAGTTTCTCAGGCATCGAGGACACATTGTTGAAGCGTCTCACCTTTATTAATATCTGCTACATGAACTAATTCTTTAGGTGTTCACACAGTTAAAAATTAAAAGGATTGTGGTTAAGATAACGTGCAAGTCCTATCGTAAGTATTCATTTTCATGGTAGATATTAGCCAGTGTATCGCAAACAAGGTGTTTAAATTGTGCCGGAGTCCTTACATGCATGAACCCCATGCGTCTTCTTATTAGCAAGGTTTAGAAATATGTTTGAAAAAGAGTTCAGGTAGACAGCTCTTGAAAAATATCCTGGGAGATCATATGGACCTACCATAGAGTCATTTACTATTCCAGGCTTCACATTCATAGTAAACTGATGCTGGTGTCTATCGTGAAAAAGGAAATTACTTTAAAGTAATTGAAACTCACCTGAGGCGAGCTGAACATGTAATGCTCCTCATGCCAATGACATTTCCACTGAGCTTCTCTACGGCATATGTCTTCACTGAACTTTTTTTAAATGTGTTCCTTTCAAAATTATATTTAAATTGGCGTCATCAGGAAAGAACTTACACCGTTTCGGGGCCTTATTCTCAACGGTTTTACTTGCACACCGCTCCACTCTCACTGATGTGACGCCCCATTATAACGAAATACAAGTGTGTTGTAGTTATACTAGTTCAAATGTCTAACGGCGAAATTAAATTTACATAAAACTTTGAAAAACGGCAAAGCTCGCGTTGTTCTGAGAATGAAACTTGAACCTCATTACACATTCACGATCAATCATAGCATGCCGTCATTTTCGCTGAAACATTCCACGGAATATGTATTGTACCATGAAGAGTTCAATTCGCACCTGATTGCTCGTTGTGTAACTTTGTTACTCGATTGAATCCATGAACAAAACTGAAGAGACAAACAACGGACTCGCTCTTTGTACCAGAATCCACGGGCAAAAATTCTCCTCTGGTGACTGATCAGAGACCTGAAGACCCTAAACACATTGCAAATGATACAGACAAGGGGCTGTTCTTAATTATTTTCATACGTTATTATAAAATGTATGATATGTTACGGCATCTTGGTGCTACTCAATTACACTTTGATGTCTCCATCAGATTGTATCATGTTTTTCTTTATTCGTGTTCGCGTAGATCTCGGTCACTATCGATGCATAAATCTTGGCGCCACGGATTCTGTATCAGAAAATATTGAATGACTCAGATGGCGTAAATAATCTAATAGAGCCGCACAACCTCGCGTCCATTATCATTCACACAGCTGTATGCAAAAAACATACCTGCTTACTCACGATATTTTGAAATATGCACTGTTGCTGATGAGATGTGAAAACTCTCATAGGTATTTCATGTTGAAATAATCCTTCAACAATTTTGAATATTGAAAATTTATTTTATTTTATATTGGCTCTGTAATTTTAATTACACTGAGCTCTCCTCCTGTATCATTTTTTAATATTAAAATTTAATATTAATTAGGTTCAGGTTTTGGGATATGTGTGTATGTATATATGGGTTTATAATTGTGTATATATGTGTATATGTATGGGCGATTGTTGTGTATATGTAGGTATATGTATATATATATATATGTGTGTGTGTTTGTGTGTATGTGTATATTTGTATATTTGTATGTGTGTTTATGTATATATAGCAGTTTGTTGAACCCACCTTAAAATCAAATCAAATCAAATTTATACTTTTTTTTATTTTTAATGCTATATCAATATTACATTTTACACAAAATGATTAATTTTTTCATAGCCCTTACAACATATACAATAATTCGGTTCTTTTCGTACTAAGCCGCCTTAAATTTAGTTTCTTAAATTTTAAAATAATTAAAATTAAATTTAATTCGTGAATTGCGAATATCTTTTCGATATTTAAATAAATTATGTTCGGGAATGTGTGTGTGTGTCTGTGTGTGTGTCCGTGTGTGTCTCTGTGTGTGTGTGTGTGTGTGTGTGTGTGTGTGTGTGTGTGTGTGTGTGTGTGTGTACTTGTAGTAATGTATTCATTTGAGATCTAGCCTTGAAGTTAATATTTTTAATTTAAAATTTAAAATTTAAGATTTATAGTTCAATTTGTATGTTAAAATATTTTCTATAAAATTTGTCCAAGTCATTATTTATTTAAACTAAATTATCTTTGGTAAATTCTTCAATGTTTTTTCAACCTTGATGGTATCAGTGTTCTTTTGTTTCAATGAGAAAGAAATTTTTTTTAGCTTTTTACCCAGTCAGCCATTCCTTCCCCCTTTTTTCCTTTCGTTCCTCCTACCACTTCTATCACTCTGGCATGGCTAATTTTTAACTTTTAATTACTTGACTCAGATATGGGGGAGGGGTATGACTTCTAATATGTGACGAAGGTATTTGTCTACTTTCCCCTTTTTACTAACTTAAATTCAAAAATTGTTAATTTCATTCAATTCTATTTTCCGGTAGATACAGGTTTTTTTAACTTTTACTGGTACAAAATCTTTTAATACATTTGTATTTGAGTAAATAAAATTTTCGTTTCGCCGTTGCTGAAGAAGCGAGGATTTCCTCGTAGAAATGGCTATTTAACAGATTTAAATATCGAAATTTTTGTTTTATTTTATATATATATATATATATATATATATATATATATATATAGTCAGCCGCAGACAGATCTGTTTCACTGTATCACAGCTCATCAGTACGGTTAAACTCCGATTACTTTTAACCCTGGATTGAAACTCAGCCGAATTTGCGTCAGTCGGCGATATATTCATGGCATTTTATGTACATGCAATTTCGCAGATATAGCAAAATTTCTGACACTTTTGTTAATGACAAACTAACAAGTGTATTTTCATGCAAGTTTGAAAAATAAATTACATTTATTTCAATCTTTAAAGTGCCTTTTATTTAATATGTGTGTGTGAATTTGTAAAGGAATATAGCGAATTTAGACAAATAGCAACTTATTCATACCAACATCTTGTTAAAATAATTTCTTAATATAAATTCGTTTTCCTGTTATTAATGGCTTTCACGAATCAATATCATATGACAAAAGATATTACAAAAATGGAAAGTATTGCTAATATTATAAAAATAAAATACGTATGCAAAACATTGCGTAGACGAATGATTCTTGCATATTGCTTTAGTTTTTAGCGCTTAGTCATATCTAAACTTATTTATAAATGGAACTTTGTCTATGTGTGTGTGTGTGTGTGTCTGTATGTGTGTCCGTTACCTAAGACTCTGAAATGGCTAAACCGATTTTCATGAAAATTTACACAGTTGTACCATAAAATCTCTGCGAGTGTTCCTAGCTAGGTTTTGCGTCGAGGCACCCCCGATAAATATCGAAAATTGATAATAAAAGAAATCAGGTTATAGAAGGAGTTGTTCCATTTTAATGAAATTTGATTCACTCATAGACAAAGACGTAAGAAATGATATTCAGAAGTTTCAAGCTTGCACTTCTTACAATATTGCAAAAAATCGATAATATATATATATATATATATATATATATTAATACAGGTTTCATTGAATAATATAGACAAGTTCTGTCTATATATTTTGTGTAAGATCCTTTCGTATGATCTGATTAGCGTGATAGTCTTGTCATGAAAAGACGACAAGAAATCGCAATAATTGTTGATTTTTTTATTAGGTCTGAGTTTCTTACATAAGCCATTATCATAGGATGAACATTTAATATATTGTTAACAAAGAACATTTAAAATAGATAAAACACTTAAAATAGATACTTTGAGTGTGGAAACCATGAGAAAACTTAATTAATAAAACATTTAAATCAATTACATGACAATCGGTTGAAAAAAAATGTAAGATTATATTTCTAAAATCAGGCCACAATGTCAAAAAGCTGAATTCAATATTATACGACCTCATGGTTATAAGAAGTTCGATTGAATATATATGCATATTGTCAAAACTTGTGGGTTATTTAATTTTGACCGATATTTTTTATATTGTATAAATAGTTTTTGAATGAATACTATATTAAATATATTTCGGCGATAATACCAAATTTCCGGAGACAAGTTCAACATTTTATCGTTTGTTAGGGGGAGGAAGGAATTTCTTTGACTGTGCCATATGTGATACACACTTGGGCGATCATGTCTCGAAAGAGACATGACTGATTGGACAGATTTTCCCATAGTAGTTTGGCATTATTTTCTGCGGTAGATTGGTTGCCAACCAAGGTTATAGAACCTAATCTGTCTTGTTATTTGACCCATAGCTGGAGGGCAGACACGGATTGATACCTTTCACCACGGTATTTGCGCGCAAGTGAATGCAACGAATTTGACGGTTTCTCGTTCCATCTTTCCTGAATATACTTGCAGTTAATGTAACCAACTTTCCTGAAAAACTAACTCAGGTTTCTCATCCAAGCTACTATATATTACAGCCCTACAAGTCTCTCGTTAGAAAGAGATTTTTTTAAATCTACAAATCTAACTGAACTTAAAACTGGTATGATTCACTCCAGCCACTCTTTTTAAAAAATTTACTCTCTAGAATCTGGTAGATTTTAACAAAAGCAATACTGAAAAATTTAACGTCTTGTTTTATAACATTATTGATCATTTCAGCTTAATTATGTAGAGAGGTTCGCAGAGAATTGCTGTAGTAATCTGATCAAGCATAAAATGCCGTTCTCTCTCATCGTCTATTTTCGTGTTAAAGAGAATGTCCGCATGATATTTGCGAGTACAAAATTATTGAATCTTTCACTGTCTACAAAATATTTTACTGATATCTCAACGTAAATTGGTTTCTTATTCTACCGTTTGTTATATTTAGAAAAATATGAGAAAAGTTAGTTTCATGCTAATTAAATTTTTTTCAATAGGAATCGCAAATAACACAAATGACTACCTATAACGTGAAACGAACATAAAATATCATTAGAGCAAATACAAAGATAAATTCCTTGATGTATAGGCAATCTGTTTGTCTGGACAATTCGATTTACTTACAAAATAGTGATATTTCGCCACCATTCTCGACACTTCGCCGGTGTAGAAGAAACCATTTGATTCCACCATGAGTTGAGTTGTCTTCTTTAAACTTTAGCCACGAACCTAAATACTTTATTGTAATTTATAGTGTTTTGTACGATAATGTAATTTATTTGTATTACCACCAGAAAACAGATTTAAGCAAATAACCTTCGGATAAATCCTTCAACTATCGAATAGGTTATTTCATTGTAAAGGAAAATCAGTTGTTTGCCTTACGTGCTCTGAAAAAACTACACAACTTATATAAATCTCCCCCCTACACACACACACACACACACACACATATATATATATATATATATATATATATAATGAATGTATATTATGTTTAATCACGAGCCGTTCAAACATCATATTTGGTTTTAATTTCAGATGAAAATAAAGACAAAAATTCTCCAAAGTTTGGATAATATTTTATTAAGTTGGTTCTAAGCTTTCGGCTCGCATGAGCCATCTTCAGAGAGGTTACAAGACGTTAACATAAAAACATCCACCTTCAGCGACAATTTTATTTTGTGTTGACATAAAACTTTGCTAAGCAACAGTCACAGTTACCAAATATAGCAAATGCAGTTCATAAATTTGTAATGCGGTTCGATGAGTAAGTGATGATTATGGTATTGTTGACTAAAATTTAGTCTACAATACAATAATCCTTACTCATACACACAGTAAAAAAAACCTCAGATGTTGGAGGCCATCTACATTAAATCCAAACAACCCACACTTAATAAAATCACGTTTAAATCTGGTCATAACACATTACATTGCATTTAAATATATGGTTCTGTTATCATTTCCAGCTCTCACGTGGTGTGACGTCATAGAACCGCATTACAAATTGACGAACTGCGTTTGCTATTTGGTAACTGTTATCGTTGCTGAGCAAAGTTTCTTGTTAGCACAAGATAAAATTGTCGCTGATAGTGGATGTTTTTATGTTAACGTCCTTGTAACCTCTCTGAAGATGGTTCATGTGAGCCGAAAGCTTAGAACCAACTTAATAAAAAATTATCCAAATGTTGGAGAATTTTTTCTTTATTTTTACCTGAAATTAAAACCAAAATATGATGTTTGGAACGGCTCACGAGTAAGCATAATAAACATTCATTGTCTCTTATATTTAACAGTATATGTTTAGAAAATTATCTGCTGCCTCGTTACAATATATATATATATATATATATATATATCAGGTGATGTTAACTGCAACATTATGACTTCAGAGTATCGTAGACGGACACTTCAGGAATAACCCTGTCAACTCGCCAGGGGTTATCAAGTAAGTCCAAAAAACAAGCACATTCATTTTTACTAAATTATATATTCATCATTATTTGCATTGACACGGTTCGTATAAGATCATCTGAAGATTTTGAGTTTTCAAAAATCTCTTATATTTTTTATTATTTAAATATATTTTTCCCATCTAAATGTTTTGTTGTGATCCAAAAATTTAATAATCGTTTGCAGAAAAACTAAGTAAATGGTGAATGAAGTCGACCAATCAAGTACCTTTTTGTCCTCTTTTACTCTTAATGCATGAGGCCTTACGTTGTCACTGATGAGTACAATGTTATTTCTATCGAGCGTAGGTCGCTTTTAAAACACAATTATAACCATTATTATCTGTACTTTGATTGCTTAGTTTAATCTGTCGGTGATTCTCAGGAGTTCTAGCATTGCTATGACCGTTGAATCTTTGATTTTGTACGACCAGCTTGTGCACTCCTGTCCCACCTGCGTCTGCCTCCAAAATAGTTGCTATTATCCCGTGTAAAGTGGCTGAAACATAACAGCATCCAACGAGGAGAGATTTCTGTCAGCCAACAAGACTCATCACCTTGTTTCTCACATAGTCTAGTAGGAGATGCGGATGGAGCTTTCACAAGCAGTTCTTCTGAACGCCTGGATCTTTATTTTCTGCCTCAATAAAAAATGTCCAAGTCTAACACACGTACACAAGAATGGATACAACCAGAGATTTGTAGAAATTGAACTGCGTAAATGTGCGTTGTGGTGCAGTGGATATCGACTCGGAACGAGAAATCGAGGAGAGTTCGAATCCAGCTGAATTCCTTGCATTCACTTACGCGCAGATACTATTGGGAAAGGTATTAATCCGACTCTTACTTTCAGTCATGGGTTTAATAGCAGGACAGATTGGTTCTATAGCCTTGGTTGGCAACCAGTCTACCGTAGAATGTAATGGCATCCTTCTGCAGGATAATCTTCTACCCAGTCAGTCATGCCTGTTTCGAGACATGATCGCCCAAGCGTGTATCATGTATTGCACTTAATTGGATGGATGGCTGACTGGCTATATCCACTGGGTCATGTGCCTTTGGGTTACATTAATGTATGAATTTCTGGGACTTATAAACTTAATGTCTCTGTAGACAATTTTTTAGCAGAACTCATATTGCAATTTTTGACGCTAATAATTAAATGATGTAAATAATGTAAATACTACCTCATCTCAGAAGTATGTACGAATAAACTTACAGGTGTTATTTTGTTAAAAGAAAGTTTATGACCCATCTCTCCAATATAGCCCAAAGATCTTCTTGTAACACTGTTTAAGAGGTCACAAATAAAAACAGGAACACGGGATTAGTGTAAACAATTGTATTAACAAAATAACGGGTAAAGGTACAGTTAGCCAGCTTGTTTGTCTAGCTGACGAGCAAGCGGTGTTGGATATCAAAGTCTCTTTTTGGTAAGTCACTCTACTGGTGAGTGACTCATACCAGACTTGCGCTCTCCTGGTGACTACTAGTCACGTGCTATTTATGCAGTTTGAGTTAGTCCATTGCTATGTTAATGGGTAGGTCCGCCACAACAGGTTTCTAACTGAGAGTGTTAGAGACTTCAAATTCCTCCTGCAAATAAAAGGTCATCATATACAGTCATCTGGGATACTTGACTACGATTGCTATTCACGAACCGAAATACGCAGTACTTAAGACCCTAGGGGTCATGCCCAACTGGTTAAGGTCAGGCAAATGACAAACAAATTATTATGAGTAGTTGTAGTAATCGTAGTAGTATTATTATTATCTATCAAAGGCAAATGCGTACAAGTCAATTTACGTGCGAAAAATGATGAAAATACTTCCTGACTTTACTATCGCAAACTATCAAAGCTCTTGAAATATTGTTTTCTGTGAACAATGAACAGAGATTCCGTTTGATCGTCGGTGCGATATTCCTGGCAGAACTTAGATCAAAGATTTTCTTCTTTTCTTTTTAATGGAAAAGAATTCCATCATCACGCCAGCATTCTAAACAGGTTGGGAATGGGTGGATAAGAATCGTTCTCATAATGACTGAAATTATTGCGAAAAACCTTGAATAGCGAATATCAGAATATGAACAGACAGGATTTGTCGGAGATTTAAAGACTCTTGCTACAGCTTGTACCGGCAGAGCAATTAAATCTTTAATAGTGTAGTTATACAGCTATGTATATCATGTGGATATGAAGAAACATAACGAATCATAATTGTTAATTTAATGATTAGATAATTACTTTACGAAATTTCTAAATAGAAGTTACTTGCTGACATTCCCTGTAACAAATTTGAGCTTAATTACTTTAATAAAATATTGCTATAATAATTAAAAGCATGAATGCAGGTCATTATAGAAGATGGTACAAATGAAAAGGTAAAAAAATTAGAAAGGGTTTAATTTCACTGAAACAGACGTAAAAAATACGAGAGCTTTACCGCCTTTCCCTTAAAATTCTCTTTGTTTCTTTTTTACTCTCTGCTTATACGATATACATTTGTCCTCACTAACATTAAACAGTCTTTGCTATATATATATATATATATATATATAATGATTTTCTTAAACATTATTTTTGATCGATACTCCCACTTAAATAGTTATTCTGTTTATAATCAAACAGGATTATATATTTATATCTATCGGCTACAAAAATTACAAAAATTCATCGTAAATTACAAAAATTTATCGTAAATAATCAGTATTTACGATAAATTTTTGTTACGTCATTCGGGATCGAGAGATCTAAGACGTGCCAGATTAATTGGTGGCTTCTCGTACGTGGATAGGGGTCGCAGGTTCGGATCCTGCCGAATGACACAAATTTTTAGAACAAAAAGTAATCGCAAATAATCAGGGCGGTAGAAATAAGTATATAACACTGTTTGATTATAAACAGAATATCTACTTAAATACGAGTATCGATTAACAGTAATGTTAAAAAGTATCACTTCAAATTGTCGGCTGCTTATAACCATTTTCGTTAATTTTCGTTATATATAGATCTGTCTGCAGATGACTATATATATATATATATATATATATATATATATATAGTCATCCGCAGACAGAACAGCTCATCAGTAAGGTTAGACATCTGATTGCTTTTAACCCAGGATTGAAACCCGACCGAATTTTTTTTACCCTGTCATGTATTATACTGTTGCTAGAGTGCTCTAATTCATTACCGAATGAGTAATGGGAGATACTAGAGTGGCTACAGTATTTTCAAAATCTACCATTCCTGCAGATTGTTCAATCAGGGTGTGAGAGCATATATATATATATATATATATATATATATATATATATATATATCAGAAAGGCAGATTATATGTATAGGCTACGAAAGAAATATCTCCACGAGATCCAAGCACGTAATTGTAAGACATGAAGCAATTATTGTCAATTGTAGATAACGGGTTAATATGAGGGGGTGTAATTTAAATTGACACCTGTGTGAAAAGCTAGTGCAAGTGGCAATGGTCTCTCTCCAACTAATATCTTAACATTATGTGTGATATATATATATATATATATATATATATATATATATATATATATATTGCATTAATTCATTCATCATGTGTTATACCCAATGGTGAGTAGAGCATCAACAAAGCTTCTCTTTCTCTGTCTATCTTGGGCCAGACTAGTCAATGAACCCCAGATGTACTGCATAGCTTTTATCTCATTCTCGACTATAATTCTGCATGTCGTTCTTGGTCCCCCCTCTCTCTTTTGCCATCTGGGATCCAGTGCAGTGATGTTCTTGTGATTGACTGTGGATCTTTCCGGATGTGCCCAATTCATCTTCAACGCCTTCTTGTAATGATGGTGCCCATGTTCTCTGGTTTTACCTCTTCAACGGGCCTTATTTGGAGATCTTCTCTGGTTAAAATATTCTCAGTATTTCTCAGAGGCATATGGTGTGAAAGGATTGAAGTTTGACGAGATCCGCCTTAACCATTCTCCAGCACTCAGATACGTAAAAGAGAGTAGATACAACACAGCTCTGGTATAGATTAAGCTTGGTGTTGGTGCTGTATTGTGTTGATCTCCTGATGTTGTTCATTTCCTTAAACATATTTCTGGCCTTGCCCAGTCTTCTTTGAATATCCTCTTTCGTGTAACCCTTGGGTCTGATGATACTGCCCAGTTAGGTAAACTTGTCTGTACGACCTAGATCTTCTCCATGCACTTTGACAAGAGCAGGCCTGTTCACATTCAATGACATATTTTTAGTCTTCTTGGTGCAACCCTACCTGCTGCCCAAAGGTTTCCAATCTGCTGGTCTTGTCCTGTATATGTTGGTGAGTATGGGAGAACAGCGCCAGGTCATCGGCAAAATCCAGATCTTCCAAAGTTGAGAACAAGCTCCAGCGGTTCCCCTCGGAAGGTCCTCCGTTGTCCTTCTCATGACCCACTCAATGGCCATATATATATAATCTAAATTTTTACCATTCCTATCAGATTGTCTGTTATCACAATGATCGGTATTTAATAACAAAAAATGACGCAAAGAAAAATAATATACATGAATTTGTGGTAACTGCAACAACAACAAAAAATATTTCTGAAATTTATTAGTCACAGCCTCTCCTTTTCGTAGACATTTGTCCCCAGAACCAAACTTAGACCAATATATATATATTTATACAGTACTGTGAAAAAGTATTAGAACAAGAACTATTTTATCTTTTATGAGGCATCAAAATAAATTTTAAAATCACCCCTGTCCTAAGATTTTTGTACACAACTGGAAATGTGCAAAAGTATTAGGACAGGGGTGACTTTCCAAAAACCTCACTGAAATTCAAATACAAGGTAAAAAGCCAAACATTTGTAAGTACTATTTAACTAAAAAGGAAGAGGAAGGAAAGCTTCGAAATTTGAATTGACCCCCACAAAGCCCTGATCGTAATCCTCCTGAACATCTATATGATATTATAAATAAAAAAATTGCTAAATCTAATGTTACTTCGCAAGACACTTTCGAAATCAAATACAAGCTGTTTGACAATACCATTGGATACATTGAATAAGATTGGGATTTCAATGCCTAACAAAAATGAATGCTGTGATCAAAGCAAAAAGAGCAATTTTTAAATTTATTTTGTAACAAGTACTTTTTTGTTAAAGCATTTGTTGAGTAAATTAAATAAAATAAATTTAATTAAATTGTTTATTTTCTGTCAATATGTCTCATAAAAGGTAAAATATTTCTTGTCCTAATACTTTTGCACAGGACTATATACATATATATATATTTCTCTGTTTAAAAGGGATCGAAGAACGCACGCCTTAAAGTGGCATGTTGAAAATGGCTATTTCCTCACTTAGTTTTATCTGCATTTACAGATAAATATATATATATATATATATATATATTGCCATTCGCAGACAGATCTGTTTCGCCGTATCACAGCTTATCAGTACGGTTAGAATCCGATTGCTTTTTTTTTTTAACCCAGGATTGAAACCCGACCGAAATGGCGTCAGTCGGCGACTCTACACCTGGGCTATGGGCGTTCGGTGGAAGTAGGCATACTTTTTAGCGCATATCATTATACGCGCCCAATATATATATATATATATAATCTTCCCACTTTTCTCGCAATCATAACGGATTTGTTTATTGTTTCCCTGTCGACATGGTAGGGTGTAACGCACTTGCTAACTAACTTACTATCTCAGAAACAAATATAATTACGATAAACACGCCAAAGTGAAAATAATTATTTAAGAAAAGGGCTTTGCAATTGGCTGCAAAAATAATACGTGAACATAATGACGTCATGTTGCAACGATGTAGCAGAAAGAGAAGAAAAATTCACCAGTTTGAATCAGAA
This sequence comes from Ascarosepion bandense, assembly GCA_037127315.1. Lineage (NCBI taxonomy): Eukaryota > Metazoa > Mollusca > Cephalopoda > Sepiida > Sepiidae > Ascarosepion > Ascarosepion bandense. The sequence continues at coordinate 2,178,376 of JBBBDQ010002331.1, forward strand.
AGTATTCTCAATTACGAGAACATATTTACCCGTTCTCTTTTTTTAGGCAGAAATACCGAATCTTGTTCTGCATTGAGTTATCCAAATACGCACAATAACAGGTTCAATACAAACTAAAAAAAAAACATGGACGCCAGCTTTGGGAGAAAATCAAGAAAACTAGCAATGCAAACAAAAAAGAGCGCTTGATATAAATTAGATTTCGGCATTAGTTCCAACATTTGTTAACAATAAAAATGGTTGATTAATGTCAGTTGATTTCTGTATCGGGAGAGGAGGGGGTGTGCATTAAGTTAAAATGTGCATCTGGTGACTCTCCCTTGATAGCATCAGCACTAATAATGGCTACCCTTGCCAAATACGTTTGTAATTGGCACATGTTCACTTAACATTAGAAATAAATAAACCTTTCAACGAACCGGTGTAGTTCTTATGAAGGAGATTAATTATAATTCTAGTAATTGAGTATCGCAAGAACATATTGGTGTTATTAACATTAGCACGATTATCTTTATCCTTTCAAAAGCGGAAAATGATTGGAGATAATAATATTAATAACAAACACTGCTTTGTACAATTTTTGTTTCGCATTCACCTGACTAATTATGACTGTCTACTCATGAAATGTTTCAAGTCGTTAAAGCTTTAGCTATAATAACAAAAACATTATCTAAACTCCAATAAGTAGAATCAATTTTACATATTAACTGTTTATTATTACATGTTAGTTTATTTGTTGACTTATATATATATATATATATATATATATATATATATATATAAATGTGTGGGTATTATTATTATCGAAAAATAACTCCAAAATCCAACATGATTACAAAACGCATAATTAATTTAACCGTATATATAGAGTAATTCCACAGATAGATCACTTTGACTGTATCACAGCTCATCTGTACGGTTAGACATCCGATTGCTTTCAACCAGAATCGAAACCCGACGTCATTAACGCCCGTCGGCGATTCTACCTCTGAGCTATTGGCATTCGGTAGTAGGAGAGAGACCTTTTAGATTCGTATATATATATATATATATATATATATATATATATATATATATATATATATATATATATATATATATATATATATATATATATATATATAAAATTATAAATTCAACAGCTTTGAACATTGAAATTTATTTTATTATATAACTGGCTCTGTAATTTTAATTACATTGAGCTCTCCACCTGTATCATATTTTAATACTAAAATATTAATATTAATTAGGATCGGGTTTTCGGAATTTACTTTCTTGCTTTTATATATATATATATATATATATATATATATATATATATATATATATATATATCCGTGTGAATAAGGAACGAAGAAAAATTTACAACGTCCAAAAGATTAATTTGAAACAGTGCTCGATATATAATATAGAGCTGTGAAAAAACACATCTTCATGAATCAACTATATCCCCTACCTACCGCACTTTCTTCATATTCGCTTATCGCTAACTCCCGGCAGCATGCCAAATATAAGAAAAGGTGTCTTCCATTCCTTTCCAACACCTGAGGAGGCATTGGAAGTCTAATGTCGAAACAAAATGTGCAATTTGTAGTGGATATATATAAAAAAAGTCTACATGTTCTAAAATATAATTTATAATATATATATATTTTTCCCCAAATTAGTTTTTCCTAAAAAATTTTTTTCAAATACTTTAACCCATTTATAAACGCTAGTTCTGTTGACACGTATCTAGCGTCTCTAAACTATAGAAAATGTTTCTTTTTCCTTTTCATTTTCCTTCTTCTTCTCCTTTTTACTCCCTCTCTTTCTGTTTTGTTTAACCCACTTCTCAACCAAACACCAATTCCTATTCCATCCGTTAACTCCCTTCCCCTTTGTAAAGATAGACGAAGCCAAATTTGTAAATTTTCCACTTGCAACTCAATGTAAAAGTAAAATTGTCCAAAATCTAAAAATAGATATTGACTGCTAACCTGTTTTTCTTTTTTTGTGACGTAAATTTTCAACTTCCGAGGTTGAATCCTTAATCTTCAATTTTTCTATTTTTTTAATTTTTTTAATTTTTTTAATTTTGAAATGTGGTAGTTGCTGATAACATGTTAAATCTCTGTTAAGGATTTCATGTTGAAATGATCATTCAACAGTCTTGAACATCGAAATATATTTTATTATATAATTGACCCTGTAATTTTAATTACATTGAACTCTCCACCTGCATCAATTTTAATATTAAAATAATAATATTAATTAGGATCGGGTCTTTGGAATTTATCTTCCTGTCTTTCTTTTGGATTAAAGTCATTTTAAATATATATATATATATATATATATATAAGCATACGGTGTAGATATAGAAGAATCTAAAGAAGTATCCTGTATATACAATGGTAGAATAACTCTCTAAGAGAGCTCTAAATAGATATGTGTATAAATACATGTAGAGCAAATGTAAGAAAACATTAGGCAGAAATGTTATTTCATGGTAAATCGGGAGTGTGGGCCTATTTCTGGCGAACCATCATCCGATTCCGTCTTTATATTACAGAACATTTTACACCTATTTTACATTACGATTCGTGTAAATTCTTCTGTACAATAAACACGGAAGCTGATCAAGGTTCGCCTGAAATAGGCCCATACTCCCGATTTACCATGAAATGAAGTGTCTGCCTAATTTTTTCTTATATATATATTTATTGATTGATTGTTTAATACTTAGTTTTTGGTCATAATATGGTTTGAGCAGTACACATTTTTATTAAAAAGTATTCGATAAATTATATTGTAGAATATTTTAATATTTTCCATTTTTAAACGAGTTATATCACTTCCCGGGTTTCTACCATGAGTGGTGTCTTCAGGCTATTTTTAATAACTTATATTATTAAAAATTGCCTGAAGAACCCACTCATGGTAAGAAACCTTGGTAACGAAATAACTCGTTGAAAAATAGCAAATATATATATATATATATATATTAGTAAAAACTAATACGTAACGGTCCAGTGTACTGACGTATTTAAAAGTGCTCGATATTAGAAGAGGTTAATATATTTTCCGAAAGAGTCGAATCACCCCCCCCCCCGCCATCTTGCTGGATAAAACACCGCCTAAACTGACATGCTTTGACCGAGGGGCTTAGCAAGTGCTTCACATTTAAGCCAGGATCTAATTGCCTTTCAAGAACGTTAACTCGTTCATATTATATCGGAAAGCATATCCGCTCTGCTTTCTATCAGATATGGAAACGAAGCAATTCCTAAAGAATTAAAGGATTTTGTTTTCTTTTCTAAGAGATATATATATTTTTTTAACCTGACATATTTTTCTTGATATTTCATACGTTATTTATAGAAGATAAAATTACATTCTTAAATGTGATTTGCCATTTATTTCCGGGAAAAAGTAACGAAGCCATTCCTTGTCGTGTTCCGCTTAAAACCACTGACAACTTTAGGTAACTTTTTTCAATCCGAAATATGTTTTAAATATTTAAATCACCACAAATGATAACATAAGCCGTAAAAAACAAATCTGCTAATCAAAATCTTTTTGTCGTCACTACTGTTTAGTATTCATTGTTTTTGACTGGCTACCAAACACGCTGTTATTTCATCATCATTAACTCATTAAAAAATAAAATGGACTGATTACCTCTCTAGGGTGTTTACCCAAACATGAATACAAAAGAGTAGGCAGAAAATTGTGCTCGACAGGCAGACTGAATGTTCTTCACTCGATATTCCTTTCACTGCTCTTATATCCAATGGTTGTAATCGAATTAAGCATTTCAAACGAATCATCTTTCCAACTTCAATGAACTGCAGTAATTTAACTTTCTTCGATTCAATTTGTACATTTTTGCAATCCTTTGTTTCTTCGTTATGGACATTTTTTCTACTTATTGCTTTAAATTGTGGAGTGGCTTAGTTTTTTTGTTTTTTTGTTTTGCTATTTGTCAGTTAATTTTCCCCCAACTCGCTGACGAGTTTGTTGCATGTGTTGATAAGTTTGTTTGCAGCTGTTTCTGTCTTAGCTGTATATGTAGTTTTTTTTTTCTATCGAATATGATTATTACTTTTTCTACGGTTTCGTTTCATCGCTGCTAATTTTTCTCTTTATTTTCAGTTTTTCTCGGTCAGATCAATCAGTCCTTTTCAGATTTGCCTGCGTTGGCAACACGCGTCTGACGATCAATTTTAACAATTCTTCTATATACCCTCGCCATTCAGGACGTGAGCAATCAAAATTTTCTTTCATTTGCAGCTCCAAGCAATGCTTTGTTTTTTCTTAATATCCCTTCTTGTTCCTAGGCTCTCACAGATTCAGGCAATACTCTTTCTCTCAGTTTCTCTTCTTCAATATACCCTGTGAATATCAACTTTTCCAACAATCTTTCCATATTATGTATCCATTATATTTATTTATTTCTTTCTTCATTCCATATTACGCATCCATAATTATTATATATTTCTTTCTTCTTTTCATATTACGTATCCATTATTTTTATATATTTCTTTCTTCATTTCATATTACGTATCCATTATTTTTATATATTTATTTCTTCTTTTCATATTACGTAACCATTATTTTTATATATTTCTTTCATCATCCCATATTACGTATCCATTATTTTTATATATTTATTTCTTCCTTCCATATTACGTATCCATTATTTTATATATTTATTTCTTCTTTTCATATTACGTATCCATTATGTTTATATATTTATTTCTTCATTCCATATTACGTATCCATTATTTTTATATATTTCTTTCTTCTTCCCATATTGCCGATACATTATTTTTATATATTTATTTCTTCCTTCCATATTACGTATCCATTATTTTATATATTTCTTTATTCTTTTCATATTACGTATCCATTATGTTTATATATTTATTTCTTCATTCCATATTACGTATCCATTATGTTTATATATTTATTTCTTCATTCCATATTACGTATCCATTATTTTTATATATTTATTTCTTCTTTTCATATTACGTAACCATTATTTTTATATATTTCTTTCTTCTTCCCATATTGCCGATACATTATTTTTATATATTTATTTCTTCTTTCCATAATACGTATCCATTATTTTTATACATTTCTTTATTCTTCCCATATTACTTATCCATTATTTTTATATATTTCTTTCTTCATTTCATATTACGTACCAATTATTTTCATATATTTCTTTCTTCTTCCCATATTACGTATCCATTATTTTTATATATTTCTTTCTTCATTCCATCTTACCTTTCGATTATTTTTATATATTTTTTTCTTCATTCCATATTACCTATACATTATTTTCAAATATTTATTTCTTCTTTCCATATTACGTATACATTATTTTTATATATGTATTTCTTCTTTCAATATTGAGTATCAATTCTTTTTATATATTTCTTTCTTCATGCCATATTATATATCCATTATTTTTATATATTTCTTTCTTCATTCCATATTACGTATCCATTATTTTCATATATTTATTTTGTCTTTCTATATAGCGTATCCATTATTTTTATATATTGCTTTCTTCTTTCCATATTACGTATCCATTATTTTTATATATTTTTTCTTTTTCCCATCTTACGTATACATTATTTTTATATATTTAATTTTCATTCCATATTACGTATCCATTATTTTTATATATTTCATTCTTCTTTCAATATTACGTATCCATTATTTTTATATATTTCTTTCTTCTTCCCATAATACGTATTCATTATTTTTATATATTTATTTCTTCTTTCCATTTTATGTACCCATTAATGTTACATATTTCTTTCTTCTTTACATATTTTGTTTCAATTATTTTTATATATTTCTTTCTTTTTCCAATATCGCTTTTTTGTTTTCATTTTTATTAAAACTTCTATGTTACTCACACTTTCGGCCTATAGTACTTTTTTTTTACAATGTCACTGATGTATATTGTTGTGCAGTGTATATTGTCTCAGAACAAGTAATCGGGGAGCTGAGTTAGAATTGTGGCAGTATTCTTTACATTCACTTAGGTGCAAAAATCTTTGTAAAGATATCGATCTGCTCTTCTCTCCAGCAATTGGCTTACGTAACAAAACAGATTTGATTCTACAGCCTTGGTTTTGCAAGAAGTCTACTGCAGAAAATAATGGCAACCTATTACGGGAAAATCTTCTACTTGGTCAATCATGTCTCGAAAGTTATATGAACGGCTAAGCGTGTATAACATATGGGACTTAAGTAACTAATTGCAGAAAGGTATTTCTCTTAACTCAAGTCGCTACTTCACCTGTTAGGCTTTTATTCACTGCCACAGAATTAGAGATTTGATTTAACGGAACAGTGCAACAACTTTTATTCGTTTTTACCTATTTCTTGCCTATTTTTTAATTCTTTGTTGCAATTCTGATGGACAACTTTTACAAATTCTGCGTGACTTTCTATGTTGGTTTCACATTGTTGTTGATAATTTGTCCATCAATAATAAATTCTGGTAGATCTTAGGAATTACGTATATATAATAAAGAGAAAATATACGCGTTGTTATTAACGAAACAAGATAAATATTTATTTACAAATTTACACATCTAAAGTTTCGGTAGCACGTTTCAGGAAAATTAATCAAACATTAAATATTCGTAATTTCGATTAACTGTCCAGAAGGTAAAATGTTTATATTAAATTATCAGACACGAAGTAAATTTATAAAATGCTTAAAACATATTGAGACTGTTTTTTTCACATAAGAATTATGGGGTTTTATTCAAGTAAAATAAATAGGTATATTTTAAGGTATATATCTTAGGAATTGAACAGAATTCATTGAAAATTACCAGCAATCATTTGAGACTGAAAATTTATCAGTGTGTAATTTGACAGCTGTGTTAATCAGAAGCATTGGAATTTGCTTTTATTTCTTTTTGTTGACATCGAGTAAATGACGAGGAATAAGGAGAGATAAATCAAGTAGCCTGTGGGAGAATGCGAGTTGCCGCGATATTTGTGTCTAATCGGCAGATTGAGAATTTTCTGCTGTTATAAGACATGTTGCGCACTCTCTTTTCTGTTCTTTCAACTTTCTTTATCTATTCATATCAAAAATGGATTTTACACCGGCTCGTCACTTTTTCTCAGTTTGTAAGTCGCTCCCTTTTCATTGGTTTCAGTAACTTTTCACATAGATTCGCTAAACATTACCTTGTTTATTTTTGATCCCGGAGCCAAGCATTTCCTAATTGCCAAAAATAATCTGTCATAATATCTTGCGAATTTTACAACAGTAACGAAATTAGAGCCGCTTTGATTATAACAACTACATAATAATTTTCCCCTGCTTGAATTACCATGACATTATGTGAGGCAAATAAACTTTCAGGAATTCAATTAGTCGGGTTATAAATATTCTTTAATCAAATTACGTTGCCTTCCATGGCCGTACAAAAATATAGGTCCTAGGCATGACGGTAAACTGCATCCGGCAGCAAGGCCTCTGATTGGGAGGTTATGAGAAGCATGAATTCACCTCTTTTGTTCTCAGGTCCACCCTGACCCGAAGTGGTAGCACATGTCAGGAATCCAGCTATGGGCAAATATTTAACCCCCAAACTGGAGTCAAAACACTATAAAAGTATAAATATACACTTTTATAGACATATACATAAAAATTGACTTTTATAGACAAATATACATTTTTGAAATAAAACTATTACCAACAATACATTTTTGAAGAGACAATTCTTACCAAAAAACTTTTTTGAAGGAAAAAAATAGTCTTCGTAAAACGTTTTGAATAGAAAACAAGAATAAAAACAAAGAAATATTCATTAAAATCTAAATCAAACTTATCACGATAACCGAACATTATAACATACCTTAAAACCCCACGTTTTTGGCATTAAATATCCCACAGAGATCAATAAGCCGTTAAATAAAACTCAAACTGAAACAAAAAGTTAGTGTAGGCTTTCCAATAAGTATATTAAACGAATCCATCTGTTACCTTTTCCTTCTCATAGAATTGTTTGATTGTCCGACAGTGTGAACATCATATTTTCAAGATTAATCATCAAGAAAAAACATACAGTTGACGATGTATATATCAATGTGATTTACATGATAATGTAATTTATGTTAAGTATCAATAGAACGCCCAATAAACTAGAGATTAATATATACTCTCTCGGAACTACATATCGACATGGTATCCACAAAATTGGCATAATTGAAAATGTGAATATCTGTCTAAATCTAAAGAAAACGTAGTTAAATTGGTTTCATGTGCAGACAGTTCACTGAAAGACAGTTCGCAGGCTGATAGTTCACCGACAGACAATTTTCTTATTCTATGTGCCCTGTTCTTTCAGGACGTAGGCGATCATGGCTTTCCACTTCTCCCTATCCCCGGTGGCTCTTAGCACGTTTTCCCCTGTTACACCACGTAATTTACGCCTGCTCAGGCCCTTCAAATATGTTATCCGCTGCTTTCCTATGTCTCTTCTTCGCTCTATCTGGCCTGTTAGTATCAGGTTTTCTAAGCCCTCCATCCTCATTGCATGTCCCAGGAACTTGAGCTGTCTCTTCCTGATTCTCAGTATTAATCTCCCTTTCGTTTCCATCCTTTCCAAAACCTCATCATAGCTCACATGATACCCGCAGCATCCTTCTGTAGAACCATATGTCATTTGTTTCAAATTTTTCCTTCATCTTTGAGGATATTGTCCAGCATTCACTGCCATATTAAAAACTGGCATCATATAGCAATCCATTACTCTCTTCTTTATTTCTAGCGAAATTTTTCTGTCTCTTAATACTCTATTCATTATCTGTAACGCGTTCTTCGCCATGCCGATTCACCTTCGGATCTCTCAGTCGCACTTTCCGTTTTTTGTTAGTTTCGACGGCAGCTGATTCCTCAGGCAATAAAAGGCCGGTGACTGAGGAAAACTTTTCGAAATCTACGTAGCAAGTGTTTCCTTCTAACGTCTACTGGTGTTAGTATCACCAATTTTACTGGTATATATATATATATATATATATATATATATAATAACTATTAATTACAATACCAATAGTAACGGAACTAACTCTGCCAAAACTAGTACAAATTAAGCTATAATTTAAATCGTCTTGAACAACCCACCGAGGACGAAATCGGAGGGAAAAATGGGGAAGCAAAAAAAGAAACAAACGAAGTACATGTACAAAAAGTCAAATGCTCGTCGGAAAGAAAAAACCCAAGACGAAAACGCTAACACTACATTGCTCAATGCGAAATTAAAGCAATAAAGACAGAATTTACCCTGATGAACCGTAGGGTGAAACCTAGGTTTGGTTTGTTGGCTCTGGCTTAGATTTTCTGTATATATATATATATATATATATATATATAGGATTATTATTGTTTCCTTTGATTCCTGTTGTATATACATTTCCTTTTATGTGAAAACCAGAGAGTAAAGCTACTAAATTTTCCACTAATCAATTTTGTAACAATTTTTTTATATAGATATGGCGTATTGTAATGTGTGCGCCGTACTTGTGAGTACATGGCTTATATCCCTTTCAAGCAAGGAATTTCTTCAATGAGACTTTCGAAGCATTTTCTTATCAATCCGATTGCTATAACTACAATACAATATATTGATTTCCACATGTGCCTCATTTCTGAGATTTCCATGATAAGATATTCATGTTTTGATTACTTTTAAGATCTTTACTGATACATTACAAACTGCTGAGACTGACATGCCACTAAGAAAGCACATCTTGTTTATGTGTATTATTATTATTATGTCATTTTTCATCATATTTCGATTTCTGCTTTGGTCTCACTACCAACCAAGTCTGCGGGGAGACCTAAGGCAGGTAGTGGTGTGTTGTTATGGCTCCATTTCATGTTTTTCTATCTTCCCTATCATCCCCAGCATTACATAGATAAAGTTTTCCTTAGTGTGTGGGCTGTACTTAATAAGACAATTTTTTGTATATCTCTTAAGCTGGGGTTTCCAGGGATTCTTTCAATGTGTTGTTTTGTTCCATTTTTTATCATTCCAAGTGCACCTACTATCACTGGCACAACTCTTGTTTTCAATTTCCACATTTTTTCTATTTCAATTTCCAGGTCTTTATATTTTGACAGTTTTTCAAATTCCTTCATTGCTATGTTACAATCCGCTGGACAAGCCATATCACTTAATAGACAAGTTTTCTCCTTCTGGTTTTTAACAATAATGTCTGGCCTGTTTGCTTCAATTTTTCTGTCTGTGTAGATGGTGTAATCCCATAGAATGGTTACATCTTCTATTTCTGTAACCGATGCTGGGTGATGTTCATACCATTGTTTGTTTACAGCTTTTCTATAATGTTTGCACATTGCCCAATGTAAATATTGCCCAACTCTATCGTGGCGATTTTTATATTCATTTGGGGCAAGCACAGAACAGCCTGAGATTAGGTGGTCTATTGTTTCTTGGTGTTTATCACAAAACCTGCATTTTGGATCCATATTATTATGCATAATATTTGCCTGAAAGTTTCTAGTGAAAAGACTTTGGTCTTGTGCTGCAAGAATAAAGCCTTCAGTTTCAGACTTTAATCCAGATGCACGTAACCATCGATGAGTATTAACTTTGTCAACATTGGATTTATTGGCACGTTCTGGATATTGGCCATGCAGAGGTTTGTCTTGCCAGCGCTGTTTCATCTGTTCAAGAGCTTTATCTTTGGCTTTCATTTTCATGTTTTTTGCCGCAATAGTTGGTTCTTGGCTTCTGTTTTGCTTTTCTACAGAATCTACTAACTGTAAATGTTGTTTGTATTTACTGCCTTCTTTTATTATTGAATATTTTTTCTTTCTTTCTTCATGTTGCCTTACTAATTGTATCATCCAATCCTTTGTTGTTTCTATGTATGTTAGTAAGCCAATAGTTGTTGTCTTGTATGACAATTCCAGCTAAATAAGACCTCTTCCACCTTCTTTACGGGATATGTATAGACGGTCTACATCAGCCTTTCGATGATGCATCTTATGCTTAGAAAGAAACTTTCTTGTTTTAGCATCCATTCGCCTGATGTCGTTTAGAGTCCAGTTTAAGATGTTAAAGCTATATTGAACAACTGGGATTGCAAGGCTATTAATGGCCATAACTCTGTTCTGTGAATTTAATTCAGTTTTTAATATAATTCGAAGCCTTCTATTATACTCTTTACGCACTATTTCTTTCATTTTTTTATGGTGAACGTTTTCGCTCTCATTTACACCTAGGTATTTATAAGCTTCTTCTGGTTTCAATTCTTTTATTGTTACAGCAGGGTCTAGGCTAATTGAGGATGTTTCTTGTATTGATCCACGTAAAACTGTAGCTTTAGCACATTTATTCAAATTAAATTTCATTCCAATGTCTTCGCTGAAGCATTTTACAGTTTGCAGAAGACCTTCCAGCTCATTATCATTCTTAGCATATAACTTTAAGTCATCCATGTAAAATAGATGGCTTATTTTCTTTTGGCCTATTTTATAACCACATTCTGTCTTATTAAGTTGACTGGTTAGTGCTATTAATGATATTATTATTATTATTATTATTATTATTATTATTATTATTTTGCCGTGTTACTTTGGGAGAGAACAATTTTAAATGCATACTTATCAAGTATCAATCATCCGAGCTCTATGTGAAAAACAGGCATTGAAGGATCGTTATCAAAGCACATTTTGGAATAAATTGAAGTCTATACTTTTAAGTTACTTCGATTAACCAGGTCCTTAAAATGTTAGTTTTTTAATTGTATTATTATTATTATTATTATTATTATTATTATTATTATTATTATTATTATTATTATCTTTGATTTCTGTAGAATGGTCATTCTCTTCTCTTAAAAATAACCTCACGAAATTTTCACTGAATATTTTTTAAACCTAAAAGACACATTTTTTACAAGGTGAGCGCTTCAATTATGCCAACAATACCTTTATTTCTTTAAGTTATGGACTAATAGTGATACTTCCAATTAGATTATTAGATTATTTTCCGATCTAAGCGAGGGCTTCAAACAGAACTGGAATTATTGATGACTTCATGTGCCATAGGTTTTAGATTTCCACTTCAAGATCCTTGTATTTTGATATTTTTAAAAGTCCTCGCGGATACATTACAGTCTGGTTGAACTGCAATAGTAATAAGTATATATTATTATTATTATTATGACTGTTGATATTTTCAATATAATCAGATTTCTGCTGAATTTAAGTCATGAGCTTGCATGAATTGCTACTACTACTTCTACGACTATTATTATTGTTAATGATATTATTATTTGCTTTGTGCTTAGTACAGTTCATTACCAAGTTATTACCCGAGAGAAATTCTAATTCAGGGGTCGTAAATATTTGCATTATTATCTTAGAAAACATGATATTAATTGATAATTAACATATACACTGTTAATATTAATATTGATAATACTCTCTTGGGTACTGCGCGTTTCCAAGCTGTGCCAATTCTCTGATGTCTTGTAAGCAGACGTTTTCAGGCATCTTGATGAAGTTTCTGCCTGAACGTTCATTTGCCGTATCCATCAAACCAGTTATTATGTAGGTATAAGTATGCTTCATTCAATATATCTATGTTTATTTATGTATATTTATTATACCTTTACAGATATATTTGGATCTGATACAAATGCATTATTAATGAGGATGTATTTTTGTCTGTATATTTAAATCACTAGGTCCTTTCTACTTGTTTTTATATTTCATAGTATCGATTAAAAACGGTGACTACACAGATTTCGTTGACTAAATGTTATGGTGAGACACACCTCTTCCTCAGATAATGGACTCTTCTTCCTATATTAATAAGGGTTAACAAGAAGTTCTTGGGAAGTACTTGGAAAGTTCTTAGGAGTTCTTAGAAGTTCTAGAGAGTTCTTTAGAGTTTTAGTGGAGTTCAGTAGAACTACTAGTTAGTTCCAGTTTGGATACAGTTGGACTAAGGCAGTTGATATTTGTTGGCAATGAGCCAAATGCTAAGGAGTCAGCTTTCAGTGGAAGATTATTAAGTTCCTCACATTCTGGGTACGTTAAGTCGATTAGCAACCAACATAGCACGATTATAACCTTCAGTGCGAAAATTACTCCACAACATTAAATTACTATACTATCATGCAACCATGGCATTGGTTGAATCCATTCTTAAGTCCGATATTGAGTGAATTTCATGCTGCACAATTAATTCGGTAATCAAACCAAATTTCAGACATTTTACAGAGTTAAATAGGATACATCTTTAGCTACATTTTGAATAAAAAAAGAAATTTAATTCAGTAGAAAAAATTTACATCAACTTAAGTGAAATCCGAATAGAGAGACTAACGACATAAGTACATAAATGAGTGACTAACGCTTCTAATAATAAATCTTATTCTTTGTAACTTTTTTCTGTTTAACATTTTTTACATGCGGCTTTCAACATTTAAGTTCTGATATCTTTATGATTTTTGTAAATCAAATATTGCTGATCACTTATCAATTTATCATTCTTTTCAGAATTGATTCTCATAATCAAATTTACATAAACAATCTTTTATTGTTTTTTTAATAAATTGCATAAAACTTTTATCATTTTAATATTTTTATTGCGGTTTTCAGCATTAATTTTATATTAAATCTATAGCAACGCTTGGAAGCATCATAGATTGCATAAACATAGGCGTATGAAAAGTAATATTCTTAGAATATATTAGATCTGGAAAAAAGGACAAGTTATTAAAAAAAAAAAGAAAAATAAAGGACAAGATATTCTAGTGAAGTAAAAAAAGAAATTTCTGACTTAAAATAAAAAAAATTATGCAAATTTTATTTTTAGCTGCAATATTTTAGGTAAGAAATTTCTTAATTTTTATTTCACTAGAATATCTTGTCTTTAACTCTTCCAAGTTTAATAACTTCTCTTATTTTCTAGGTTTAATATAACACATTTTTCCATGTAATTCAGTATGTAATTTATCGAGGTATTGATATATTTATCTATATCGTTTATTTCTGGAGATGTGTATTGTTTGTAAATACTAATTAAAAAACATAAAATGATTACCTAAAATGGTTACATGAACAGACCAGATATTTTTAAAATGTCACAAGAAGAAGCAAAGAAAATATTTTTTATCCCCTTAAAATATCAGGTATCTTTGTTAATAAATGAGACACTAGCGTTTCATTCATATCACGTAATATCATCAAGCAACGTATATAAACTGTTGTGGATTCCGGGTGAGGAACCACACAAAATAATGAACAACCAAACAGATATTTGAGATAGAAAAATAGGTTATATTTAAAGTAAAGATACAACTGGAACGCAGGGTAGTAATCCATTAATATGATTAGTAAGGTGTATATATATATATATATATATATATGTATGTCTTTGAAGTGAAGCCGTGCTAGAATTAGTATATCCGTATAATACTATTCTGGCTGAGTGAAGCACTGAAACAGGAAACGCCGGAAATGTGGTTCTACAGAAGGATGCTGCGGATATCGTGGACCGAGCATGCAAGCAACGATGAGGTGCTGGAAAGAATGGCAACAAAAAGGAAATTAATACTGAGCATCAGGAAAAGACAACTGAAGTACCTGGGACACGCAATGAGGAAGGAAAGCCTGGAGAACCTGATACTGACTGGCCAGATAGAAGGCAAGAGAGACAGAGGAAGACAGCGGATAGCATATTTGCAGATTTCCTGTTACTCCTGGCAACCCCCGTTCCGTCATCCACCTGATCTGGATGACGGAACGGGGGATTGCCAGGAGTAACAGGAGCAAGCATCCTGGGAGCCACAAGTGATAGGGAGACGTGGAGAACCATGATCGCTTACGTCCTGAAATGACAGGACACCTAGAAGAAGAAGAAGAAGAGGAAGAAGAAAAAGAAGAAGCACTGTGCTACTATGACTGCTGACGCGGTATTCTTTGTGTACTCAATGGCAGATCCCGAATCCCACTATGGAAGGAGTATATGTATACTCAAATCGTGTCCATTATCATAAAAAAAGAGAAGATTCCACAACATAAAAAAACACACACATAAAATGACTTAATATGTACATTGTATTATTAATTACTTCACGAAGGAGGGGTGGTTGTAACGCATTCAAACATTCCCCAAATTTAAAATTTAATATAACCAGATTGGATCAAAACGAAAATAACATTCGGAAAATAAGAACTACAATTTCTGTAAAGAACGAAGTAGCTTCAATTAATGAAACTCAAGAATGAAAGCGTAATGTATTTAACACTCACAGTATACGAGGGTCATTCATTAATAAGATGAATTTTTCGGTATAAGGATTCTAATACAGATAGTAGCTTACCTTGTTTTTTATTTTTCAACGTAGTCTCCCACACAGTGTCGCACACCTTTCCGATCTGTGCACACGCTTCCGTATTTTCTCAGCGTAAAAATCTTTAGAGCCTCAGCCAATCGTTTACATCACTTTTGACTTCATCGCCACTTTCATAATTCGTGCAGCTCGTGAACACTTTCAAGGGACCAAACAGGAGAAATTATGACGGGGCAAGGATTGGCCTTTAAAAGAGATAATAGAGCAGTTGCCAGCCCAGCTCGTTGATGGTCTGCACCGTGTGAGACCTTGCGTTGTCTTGATGCAAAACAACTCCATGTGACTGGTGATCGCTGCGTTTGTTCAACAGATAGGCTCAAAGTCCTTGCAATGTCATCCACTGTCAACCTTCTGTCAGAGTGAATGAGGTCATTGACTGATTCGATCACCTCAGGAGATCTCACTTCTGTAGGCTTCTCCGGCCTGTTTTCATCCTCAACACTGCTCCGTCCTTCTTGAAACAATTTAGCCCACTTGTAGACATTTTTGGCTGAAACATGTGGCACTATACACAGTTGTCATTCTCCTATGAATGTCAGCTGGTTTGCACGCTTCAGCAACCAAAACCTTGATAAATGAACTCTGTTCAATCCTGGAGCATGTTTCTTGGTCGGCCATTTTTGTTAATCTGTTAAAAAGAAGTAAATGAAACATTTTAAAAAAAATATGTTTCTATCTGTATTAGAAGTCCTTATACCGAAAAATTCACCTTATTTATTGAATGACCCTCGTAGAAGTCGTTATACCGAAAGATTCACCTTAATTATTGAATGACCCTCGTAGAAGTCCTTGTACCGAAAAATTCACCTTATTTATTGAATGAGCCTTGTAGAAGTCCTTATACCGAAAAATTCATCTTATTTATTGAATGAATCTCGTAGAAGTCCTTATACCGAAACATTCACTTTATTTATTTAATGACTCTCGTAGAAGTACTTATACCGAAAAATTCACTTTATTTATTGAATGACCCTCATAGATGTCCTTATACCGAAAAATCACCTTATTTATTGAATGACCCTCGTAGAAGTCGTTATACCGAAACATTCACTTTATTTATTGAATGACCCTCGTAGAAGTCCTTATACCGAAAAATTCACCTTATTTATTGAATGAGCCTTGTAGAAGTCCTTATACCGAAAAATTCATCTTATTTATTGAATGAATCTCGTAGAAGTCCTTATACCGAAACATTCACTTTATTTATTTAATGACTCTCGTAGAAGTACTTATACCGAAAAATTCACTTTATTTATTGAATGACCCTCATAGATGTCCTTATACCGAAAAATCACCTTATTTATTGAATGACCCTCGTAGAAGTCCTTTTTTTATCATTTCACCCCAAGCAAGACATTCCACTGCCACTATTGTGCTTGGGGTTACATAGGGGAAGGTAAATAGAAAGCGTGGTTAGATATAGGAAATGTCAGAAGGGGGGTGATAGGTAATTGGGAGGATGGGAAGAGTTTTTGAAAGAATGGAAGCGAGGTATTCTGTTAGGATGTGTCTGTTGACCTTACATTGAAACTCCTGGAGATTGTAGCCGTTGGGGAAGCAATCATGTGGAGTCGGAAAGTACGAGAAAAGAAACTGTTGGAGTAGATGTTTCGTTGCATTTTATCGGTTTCACTGTAAAAGGGTGGGATCTAGTTGCTAATCTAGTATCTCGTGCAAATTCGAACCTATGGGGCACCAGTGATCTAAGTTCATCGGAGCAGAAGCCATGGGAGTATTTATAGAAGAGACACAGGGAAGCCACGTCGCGCCGGTGAGAGAGAGACTGCAGGCGGTCTGCCAAGTCAGTATCGATCACATTGCAGACTCTCCGCTGTACCTTGTCGAGAAGCCCAAGGAGAATAGCAGGGGCACCGGACCAAATATAGCAACAGTAAATTGAATGACCCTCGTAGAAGCCCTTATACCGAAAAATTCAGTTTATTTATTGAATGACCTTCGTACACTGCAGAACAGATAATCAGGAGAAAACAGCGAATGATATTGTAGCTATATGATCCCAGCTCAATCTTTTGTCTGAGAATCTTATAAATTTAAATAATTGTGGCTACGTTAACCCAATAGCTGAATTCATTCAAAGGTTACGTTTGTCTCCTGGAGATCTGTGTTCAACTCCACGTGTCGACACTTTCTTTCTATGTAACATTCACACAGTCCGCAAATATTGTTTGTGGAATAAATGCTACAGGAACACAAAAGTATTTACTATACTATGTACATGCACTCAAAACAAAGGAGGTGATACCCAGAATGTAATAGTGACTTATTTCTATAAAAAGAGAAAGAGGACAAATGTCCGGGTCAGCTTGAAGCATCTCTCATTACATTTGAGGTTGTCTTCTTTGCAGCTTCTATCCCCTGACTGACTCACTGACACTGATCGGGGCCCTTATATTGTCATTAGATATTCGCACTGACTAGAAAAGTCCTCAAATCTTACAAGTCGCTCTCATTGGTCAAAAATCAATTTAACATCTTCTTGCGAATTTTGGATTCGACTTTTTCTTTAAGCAAATCGTCAATCTTTTTTCTATTTGGGAAAACCAGTATTTCACACGTCATTGTGAATTTTTGTAAAAGTGAAGAAGATTGATTTTAATTAATTCCTTATCAGCTACAATATACTTAATGAATATGTTTACCTGACAGGTGTCAGATAATGAATAGTCATTTAGTGCAATAAAAGACAGGAATTTGGGGATAGCTATTTTTATACACGTTCTGAAAGATTAAGAAAAAGCAAGGAATAATAAAGAAATCAGAATTCATAATCGTTATAAATATAAATATCCCCAATAATTCAAATAAATCGAGCTCTAAATGATACAATAGTAATATTTAAGTAATTCTTCAGTTGCATTGGCTTCATGAAAGAACACTCATATAAGTGAAGAAAATTTTGTCAAAATATGTGTCAATTGCCCATTAGTTTTAAGGAAGATATACGAAAAATGTAAGAAAATTGATAAACACATTATAGTAGAAATATCAATAAGTAACGAAGGTAATTAAATCATTGAAGCGATAATTGGTAATTTCTCTTTATATTAGCAGTGTCAATGTCATGAATGTTAGGATTACTTTAGTGTAAATTACTTCTGTTTATTCATCACTTGAAAATCATTGCAATAAAATAAGTGCATTACACTGAAATAATGTCTTCCCAACAACCGTTATTTTAGGAAGCACACTCCAACGTGGCTGTTTCCCTGAACACAACAATCTTGAACTCTTCACGTTCAACTTTAGTCATCCATACGAATTAAAATTCAGTAATTTATTTGAGTGGCTCTTCAGCCATATATTGGTGAACATTAATAACAAGATTGCTGAAAAAATTAAGTTTTACTTTTCATATTTTGATATTCAAAAAATGTATCTCTTTTGTCTTAAATGATAGAGATTCATTCGTTGCAATAAAATCAATATTTATTTAAAATATTTTATTTATGAATGATATTAAACCAATATAGTTTTCTTTTTTCTTATTTACTGAGTTAAAAATTAGAAGTAAAAAAAATTAAACATTAGAATTTAAAATTTTAATTCGTTAGAGTTTGAAAATATTCTATTAAAATGTCAACATTGCTTACATCCGTTTACTCTCAAAGGAGCGAAAATGATTTAATTTAAATAACTAAGCAGTTTAATTAGAAAAGCTCACAACAGTATGAAAAAAATTGGCAAATGACAAAAACGAAAACAAAAGGAAACTGAGATTTTTAGAAATCATATTTCTTAAATTGAATATGTAAATTAGTTACCGCTGTCAATTAAGAGAAGTAAAAAAAAAATAAATCTATTTTTCTGATGTCACATTTTAAAATTATGTACAGTGTTCACAGCGTATAAGTCAAAACAATGGTTACTCTGCTTTTATTTAAAATATATTTTCATGCGAGACGCAAATCGCCGTCTCGAGTTAAAGTTTTTCGCTGCCATCTTTCAGAATGGTTACATTGAATACATTAATAGGCCTGATATGTCGTGCAAGAAAATTCGTCCCATGAGATTTTATACGTCCATGTGTTGAACTTTTCCGAAGCATCTGTTCTTGTGAATATGCTATGAATTTACAGTTTCTTGCTTATAACCAAATAAGTGTATGCAATGACCTTGACCTAGCATCTCCACTTGAGTCTCTTTCTCACCGTCGTAAATTATTTTCCATGTATTTTTCTATAAAGATTCCTATGACAATTGCTTTGTCAACTTTACGAATTTAAGTGCAGTGGTAAACGTTGGACAATGTCATCAAAGATGAATGAGAGAACGGACATGTACTTCTAGAGAAATATGCTGCAAATAGGATGGTCCGTGCATGTGAACAACGAGGAAACTATGGCGAGGACAGAAATGAAAAGAAAACTAGTACTTAACAACAAAAAATGACAGCTGATGCGCCTGATACTTGTAATGAAGAAGGACGGCTTGGAGAATATGATACTAACAGGTCAGATAAAGAGAAAGAGAGACAGGGGAATGCAGAGCATAACATACTTGAGAATCTTGAAGAAGTGGATGGCAGAGCGGGATTTGGGTGGGCTAACACGAGAAAGAATGCGAAGAGACCCTAGAGATAGGGTGATGTCGAATTATCAAAATTATGGAGTGTCATAATAAATTCAGCGTTTGTAATGACAGCACTGTGTAGACAACAACAAATTATTAAGTTATTATTATAATGTTTCATCAAATTTCAATTTCCGCTCTGGTCTCACTAGCTGCCAAGTCTGTGGGAAGACCTAAGGCAGGTCGTGGTGTGTTGTTATGGCTCCATTTCATGTTTTTTCTATCTCTCCTAACATCCCTAGCGTTACATAGACAAAGTTCTCTTTCGTGTGTGGTTTGTACTTAACAAGTCAAGGTTTGTATATCTCGTAAGCTGGGATTTCCAGGGATTATTTCAATGTGTTGTTTTGTTCGATCTTTTATCATCCAAAGTGCACCTACTATCACTGGCACGACTCTTGTTTTTAATTTCCACATTTTTTCTATTTCAATTTCCAGGTCTTTATATTTTGACAATTTTTCGAATTCCTTGGTTGCTATGTTACAATCCGCTGGACAGGCAATATCAATTAATAGACAAGTTTTTTCTCTCTGGTTTTTAGCAATAATGTCCGGCCTATTTGCTTCAATTTTTCTGTCTGTGTAGATTGTGTAATCCCATAGAATGGTGACATACCAGTGTTTGTTTACATATCTTCTACAGTGTTTGCACACTGTCCAATGCAAATATTGCCCCAATCCATAGTGACGATTTTTATATTAATTTTGGTTAAGTAAAGAACATCCTGAGATTTGATGGTTCATTATTTCTTGGTATCTATCACGGAACCTGCATTTTGGATCCACATCATTATGTATAATGTTTGCCTGAAAGTTCCTAGTGAAAAGATTTTGCTTTTGCGCTGCAAGAATAAAGCCTTCAGTCTCAGACTTTAATCCAGATGCACGCAACCATCGATGAGTATTAACTATATCAACTTTGTATTTATTAGCACGTTCTGGATATTGGCCATGCAAAGTTTTGTCTTGCAAGCGCTGTTTCAGTTGTTCTTTGGCTTTCATTTTCATATTTTTTTGCCGCGATCGTTGGTTCTTGGCTTCTATTTTGCTTTTCTATAGAATCTACTAAATTTAAATCTTGTTTGTATTTACTACCTTCTTTCATTATTGAATATTTTGCCTTTCTGTTTTCATGTTATTTAACACATTGTATCTTCCCGTACTTTGTTGTTTCTATGTATGTTAGTAAGCCAACCGTTGTTGTCTTGTATGACAATTCTAGCTGAATAAGACCTCTTTTGATGGTTTAAATAATTTTTGATGGTTTAAATCAGCTTTTAAATCAGTATGCTGCATCTTATGCTTAGAAAGACGCTTTTTTATCTTAAAACCCATTTGTCTGATGTCGTTTACAGTATAGTTCAAAATGTTAAAACTATATTGGACCACTCGGATGGCAAAACTGTTAATTGCCATAATTAAGTTCTGAGAATTCAATTCATTTTTTAATATCAGACGTAGACTTATATACTACTGTTTAGGCACTATTTCTTTCATTTTTTATGGTGAATTTTTTTCACACTCATTTAACCCTAGGTATTTATAAGCTTCTTCTGGCTCAAAATCTTTTATTGTTACAGCAGAGTCTAAGCTAACTGGGGATGTTTGTTGTAGCGATCCACGTAAAACTTTAGCATTATTACATTTATTCAAATTGAATTTCAATCCAATATCGTCTCCTAAGCATTTTACAGTTTGCAGAATACCTTCCAGCTCATTATCATTCTTAGCATACAACCTTAAGTCATCCATGTAAAATAGATGGCTTATTTTCTTTTGGTCTATTTTATAACCATTGCGTACATAAATGTGCACAATAATTTTTATTTGTGTTTGTTTCTACGTGATTTGGGTGTGTGTAGGCATAGTGGTTTATATATATATATATATATATATATATATATATAAAAATCAAAATAATAACTAAATAGACTCTGTAAGCATGTAGGCTGTAAATTTATACTAAGATAAACCTTCTAAAAAACCACTAACAAACAGAGCCTAATTCCGTTATAATCCGGTGCACTGAGGCGTCGGATAAATGGGGAGAAAAAAAAGAAAGCCGCGGAACAAGAACAAAACATTCAATACTCCGCAGTAAAGAAAAAAAAACCCAAACGGAACCAACCACAAGAAAAAGTGCTCGATACAACGTACAAAAGATATACAAAAGTAGAGCAAAGACACACGAAAAAAATCTAAAGCGAGCCAAAACCCACCGCGGTCCCACACCACGGATCGTCAGGGCACGTGGTGTGGGACCGCGGTGGGTTTTGGCTCGCTTTAGGTTTTTCCGTGTATATATATATATATATATATATATATATATATATATATATATATATAAAGCAAAGCTTAACACGTCATTTAAATTGGCTATAAATTATAATTCATTCCAATGAGTTAAATTACCTCATTTCATCAGACCATAAAACCATAAAATATTCATTCTACTTGGTACAAAAATTTGTATATATATATATATATGTACTGGCCTGCGTATTTACGTACATACATACATACATACATACATACATATGGGCACCTCGGCGTGGTGTAATGGTGAGCAAGCTCGTCTCACTAGAATCATTGTAACTGAATAGTGAGTTCGATCCTCACAGGGTACACCCTACTTTCGGCCGTATGGTACGTCTAAACTACGCTTAGAAAATCACCTTCCTCCAGGTTTGGGGATTGGACGCAGAGCCAAAAACCCTGCCCCAGAAATAAACATTTTGTTACGAAAACAGCAAAAATGGCCCCCAGAGAATGAGGACATCGTAGATCATAACCAAAGGCATGTTCATGTTGCTGCATTAAAAGAATATTCTACTGGCATCAAGGATTCTATTAATGATAAAATATGTTCTACAAATCATAACGTTACCGTACCAGCCTGAACAGTAAGGATACTTCAGGTCTTTACGTCATATTATGTTCCTGTCGGCCGGATGACACACCAGAAATTGAGGCTCTTTTGTTCAGGAAACTACTTTTCAATTTCGCAATATTTGTGATGTCTGGTAAACTGTAGTCCCAGTACCATTCGTTGTTTGACAGTTTTCTCTTGTGTATAGGCCTGTCGTCGAAATAAATGCTATCAAGTAATTAATAAGCGTGTAATCCTAACGGGTATTTACTAAAATTAAAGTTTGATGTACTATCTATCTATCTATCTATCTATCTATCTATCTATCTATCTATCTATCTATCTATCTACATATATAATCAAATGAATAAGGACGTCGACAATATTAACAACGTCAAAATATTAAATTAAAACAAGTCTCAATATATGAAGAAAGCTATAGATATATATTATAAATTATAATTTAAAACATATCCAAATTACAATCTACTACAAAGTGTAAATTTTGTTTCGACATGGAAGGGGCAATGTCTCATCAGGTAGTAAAGGCTATTTTTTCAAGGGAAATGGAAAATTCCTTTATTAATGGCAAAAGTGCTCAACTCTATATAGGAGCACAAATCCAAATGAATAAGGAACGTAGAAAATATTAACATAAATTTAAAACATTAGTTTAAAACAGTGTTCAATATAGAATTAGAGCTCTGAATATTTATTATAAATTATAATTTAGAACATATTCAAATTACAATCTACTCCAAAGTGTACATTTTGTTTCGACATTAAAGGGACATTGTCTCATCAGGTAGTAAACATTATCAGGGAATCTTTCCTCCCACTTTAAAATATAGCGTTTACTACCTGATGAGATATTGTCCATTCAATGTTGAAACAAAATGTATACTTTGTAGTAGATTGTAATTTGAACATGTTCGAAATTATAATTCAGAATAAATATATGTATATGTGTGTGTGTTAGTGTGTGTGTAACTATGTTTAATATATTTAGACAGAAAGCCTTCTTTTAAACATTTCTTCCTGAACAATATAATATGGAGCACACACACACACACCTAACCTAGCTAACAACACTCGCAGACGCTTCGAGTAAAACTATGTAAATTTTCAAGAAAATCGGTTCAGCCGTTTCGGAGTCTATAGAAAACGGGGGCACACACACACACAGACAAAATTCCATTTATCAATAACTTTAGATAGATTTTCCTGGCCATTTTTTTTTTTGTCCATATTTGTCAACTTATGAATTGACTATTGTAATGATTGTGACCACTTGTAAGTTTCAAAATTTTCGTATTTGACTTTCAGTGGTTCATAATTGGTACTTTCCACTTCTTTCATTCACAAAAGAACTTAAAGAAGCAATAAATAAACCGTATTTCTTGAGTTTGTTTTATGTATGTATGCCGCATTCACCCTAGTCGGGTTGAGCCGGCTTCCTCCCTGACGGAGCAAGTCTCATTGGGATTTGTTTAAGGGCAGGGTCCCAAGTCCTATCCTGTTATTTAACCCATAACTGGAGGGAAAGGACGGATTAATACCTTTCCCAAGGGTACCAGCGCGCAAGTGACTGCAGGGCATTCAAATGGAATTCGAACTCGGCTTTCCGATTTCTCTTTCCGAGCCGATATCCACTGCACCACAACGCACATCCGTCACTATACGCTTACAGCACCTGGTATTCCCAAGCGGTCACCCATCTAAGTACTGACCAGGCTCAACGTTGACTTAACTTCGGTGATCGAGCGAGAACCGTTGTTTTCCAGGAATATGACCAACTTTTGTGCCTTACTTTCTTAGCTGTTTCTTATTGAAAATCTTTTCTGAACTTGCATAAACTCTAGATTTTACGCAATCCATAGTAAATAATTTCTGTAAATTGATCACTGGTCAAATCTTTAATAAAATATAAATCTAAGTTTAATTTCAGTTTAACACTTACAATACTTCAACGACTACATTATCAAAATCATAGTTAAGATCAAATGAATTAATGGTGGGCTTCGTTTTAGAATAAGGTAATTAATTCCTACGAAATGTATGCAAGATTTATGTCGACATGGTATTGCTTCTATTGCGCGTTTGGAATTTATTTTGGAATGGTCACAAGGCAAAACACAGCATACTTAATATTGCAATGCGCAAAGATTAAAATAGAAGATATATTACTCCAGTCGAAAACACTGCTTGATGCTAAAACTGTTGTTCATGGCGGTAGATCAGACTTATACCTCAAGTAAAAAAATAGGATTTTTCCCCACAGAATGAAGAAAATGTTTTTATTAGAAGAAAACAGAAAAATTGTACATTAATGAGGATTTTAACTCTAGCTCAAATATGTATGAAAACCTCTGCTTTTGTTTTGCTCTTTGAAACGAAACCCTAAACCAACAATAGAGTACACCTTTTAAAACTTTGTTACTCAAAATGATATTGACCATTAATACATGGTTCTTCTCATGAAACAACTTAAAAAGATGCTACAGCCTATATTATGTAAAAACGAAAACCATCGGCATTCTCTTAGAATGGAATGGTTCCGGCAAATGTTGGAGTAGAGAACTTTAACTATGAACATAACGCCGCACTATACAAAAATAAATTGAAAACGCCAGCCAACGAAATTGTGCTCTTTCAGTCAGTTAAATGCCATAACATATACACGCTTTGGGTGATCATGTCTTGAAGAGACATGACTGAATCGACAGAAGATTATTCCGTAGTAGGTTTTCATTCTTTCTGCGGTAGACTGGTTGCCAGCCAATGCTATAGAACCCAATTTGTCCTATTATTTAACCCATAACTCGAGGGAAGAGACGGAGTAATATCTTTCCCATGCGTATTTGTGCGTAAGTGAATGCAGGAAATTCAACTGGAATTCGAACTCGGCAACCTGATCTCTCGTTCCGAGTCGATATCCACTGCACCAAAATGGACATCTTTTTAAAATACGAAAAACATCTTCGTGTTGCAACAGCCAAACACTTAAAAATGATAGAGTAAATTTAGAATTCACTAACAAACTAGAGTTAAACCTGATAATAATAAATCTTATTAAAACCAACATAGAAGAATGAAATGGTGGTTGATGGGCGTGAGACCATTCCTAGAATAGCTAACAGGAAAACAATGTACCCACGTGACACCACGTGATGTGGAGAAAGTTATAAAAAAAAAAAAACAGATGAGAAAAAATGGGAAGAAAATGCAACTAACAATATATATGTATATATATACTCATGGCCATATTTATTAGGCCACCCCAGTGTTTGAAAAGATGATGTATTTCATACTCTTTTTTAGTATTTATTGCCAAGTGAATAATTGTAAATGAAAATAGAATGGTTCTTTTGTTAGTATTGCACATTAACATGTGCATCAGATGAATTTATGAATATTTAATAATTGCTTATGTTGCAGTTTCATCAATGAAAGAATGAAGAAAATTTAGGGTGATTTAAACGAGTTCATCTTTGCTTCCTTGTAATAATAAAAAACGAACCATTCTGTTTTCATTTAGCGTAATCCAGTTGGCAATAAATACTAAAAATAATATGAAATGCAAAATTTCCTTTAAAAAACTGGGGTGGCATAATAATTATGGTCGGTAATATTTTACTCTTAAGAAATAAATATCACCGGAAAATTTGAAACGAAATTAATGAAACAAAACAGTTGTGTTTAAATGTTAAGAAAAGTGAAAAATCACAATATATCATACAATCAAAATGTTGTAATGGAAGAACCTGTCTTCCCCTTGCAATGAACTGTTACCCATTTTTAATGCACCACGCAGTAGATTACGAGCGAGCTGATGACCGGAAGACGACCAGGAACGGACGGAAGTACTCTCCGCTCCCTTTTGTACATAGTGACTATTGTGTGGACTCCTAATATTTGTACCTATAGTACAATAAATCTTATTGTTGATTTAATCGTGTGTTCCTTGGTCTTAACAACTCGGACTAACCATTCATTTTTGTGTCGTTTTTTTACGAAAATCCTGGTCTCAAAAATCAATGAGCTAACTACACTACACTAACTGCGAAAATAGCACGTATAACAATATACACACAATCATTACACATTCTTCTGAAAATATGAAATCAATGAACAATCCTTCTTCATTCATTGTAGACTGTCGCCAAAAAGTAAAAAAAAGAAGAACTATACCAAATAACAGAAAGCATATGACCTGGATACTGCTAACAAAAGGAAAACCCCAAAATAGATAAGACATTCAACTCCAAGAATCATATTTCTGACAGTTCACACATCTTTTTCTATGTGCCTTGTTCTTTCAGAACGTAGGTGATCATGCCCTTCCGCGTCTCCCTATCCATGGTGGCTCTTAGCCCGCTTTCTCCTGTTACACCACGCAATCCCCGTTCTGTCATCCGCCTGATCAGGTCCTCCACAATATGTAACCCGCTGCTTTTCCCTGTCTCTTTTTCCCTCTATCTGGCCTGTTAATATAAGGTTCTCCTTCATTGCATCCCAAGTACTTCAGTTGTCTCTTTCTGATGCTCAATATTAATTTCCTTTTCGTTTCCATTTTTTCCAAAACCTCATCTTTGCTCACATGCTCGGTCCACGATATACGCAGCATCCTTCTGTAAAACCACATTTTCGCTGCTTCAAGTTTTTCCTTCATCTCCAAAGATATTGCCCAACATTCACTGCCATATTTAAGAACTGACGCCACATAGCAATCTAATGCTCTCTTCTTTATTTGGAGTGAAAGTTCACTGTTTTAACACTTTACTCAACTTCTGGAACGCATCCTTCGCCATGCAAATTCGCTTTTAGATCTCATTTCACACTACTTCAGACAAAAGGTTAGAAGGCAATATTCCATCAATACTGGAAAAACTGATAACAACTCCTGGACTTGATAAAGTTATTTCTCTGAAAGATATTTGAAGAGAAAGTTTTTATAAATTTAACATTAATATTGGCGGCTCGATCAGTGAATGCTGACTGTTTCCTAGCAAAGAAAATATAACTATTATTATCAATAATAATAATAATAATAATATCATTATTATTATGGTGTCATTTTTCATCATATTTAATTTCTGCTATGGTCGCCCTACCTACCAAGTCTGCGGGAAGACCTAAGGCAGGTCGTGTTGTGTTATTATGGCCCCATTTCATGATTTTCTATCTCCCCTAACATCGTTATCGTTACATAGATAACGTTTTTCTTAGTGTGTGGGCTGTACTTAACAAGACAATTTTTCTATACCTCTTAAGCTGGGGTTTCCAGGGATTCGTTCAATGTGTTGTTCTTTCAATTTTTTTTAATTCCAAGTACACCCACTATCACTAGCACGATTCTTGTTTTCAATTTCTACATATTTCTATTTCAATTTCCAGATCTTTATATCTTGACAGATTTTCCAATTCCTTGGTTGCTATGTTACAATCCGCTGGACAAGCCATATCAATTAATAATTAAGTTCTTTTATTTCTGGTTTTTTAACAATAATGTTCAGCCTATTTGCTTCATTTTTTTCTGTCTGTATAGATGGTGTAATCTCATAGAATGTTGACATCTATTTCCTTAACCAGTGCTGGGGGATGTTCATACCAGTGTTTACATGTTTTCCAGCGTTTGCACATTGTCCAATGCAATATTGAAACACTCTATCGTGACGATTTTTATATTCATTTGGGACAAGTACAGAACAACCTGAGATTAGATGCTCTATTGTTCTTTGGTATTTATATTTTGGATCCACATTATTATGTATAATATTTGCCTGAAAGTTCCTAGTAAAAACACATTGATCTTCCGCTGCAAGAATAAAGCCTCCAGGTTCAGATTTAATCCAGATACATGTAACCATCGATGAGTATTAACTCTATCAGCATTGGATTTATTAGCACGTTCTGGATATTGGCAATGCAGAGGTCTGTCTTGCCAGCGTTGTTTCATCTGTTCAAGAGCTTTATCTTTGGCTTTCTTTTTCGTATTTTTTGCCGCAATGGTTGGTTCTGCTTCTGTTTTGCTTTTCTATGGAATCTACTAAATTTAAATCTTGTTTGTATTTACTGCCTTTTTTATTATTGAATATTTTTTCTTTTTGTTTTCATGCTGTCTTATTAATTGTATCATCCAATCCTTTGTTGTTTCTATGTATGTTAGTAAGCCAATAGTTGTTGTCTTGTATGACAACTCTAGCTGAATAAACCTCTTCCAACTTCTTTATAGCGTATGTATAAACGGTCTAAATCAGCCTTTGGGTGATGTATCTTATGCTTAGAAAGAATCTTTCTTGTCTTAGAATCCATTCGTCTGATGTCGTTTAGAGTCCAGTTCAAGATGTTGAAACTATATTGGACAACTGGGATGGCAAAGCTATTAATTGCCATAATTCTGTTCTGAGTATTCAATTTAGAATCTAATATCTGTCGTAGCCTTCTATAGTACTCTTTACGCAGTATTTCTTTTATTTTTTTATGGTGAACTTTTTCACTCTCATTTACCCCTATGTATTTATAAGCTTATTCTTAACTCTTATCTACACCTAGGTATTTATAAGCTTTTATTATTATTATTATTATTATTATTATTATTATTATTATTATTATTATTAGGTTTCCTGTTTTATTTCGCTCGGCTTCTACGCCCTGCTAATACCCAGTAAATAATAGCTTTAGGTTTTCCCGCAGACATGGTAGGTTGTGCGGCTATAGCAGAAATGGAAATATGTTAAAAAGGACAACATAGTAATAATAATAATATTATTATTAATAATTATAATAATATTAGTAGTAGTTTCGTTGCTAGGAAACAGGATTCACTGATCGAACCGCCACTACTAATATTAATTCCCTTTTGATTAAGTGGAATGTTTCACGTTAATGAAAGAAAGAAACAAATAAGGAAAGATAGAAGTATTTAGAGTTTGTTTCAGTAAATCGAAAGAAGATGTTAACTTCAAGTTTTGAACCTACTTCTTAAAATAACGGGCAGAAGTCATGTTTATGATTGTTAATGCAATATTTTGTTTAATGTTGTTAAACCCCAAATATTTAGCGATGCGATAAGAAACATCAGAATATTAAAACAGGAAAACCGTAAATTTTTCACGGGTTAAAACTCGTTATTATTAATTTTATTGACGTTTTGAGTTATCTTTCTGATATTTTGTTTACATTCTTTTTTATTTTTCTTCTATTTTTAATTGTTTTGTTTGTTTTCCTCCTTTTCTTTTTAATCTCGTCGCGATTCGTCTTGCCTTCTCTTATCTCTCTTCACTTTCTGATGTCTCTCAATTGCTGCAACTAATTATTATTTTCTACGCTGAACAGTTTCACAATGTCCACATTACTATCATTAAGTTTACACTTGATTATTCAAACGTAAAACAGAAACGAGGCTATCAAAGGAAAAAAATGGTTCATAAATAAGATAGGAGAGTCTGTTTTGTCCCACACGTCTTTGAAGGTATCAGATGCGACATCAATTAACATTTCGCTGCTGCCCAAATGATCACAGAGACGTTATTACTATTCTTATACAAACTAGTTTTAAGTGTATTCGACTGAGAATTATTTAAAAAACTGGTAATTATATATATGGGAGACTATACGAATAATAATATCTTCAGATTACGTTTTCAAATATTTTAAGGAATATACAAAGGGCTGCGATATGGTTAGAACCCTCAACAGATTTACTAGTTGTAGCACAGTTATGCAACAGCTACTATGCTGAGCAAAACTAATTATATAAAAGAAAATCTAATTAAGACACAACAGTATACTATATAGTTCACTCCTGCGAAGAAGGTTAATGGTGAACCATAAAAAGAAAATGTTATTCGACATATTCCTTGGCACATAGTTCACCAATCTCATTAAATTTACAAAAACAACATAAATAATTAATCAAGAGAATTTATACAATAAAAATAAGAATAAAAAAACTATGACGTCTGGTCACTGAAAAATTCATTCACTAGAGCTTCGATTTATCATGTTTACCCATGAGAAATAATTTGATTGCATATTAAAATCATTAGAAGGTCATTATATGTGAATATTTAAATACATAGACGAACTAGTTCACCCAGACCAGAAAAACTAATGGCATATTTCCTGTATGATGAGGAATTATAATTACACAATTTACAGTTGGACGACTGTCATTATCTTTATTGTTGTTATCACATGTACTTTATAAATGTTATAGAACTTCGCGTTAACCCTCGAGTTATTTATGCCCATAACATAGAAATAGACGGCATATCTTGGTAAGATTTGATAATTATAATAATATTATCATATGTGAATATATATATATATATATATATATATCCGCAGACAGATCTGTTTCGCTGTATCCCACTCATCAGTACCGTTAGACTCTGATTGCTTTTTAACCCAGGATTAAAACTCGACCGAAGTGGCGTCAGTCGGCGATTCTCTCTGAGCTATGGGCGCTCGGTAGAAGAAGGCAGACAATTTTGCGTGCATATTATCATGATACACGCCCAATAGCCAGAGTTGTCTAATTCATTATTGAATGAGGGATGCGTTCAAACTGGAGTGGCTACTGTTTTTCAAAATCTACCATTCTTTCACACTGCTCAATCAGGGTGTGAGAGCGTATATATATATATATATATATATATATATATATATATTCACTCAGAAAAGCAAAAATAGCGCCATTATTTTCTTTCTGAATTTCTGTGATAAGGAATTATTTACACTTTTACATTCGAACCACTGTCATTATTTTTGTTGTTATAATCCCAACGTTTCGACTTTGCGGCCGTCGTCAGGTGTTTATCAATCCGTATAAAGTAAAGGGCATTTATTTCTTTTAAACAACGGGTGTATATTGGTCACATTTCACAGTCCATGTCTTATGATTTCTCGTCCTGTTCCTATTTTAAAGACAATTACTATCTTACCGGATGTGCGTTGTGGTGCAGTGGATATCGACTCGAAACGACAAATCGGGGAGCCGAGTACGAATTATCGTTGGATTCATTGCATTCACTTACGTGCAAATACATTTGGGAAAGTGATTTCTCTCCAGTTATGGGTTAAATAACAGGACAGATTTGGTTCTATAGTCTTGAATGGTAACCAGTCTACCGTAGAAAGCAATGGCAACCTAATGCGGGATAACCTTGTGCCCAGTCAGTCATGTCTCTTTCGAGACATGATCGCTCAAAGCGTGTATCACATATAGCACTTAACTGAATGACTGATTATAATAGTTGGAAACAATTAAAACTTCCACTGGGCATAAGGTGGGGGATCGGTTTTCTATCGTTATCAAGTAATAATTTTTTTCCCCAATATTATACTTAATATATTAATGTAGTATAATCTATTCTCTTCTCCCTACAGCTATGAGTTAAATGTCAGAACAGATTGGGTGCTATAGCCTTGGCTCGCAACCTGTCTATCTCAGAAAGCAATGACAACCTACTGCGGAATAACCTTCTGCCCAGGCAGTCATGTCTCTGAAAGAGACATGATCGCTAAGCGTGTATTATGTATGGTAGTTAACTGACTGACTATTTTACTAAATTCACTAATTAGCACCAATGCACAAGGCTAGTTTTTCACCCCCACCATAAAAAAAGAAAAAAAGAAAAGAAAATAGATGCAATCAATAGTCTGAACGTAATTAGTGTAAATAACGTTTCTTATCAATTGAAACTTTAAATATATAAATGTACAAGTTTATCCAGTGAAACAAATATTTCGGCATCTTTAGCTAGGCAGTGAGTATTATTATTAGTAAATCCTCGCATATGAAATGCGAGATATTGAATATACACATATATATGTTTACGTATACTGTAAAAAGATGTGACAGTTTTTGTATGTTACAGTTTTTTTTAATTGGGTATCTATCATTTTAGCAATGTTTATAAAATATAACAACTCCGTAAATAAAGCTGATTGCTCTATGTATTTATATTTCTACCGTAATTTCTGAAAATATGTATAATATAGTATGATATATATATATATATATATATATATATATATATATATATATATAATAGCTTTAAAACTAATCCATGGTCCTGGAGCTCAGACTCTTTGGACGTTGGCACGAAAGACTAAAATGCAACAGTTGATTCCACTTGAAGCGAAACCGTACACTGAAAGAAAAATGAATGCATGTACGTCAAATTTTGAAGTTTGGTGAGAATCGGGTAAAAATTGTGGATTTGTATAAAGGACATACAGACAGATAAACAGACACACACACGCAAATATCTTGCCTTTTATACATATATTATCGATTTTCTGCAATATTGTGAGAACTGAAACCTTGAAACTTCTGAATATCGTTTGTTATGTCTTTGTCTAAGAGTGCATCAAATTTGATTAAAATCAGACCATTCCTTCTATAACCCGATTTTTTCGATTATCAATTTTCGATATTTATCGCTGGTACCTCGACACAAATCCTAGCTAAGAACACTTCCAGACGCTTATAGTACAAGTGTGTAAATTTTCAAGAAAATCGGTTCAGACGTTTCGGAGTCTATAGGTAAGGGATACACACACACGCAAACAAACACACTCGCACATACTCACATAGAGACAAAGTTCCATTTATAAAATAAGTCTATATATATATAGATATATATATATGTGTGTGTGTGTGTGTGTGTGTGTGTGTGTGTGTGTGTGTGTGTGCGTGTGTATTTCTTTTTTAATCATATCACCCCGAGCAAGGCGGTAACGCCACTGATATGCAGGGGGCTACGTAAGAGTGAAAAGATTAAAGATTGGAAAAGAGAAAGCCGGAAACCACATCCTAAATATATATATATATATATATATATATATATGATAGTATATGGTCAGTACAAGAGTGTTTTCTTGTCACAAATCAATTACCTATATTAACCACCCTACAACTCCCTTGAGAAGACGTCTTTTTTATATCACTTATCAATGCAAAATTTAATAAAAAACATTTTAATCCATAATTTACATCTTGTATATAATTATAAGGAAATTCTTATAAAAAACATAAAAATACTACATGAATCAATAACATATTGCTATTAGAGAGGCACTCAATATAGAACATTAGGCTTTTACCATCAACCTTATATTATTTAATAGCGGAAATGTATTGAAATATTTTTAAACTAGAAAAATGTTCGAGCGATTCCCTGTCGCGATTTCCTCTCGGTAGGGTTAGAGTTAGGATTATGGTTAGGGTTAAAGGGTCGGTAAGAGCTTGGAATGAACGCTCCTTTTTCCAAAAACCAAACAAAATAGATTACTACGTAACTGATAAAATTTTAGGAAAAAATAACAACAGTAGAAACATAAACACCGTTGAAATTGGCTACAGAAATTACCAGAAGCGCTTGGGACTATAAAAATTATGGAAAATCTCCAACAAAACGGAAAAAGTTAGTATGCAGGAACAACTTAAACCAAATATCAATTAAATCTTAATATCAGAATAAAAAATCCATTTCAAAATTACCATCTGAATAGCACAAATAGATCATTACTTAATCATGAAGCAAACTGTTTTCTCCTGCGGAGGAGAAAGCAGATTCTAATTTTTCTGGACGGTACATATTCTTTAATGAGTTATCTAGAGAATTCAAGCCGGTAGACGAAATAATCTTTGTTTCTACTAAAATACTGTGATCTACCAAACATATATTTTGTGGTAATATAAACGTATCCATTAATCCTACACGTCCTCATAATACGCAAATGGTTCCTCTCACTGTACGCGCGTGAATAATCTCAGTAATTCTCTACCTTAAGTAGCTGCTGTAACTTGTATTGAATGAATGATAGTGAAAAAAAAATCTGATTCCTTTCTTTTCTACAGGACACCTTGTGTGATTTAGAATGTCAACTTATTTCTGAATCTAAGTATGACTTTACATGAGGTTTATATTTTCCATTAAATTTCTCATTAAACTCTGGCTCCATCAATCGTTTCCGACGATCAATTTGCACGTCAGAGGCGCTTCGGACTTCCACCAGGGTTTCCTCTGGCTTTATACCAACCGGGTGTGTATCGCCATCTTTCGGGACCCTGGCCGCTCGCTACGCCAGAGTCGGTCGTGTCGTACACTGAGAAAAGAGTTACTGAGCCGGGAACGAGGGTGATGCCCCCGCGCACAGTACCTAAACTCGACGAGCTAAATCGGAACTAGTTAAAGCCGCGGGATCTCTCCCATGAGCAGTGGGAGGAAAGTTTAAGGCTGCACCCCTACGTCGACGGCAACACCTGTTAGATGATTTTTCTCCGCCACAAAGGCCAATTCGGCATTACTCGGTATTTCTGTCTTTACTTCATGAATTATCATATTTGACAGGACCTGTTATTTAAACAATATTATCAGTTCTATTAGTTTCATTATTTGTCAGTATCATTTTCTATCAGCCGTATACACTTGACATTCACCCTGATGAGAATATTTATAAAACCGCTTTGATCATTGAAGCAACAAGGAAATATTAATTGATATCGCATCTGAAAATTTCAAAGGAACGTGCGACAAATTATAAAAATATTTATGAACCTGCATATAATTATTTGATTTGAAATGATTGAATAATGAAAACTCCTCTGCGTGCTTATTATTTATTTCAATAAATTCACCCCAAACAAAGCAATAAAGCCTGTAAGATTCAAGAGCTTGTTGAGTGAGAGATAATATTAGGAACGGGTCATAAGATAACAATTGACATTGCATTTAAAATTGTTATAGACAAGAGAATGGTTGCAATAAGAATTATGACAAGGGCAAATGTAAAATTATCTCGCTTATTAAATAAATACAGAAGATTGGTTTACGAATTTGGTTGCCCTTAATTTTTAGCTGGTTTGCGTCTCTATGTTGGTATGAATTTGTTTTAGGCTGGCCTTCTGTAATTGCATGTAATGTACACAAGGATATGTGTGATTTTCAAAAGCGGTTGTCTGTAGTGAGAAGCGGACGGAAGGTTGAGAGTAAAGGAAAGTGTAAGAAGAGGTACCGCTCGAAGAATGAAATAGGTAATGGGTAGCTCTGTGAAATTCTGTTTTTCCTTCCGTAGTATTAATCGTGATTTGAAAGGTTTCTTTCTTTATTCTTTGCTCACAATGTGTGAAAAACAGTGGTAAGAACTTGACGTGACGTTGGATGAGACGTTAAAGCAGGAGTGTTGCTGACATTACATACAATTTCGGACGGCCAGCCCAAAACAAATTCATATCAACAGTATTTAGAAAATGAAAATCGGAGCCTGTTTCAGTAGATTTCTGAGACAGAATGTAGAAATCCAGTTCGAAGCCAAAATTGTATATGTGGTAAGCAGGTTTTAAGTGACTGTAAATCAGAGGAGATAAGACATTCCGTTTTCTAACCAAATTTTGAAGATCAAATTATAAAATAATAGACTTAATAGCTACATTATAACAACAACAAGAGACCACCATAACATAATAGGGAAGATAAACAAAATCAATATGAAAGAAGATTAACAGAACAACAACGTTATACAATCGAAAAATGTGAGAATAAGAAAAAGACTTCTTCTTTTATGTGCCATGTTCTTTCAGGACGTAGGCGATCATGGCCTTCCACATCTCCCTATCCCTGGTGGCTCTTAGCACGCTTTCTCCTGTTAATCTATGCAGCTGTCGTTCCATCATCCACCTGAACAGGTCCTTCAAATATGTTATCAACTGCTTTCCCCTGTCACTTTTCCCCTTTTATCTTGCCTGTTAGTATCAAGTTCTCCAAGCCCTCCTTCGTCAATGCATGTCCCAAGAACTTTAATTGTCTCTTCCTAATGCTCAGTATTAATTTTCTTTTCGTTTCCATCATTTCCAAAACCACATCATTTTTCTTTTTCTTCTTTTTCTATGTGCCCTGTTCTTTCAGGACATAGCCGATTATGGCTCACCACGTCTCCCTATCCCTGTTGGCTCTTAGCATGCTTTCTCCTGTTACACAATGCAATCCTCGTTCCAATGTCTACCTGATTAGGTCCTTCAAATATGTTATCCGCTGCTTTCCCCTGTCTCTTTTTCCCTCAATGTGGCCTGTTAGTAACAGGTTTTCCAAGCCGTCTTTCTTCGTTGTATTTCCTAGGAACTTTAGCTGTCTCCTCCTGAGGCTTAGTATTAATTTTCTTTTTGTTTCCATCCTTTCCAGAACGTCATCATTACTCACATGCTCGATCCATGATATTCGCATCATCCCTCTTTAGAACCACATTTCAGCTGCTTCATGTTTTTCCTTCATCTTCAAAGATATTGTCCAACATTCACTGCCATATTGAAGAACCGACATCACATAGCAATCCAGTATTCTCTTCTTTGTTTCTAGCGAAATTGTCCTGTTTCTTAATACTCTACTCAGCTTCTGCAATGTATCCTTGTGCTTTTGGATCTCAGGAATATAAATGTATAGAAACTGATGTGACCATAAAGTGAAGGGTCAGTTTATATATTGAATGTTTATATGGAATTGATCCCCCACTTTATATCCAGCATTCTTCTGTAGAACCACATTTCAGCTGCTTCAAGATTTTCTTCATCATTGTTGATATTGTCCAACATTCACTGCCATACTGAAGAACCGACATCACATAGCAATCCAGTACTCTCTTCTTTGTTTCTAGCGAAATTGTCCTGTTTCTTAATACTTTACTTAACTTCTGGAACGCAACTTTTGCCATGCCGATTCGTCTTCGTATTCCTGTGTCGCGCTTTCCGCCTTCTGTTCGAACGCCTCCTAGGTATTTAAATTTTTGTACCAGCTTGATTTTAGTGTCCCTCACATGTATTTGGCACTTTGGGCTATCTAATTTAATGTATCTATTTTCCTCAGCCTGATTTTAAATAATTGGTTAGACGCAACTCTCTAACGCTTGGAAGCTTTCAGTCTAATTCTTATTCTTTTTGATGTGCCGTCTTTATTAATGACGTAAGCGATCATGGATTTTCACTTGGCCATATTTGTCGGTCTTTATATTTTCGCTCTTGGTATCTCTTCCAAACCCTGATCGGCTATCCACCTGCTCAAGCCCATCAGGTATATCTCGTGCTTATTTTTCCGTGTCTCTCTTTTCTTCTTTCCATCCTGTGAGTATAACATTCTCCAATCCCTTCATCCTCACTAGGTGTCTCAGAAATGTCAGTTTTCCCTTTCTGGTGCCTATTTTTTCTTTTCAATTTCCGTTTGAATCATGTTATCCTCAGTATCCTTCTGTTGAATAATTTCTGTTGTTTCGAGTCTCTCCTTTATTTGCTGCTATATAGAACAGAAATTAGATAGCTGCCCAGTACTTTCTTCTTTGTCTCCAATGAAATCTTCTTATCTCTCAATATTCACTTTAAATGAAGGAAAACCGTGAATTCTAAACGGTTGAAAAGTCAACGTGAAATGCGCCTTCAATATTTTCGATGAACACATGCAAATTAATAAATAATAAAAAGAAATATATCCCTGTGCTTATTTTATCAGCTTTGTTTTGAACTAGCAAAAAGACATTAGAAAAGGTAGTTAAATATGACGTTTATTACCACAGATCTACTTGTCTGACCTAAGCCAGTTTGGAAGGACTCGTACATCCTGATATACTGCACATCGATGCACATGTATTAGGTTTATAGGCCGGATGTTAAATGAGACATGCTGTTTAGGATGCGGTTTCAGGCCTTCTCTTTTGCAACCTTTTCACTTTTCTTTTTTTATTTTTATTTTTTTCAATTGGAATAGATAGACTACACTATCGCTCGGTTCACACTCCATCCAGGTCTATTGAACAGGTGAAGAGGCCCATCCCTTGTTTCCTGTTTAGGATGCGGTTTCCGGTTTTCTCTTTTCCCATCTTTTCACACTTTTCTTTATTTTTTTCAATTGGAGTAGATAGACTATACTATCGCCCGGTTCACACCCCACCCACGTCTATTGAACAGGTGAAGAGGCCCATCCCGTGTTTCCTGTTTAGAATGCGGTTTCCGGTTCTCTCTTTTCCAATCTTTTCACTTTTCTTTCTTTATTTTTTTTAATTTTTTTTCAATTGGAGTAGATATACTAAACTATCGCCCGGTTCACACTCCACCCACGTCTATTGAACAGGTGAAGAGGCTCATCCCTTGTTCCCTGGTTAGGATGTGGTTTTCGGCTTTCTCTTTTCCAATATTTTTACTCTTACGTAGCCCGCTGCACATCAGTGGCGTTATCGCCTTGCTTGGGGCGATATGATTAAAAAAAGTGTAACTTAGGCATCATGTCTATCTACTTGGGAATACCGTTAAGTGTCGACATACATGCAAATTTTTATTTTTAAGTGGATACCACCTGAAATGTTAGGTGCACCTTTTAGCAAACCCTGTAGGTATACAGCGCAGATTCTGACAGAGTAGCATTTGCCTTGTATAAACATGCCAGACTGAGTCTCTTAACTCATACATCGATCTTTCATTAGTTCATTCTACGAGGTTCTATGGCTATTGTTAATATTGTTGCAGGTTTCATGTAGGCGTGAACATCTATCCATTTATCTTTAAATGTGTGTACATATTTGCCTTTAAACATGCATCGACTGCGGAAATTATAAATATACTTATTAATAATGAAAATGAAAATGATGGCATACATTAAATATTTGTATCTGTTGAATGTTTATTAATTTATGTATTTTCATCATTTCGATTCAGAATTCAATTAGACGTCAATGATCAAATATTTCAAAGAGAGTATATATACAGTACTGTGCAAAAGTATTGGGGAAAAGAACCATTTTATATTTTTACGAGACATCGAAATAAAGTTTAAAATAACACCTGTCCTAACACTTTTGCACACTATCGGCAGTGTGCAAAAGTATTAGGACAGGGGTGATTTTCCTAAAAACCTCACTGAAATTCTAATACAGGGTGAAAATCGAAACCGTTGTAAGAATTATTTAACTAAAAAGGAAGAGGAAAAAAGGCTTCAGAATTTGAATTGGCCACCACAAAGCCCTGATCTCAATTGTATTGAACATCTATGGGATATTTTGGAGAAGAAGTTGATAAATCTAATGTTATTCGAAAGACACACTTTGTGAACAAATACAAGCTGCTTGGCAGGAGATACTATTAGATACATTGAGGAACCTTGTGATGTCCATGTCTTTTTTTTTTAATCATATCGCCCCGAGCAAGGCGGTAACGCCACTGATGTGCAGGAGGCTACATAGGAGTGAAAAGATTGGAAAAGAGAAAACCGGAAACCGCATCCTAAACAGGAAACAAAGGATGAGCCTCTTCACCTGTTCAACAGACGTGAGTGGAGTGTGAACCGGGTGATAGTTTGGTCTATCTACTCCAATGACAGAATGAAGGCTGTGATCAAAGCAAAAGGCTATTATATGAAATATTAAATTTATTTCGTAACAGGTATTTTCTTGTTAAAGTATATGTTGAATAAATCAAATAAAATTACTTTAATTAAATTGTTTATTTTCTGTCAATATGCCTCATAAGTGATAAAATATTTCTTGTCCCAATACTTTTGCACATTCCTATATATATATATATATATATATACATCACCATAAAATTTTGATAAGATATTATTATTAAGTACTGCTGCTGGATTTGGATAAACACCGAAGATCATATATGTATATAAAAGGCAAGATGTTTGTGTGTATGTGTGCGTGTGTCTATCTGTTTGTCTGTCTGTATGTCCTTTATACAAATCCACAGTTTTCATCCGATTCTTACCAAACTTCACACAAATATTTTTTAGACTTCTGGTCAGATCATAGGCTCCGTATTTTTCCGATTTTCTGCCGATACCTCGATATTTGATCAGGTCTGCTCAAGATCAGGAATTCAGCTTTTTTATCGTGGTTCTTACGGTAGAGTTTGCTCCAACTTAGTAAAATTAGAGTTTTTAGTCTTAAACATTATTAGATCTTCTCAGACAACTCATTTTCTCCGATATTGGAAATCGATACCCTCCATATTCTGTCTAGTCTGATCAAAACCAATATTCAGCCATCAATATGGCTCATTTTCTCCAATTTTACTCCCGATCGGTACGAATATGTATAAGGTTATTTACTTTTCCATTCTCTTCATCGTTCAATTGCACAATTTATATTTTCTGCGTCTCTTTTTTTTTTTACTATGAACATTATGAGATCCCAAGTTAAGCAACATCGATCCTGGTCAGTACTTAAATGGGTGAACATTTGGGAATACCAGGTGCTGTAAACGTAAGGACAAAGAATGGTCCACCGGTCCTCCAGGCTTGGGGGTTGGGTGCAGGGCTAACAACCCTGCCCCATAAAAAACAGTTTCTCATAGAAACAGCAACAAAATGTTGCTGCCCTATGCATTATCTGGGTGTGATGGATAAATTATGATGATGATTATTATGAGATCCCTAGTGACTATATATCACACAGCTTACGGCAACAAAAACAACATGATGAAAACCTGACAACAGCTATTTGTTAACATAGCCACTACTCGTTTAAGGATTTATCTGTTTAACGACCCATGGACATTCGACAAGATCTAAAATATTAAATATGAACAACTAAATAAAAGTATAAACATCGGTTTATGTACGCTGTATAAAAATCTAAATCGTGGTTGCTTTAATAGTTTTTAAAATTAATTAAAATATTAAAAAAGACGAAAATTAAATAGAATAATTTTATGCGATATCACTTGTCCACCAATATCTTGTTAAAGGAAAAAACTTTCAGGTATTAACAAAGAAGATCAGCTGAGTGGAGTAAACTATGTAAAAAGATCCAGAGAATATTGGTCAAGTGAGTGGAGCCGACTTGATGAAGGACTTTATTGAATGAAAGGCGACAGCGCAAATAAGTTATCTATAAGAGGGTGTTTCCATGCAGCCAAAAGAACAGAGTCCATACGATCGCCACGCAAAAAGAAGGTACGCTGGGTAGAACTGAATAAAATTCACTAACCGCTAAAATTTCAACTAACCATTTTATATTGCTGGTAAAGATCAGGGCAAACAGTTATTTTCTATACATTAAGCCACAAGCGTTTGACTGCAGCATGATAATACCCTGAGAACAAACCTTGCAACGATGCCTAGTTACTTGTACTGCATTTACAATAAGAAGACCTAAATATTTTACAGAACGTTTACTGTGGAATATTTAGAAATAAATCTGAAATGTTACAAATGCTACAAAAATGACATTAAAGCTGAACGTCATCCGAAAATGGTTGTCACAAACACAATGCGCCAGAAACAATCGTCAAATGTGGTAGATAGGTTTCATGATCGTCTGCTTCAAACATTTCTTTGCTTCTTTAAAAAAGAGAAGAATGTGTTTATGCATTGTTTCCTGTTTAAGATTGGGTTTAGGTTCCTTCTCTAGTCTACTTCGATTCTATACTTCTAACGACTTGGCCTAAAACTGAACGTTTATTTACGATTGAATTACATTTTTCTTTTCCTTATAGGATCACATCTATTGTCTTATTTTTTTAACCCTCTTCGGCATTTTAAACAGATGTAGAGGTTTATTCCTTTGTTACTTTTTGTCACTGGTTTTACGCTTCCTTGTGTAATCAATTACCATGAGTAACTTTGGGGTTTGTACAGAATGAATATATATATATATTTTAGTGAATATTATTATTAGTTAATTATTACATATTTAGAGACAATTTTCTTTTAGGATCAGGTTGTTGGAGAGGTAGCCGGTTGTTAAGTGAGATGTTACTGTATTTAGGTTTATTTTAAGCTTTTAACATCAGTAAAACATATAAATTTAGTATTTCCGTTGAAGCGTTAAATACTTTATTGTGCATATAAACAAACATATGAATAGTATTACCTATTTTAAAAATATATATTAAAATAATGTGCATGTTTATTTTCTAATCTTATAAACAGCATCTTTTTTCTAACAGTACCGTTTATTGTTCGACCCAGAAAATCGGGAAAAGCGGATAATGTGTTGGAATTTAAGAGGGAAATAAAATACTGTGAAATTCCGAAAGAGGAAACGACAGGAAAAAAGACGAAAAATTGAAACGCAGAAGTTTTAATATACATCAAGTAATATGCCGTTATTATGGACATAAGTTACCTGTCTGTCTTCTGCTCAAGCAGTAAACAGAATTATCTCTATGTAATGAAATTAATTCTTTCTTTCGGTTAAGATTTCAAATATCGTCCTCTTGTCGGTATTTTAATATATATTTTTTTTTATAATCGTGTCGTCCCAAGCAAGGCATTTTACTGTCACTGTTCTGCAAGGGGTTACAAGGGAGGAATGTTATGAGAAGGAGTGAGAGGTTGTAGGGGGTGTCAGGAAGAGGGTAAGAGAAGGATGAGAATACTGATAAGAGTGAAGTGGACAAAGACAAAAGCATGAGAGAGTGGATGTAAGTTAGAGAGACAGGAGGTGACTATTGACTTTACATTGAAATTCCTGGAGATTATAGCTGTCTGGAAAAACAGAAAATTCTTGGGGATTGTAACCGTCAGGAAAGCAAGTATGCGGAAGAGAATTCCACAGGCGGGAAGTGCGAGAAAAGAAGCTGATGGAGTAGAATTTGAGTTTACAATTTATTGGTTAACAGTAAAAGGGTGTGACTTAGTTGCTAATCTTGTGGCTCGAGCAAATTCATATATAGGGG
This sequence comes from Ascarosepion bandense, assembly GCA_037127315.1. Classification (NCBI taxonomy): domain Eukaryota; kingdom Metazoa; phylum Mollusca; class Cephalopoda; order Sepiida; family Sepiidae; genus Ascarosepion; species Ascarosepion bandense. The sequence continues at coordinate 2,221,926 of JBBBDQ010002331.1, forward strand.
GCACCAGTGAGCTAAGTTCATCGGAACAAAAGCCGTGAAAGTATTTGTAGAAAAGACACAGTGAAGCCACACTGCGTCGGTGAGAAAGCAACTGTAACCTCGCTTCCAAGTCGGGATCGATCACATTACAGATTCTCCGTTGGATTTGGTCGAGGACCCCTAAGTGGATAACAAGAGCAGCTGACCAGATATGGCAGCAATATTCAATGTACGGGTGGATGGTAGATTTGTATATGTGCAGGATTGTTTCGGACGGGAAAAACTTCCAGGCCCTACACAGAGAACCGACTTTCTTAGCAGCGGATTTAGCTATGAATTCTATATAGTTATTCCACTTGAGGTCTGATGTGAGAGTTAATCCGAGGAGACGCAGTGTTTTAATTTCAGGGCGAGAAGCCTGATCCATGTTAATGGGCGGGAGATAGATTTTGTCGTAATCATTCTCCGGTAGAAGAATTTAACTAGCATTCCACTTTTGGCTATGAAAACAATACCAAGTTAATATATTTTAGTTTCTTCTTTTCCATCTGATTGTAAATACACATATTTTTTTAAATATTTATTTAAATAACGAAACTAATATGTATTCTTTTATTCAAATTCCAAACATTTTTACTTTCTGTTTGTCAGTACCGGCGATTAATGGAAGACTCTTTGTATTCAAGTTGATAATAACAGGAGAAACTCTCATGGCTTCAGTGAGCAATCAAACGGATATAATCACTCTGTGTCGAAATTCTTGGAAATCCAGGCTTTCAAAAATGCCAGTCGATTGTCAATAAAATAACCCCAGAAAAAATATGTAATTGATAAGTTGACAGATGCATGGGAATATTTTAAAATAATCTGCCTCACAGGAGAAACAAATTACCACACTTTTATGCCGAGTGATTTTATACCCGATTTCAGTGGAAATGATTGTTTATCATTTCAGTGAGAAGCAATAAAGGGCATCCAGCCAACGAAGAAAAAGGGGACACATTTTGAAATATACGCTATCCATACTAACTGCGAAAACAACTATTAAAATAGTTAATTGATTCAAGAACCAAATACAAGAAACAAAATGAATCTTATCATATCCGATGGCATCATCAAATCTTTTTTTATGACATAATAATATGATAATATTCCGTTAAGCGGTTTCTTAATGTTTTATTGATCATTCGTTGAATGTTCATGACAAATGCTCTTTTATGCTGGAGATAAAGTGACAATAAGTCAAGAAATCCTCACTCTCAGTATTTTAGAAACATTTTTTTCTTCAACAGTCCCAGCATTTTATGTTATAGATCATGGGGTCATTTAAGTATATTTTAATGTCTTTTTCTGTATGTATCTTATTTATAAATGGAACATTGTCTCTGTGTGTTATCTATAGACTCCGAAACGGCTGATTCGATTTTCTTGAAAATTTAAACAGTTGTACTATAAGCGTCTTTGAGTGTTCTTAGCTCAATTTTCTGTCAAGGTACCCCCAATAAACATCGAAAATCGATAATCGAAAAAATCGGGTTATAGAAGGAATGCTCCGATTTTAATCAAATTTGATACACTCATGGACAGAGACATAAAAAACGATATTCAGAAGTTTCAAGGTTGCAGTTCTTACAATAGTGCAGAAAATCGATAATATATATATATATATATATATATATATATATATATAAAAGTCAAGATGTTTGTGTGTGTGTCTCTTTATCTGTCTGTATGTTCTTTATACAAATCCAAAATTTTTATCCGATTCTCACCAAACTTTAGCCAAATATTCTTTAGGTTGCGTCTGAGCTCCAGTACTATGGATTAGTTTTAAAGCTTTCATTACACCCGAGCAACGCCGGGCTATACTGCTAGTTATAAGTATACAAAAATTTATGTTTGTTTTAAAACACATTTTTTAATATTATTTTCAACATCCTCATCTTTCTTATTTTATTATATTCTCCAGCAGATATATTTTAATTTGATGACACTTCCATGTTTAGGACAAAGTATATTTATATTTTTAGTCTTTAAACACTATAAACACTATACCTATAAACACTATGACACTATACCTATGCTAATAACGATTTTATGTCCCTCATTATGAACTGTATATCCACAATTATTAGAGCACCCAAGATCTTCTATGCCTGGTTACGGGTAATGTTCACACCGTAAACCACTTTCCTTGCGTCATCGGTTTTTACCACGTTACCTATCCTGATGACACTGCTATTTACTCTCGGCATAATGGTAAGTCTGATCGAAATAGAAGAGATCAAATTGGCAGTGAATTTCTAAATGACTTACATCTTTATTTTTATCGTTTCACCCCAAGCAAGGTGGTACCGCCACCGCTGCGCAGAAAGCTACATAAGAGAAAAGTGAAACTTTAAGTAGGAGGAGAGCAAAGAGAAAGACGAACCAGTTGCAAGGGGTGTCGAAGAAAGGGCAAGAAAAGATAAGAATGCCAGTGTGAAGACAGTTGCAAGGTTAGCATGAGAAAGAAAAACAAGACACACGAGGCGATAGGGAAAGGTCGAGAAAAGAACTGGAGTCAAGTAGACAAGAGATGGGAATTGATATTGCATTTAAGTTCATGACGTTCCACAAGCAGGGAGTGCGAGAATGGAAGTTGATAGAGTAGAAGTGACGGCTGTATTTGTTTTTTATTTGACTGTAAAAGGCTGGGAGCTTGTTGCCAGACTGGTTGCTTGAGTGAATTCTTGTGGAGGGGACATCGGTGAGCTAAGCTTGGCGGAGTAGTGTTGTATACCAATAAACAGACAAACACGGGTATATATAAAAATATATGACTTATATTTTTATTGATGAACGATGGACCGTGTGGCACAAGGACAGAGAATTGAGAGCGCGCTTCCAAGGGTTGACGGGGTGACGGGGTGACGGGGGAGTGTCGTCGTATCTGTTCGGACTGTCTGCCCCTGTCTCTCTGCCCAGACTCGTCTGTCGTGAAATCCGTGCCCGAGGTCTTTTTATCTCCAAACCGGTACTTCCGATTTTTGCCTCGCCTACGCACGCCCACGTAATTCTCAGAGACACCTGTTCTGTTTGCCTCTTGTAGCCATTTCCGCTACTGCCGGAAATAAGGTCAAACAACCATCCGTTCCTTTCAACGGCCGGAAAACGCCCCCGCTTCCTCACTTCCTCGGGTGGGCCTAGATTGTTATATTACATTCCTCGCCCACCCATTTTCCAAAATGTTCACCTAAGAACATTTTAAGTGCAACATCCTCACTCTCCTCCCCATGCCACACAAGCCCGACAATTATATAAAACATGTGTCGAAACAAACAAAACAACAAAAACAAAAAAACAAAAAAAAATAGGGGAGCCTACATCGGCAAACCAACAATGTTCGTGTCCATCTTGAAAATTGTTCTACCAGCTCGATGTTTCATTGTTTTTTTTTTGTTGTTTTTTTTTAATATCCATTTTCACAGAATTGGGCAAAGTTCTTAAAAATGTTCATTTTCTTTCTCGACTCTGTCCATAAGCGTAGTCTCTTCCATGCATAATCCACATGATTATAGGCGGTAATTACGCCCCAGTTTCCAAACTAACATCGAGTAAATGACCTTTGACCAACACCATGTGTGCCTCTGCTCGAGTTTATTGTTACACATGTAACCTCATTTAATTTAATTTAATTTCAAACATACTATGTTTGAACACAGAAAAAATGGTCATTATCTGCCGTACATATCATTCATAGTCTGACCGAGAAATGTTCAATAGAAAATGAAGAAAATTACCCTGATTCCAACGTTAATCCGCATGCAATTTACTTGTGGAGGATATTAATTTAGTCTAAAAAAATGGACCCGTGACTCGTAGTTCCTTAGTTTGTACAATGCTTTCCATTCCCTGAACTACTTCCTCTGGATTCGAAACCAAGCATATCTGATTTGTTGACATCTCTCTGTTTAACGCAGAGTGTTGAACGCCCGTTGACCCCGGAGTACTATTCACAGCGGATAACTCAATTTCCTTTTCCGAAGCACTGTTGCTTCTTTTACACTTAAAAATCCGCTTCCTGGCTATTATTCCCAGGATTATTATTACGCCGACCACGCCAGCAATGACTCCTATCGTCAACTTCTTCGGGAGTTGTTCATATCCTTCACTAAATCTTTCCATATCTACCTGTTCCAAGGTATTTACTAGTTTTCAGAAATTAATATATCTTCAAAAGATATTTCCCAAGTCACATAAATGAAAATTCACAGAGGATGTTGAATTGATGGGAACCTGCACAAAAGCATAAAAGTGAAGTACTTTTACGTAAATAAAAATAAGTTTTAGATTTTAATTTAATTTTCCCAAATCTCCCTAAATAATCCGATTCCACCATATTGATAACAAAATATCTTTTCAATATCTGACTCATATCGCTAAACACTGAGACGCGGGTGAATGTTTTAAGAATATATATAATCGGTGTATTCGCAAAGAAATAACCAAACAATGCAGTTGTTTTCAAGCAACGATGTTGAGATATATTTATAATTGGCGATTTTGTTGGCTGTTGTTAACTGCATAATTAAAATTACACTTTAAAACTCTCGATAACATTTAAGTCATTTCTATGCTGTAGAAATGTCACGCAAAACACAAACATTTTTAAATTTTGACAATATCTGTGTAAAGATTACAAATTGACGTTTACGAACAAATTCTGTTGACGAGATCAAAATTAAAGAACCCTTTCGTTTCTCTGATTTTCCTATTGTGGTAGCATTCAGCTACATTTATAATTTGTCAATGTTTACCAATTTTGATTTAGTTCATGCAATACAAGGCCAAATGGAGAAAATGGAGAGGGTCATTTTACGCTAATACTCCAATTGGGGAAAGTTTGTGTACGTAGAACATCGATTGTTTTTTGTTTTTTTTAATTCGGCTCGAGTACTGGTCAGAAAAACTCAACTATTTCAACCATACAACTGACCTTCATAATCACATTCAGAATAGTTGTTCGTCAATATTTCTATCGGGTTGTCTGGAGAGTTCATGCCGCTTTTTAAGTAAAATTAAGACACAAACCAAAATTATTTCATTAAATATTTATTCTACGAAATATTAACTATTTTCTTGCACAAACCAAAGAAAACATTGTTATCAACAAGTTAATCCAATTATCCACTTAAAAGAGTAGAAGAAACTTCCTTTACTTACTCAATAAAAGTACGATTAATTAAGCAACATGCCAATAAACTCACTTCATATATATGGTAAATATTAACAACAAAAATAAATCATCAACTCAGACGCCCCGCACCCACAGACAGGCAAACATCCCAACTTCTTCCTCCCCGTCAACCCCAAACCTAATGTTCTCTCCCTAGGCGTACCACTCTCTGCCTGCACCCCCTCCGTTCCACCGAACAATCCATATTTCTCATTTCTACGGTCAGATCGGCAAAAGTATGCTGTTCCATTTTTTTTTTTTTTTAACGAGACCTACTATAAACACGAGCAGAGAACACACACACTATCACATCAAAGAGTCACTTACCTTTCGTTGATGGCTATGGTCTATATTCGTCCGCTGCCTCTATTTTCGTCTTCTTTCTATCTGGTGGCAGTAATTCTGTTGCCGTGGTAAACCAGTTCGTATCAATCTGTTTAGTTGTTTCAAAACAGCAAGTCACTAGCACCAAATGAGAAGTCTGTTGTATACCAATAAACAGACAAACACGGGTATATATAAAAATATATGACTTATATTTTTATTGATGAACGATGGACCGTGTGGCACAAGGACAGAGAATTGAGAGCGCGCTTCCAAGGGTTGACGGGGTGACGGGGGAGTGTCGTCGTATCTGTTCGGACTGTCTGCCTCTGTCTCTCTGCCCAGACTCGTCTGTCGTGAAATCCGTGCCCGAGGTCTTTTTATCTCCAAACAGGTACTTCCGATTTTTTGCCTCGCCTACGCACGCCCACGTAATTCTCAGAGACACCTGTTCTGTTTGCCTCTTGTAGCCATTTCCGCTACTGCCGGAAATAAGGTCAAACAACCATCCGTTCCTTTCAACGGCCGGAAAACGCCCCCGCTTCCTCACTTCCTCGGGTGGGCCTAGATTGTTATATTACAGTAGAAGCCATGAATATATTTGTAGAAAGGACAGAAGGAAGCCATATTCAGTCGGTGAGAAAGTAGGTTGAGTCGAGCTGCTAGGTCGGGGCCGATCACGTAACATATTCTCCTTTGTAGCCTGTCGAGAACAGTGAGATGAACGGCAAGGGAGCTCAACAAAATATGACAACAGTATTCAATGCACGGTTAGATGGTTGAATTGTATATGTACAAAATAGACACAGGTGGGAAAATTCTCTTCCGCATACTTGCTTTCCTGACGGTTACAATCCCCAAAAATTTAAACGCAAAGTCTCTTTCTGACACACCCTCTCACTCCTCATAACATTCCTCATCGTCCACCCCCTCGCATCAGTAATTTCTTATCTCTCCTGATCTCTTCCTGACATCCCCTGCGCCCTCTCACTCCCCATGACATTCCACCTATGTAACCCCCTGCACAACCCCATGCACAGTTTATTCATTCGTTTTACAGAACTTTTTTTTGTTTTTCATCGACATAGATAGTATAACTGGAGGGTTGTTCGATTTATTCCAATCGTTACTGTCCCATCACAAAATGAGGGTTGTTCTGAATGGGCATGTTTCCAAATCCATTCAAGTGAACACGGGTATCTGTATCTGTGATTGATTTGGGTAAGAAACGGTTCGTACATTTTAATGATTACAAAACGAACTTGCTCTTCTTGATCCACCTTAGAGGAATTTTCCGACTTTCTATCAGTATGAATCACGCTATTCTCCCTGTGTCTCTTTGGCCTCATTCTCTCAGCCGATCTCCAGTGAAATGAATACATCAAATCAATCTATTGCTAAGAATTTTGCCGAAGCAGGACATTTTTTTTTTTTTGTCAGAATCGATGTAGCACATTTATAAATCAACCATTCTTCCAAGCATGGAAAACCGTTTCCATATCAAGTCGGGTGCTCCTTTTGTTCCTCTCGGGGTTCTCGGCGAAATCTAGAGGGGGGGATCTGCAATATTAGCGGTCCTGATTTGGAATCTTGCTTTCAGTGATTTTTCATTACAGGATGTGGCTTCCCTCTGTCTTTTCTACAAATATTTTCGCGGCTTTTGCTTTACCGAGCTTCATTCTCTGAATCCCCGCTCTCACGAATTTTTCTCGTGCAACTCGATTGGCAACTATGTCCCACCCTTTTAGCGTCGACATAGGCAAAAGTAACCGCCACTTATTCTCTAGTAGCTTCCAATTTTGCCATTCCCGCCTGTTGAATACCCTTCCCCATGCTTGCTTCTCTGACAGCTACGATCTAAGTTTTAAGTCCAACATCAATTGCTATCTGTTATTACTTCATTTCCACCTCTCCCTTACCCGATCTAGTCATCCCCGATACCGCTTTTTTCTTTTTCCCTCTCTTCTCATTGCAGCCCCCCTCTGTGCACCAGTGGCAGTATAGCCTTGCTTGAGGTGAAACCATTATAAAAAATATCTGCTCTTGTGCTACTGCTATGTATGAACAGATTCTTGATAAAATCCAAAGAAACTTTTCGTCTCATTAACTTTACACTCACAGACTTCGTAACGTCTCTTCAGTCAACCTTTTCCATACATATGCTCAGATTAATTGTTCTGATGATATTTTCTTTTCTGTACGGCACTAGATTGGCAGCAACTTCTAATTATTTTACAATTGACATTATTGAAGTAAGTGATTCTATGCTAAAATTAACTTCTCTCTAATACACGCGGGTAAAAGTTTGTTTCTGCTTCTTGCTGTCAAATAAACTTACATCTTCAAATACATAAATGCAGCCCCAATCTCTGTATATTTTTTTAATCATTTCAACTCGAGCAAGGCGGAAACGCCACTGATGTGCAGGGGGCTACATAAATGTAAAAAGATTAATTAGAAAAGAGTGAGGATTACAAGGAACAACAGAAAGCTGAGAAAGCAGATGCGATGACAGATATATAGGTGGAGAGAAAGGGAAGGTTATACAGGGGAGGGGAAAGAGCTAGAGGCCAGTGGTTAGTAGATGAGTATTAACTTTGCATTTAAATTTCTGGAGGTTGTAGCCGTCAGGAAAGCAAGAATACGGGAGTGAGTTCCACAGGCGGGAAGTGCGAGAGAGGAAGCTGCAGGAGTAGAATTGTCGTCTGTATTTGGCTAACCTGAGTGTGAATGGGTGGGACCCAGTTGTCAGTCTCGTTGCACGAGTAAACGCCTGTTGAGGAGGCATCAGTGACTTAAGCTCATCCGAGCAGAAGTCATGAAAGTATTTATAGAAGAGACAGAGGGAGGCCACATTTCGACGATGGGAAAGTGGCTGCAGTCGAGTCGCCAGATCAGTACTTATCACATTACAGACTCTCCTTTGGAGCTTGTCAAGAACACTGAGGAGAACGGCAGGGGCACCTGACCATAAATGTCAGCAGTACTCCATGCACGGACGGATGGTTGACTTGTATATATGCAGGATGGATTCAGGTGGAAAAAACATCCTGGATCGACATAGTGTCCCAATCTTCTTAGCAGTAGATTTTGCGATGGATTCAATATAGTGGTTCCATTTGAGGTCTGAGAACAGGGTAAGTCCGAGGAGGCGTAGTGTATTACTCTCCGGGAGAATCACCTGGTCCATGCTTATGGGAGGCAGAAGAGGTTGCCTGTAATGGTTGACAGACAACAGCTTGGTCTTAGAGGAATTGAAGTTGACAAGCCACTTCTTGCCCCAGTTCACCACAGAATGTAGATCCCGCTCAAGGTCAGCAGCGAGATTATGCCTGTCCGCCACGACAGGTTTCTTACTGGAGCGGGAGTATATTGTAGTGTCATCTGCGTATATGTCTACTTGGGATTTGATCTCAACTTGGAATTCGTTGATGGAAATAAGGAAGAGCGTTGGGCCCAAGATAGAGCCCTGTGGGACACCAGCATTCGTGCTGTAGGACGAAGAGGCACGCCCATTCAGAACGACCTTCATTTTGCGGTTATTTAAGAAAGATTGGATTAGGTCAATAACATTAGATACCATAACAGCGCAGTTTGCATAGGAGACCAGGGTGCCAAACCCTGTCGAAAGCCTTGGAGATGTCCAGAGCAACCGCACGAGCCTCGTCAGATTGTATTCTTGCTCTGTTATAGTAATCTCTCTTTACTATATTTTTATTTCTCATATTCTTTCTGACACAATAACCCATTTTTCTTAGTCGCAATTTCTCGATTTCTGCACATTTATTGTCGAACCAATCTTTTTAAGTCTATCTTCCCATACTCCTTATTTTCTTGTGTAGTTTTCCGTATTCTGTTCCATACCTTGGCATTGTTTTCTGTCAATTGTGCATCATGTCAAGAAACTCTTCAGTTATATACTCGATTTTTTTTACGACTGTTTTCCTTTGGGACAATGATGTTTACTGAGGTAACTAACACTTCCTTTAGTGTGTCCAATTTCGAATTTTCGTTTCCAAATTTTTCCTCGTATTTGTTTTTTCCAACTGCGTGATTTTTTTCTGAAGGTTAAGCTCATTCAGAAACTGTTGTAGTGCAGTGTGGGTGCTGCACTAGGCTTTTTCAATCTCTGAAGTATTATCCTTAGTTTACAAAATACTGGGTGGTCGTCGATTCCACAGTCGATACTTGGATAAGTTTTACATTCTTGAGTGTTTAGATAATTTACATACTGTATGAACAGAGTTTTTTTTTATGTTCATCATATAAAATTACTGTTAAATAGCCTTGCGCAATGTTCAGCCATAATAAATGCACCTGTCTTTGTCTTCGGCCCAGTACTCTTCAGCCACTGATGGAGTTTGTGCTTAACTATAAAGATACCGTTAATTGAAAGTGCACATTTCTCAATAAAGATTTCTGCTACTTATTCGTTTTTTCAGTTTAACATTGTGTCCTAGCATCTGTTTTGTGGATTTTTATTCGACTCCTTCTTTTGATTGGACATTTTACTTTCCCAACTCTTTTTACAGGCAGCATTCAGTCAAATGTGTTTTTCTCTGTTTTCTAAACTAATAGTTTGGAGTTATATTCTGTGCTATAACTAGACAGTTATTACTTCATCTATAATAAGCATTTTATTATTTAGTCAGTTAAGTACCATACGTGATACACGCTTTGGGCGATCATGTCTTGAAAGAGACATGACTGACTGGTCAGAAGGTTTTCCTGCAGTAGGTTACCATTGCTTTCTGCGGTAAACTGGTTGCTAGCCAAGGATATAGAAACCAATCTGTCCTGTTATTTTACCCATAACTGGAAGAAGAAGAGATAGATTATATTACATTATTATATTAAGTATAAACAGTGGGGAATCAGTTTATTATTTCGTAACAACAGAAAGCCGATCACCCACTTTATGCCCAGTGGAAGTTTTAATTGTTTCTAAATACTATATTAGGTCAGTCAGTTAAGTGCCACACGTGATACACGCTTTGGGCGATTATGTCTCGAAAGAGACATGACTGACTGGTCAGAAGGTTTTCCTGCATTAGGTGGCCATTGCTTTCTGCGGTAAACTGGTTGCTAGCCAAGGTTATAGAACCCAATCTGTCCTATTATTTAACCCATAACTGGAGGGAAGAGACGGATTAATACCTTTCTCAAGGGTATTTGTGCATAAGTGAATGCAAATAATTCAACTAGAATTCGAACTCAGCTCCCCGAGTTGTCGTTCTAAGTCGATATCCACTGCACCAGAACGCACATCCGCATTTTATTAAAAAGAAGAACTAATAGAGGAAAATAATATCAACTCTAAAATTAAAATTAAATTCATTTCTAAATTGTGTTTTAAAACAAATCGATATCTCATTTAATTTATTGAAATTAACAATAAAAATCATCAATACACTAGCCAGAAAACTTAGAGTTTTCAGAGTTGGGAGAATTTATGACCTTATGTTGAAAAAAGGCGCAAGTTGCTCAATAGATATTTTATATGAATTATAGTAGTAAAAATGAAATCACTAATACAAATAACAGTAAAGTGTCATTTTGCTTTATTTTTGCAGCATATCAATACCGTTGAATTATTTAATTCCTAATTTTAATCTATGTTTTATGAATAGAATATTTTAAAAAATATGTTGCTGGTAATAATTTTTTTTTTCCAAAACTGTATTGCTGTTATTCAATTTTTTCAAAAAAATGTATTGCCCGTAATATTTTTTAAAAAATGTAGTGCTGGTCGTTTACTATAAATATCTATTTTCATACTTCCATTGTGTTTTGACACCAATTTCGGGGTTAACTATGTGCACAAAGTGAATATGTGATACTGGGAAAACTAAATAAAAACTTTTTATACTAATTGACCGTGAATGCTAGACAGCCATTTTTTTGGTTTTTGAAATAAATGAATAGTTATCTTTTGTTATTAATGTTTCACCAAAAGAAAAAATGTGCTCAAGTAAGTTTAAACTGAATTATGTTGTTGTATGAGTGTGCAGTTTATAATATTGCGTAGGAGAGTCGACGGTAAACCTAGACATGAAACCTTTAGCTATCGGGAAATTATCTCCTAGGGGGTCTTTTCTATAAATTAGCAGTTATCGGAGGGGTAGTGAACTTGATGAGAGAGAAGATATGAACCTTTATTACCGAATGCTGAGATTATCAATAAATAGGGAGTCCTTTCTACAAATTAGCAGTTCTCGGAGAGGAAGTGAATTTGAAGAGAGAAGAGATGAATCTTTCTTTCCGAATGATGAGATTGCCATGAAATAGGGAGTATTTCTACAAATTATCAGTTCTCGGAGAGGAAGTGAATTTGAAGAGAGAAAAAAGATGAATCTTTCGTTCCGAATGATGAGATTTTCGCGAAATAGGAGTATTTTCTACAAATTAGCAGTTCTCGCAGAGGAAGTGAATTTGGAGAGAGAAGAGATGAATCTTTCTTTCCGAATGATGAGATTGCTATGAAATAATGGAGTCTTTTCTACAAATTAGCAGTTCTCGGAGAGGAAGGAATTTTGGAGAGAGAAGAGATGAATCTTTCTTTCCGAATGATGAGATTGCCATGAAATAGGGGAGTCCTTCTACAAATTAGCAGTTCTCGGAGAGGAAGTGAATTTGAAGAGAGAAGAGATGAATCTTTCTTTTCCGAATGATGAGATTGCCATGAAATAGGGAGTCTTTTTCTACAAATTAGCAGTTCTCGGAGAGGAAGTGAATTTGAAGAGAGAGAATAGATGAATCTTCTTTCCGAATGATGAGATTGCCATGAAATAGGGAGTCCTTTTCTACAAATTAGCAGTTCTCGGAGAGGAAGTGAATTTGAAGAGAGAGAAGAGATGAATCGTTCTTTCCGAATGATGAGATACTGCTATGAAATAGAGTCCTTTCTACAAATTAGCAGTTCTCGGAGAGGAAGTGAATTTGAAGAGAGAGAAGAGATGAATCTTCTTTCCGAATGATGAGATTACAGAAATAGGAGTCTTTTCTACAAATTAGCAGTTCCCGGAGAGGAAGTGAATTTGAAGAGAGAGAAGAGAGGAATCTTTCTTTCCGAATGATGAGATTGCCATGAAATAGGGAGTCTTTTCTACAAATTAGCAGTTCTCGGAGAGGAAGTGAATTTTGAAGAGAGAGAAGAGATGAATCTTTCTTTTCCGAATGATGAGATTGCCATGAAATTGAGTCCTTTCTACAAATTAGCAGTTCTCGGAGAGGAAGTGAATTTGAAGAGAGAGAAGAGGATGAATCGTTCTTTCCGAATGATGAGATTGCTATGAACAGGGGGAGTATTTTCACAAATTAGCAGTTCTCGGAGAGGAAGTGAATTTGAAGAAAAGAGAAGAGATGAATCGTTCTTTCCGAATGATGAGATTGCCAGGAAATAGGGAGTCCTGTCTACAAATTAGCAGTTCTCGGAGAGGAAGTGAATTTGAAGAAAGAGAAGAGATGAATCTTCTTTTCCGAATGATGAGATTGCCATGAAATAGGGAGTCTTTTCTACAAATTAGCAGTTCTCGGAGAGGAAGTGAATTTGAAGAGAGAGAAGAGATGAATCGTTCTTTCCGAATGATGAGATTGCTATGAAATAGGAGTCTTTTCTACAAATTAGCAGTTCTCGGAGAGGAAGTGAATTTGAAGAGAGAGAAGAGATGAATCTTTCTTTCCGAATGATGAGATTGTCATGAAATAGGGGAGTCCTTTCTACAAATTAGCAGTTCTCGGAGAGGAAGTGGAATTTGAAGAGAGAGAAGAGATGAATCTTTCTTTCCGAATGATGAGATTGCCATGAAATATGGAGTCTTTTCTACAAATTATCAGTTCTCGGAGAGGAAGTGAATTTGAAGAGAGAGAAGAGATGAATCTTTCTTTCCGAATGATGAGATTGCCATGAAATAGGAGTCTTTTCTACAAATTAGCAGTTCTCGGAGAGGAAGTGAATTTTGAAGAGAGAAGAGATGAATCTTTCTTTCCGAATGATGAGATTGCCATGAAATAGGGAGTCCTTTCTACAAATGAGCAGTTCTCGGAGAGGAAGTGAATTTGAAGAGAGAGAAGAGATGAATCTTCTTTCCGAATGATGAGATTGCTAAGGAAATAGAGTCCTTTCTGCCAAATTAGCAGTTCTCGGAGAGGAAGTGAATTTGAAGAGAGAAGAGATGAATCTTTCTTTCCGAATGATGAGATTGCCATGAAATAGGAGTCTTTTCTACAAATTAGCAGTTCTCGGAGAGGAAGTGAATTTGAAGAGAGAGAAGAGATGAATCTTTCTTTCTGAATGATGAGATTGCCATGAAATAGGGAGTCTTTTCTACAAATTAGCAGTTCTCGGAGAGGAAGTGAATTTGAAGAGAGAGAAGAGATGAATCTTTCTTTTCCGAATGATGAGATTGCCATGAAATAGGGAGTCCTTTCTACAAATTAGCAGTTCTCGGAGAGGAAGTGAATTTGAAGAGAGAGAAGAGATGAATCTTTCTTTTCCGAATGATGAGATTGCCATGAAATAGGGAGTCTTTTTCTACAAATTAGCAGTTCTCAAGAGGAAGTGAATTTGAAGAGAGAGAAGAGATGAATCTTTTCTTTCCGAATGATGAGATTGCCATGAAATAGGGAGTCCTTTCTACAAATTATCAGTTCTCGGAGAGGAAGTGAATTTGAAGAGAGAGAAGAGATGAATCTTTCTTTCCGAATGATGAGATTGCCATGAAATAGGGAGTCCTTTCTACAAATTAGCAGTTCTCGGAGAGGAAGTGAATTTGAAGAGAGAGAAGAGATGAATCTTTCTTTTCCGAATGATGAGATTGCCATGAAATAGGGAGTCCTTTCTACAAATGAGCAGTTCTCGGAGAGGAAGTGAATTTGAAGAGAGAGAAGAGATGAATCTTTCTTCCGAATGATGAGATTGCCATGAAATAGGGAGTCCTTCTACAAATTAGCAGTTCTCGGAGAGGAAGTGAATTTAAATAGAGAGAAGAGATGAATCTTTCTTTCCGAATGATGAGATTGCCATGAAATAGGGAGTCCTTTCTACAAATTATCAGTTCTCGGAAAGAAGTGAATGTGAAGAGAAGAAGAATGAATCTTTCTTTCCGAATGATGAGATTGCCATGAAATAGGAAGTCCTTTCTACAAATTAGCAGTTCTCGGAGAAGTAGATTTGAAGAGAGAAGAGATGAATCTTTCTTTCCAAATGATGAATTGCCATGAAATAGAGTCTTTTCTACAATTATCAGTTCTCGGAGAGGAAGTGAATTTGAAGAAGAGAAGAGATGAATCTTTCTTTCCGAATGATGGGGTGCCTTGAAATAGGAGTCCTTTCCACAAATTAGCAGTTCTCGAGAGGAAATTAGATTTGAAGAGAGAAGAGATGAATCTTTCTTTCCGAATGATGAGATTGCCATGAAATAGGAGTCACTTTTCTACAAATGAGCAGTTCTCGGAGAGAGTAGAATTTGAAGAGAGAGAAAGAATGAATCTTTCTTTCCGAATGATGAGATTGCCATGATAAGAGTCCTTTCTACAAATTAGCAGTTCTCGGAGAGGAAGTGAATTTGAAGAGAGAGAAGAATGAATCTTTCTTTCCGAATGATGAGATTGCCATGAAATAGGAGTCCTTTCTACAAATTAGCAGTTCTCGGAGAGAAGTGAATTTGAAGAGAAAGATGAATCGTTCTTTCCGAATGATGAATTGCTATGAAATGGGGAGTCTTTTCTACAAATTGGCAGTTCTCGGAGAGAAGTGAATTTGAAGAAAGAGAAGAGATGAATCGTTCTTTCGAATAATTAAGTTGCCCAGAAGCTGAGAATGTCTACAAATTAGCAGTTCTCGGAAAGTGAATTGAAAGAAAGAAAGAATGAATCTTTCTTTCCGAATGATGAGATTGCCATGAAATAGGGAGTCCTTTCTACAAATTAGCAGTTCTCGGAGAGGAAGTGAATTTGAAGGAGAAGAAGATGAATCGTTCTTTCCGAATGATGAGATTGCTATGAAATAGGGAGTCTTTTCTACAAATTAGCAGTTCTCGGAGAGGAAGTGAATTTGAAGAGAGAAGATGAATCTTTCTTTCGAATGATGAGATTGCCATGAAATAGGGAGTCCTTTCTGATCAGCAGTTCTCGGAGAGGAAGTGAATTTGAAGAGAGAGAAGAGATGAATCTTTCTTCCAAGATGATGAGATTGCCATGAAATAGGGAGTTTTTCTAAATTATCAGTTCTCAGAGAGAAGTAGAATTTGAGAAAGATGAATCTTTCTTTCCGAATGATGAGATTGCCAAATAGAGTCTTTTCTGAAATTAGCAGTTCTCGGAGAAGAGTGAATTTGAAGAGAAAGATGAATCTTTCTTTCCGAATGATAAGATTGCCATGAAATAGGGAAGTCCTTTCTACAAATGAGCAGTTCTCGGAGAGGAAGTGAATTTGAAGAGAAAAGAGATGAATCTTTCTTTCCGAATGATGAGATTGCCATGAAATAGAAGGTCCTTTCTACAAATTAGCAGTTCTCGGAGAGGAAGTGAATTTAGAGAGAGAAGAGATGAATCTTTCTTTCCGAATGATGAGATTGCCATGGAAATAGAGAGTCCTTTCTACAAATTAGCAGTTCTCGGAGAGGAAGTGAATTTGAAGAGAGAAGAAGACAGTCTCTTTCTTTCCGAATGATGAATTTGCCATATGTCGGGGAGTCTTTTCTACAAATTAGCAAGTTCTCGGAGAGAGTGAATTTGAAGAGAGAGAGAAGAGATGAATCTTTCTTTCCGAATGATGAGATTGCCATGAAATAGGGAGTATTTTCTACAAATTAGCAGTTCTCGGAGAGGAAGTGAATTTGAAGAGAGAGAAGAGATGAATCTTTCTTTCCGAATGATAAGATTGCCATGAAATAGGGGAGTCCTTTCTACAAATGAGCGGTTCTCGGAAAGTGAATTTTGAAGAGAGAGAAAGATGAATCTTTCTTTCCGAATGATGAGATTGCCATAGAATAGGGAGTCCTTTCTACAAATTAGCAGTTCTCGGAAAGTGAATTTGAAGAGAGAAGAGATGAATCTTTCTTTCCGAATGATGAGATTCATGAAATAGGAGTCTTTTCTACAAATTAGCAGTTCTCAGAGAGGAAGTGAATTTGAAGAGAGAGATGAATCTTTCTTAATGATGAGATTACCATGAAATAGAGTCTTTTCTACAAATTAGCAGTTCTCGGAGAGGAAATGAATTTGAAGAGAGAAGATCTTTCTTTCCGAATGATGAGATTGCCATGAAATAGGGAGTCTTTTCTAGTGCCAGTTCTCGGAGAGGAAGTGAATTTATGAAGAGAGAGAAGATGAATCTTTCTTTCCGAATGATGAGATTGCGCCGTGGGGAGTTCTTACAAATTAGCAGTTCTCGGAGAGGAAGTGAATTTGAAGAGAGAGAAGAGATGAATCTTTCTTTCCGAATGATGAGATTGCCGCAAATAAGGAGTCCTTTCTACAAATTAGCAGTTCTCGGAGAGGAAGTGAATTTGAAGAGAAAAAGTGCGATCTTTCTTTCCGAATGATGAGATTGCCATGATAGGGAGTACTTTCTACAAATTAGCAGTTCTCGGAGAAGTGAATTTGAGAAGAGAGAAGAGATGAATCTTTCTTTCCGAATGATGAAGTTGCCATGAAATAGGGAGTCCTTTCTACAAATTAGCAGTTCTCGGTAGAATTGAAGAGAAAGAGATGAGTCTTTCTTTCGAATGATGAGATTGCCATGAAATAAAGTCCTTTCTACAAATTATCAGTTCTCGGAGAGGAAGTGAATTTGAAGAGAGAGAAGAGATGAATCTTTCTTTCCGAATGATGAGATTGCCATGAAATAGGGAGTCCTTTCTACAAATTAGCAGTTTCTGGAGAGGTAAAGATTTGAAGAGAAAAAGAGATGAATCTTTCTTTCCAAGCAATAATTTTTTCCTGCGCTCAGAGTCCTTTCTGATATGGCAGTTACCGGGGGGGGCGGAGCAAGAGAGGAGAAGGATAGTCTCTCTTGGGAGCGTGGAGTAGCACTGAGGCAGGGTCTTCTTTCGTGGGATTCTCGAAGGAGAATGGAGTGAGGGGGGGGAAAAGAGGATGGTCACCTCTTAAGACGGTAAGGTTGTGTGCGACAGGTCTTCCTGGTATTGATTCTGAAGAAGTAGTGAGGGGGGAGAGGATGATCTTCTTTCAGACAGTAAGTTTGCTTGTGAAATGAAGTCTTCCTGGTATGATTCCGAAGAAGTGTTTGAGAAGGGAATGAATGCTTTCTCAAAATGACAGGGTAGCCATTGAAAAACCAGAAAATCCACAAGTGAGTCAGTAATTTGAGGGGGTGATCTCCTCAGGCAATGAGATATGGCAGAAACAGGATATTCCCCAAGTAAATTCAGGAGAAGTGGTACGAAGAAAGAATGATGCTGCTCAAAATGACCAAGGCCATGCAACAGAGTCAACACAAATTAGCAGTTCTCGGAGAAGTGAATTTGAAGAGAGAAGAGATAGATCTTTCTTTCCGAATGATGAGATTGCCATGAAGGCAGAGGTCACTTTCTACAATTGAGTTCTCGGAAGAAGTGAATTTGAAGAAGAAAGTGAATCTTTCTTTCCGAATGATGAGATTGCCATGAAATAGGGTCCTTTCTACAAATTAACCCAGTTCTCGGAGAGAAGTGAATTTGAAGAAGAGAAGAAGATAGATCTTTCACTCCGAATGATGAGATTGTGAAATAGGGAGTCCTTTCTACAAATTAGCAGTTCTCGGAGAAGTGAATTTAGAGAAAGATAAAGATCTTTCTTTCCGAATGATGAGATTGCCATGAAATAGGGAGTCCTTTCTATAGCAGTTCTCGGAGAGGAAGTGAATTTGAAGAGAGAAGAGAGATGAATCTTTCTTTCAGAATGATGAGATTGCCATGAAATAGGGAGTCCTTTCTACAAATTAGCAGTTCTCGGAGAGAAGTGAATTTGAAGAGAGAGAAGAGATGAATCTTTCTTTCAGAATGATGAGATTGCCATCGAAATAGGAGTCCTTTCTACAAATTAGCAGTTCTCGGAAAGTGATTGAAGAGAGAGAAGAGATGAATCTTTCTTTCCGAATGATGAGATTGCCGCCAAGTAGGGAGTCCTTTCTACAAATTAGCAGTTCTCGGAGAGGAAATGAATTTGAAGAGAGAGAAGAGAATGAATCTTTTCTTTCCGAATGATGAGATTGCCATGAAATAGGGAGTCCTTTCTACAAATTCATGATTCTCGGAGAGAAGTGAATTTGAAGAGAGAGAAGAGATAGATCTTTCTTTCCGAATGATGAGATTGCCATGAAATAGAGTCCTTTCTACAAATTAGCAGTTCTCGGAGAGGAAGTGAATTTGAAGAAAGAGAAGAGATAGATCTTTCTTTCCGAATGATGAGATTGCCATGAAATAGGGAGTCCTTTCTACACATTAACAGTTCTCGGAGAGGAAGTGAATTTGAAGAGAGAGAAGAGATGAATCTTTCTTTCCGAATGATGAGATTGCCATGAAATAGGGAGTCTTTTCTACAAATTAGCAGTTCTCGGAGAGGAAGTGAATTTGAAGAGAGAGAAGAGATGAATCTTTCTTTCCGAATGATGAGATTGCCATGAAATAGGGAGTCTTTTCTACAAATTAGCAGTTCTCGGAGAGGAAGTGAATTTGAAGAAGAGAGAAGAGATGAATCTTTCTTTCCGAATGATGAGATTGCCATGAAATAGGGAGTCCTTTCTACAAATTAGCAGTTCTCGGAGAGGAAGTGAATTTGAAGAGAGAGAAGAGATGAATCTTTCTTTCCGAATGATGAGATTGCCATGAAATAGGGAGTCTTTTCTACAAATTAGCAGTTCTCGGAGAGGAAGTGAACTTGAAGAGAGAGAATAGATGAACCTTTATTACCAAATTTTGAGATTGTTATGAAATCGAATATATAAACGATGAGGAAATATCAATGAAAAAGTGCTTACTAGGAAACTGATATTTAGTATTCTATATACTGACGAAAGTAGCCTTTCGCTAACAAAAATGGTTAGTCAACAGGAAAGTGTCAACAGAAATAAACACAATAGTAATTAACTCTTGCATAATATTTAATACTGTACAATGATAGAAAGCTGTTCACATTTTAAATATTAGATCATTAAAAAATTACATTACAAATCACTCAATAAATCAAGGTATTAAGTAATAAGAAACATTTTAGGCAAAATTCGACTTTAGTCATGAACTTTTTCTGGTTATACACTGATTCCTACGCTTCTGAAACAATTCGGTGCCTTTGTTGTTAAACGATTTTTCTTTAGCCTCAAAATACAGCTCAGTTTCCGATATCACTTCTTCAATGCAGCCAAATATCTTTCCCTGTTGCATTATTTTGATGTTTAAAAACACTGACTGGGGGGCCAGAACTGGAGAATAGGATGAATGCAGAAGCAATTCGAAATGCAATTTATGTAGTTTTACCATCGTTGCTTTCGACTCAGTGCGTTTGTCACGGTGCGTTGTCTTAGTTAAGGACCAGTTCTTTCTTCATTTGTGGCCGTTTTTTTTTTTTTTGGCAGTGCGATATAATATTCGCTATTGATATTTCTTCCTTTCCCAAGATAATCGATGAACAAAATACCTTGCGCATCCCAAATCACGGCGGCCAAAAACGGAACTGCTGATGCTTGCCTCTTTGGTCGATTTGATCGATTTTCACCTGCTGCTGTCCACTCATCTGACTGCCAATGTGAACTTCTAGATCTATGTTTCATTCATTGTCACATATTTACACAGAAACTCATTCTTGTTGCATTGAAACAGTTGCAAACAACGCTCTGAATTGTAGACGGGTTGTTGTTTTCGATTGACTGTGAGCAAACGCGGCATCCACTTTGAACGCAGCTTTCTCATTGACAAATGTTCATGCAAAATGGTGAATACACTGCTTTCTGATATGTTCAACTACTCTGCCATATCACGCAATTCAATTTACAATCAGCCAAAAAGAGTTCGTAGAATTTTTGCTGTTTTTCGGGACAAATGCCATTCTTGGGCAATCTAAGCATTCAGCATTATTTGAGTCTGCACAACTGCATTTAAAGTTAGCATACCACCTCTTAACCATTGTTTGTGAGGGAGTTGTGTCTGAATAACACTTATCACGCCATTTCTTTGCTTAGTCAGTATTTTTCCAATCAGAAAGCAATGCTTTTTCAACACACAAAATTCGGATTTTTCCATTGTTTTGACAATTTGAAACAGTAGCTTCGTTTAAATAACTGTAAAATGTAAAATAATAATAAAATTCGGCCCCAATTTTGTCATGCGCCATTTGTAGGTTAGTACTTTAAAAATTATATATATTTCTGATTACTGGCACCATCTATATGTCAGGCCCAAGACTTATTTTACTCAAAAACATTAATACATACCTAGTCTCCATTGTTTTAACAACTGTTTCGCATTGTTCTACAAACATGTTAACACAATATTCTTAAAATATCGGATTTTTGTAGGAAGAAGTTTGAGAGGAAGTTTTCGATTGACTCTGCAGAGTAATATTTTGTCATATAGATTATTCTATAGAGAACGGAACAAATAAAAATCCGAAGAAGCCAAACCAGGAGACTATAGAATGTGGTGGAAATATTTCTATTTCAGCCCTTTAAATTTACCAAAAACGACTGTTTTCTTCTTCAACCGACGATATAAAAAAGTTGATATATCGATTTTAAATTACTTAACCATCTTTTTCATCGAAATATTCGGCATATTCTCCATAATGATAAACAGTGTGTTTTCATTGACACAGAAGGTTTACGTGGAGCGAGCTTGAACCTAAAGTTTAAAATCTCACAAACCGAATCTGCCAGGTCACATTTTAGAGCACGATCAAAATAAACATTGCTATTTCTTTCAAAATTAACAGCTCACAATTTGGCGAAAGGATGTGCGTTGTGTTGCAGTGGATATCGACTCGGAACGAGAAATCGGAGAGCCGATTTCAAATTCCAGTTGAATTCATTGCATCCACTTACGCGCAAATACTCTTGGGAAAGGTATTAATCCGTCTCTTCCTTCCAGTTATAGGTTAAATAACAGGACAGATTGGGTTCTATAGCCTTGGCTGGCAACCAGTCTACCGCAGAAAGCAATGCGGGATAATCTTCTGCCCAGTGAGTCATGTCCCTTTCGATCTATGATCGGTTAAGCGTGTTTCACGTATGGCACTTAACTGACTGAATTTGGCGAAAAAAAAATTTACATGCTCCATTTTTATGCATTGATTTGTGGACAGAACGTCGGCATTCAACAAAGCCTGGCTCACAAATAAACGATGGAAGTTTTCAATCTAGAACACATCAGAAAACGTCATAAAAGCAAACACCAGTTTTAAGTTGTGATCATTTTTTTATTAACAATGAAAACTGGATAGGAACTTTGCAATGACCTTATAGTAACAAGAATAAAGATAGCTTCAGATCTACCGACAACTACTGAGAATATTACTGACAGACAATGGAAGCATCGAAGAAATTCTGAGGAAAATAAAATCTTGAAAGAAAGAAATATTTGCAAACAAGGAGAGTGAGAGTTTAAATTTTTGGGACACAGAATGAGAAAAGAAGACTGAGAGAATATAATACTCATAAAGCTTACCATAAGTTTTGCAAATCCTAAACAACATGTAATCTATTTAATATTTTTAATGATTTCATGTAAGTAATGCCAAATAACGATGTAAAATATAATGAATACTGGGGAAAAAGTAAAGAAGCTTTTGAAAATCTACGATCTCCCTAAGTTTTTAAAGAAAATAGTGCAATGCATCGACAGAAAGTTTTGAAAGCAGAAAGCACTGCATATTACAGATTCACGGTTTATAAGAGGATTTTAGGCACACTAGTATTTCATCGTAATATATCGGAACACAATTTCGACTGAAGAAATGTCAGTTTAATCGGATAATCAAAACGATCCATTAGAAAAGAAAAAGCATCAAAATTGTGCTAATTTATAATTATCAACAATAAAACAATGAGCAGAACCATGTATAATATCGCAGAAGTAATAGCAGTGTAATGCTAAATAATAGCTAATAGAGAAAGATGTAAAATGAAACAGACTTTAATATATATATATATATATATATATATGTGTGTGTGTGTGTGTGTGTGTGTGTGTGTGTGTGTGTGTGTGTGTGTGTGTGTCACTATTTACGCTCCCACACCCTGATTGAGCACTCTGGAAGAATAGTAGACTTTGAAAAACAGTAGCTACTCTGGCATCTACGCATTGTTCATTCAGCAATGAATTAGAAAACTCTCAGCTGCTGGTCTTGTATAATGATAATATACGCGCTAAAAAGTCTGCCTCCTTCTAGCTCAGAGTTAGAATCCTCGAATGACGTCAATTGGTCGGCTTTCAATCCTGGATAAAAAACAATTGGCTGTCTAACCGTACTGATGAGCTGTGATCCAGCGAAACAGATCTGTCTGCGGATGACTATATATATATATCTATATATATATATAATTTTTTAAACGTTCCACCCCAAGCAAGGTGATAACGCCACTGATGTGCAGGGGGTAAGAAAATATTAGACAGGAGTAGAATAAAGAGAAAGACAAAACAGTTACAGGAGGTGTCAGAGAAAGGAGCAAGAGAAGGATGGGAATACAGGTGTGATGAGAGTTGCAAAGGTAGAGAGAAAAGAAAGGATATACAGGGTGTTCTAGAAATAGCTGGCGTCAAGTGGATAAGAGATGGTTATTGACATTACATTTAAATTCATGGAGGTTGTAGGGAGTTCCATAGGCGGGAAATGCGAGTAAAGTAGCTGATGGACCAGAATTGTTAGCTTCATTTGGTTGATCTAACAGTAAATGGGTGGGACCCTCTTGCCAGTCTCTTGTGACAGGAGCACCCGTAACCTAAGTTCGTCGAAGCAGACGCCATGAAAATATTTGTAGAATAGACAAAGGGAAACCACATACAGCTGGTGCTAATGGCTGGAGTCAAGAACAGCAGGGGTGCCTGATCATATATGACAGCAGTATTCAATGCATGGACGGATGCTTGATTTGTATGTGTGCAAGATGGATTCAAGCAGAAAAAACCTTCTGGCCAGACACAGTGACCCAACCTTCCGAGCAGTGGATTTATATATTGACTCAATGTAATGATTCCATTTAAGTTCGGATGATAGGTTAAATATATTCATTTGGAAACGAGTTGTTTCCACAACCTGAGTTTCAAACTTTCAGTATGATCAAGTGATTTATAATAAATGATTTTTGCAACTTTTTCAAAAGTACAATAGAATCTTTTAAAAATGCGCGACTGGAATTTTTAAACAACCGAAAATTTTAAAATTAAGTAGGAGTTACTTAAAAATTTCAAATTATTTCATCCAGCATTTTATGATCCTAGGATGTATTTTTGGGTGTGATTACATTATTTCTGATCGTTCATTATATCCATTTTTTTGTTTTAATTTCCACACGTGGTTAGCTAGTTAGATAGAATTTTTCAAGCTTGAATGTAGATTTATGGTTATTTTATCTATTTTTAAAAATGCCTCTTGTTGATCCCAAATATGTTTTTTCTTCATCTGTATCAAGTACCTCTGCTTTGTAAATAAACCCTTTTAAACTTTTTTACAAAGTCCGTCAACTGGACATTTATTATTGTCCCTACATGGCCATAGAACCTCGTAGAATGAACTAATTAAAGATCGGTTTATGAGTTAAGAGGCTCAGTCTGGCATGTTTATACAAGGCAGATGCTACTCTGTCAGAATCTGCGCTGTATACCTACAGGGTTTGCTAAAAGGTGCACCTAACATTTCAGGTGGTATCCAGCTAAAAAAAAACAAACTTGCATGTATGTCGACACTTAACGGTATTCCCAAGTAGATAGACATGATGCCTAAGTTACACTTTTTTTAATCATATCACCCCGAGCAAGGCAGTAACGCCACTGATGGGCAGGTGGCTACATAGGAGTGAAAAGATTGGAAAAGAGAAAACCGGAAACCGCATCCTAAACAGGAAACAAGGAATGAGCCTCTTCACCTGTTCAATAGACGTGGGTGGAGTGTGAACCGGGCGATAGTATAGTCTATCTACTCCAATTGAAAAAGTAAAAAATAAATAAAGAAAAGTGAAAAGATTGGAAAAGAGAAAACCGGAAACCGCATCCTAAACAGGAAACAAGGGATGAGCCTCTTCACCTGTTTAATAGACGTGGATGGTGTGTGAACCGGGCGATAGTTTAGTCTATCTACTCCAATTTATATTCTTTATTAGTGATATTATGTTTCAAGTTTTATTTAATTATCGTAATATTTTCTTTTGTGCAATATTCTAAGTTACCGGTACAGCTATAATATAATTTGATTAATTTATTCAATAGAAATTTAAATTAATTATGATACAGCTGTCGGGTTGAAGAAGCTGTTTCCCAAATACCCAAACGGTGAAAGAAATGTAACCAGCATGACCAAATTATTTGAACTTATCTCTACATTTACAACGATTTTCTGTTCTTTGGTCGCCGGATCTGATAAAGTAATTTCATTTATTATCCCTGATATATTAAGAAATATTAACGCATAATCTATACACAAAATTTGGCTTTCATTCAAGCCGAAAGTATCCTAACCAAATACGCTTCATGTCGACTAAATGTGCAGCATAAAAGCTTTTATACTTCGTCTGATTATCTACACTCTATTATTATTAGTATATTTTTCATTACATATTTTATCACTGAATAGCATATAATCATCTTCAAAATTTCCATCGTTATTCCAAAAATATTTTAATGCACAAGAATCTCTTTTTAATGCTATATATTATTCAAAAGTTACTTTGTTTAACAAAAGAAAATAATTTGTTGACATGCATATTCATCAGAATCCTGAAAAGGATATGTCTCATAAAAATAATAAATATAAAATTTTAGTATGCATAATTGATTATTTCATGAATTTTCAGGTCAGTGAATGAAAATTTCTTATTTCTAAATAGGAGATTCATTTTCCGTTTGTTAAAACGTTCATTTACGAACATTGTTTATAAATAGTAATGGTAGTGGGTTTTTTATAAGGAAACTTTGAATCGTATTTGCTAAGCCCACTTAAAATTTATAAAATATTTCTTGAATAGAACTGTTTGGAAATTAGGTCTGTCATATTCAGTAACTGTTATCGCTCTTTCACGTTTTAATATTTAATTTTTGTGTTTTTCTACTTTTGTTTGAAGTAGTGTGGATTTCCATTTAAGTTAAGTGTGCTATAATCTGTAGTCATTGCTGCACTTGGTAGTCCTAAAATGATTTGGTCTGTTTTTTGATACATTGAGTTTCAATCTTAACGAGCATTTCAAACAGTTTTTTATTTTTGAGAATATCAATCTAATCATAACAAAGAAAAAGGCTAGAAAGTTTTTTTTAAATACAAAAATATAAACAATTTATACATTCGTAATTTTATAGCTATAATTTTCTAACGCATATGAGAATTATAGTTCTTAACAGTCCTTGTTTTGTACCTGTTTTGTGATAAAATAGAACGAAATTCATACGGAGAAAACAATATTACAAGGTTATAAATATAAGAAAGTATTTTTAAATTATTTAATTATATCTATTAATAGAGTTGTTTTCAATTCATGGATGATAGATTTGTGTAATAATGCAGAAGTAATGTAATGTTTAATAGTGTGTTTATAGTTTCCTTATATTTATAACATGGTAATATTGTTTTCTCTACATAAAATATTTATTTTCTTCATAATTGATTTATTTACGTTTTCTGACTATTATCCATTATTATTATCTATATTTTGCTCACTATTATTTTATATAATTTATTATTATTATTGTATTTTATTATTGTATATTATCATATTTTTCTGATTTATTATATATAATTTTTTGTTATTTTATCTTAATTATATTGTTTAACTGTAATATTGCAATGATATGATATTGTAACTCATGTTTCATTAATTTTATATGTATATTTCATACTTCTATGTATTATGTATATTATATATTATGCAATAATTTTAATACATAGTTATTTAATATTTTAGTACATATTATTTCATTGAATTGTTATTTTCAAAATTTATTTATAAATTTTTCACTTAATTACTGTATACATTATTTCACTAGAAGGTTAATGAGGAATATAGATTGTTTCATTATTTATACACATACTAACTTAACCAGTCCATAATAACACACATTCATCCATGATTCTCTCATTTTATTTAAAAAAAGAAAAGCGTTCGTCGCTTGTTACATGTATACATTATTTTGCTAGAATTTTGAATAGAAATGTATTTCTTTTTGTCATTTACACCCATACAATTTGTTATCAACACTTAATTCGTCTCTAGTTTAAATGCGCGTGACTCATGCATTATTTTAGCATACATATACTTGCTTTCATAATAAACTTCTAGTGTTTTTTATTACACGTGGCACACACACACACACACACACACACACTTAAATAGACATAAGTGTTACTTTTACATTAAAAATAGTCATCCATTGCTTTATTAAACGTAACACATATCTGACCAATGAAATCACACTTCAATCAGAAAAGTGTCTCTGTGGATTTAAAAATTAGAATTTTCCATTTTTTGTAAATCATTATTCTTTAAAAAATGTCTGAAAAATCTTGTTACATTAAAGACATTTTTCCTACATGTTCTTTACTTATTCTATTCATCTTGTCGAATATCGATCCATATATTCAGCTCACACACACACGCACACAAACGCACACACACACACTCACGCACACACACACACACACACACATATATATATATATATATATATATATATATATATACATTCACCATTGAATAATATAATTATTTTTTTTAATCGTATCACGCCGAGCGAGGCTGTAACGCTACTGATGTGCAGAGGGCTAGATGAGAGTAAAAAAAATAAGTAGAAGAAGGAGAGAATGAAGAGAAAGACAAGCCATATAGAAAGGAGCAAGAGAAGGATGGGAATACAGGTGTGATGACACTTGCAAAGGTGGAGAGAAAGGAAAGGGCATACTGGGTGGTGAAGGAAGAACTAGACTCAAGTTGTTAAGAGATGAGTATTGACATTGCATTTAAATTCCTGGAGGTTGTAGCCATCAGGAAAGCAAGAATATGGAAGCGAGTTCCACAGGCGTTAAGTGCGAGAGAAGAAGCTGCAGGAGTAGAATTGTCGTCTGCATTTGATCAATCTCACTGTGAATGGGTGAGACCCAGTTGCCAATCTGGTTGCACGAGTAAACACCTGTTGCAGATGCACCAGTGACTTAAGTTCGTTGGAAAAGAAGCCATGAAAATGTTTATAGAACAGAAAAAAGTGAAGCCACATCCAGCCGGTGAGAAAGTGGCTAGAGTCGAGCCGCCAAGTCGGTACCTCTCACATTACTGATTCTCCTTTGGAGCCTAACCAGAACAGTGAAATGAACAGCAGGGGCGCCAGACCATATATGGCAGCAGTATTCCGTGCACGGGCGAATGATTTGCAGAACAAAATAATAAGGGGCTGTTAAAGAAAAACACACGACAAGAGTTTTATATTAACTGATAGTAAAGAGAATGAACTGAGTATATATATATATATATATATATATATATAATAATATTTATTAGAAATTATAACATTGATATGTTATAATATCACTACAAAAGTAGCTATTTTGTTTCGACACTTTTTGTGTCTTTTCAAGTGATGTTGTTATTTCAAAAAAAAAAAAGTAAAAAAAAAAACAAACAACATCACTTGAATAGACACAAAAAGTGTCGAAACAAAATAGCTACTTTTGTAGTGATATTATAACATATCAATGTTATAATTTATTAATAAATATTATTATTATTATTAGCTCTACTTTGTATTGAGCACTTTTTTAAAAATAGTGTTTCTTTGGATGGAGAATATTATTCCACCCATACTTGTATATATATATATATATATATATATATGTGTGTGTGTGTGTGTGTGTGTGTGTGTGTGTGTGTGTGTGTGTGTGTGTGTGTATGCAAATAAATACACAACGGTTTTAATTATCATTAAGAGGATTCTTCGAATGGTTGTTTGCTTTCTGCATTTTATAATCTTTGACAAAATGGACAACGTGGCATATAAAAAGAACTCATTTAGATACGGAGACCTTTTCATGGTTACAAACACATATAGACAGATGTAGCAACTTAATACATATTTATACCCTGAAAACGACTTCGATTCATCTTAAATGCGAAGAGCTGTTCATATTCCAGCGGATTTATACTCCATGTTTCCACAAAATATTTGCGGGATCTTAATAAAGTTTGATTTTTTAAAATAAACCAAAACAATATAATATACACTTTTTAGATTATTATGTACTGATATGTGATTATTATTTTGAGTATAATTTTTTATTGTTTATTCTATCTAAATAAAGACTAAATGTTTAAATGTATCAAAATTTACGTAAAAATGGAGAAAAATTAAAATGTATTGAGCAAAGTTTCCATTATAGAGTTTTACGTAAATGATGATTTCTCAATTTAGATAAATATCTAAATTACAGTTCTTAAATTAAGAAAAAGCTACCAGTTATTTAGATATAGCTACATAATAGATTAAACAATGTAATTATGCATAAAAATATTGCTAGCAATATACATACAAGATCATCAAGTGGGTATGAAATATCAATCTTCCTATATGACAGTGAATATGTGACACTTTTAAATCGGCATATAAAACTATGTAAGTTCCGTGAGTCCGTTCGTCATTCACGCGCTCTGAAATACATCGATCGATAGTGAGAAATGCAAACAGGAAAGTGGGTACATAACACCGTTCGTTTTATTAGGGTTAGGGTTAGCGTTTTGGAAAAATTAAACATTTCATGAGTTCACATACGAAATACACTCACAGTTTTAAAACCAACTTAATGATTAAAAAACAAAAAAAATTATTTAATGAAAATTACAATAATACTTTTGGATATATTTAAGCTTTTATATACATGAATTCAATTTCCAAGTCGCTCTGTGTTTGCGAGAGCTATAACCAAACAACGATGCTAAACGCTTCAAAAGGATGGAATTTTACCCCAGAAAAATTATTTACACATGGCCAGGTTTATGTTACATGTTCAAGGAAAAGAAACCCTATGAATGTATTTTTTCGCTGTTAAATATTTTCTGATAGATTCATCATGGGGACCTATACAATAAAATTAAAGAAATTATTTAACCGCAAAGTAGTATTTTGGTCATATATTTCTAAACAAATCAGCTTATAGAAATTGATTTGAGAAATTGAACCAATTATAGTTTTGAATATCGACAAAAATGTTAGCAATAACTTCAGCAGTACTAGATATTGCGAATATTTTTCTAAAACATTTTAGTTGATGTATAAGTGTTCCATTCATATATATATATATATATATATATATATATATATATATATAATATAGTTGCCACATCTGGCCCGTTGCTTCTGCTATGAATCTAAAGATTCTTGATAAAATTTATAAAAGAATCTGCAACCTTATATGTTACTTACACACTACCATGATTTAGATCCGACTCCGTGTGCCTTTTCTGTAGATATATAGTTTATGGGAACTAGACTAATGCTCTTACCTCTTTGGTACCTAGATTTAATGAGTTTACGTGTACGACTAGATTAGCGGCAAATTTGTGCCATTATACACTTCTCACTGATGGAACTAACTGCAATCTTTTTGCTCTCCAGTCAGCTCTAACTTTTCGTTAAATTTTGATTGCAGTATCAACCGTTGTGCTACGTCATGTTAATTCCAGTTCTTTTATTGTTTTCTTTTCTTTCCTACGCAGTAACCCCTTGCATCTTAGGGTCTTTATTACTTTACTCGGAATGAAATGATTAAATTTTAAACGTGAGAAATATAGCTCTACTACAAAATGTAAGGAATAACATTGACAGAACATATGGGGTATATGGAAGTCTTACGGATAAATGAGAACAAAGGGACTTATAGGTTCAAACAACAGAGACGTTTAATAAAAAATGAGGGAAGAAAGATAGCGAATTTGAATATTGCAGGACATACTAAATGCAAAGAAAGAAAGAGATAAGTACGAATAGATGAAGAATAGATTTTTATGAATGCATTCAAAACATAAAGAAGGAATGAGTGTAAATGTCAATGGTTATTTAATATAAATATAACCACAAAAAACTCTCGACGCTGAAGTCTTAGGAGAACATGAAACGGTCAATTAGTTAAGTGCCATACGTGATACACGCTTGGGCGATCATATTTCAAAAGAGACGTGACTGACTGGTCAGAAACTTTTCCCGCATCATATTGCCATTTCTTCTCTGGTTGACTGGTTGCCAAAAAAAGCCATACAACACAATCTGTCCTGTTATTTTACCCATAGCTAGAAACGAATCAACGCATTTCTCAATGGCATTTGCGCGTAATTTCCATCAGGAAACTTCCATCTAGAAAGTGCTGATTTGGAGGTGACCCCAAAACGTACATGAGTAACATTGCGTAACAACAAAGTATGCTTTGCACTTGATATTGTCTCAAAACGCCAAAAAAGAAATTTGTATTAGCTTAGAATTTGATCCCATACAAACTGACAAGAATCAGACCATAAAAAAAGGCAAATATATTAAAGAAGTGAACTCACCTGAATTTAGGATATCCTGACAAAACCGGTTGAAAGAAGTTAAAATTATGCCGAGTCCACGATTTCGCTTGGTGGAAACGAAGTACATCATATATTTGCAAGAAATTCGATAATTTTGAGAAATCCTCGTAAACGACCAACGATTAGTTTTTGTTGAAAAACAGTTTTGTATTGACGCTGAAAATACAATGGTAAGTTTTAAGGATAATGGAAACAAAAAGATATTATAAGTAGTATCAGAAAGAGAGAGATGAATTTTCTAGGACGCATGAGAAAAATTGATTGGAGTTTTTCACACTCACATGATATAATGCAGACAAAAAGAACATAGCAGAAACAGCTTCTTAATTACTGTCTTGTGCAAACGGATAACAGTACAGGTAACAGAGCAAAAACCAAAATCTTAGCCAATACTTCACAGGTTATGAAGTTGCTCATCCATTTCCTGAAAGGACAAGGTGTATGAAAAAAGGTTCTTATCAGTCATAACAAAATTTCAAAACTAAGATGTTCCAAACTTTAGTCACACTTTTTTGACCAAACGTTTCATTACTGAAAATTATCAAAATAATAATTATAAAATATTTACCAAAAAATTCTAACCATTCTTTTTATTACGATCGACATTTGAAACACGTATAATTAAGTAAAGATGCTGATATAAGTAAGAAATAATTAATTATCTAAAAACAAGCACATAAAATTTATCTCTGTTATTTAGGAATGCTTTTGCGGAATCTCTATCGCGAAACACACACGTAGAGACCAAGCAAGCAGCTGCCAAAATGTAGACAGTAACTTTTGTCATGAAATATTTATTTTGTTTCTTTTATGTTCTTGCTTTCCACTGACATTTCCTAAACTTTACAAATGCAATATATCATACTGTCAACTCAAAGTTAGTTTCTTTTTTTTCAGTCCTCGTTTTGCCTGGGAGCAGCTGCATTTGAACAATTTGAAACAAAAGCAAAGGGAAGGATTCTTGTTTCGTTTCCCGAAAAATAAACTCTGATCTCGATAGTCTAAGAACGAAGGATATTATGTAGAATCGAAAAGCGCCTAGAAAAAGACAAATATCCCTTTCATAAACTGAGCAAAATATTACGTAATTTTATCGAGTAATATCCACTCTATATAGGGACTGAGAGCCACTCGATACAGTTGTTAAGTAAAGAATCATGTTGTGCCACAGGTAAGAATAAGCGGAATAAAGCGCAATTCATGAGGATATGAGAGATAGATAATGGTTAACATTAGACGAACAGGTTAAGAATGCATCAGACAAGAAAGCATTGTCTTGATAACAGGTTCCTTAATCAATAAGTTCAAATGAAAATGTACGTGAAAAAAAGAAAAGAAAAAGGCTACTGTATTATTATGTAATATTCAATCTCATACTGTGACAACAGATGTTGAACCATTTCTTCCTTGAAATACTGATGTAAAATAAAAAGGCGTTCTTTCGACGAATGCTATAGACAGTGCAGGTGAATAACAATGGCATTATTTGAATAATATTTACAACCAAACACAGAATATATATATATATATATATATATATATATATATATATATAGTAAATAAGTTATTGATTGACTTGTCTGCTTTTTCTGATTTAAAACTTCTCAAACACTTTGGTGGTTATTTAATTCCGAAACATATTCCGAGAGGTTGCCCAAAATTCTCATCTAAGTATTAAATATAATCGACATTGCTTAACTCGAGCGGAGGAAAGAGATAAATATACCATTAGATTTCTGTAAATAGATCATTGAATAGGGAGGAAAATGGATGGTAATGGTTCCAAAGTTCTTGATAGCAATAAAAGAAGAAGTTAATCTATCAACAATGGAAGGGACAAAAATCAAAAGAAGAGTATATGTCATTGGTTGACCTGTACAAAAAAAAGGCTGGTTTAATTTACAGTAAAGTTTTACTCTTGTCCTACTTCTCTCTCTCTCTCTCTCTCTCTCTCTCTCTCTCTCTCTCTCTCTCTCTCTCTCTCTCTCTCTCCCAGAGACAGAAACACAGGCAGAATAGACGACCAATGTATCATTGACATCAAAGGCAGAAAAGACAGACTTGAAAGAAAATAGCCGGCGAAATTCATTGACAGATGTATCTGGCCATAGATGACATAAATTAAACGACAACCCAAAAAATGCAAAACTGTGTAGGAATTTTGAAATTATATAAGTCTGGGATATCTGGCCGAAAAATACAGAAAACGAAGAGAAGACAAAAACAATTAGAGATTTCCGCTGTCTGAAGGAGCAGAGATTGGCTAACGACTTTTCGCCGGCTCACTCGTAAGTGCATGATTCTATTTATCAGTCAGTTGAGTGCCATGCGTGATACACGCTTGGGCGATCATGTCATGACTGGGCAGAAGATTATCCCGCATTAGGTTACCATTGCTTTCTGCTGTATACTGGTTTCCAACGAAGGCTATAGAACCCAATCTGTCCTGTTATTTGACTCATAGCTAGAAATGGAAGATATGTATTATATTATTATATAGTAATAAGTGGGGGATCAGTTTATTACTTAATAACAATATAATTCTGATCCCCCACTTTATGCCCAGTAGAGGCCTTAATCATATGTTCAACTATTATATTCAGTCAGTCAGTTAAGTGCCACACGTGATACACGCTTGCGCTATCATGTCTCGAAAGAGACATGAACGACTGAGCAGAAGATTGTCCCGCAGTAGGTTACCATTACTTTCTGCGGTAAACTGATTGCCGACCAAGGCTTTAGAACCCAACCTGTCATGTTATTTAACCCATAACTGGAAGGAATAGGCGGATTAATACCTTTCCCAAGGGTATTTGCGCGTAAATGAATGCAATAAATTCAGATGGAATTCGAACTCGGCTCCCTGATTTCTCGTTCTGAGCCGATATCCAATGCACCACAACGCACATCCGCATTCTATGTATACGTGTTCTTATTCATCGTTATCCATCAACATATTCGTCATCGTTGTTTCCGCAGACAATTCCTCTCACTTCCACCGTAGCTTCCATGGACATTTCCAAGGAACAACAGTTGGAATATTTCCAGCCAAAACAGCCAGGCCATATAATCAGGGATCAAAAATTTTCTGTTGTGATTTTATATTCTAGTCATGTTTATTGGTCGAAGGATATCAAAGATATTCCCCAGTTCTTAGCATTAAAACTATCAGATCTATTCAATTTAAGGCAATAACTCACGAGCGTATATTTCTCTGAACACTAGAATCTTAACCTCTTAACGTCAAGTGATAATGATGTCCATTGTGGTGCAGGAGATATCGACTGGAAACGACAAATTGGGGGAGCCTAGTTCAAATTCCAGTTAAGTTCGCTGCACGCACTTACGCACAAATGCTCTTTGGAAAGGTATTAATCCGTCTCTTCCCTCCAGTTATGGGCTAAATAATAGGACAGATTGGGTTCTATAGCCTCGGCTGGCAACCAGTCTACCACAGAAAGCAATGACAACCTAGTGCGGAATAATCTTCTGCCCAGTCAGTCATGTCTCTTTCGAGACATGATAGCCCAAAACACGTATGGCACTTCACTGACTGATCTCATTTAACAATAATCGGCCTTCTCATCAGTGTTGGTGTCATGTGAATTTTTGTATTGAGTTCAAATGATAAGAAATGCAAATTCTCCAACACCATATAGGTATTTTTAGAATTAGATTGAATGTATGTATGCGAGAAAAAAAAATATATATATATATATTTTCTCGCATACAATAATTCAATCTAATTCTAATATATATATATAGTCATTTGCAGACAGGTTTGTTCCGCTGTTCATCAGTATTGTTAAACATCTGCTTGATTTTAGCCAAGATTGTAAACCGACCGATTTGGTAAAAGTCGGCGATTCTACCTTTAAGGTATGGGCGCTCGGTGAATATATATATATATATATATATATATATATATATATATATATATATATATATATATATATTAGGGCCTTGGGTAACTCTTTGCTGATTTCGCATGGAAAGTAATGCTTTATTTATAAAGATAATTAAAAAACATGTCACTTTTCTACTTTTTTTCTACTTTTCCCCATCTTTCAGGAAGCATTTAAATTCCAGACAGTAAGCTCTAGTCGCCCTGTTGTTTGGCATCTTCATAAGAATGAAAATGTTTTTTCAGCCAGGCCATGTTCCATTGATCGGAACAAATGAATATCGGACGTGGCAATGGTGAATAAGGTGAGTGAGGTAGGACTTCACATTTAAATATTTTCAATTATGTCTTCACCCATTTTACAACATGTGGCCTAACGTTGTCATTTTGGAAAATCACTTTGTCG